>OX104067.1:40328927-40481097 GCA_944474145.2 Dicrocoelium dendriticum | reverse complement strand
GTTGAACCATATATGGCCATAAAAGTGGAGCACTTATCTCTTCCAAGTCGCAGACGGAGAGTCATCAGTTCTTTGTCGATGCCAGTCGATCTCGCCACCAGCTGGTGGTTTAGACGGTCGGATAGCGCAAATCTCACCCCATGTCCACGTGGTGCTGTGGTAGCTTTTTCTACTCAGTAGAACGTGTACTCAGCACCAGCGAGCCGTGTCTCGCTGAGTGGGGCAATGTCGATCCGGTAGCGCACGAGTTCCATCGCGACCAGTGAAGTGTGTCACTCGAGACGCCCACTCGCGTGCCGGTGGAGTACGGTGCGCACGTTCCATCACCCAATTTTGAGCGCTTTGCACGGAGGCGTACGATTTCGGTGGCAAGCATTCGTACTTGTAGTTACCTGGATTAGAGGAAGTAGTGGGTTAGGTGAAACGGGGAGAGTGTGTGCTGAGGAAGAAGAAAGAGTGGAGACGTCAGCGGTAGCATGTTTTTGCTTATCTGCCTTGCTGTATGCAGCAGGTAAGGGGACCCTTCTCCTAGTGCCACTGCGTGACGGCCGATGCAGCATGAGATTGTTCAACTGATATACTGTGAGGGCGCCCACACCTGAACAGGAAAACGGCTCGGGTCCTCGGCCAAAGCCTTCGGTGTGATGTACCCTCGAAAGGCAGCCGGTCGTGCGCCATGAATCTGAACCGACTCACGCGGAATTGTGTGTCCGGACTCTTCGGTAGAGGAAAGATGTAACCCAATTCCCACCAGGCGGTCGCAACGATGAAGTGTCCAGGACATGAACCCACTGCATACTATTGGGAGCAGCGGGTCAGCGATATGTCAGGATCTATCCACCATTTTCCTCAGCGAGTCATGAAATCTCTCACCAGGTGCGTATAATACTACGGTCGAAAAAATGGTGAACCGTTCTAATTCTTCAAACGCTATGTGTGGTAGATCTCAATGAGTCTCTGTAATTACACTCCCGACCTGGACTTGCTATCCACTGCTTTGTGGGTCAGGTTATGGAGCCAAAGGTGGAGTCTCTCAAGCGAACCTCCATGTGCCCCACTACCTTATGTGTCAGGCTTGAGTTAAAAGTTAGATGTTGGACTCCTCGAACAGAACCGCTCTCTCTGCACGGGCAGCCGGAAAGTCTCGTCTGCCCGGTCGATAACACCTTTTTAGTGAGTAGTTGGGGGTTATTGTGTTTTGAAGAAGTTCCGCTGCAGCTAGGCTCAGCCAGCCACCACATCCCGAAAAGCGCTAGAAGGCCGTTTCATTCTTTTGGGACTCATCAGTAGCGCGCACTCACTAATTATCAGTAATCACTTTAGCAGCTTGCCTGCCACCCCGATTATTGTCGGTTTACCATGTTGGTCGTAGCTCTCGGGGTCTGCCCTATCCGCACCTTCATGGCATTCACGATAATAAAGCATGAGCCGCAGTATATTGCTGTTCTATATAAGTCATGGCGGTCCGCTGCCGTCGACCATAGCTCGATGGCATAAGTCACTGACTCGCTAGAATAACGTCATGGATTCGAATCAATGGAACAATGGTTTATTACGGGTAAAAAAGCATCGCTTAACAAGTCCCGTGGGATAGAAATTATTGCGAAAATCAATTGCATAATAAAGTGAAAAGTGTTGTGGTAAACACACTTATGTGGAATAGCAGAGATGTTCGAGTATTAAACGTATAAATCCAATGGTTGGACGTTTGGCAAGAAACCGTTTGATTGCGTTTTGTAGCCCCTGGCTAACAAGTCATAAAATGAAATGTAAGTGAGACAATGCATCGTCAACACGTTTTTTAAATATCGCCAGATTAGGAGCTGAGACGACATAATTAGGGAGGGCGTTCCAAGGCTGGTACATGCAGAGAGGAAAGAAATTTCTACGGCATTCAAGCCGGCTATAATGAATTGTCAGTTTCAGAGGGTGACCTCTTAGTTTAGTGTTGTGGTTCAATTCCAGCAGCCGACGGCAAATGTGGTTTGCGTTCTTCAGAATCTGGTAAACCATTATGAGATCCCCCCGCAAAAGCCGATATCGACTGCTGTATATTCTTAGAGATTTCAGTCTAAGCTGATAGGGCAGATGAAAGAGGCCCCTGACGTTCTTGGTTGCCCTTCGTTGAGGAGTCTCGAGAGCAAAGAGATCCTGTTTCTGCCACGCCTGAATAGCATATTCCACGTGAGGTCGCAGGTAGATGTTAGGCATTTGAGGAAAGATTGAGGGTTCAAACCGACCGAAGGCTCTGCGAAGAAGGCCAAATTGTTGATTTCCGGTTCTCGTCGCCTTCTCTGCTTGTTTTGAACACCCAAGATCTTCCTGTACCAATACACCCAGGTCACGCTTCTGAGAAACCTTCGCCAAGGTGTGGTCTCCAATCTTGTAAGCGCTCACCGGCTGGTGACGCAGATGTATCACTTTGCACTTAGCTATGTTCAATTGAAGCTTGTTCCTCTTTGACCATTCGTAAATGCAATCTATGTCATGTTGGGGCAGGTCGTGATATGGCTTGTTACTAATCGCCCGCCATTTTTTGACGTCATCGGCGAAAAGCAGGAAGTTTGAGGAGATGACTCTTGCCAGGTCATTGATAAACACCAGGAATAAACGCGGTCCCAACACTGAGCCTTGTGGGACACCACATTCCACCTCAATTGAGTTAGAGAGTGATCCCCTAACACGTAATTGAAGCTTTCGTTGGTAAAGGAAGCTGCCAATCCAACCAAGTACAGGATCTCCGATTCCGTAACTCTGAAGTCGTTGAAGTAGGATGCGGTGATCAAGGCGGTCGAAAGCTTTTGAGAAGTCCAGCTAGATGACGTCGACTCCGACCCATCATCAGTCACTTCCGTCCAACTATCTCGTGCAATCAGTGGGTTTGTGGTGCATGACCGGTGTTGACGGAAGCCGTGCTGTTCCGGTACGAAGATGTTTCATTTTTCCAGGTAGTCCATTAAAGCCTCAGCGACGACTGCTTCCATCACCTTCGCGAGCACAGGGAGGAGAATCTGGTGAGAGCGCGCTACTGACGAGTCCCAATAGGGCGGACTGACCATCTAGTGTTTTCCTAGATGTGCGGTGGCTGTCGGGCTTAGGTTAGCTGCGACGAATCTTCTTTATGTTTATCCCTTCGTTACTCACTTCTTGCTTGTCTACTAAGCAAGACACTGCCGCAGCTGCTTTTATTAGCGCACGTAACTCGTCCTCCGAATCAATGGTCTCATTGGTCCATTTAACACCTGCGCTCTGGGTCAGATCTGCCAGCATACAGCACTAATTCTCGTCCCTCACTCTCTTGGCATTGGTTGTCTGTCTTCTAAACACGTATACAGAATAACGTTATAACAAATCTTCGACTCCCTGGTTCCTAATTTGTCGACAATGATTGCATTTTTCCCGTCTCTGGCGGTATCGTCCCAAGCAAATATGCCAGTGAACACCCGCATGCGTGCGCTTTGATCCCGGAACTCCATTTGGTCTAATAAGCTCTGTCTGAAGAGGAAGTGCCTTCTCATCGCTTCCGTCTATATCCCCACCAACTGCAGTTCGGGGTATCAAAGACGATCTCTATCGTGAACTCTCATCTCTTCTCTCTGTGGCGTAGAAAACTGATTATTGCTTTTAGGACCCTAGACAACACCTAGGAGGCCGTTTCGGGGTTGCTGACCGCCGAACAGACACATGATCGATTCCTGCAACTATGTGCCGACCACAATCTTTATCTTAGCTGGTCTGCTTTCCAGCACAAACGTTCACTTCGTGTCATCTGACACTCACTGTGTTCCTCAATGACCTGGACTCAGGTTGACCAGATGGTGAATATCACTCCGAGACTCCCGGTCAATTTAGGGCACTGCCTGCATTCCAACCATGTTGTAATGTGTACACACCTGGCACTCACCCTTCCTGCTTCAAAGAAGCGACTGATTCCTAAGCTTGTAACTTGAACTCGCACTTCAACAATATCATGATTAACCGACCCATCATTGGTCTATGATGAATGAGGCTGGTGAACCGGACGCCTACTGGAATCGTCTCAAGTGTGCAGTGAAACATGCTTTTCACACCTATTGTACGCCCAATTTGTGACGTGTGAACTGAAATCATTTCTGAGACATCGATCCCTTTGATAGAACCGAGGAAATGGTTTCCGTTGGGTACTTAGTTTCAACATGTCCGTAACGTTTTGGAACGATGACTGACAAAGAGCCTTGGAATTGACCGGAAACGCTGCTTGGTGTCTAGCGCTCGTGGAATGGAGAAAGACAGTGCTGTTTGGAACGGCCGAATACTGTACCAACTCATCCGGACACACGGGTCCAAGAAAGCCCTCAGTTAGACAATAGCTGAAAGATGTACAGTTGATGTATTGTAAGCCTCGTCAACTACCCGGTTGAGTGGAAGATTTTGAAGAGCAGTTCTGCAAGCTGGGCGCGACACGGCAGTTTGCTGGATTGCCTTAGTCGGGGTGGGAAGTTGCTATCACGCCTCTCACTCTGGAAGAGATTTAACATGAGCTTGTCGGGTTGGAACTAAATAGTGATCTTGAACCCGACGACCTTCCTCCGTCTTTGCTGAAAGATGGAAGGGACTGTTTGTTGACTGAACTTGCTGCTCTATTCAGCACTACTTGGGACGCTGAAGAGGTGCCTTCTTACCGTCATTATTTTGGCAACGTGAATCGTGGCAACTGGATCCATCAAACTTCGGTTCCCGGACCGTAGTTGTTTTACTGAACTGAAGTGATCTGAGTAACTTGCTTGACCGCGTTGTTCTCCACTACTAGTAAGTCACTCCGCATAATGCATATTGTCTTTTATTGTCCCTCTGGTCTTAAAGCGGCTGCTAACAAGTCTTCACTTCTCTTGGACTATGCCAATAATCGATTGTGAAAAGCGGAAATCTGTTTATTCTTTGATCCTCGATGCCGACGGAACCCATACGAGTTCAGGATACATTTGCGACTGTATATCACCAATTTGAATTCACTCACTCATCTATAATTCTAGAATCGAAACTCGGTGGATTCACTTGTCGTTGCTGGTAACACCTTGAAATAAAGGATGCAAACAGCGAGAGTAGATGAAAATCATCAGTGATTCGCACAAAATAATCTTAGACGGGCCGGAATGTTTTACGATCTTCCGCTGGAAGAGTTAAATATGTAAATCAAGGTTACTATTGACGCCACTACTGCTTCCTTTCCGGCAAGGTATCCAACCACTGAGGAATATGGTCCCGAGGCCTTAATCGAGAATAGGACAAGAACAGTCTTACTTCTCTTTAATCAGTCTCTGCATGCATTTTGCGGTTCTACCCTACGTTTTTCTTTACAATTAAGGTGTTTCTGTAAGAGTTTGTGGATTTGGAGCTCCATTCAGTCGTTACCGATATGCGCAATGAGCTCATGCGTATAGTTGTCTAGGTAAGTGAATCAATCAGCCACTTCTATCAGTAACTCGATGGTTATGGCAACCAGTGGCGTGTCTACGCAACACACTGCGTTTTGCTGATACGAAGCATACATCGTAGGGTTAAGTCATCAGCAGCTCCTATAATGTGACCATATCCGACCCTACCTATTCTACGTTTGGTGATGAGTACTTGGCAGCGGCTGTACCTCAGTTTAGACAGAGGTGGCGGAGTAATCTACGGTTCTTTCAATAAGGGAATAGAAATTGAAGGTGAAATTGGGCGGCCAAAGGCCAGAAACTCCTGCCGCTAAGCTAAATGCCACCTGGTCAGTATCCCGGACTAACATAACGCACTCATAACTATTTACCATTACGAACGACCTAATTGAATTGTGGCGAGATATTTCACATCCGGAAGTTGATGAAACGATGTCGTTCAGTGCATTTTGATTGCCGACCTCTTCCCTTACTGGCACTCACAGCTCAAGTCGTGGTCGATTTTCTTCTTACAACTGTCGTGAGGTGCTTTTTTGTATATTCCACCGTAAACTAATTTGTCCTGGCCATACGTTCCCTCGCCTCTCGTCTAGATTGAGACGTTTGTATACAAGCGCGTGTGTTCCAATTTGCGATAATTAAGAATGGAAGCACCGTCAATCTTACAGTTAGGAACTGTAGGATTGTTTTTTGTTTAATGATCCCATTGCTGATATGGAATTCTCACCCACTTGCTCCCGATTACTGTGTTTGAAGAGCAGAAACAACGCGCAGCTACCAGTATCCGAAAGGTTGGATTTCAGCCCGGAATGGAATGGTGCATCATACTTCCTCCAAAGCGGAAAAAATATCCCCATCCTCATGAGATGGACGCACAGGGCGCATTTGGATGCCAAGCGCACGCGCACATATGGAGGCTATACCAGTGCTACATTAAGACTGCTAACTAACTGTCATGGTTGAAACAGCAGTCGTCCTTCTTCAAGAATTTCACCCGTAGGAAAATACATCACGTTCCACACCGATCATTCTGTTTTTTAAACAGCATAACTCTTCCTTGAACACTTATATATATGTATATATGTATATGTATATATGTATATATGTATATATGTATATATATATATATATATATATATATATATATATATATATATATATATATATATATATATATATATATATGGTTGGCGGCATCCGGTTTCGGATTTGTCTGTCACTGTGGCAAGCCACAGGACGCCTGCGCCTACAGAGGGACCATGGATGGCTTGCGCTGCACCACTCACAGCTCCAACCACACACCCCATATCCAGTGTAAACCCGAAGGAATAAGACGGGAGGCATGCGGATGGGAACCACGTTTCATCAACGGAGCCGGCCCACACTCCTTCACAGGCAAACACAAGCACGCTGTATTTGGGAATCAAGCACATACAAGGCGGTGGCTGGACCATTGTCCGCTCCACACGGAGTTCACGGAACGACTCTTCTAGCCTGGCACGGCCACAAGGACCGTGCACCCCGTCCTGTCCAGCGACGACTAACTGTCTCCTGGAGCCAGTACGGACGAGGTAGTGGGTAATAGACAGGTAGGCACCTTGTCAACATGCACATCGGGCGCAGCCATACCGGGGATATCAAGCAACAGCCGATCACTTAAGAGGAAGATAACAAAGAAAATAAATCGAGTAATCCATAAGGAAAAGTGACAAAAATCTTAAATTAATAAGGATCTGAAATAACTTGTTTACAAAAGAATCCGAGATAAGTTCACGAGGTCAGAAAGTGTATTTTACGGAAATGCCACAAACATGAATATGTTATCGAAATTAACTACAATTGGCTTAAACTACGTGTGCAATTTTATAGAATAGAGCACAGGTAGACAATTATATAACAAAAATGCATTAGGATAAACTTAAAAACCCACTACCTGAAACAAATATATATATATGTGTGTGTGTGTGTATGGACCCAAGTTGGATCCGCTGTGAAGGCTAATCGATGTTAGCTCAGGCGCTACCTGCACACAGACTGCAGACATAATGCAGGTCTGGCGGAAACACTTAGAGTATCCCTTGAACAATCGTTCTCAGATCGACTGACTTACTTTGAACGGTCTCAAGCAGCGCGATGTGAAGACGAGTCTGGCGGACACGCCGACACTGGATGAGACGCAGAGAGCACTTGCTCAGCTGCGAAGCGGCAAGTGTACCTGTGCAGACGGGATCCCGCCTGAAGTATTGAAACACGGCGAACCTGCGTTGGTAACTGCGCTGCACCATTTGGTGGAACGCGCGTGGATTGAGGAGGAGGTGCCTCCTGAGCTGGATGATGCCATTGTGCTATCAATGTACAAGGGCAAAGGGATCAAGTACCAGTTTTCGTAGCATCAACTTGTTGAGTGATGTGGGTAAGGTGATTGCCCGAATCCTGCTCAACCGCCTCGTCAGTCAGGTTGTGGAACCTAACGTGGCGGAGAGCAATGTAGATTCGGTTCGGGTCGCGGCACTATAGATATGGTGTTTGCGGCTCGTCAGTTGTAGGAGATGTGTAGAGAACGACACCAGCCATTGTACTCGGTGTTTGTTAATTTTACAAAGGTATTTAATACGGTTAATCGCGAGGCATTGTAGATGGTGTTGGATAAGTTTGGTTGTCTGCGTAAGTGTGTAAGTTTAATTGAGTGTCTGCACAGTGGTATGCGAGCGAGATGGCAGCTAAGTGGAGAGACCTCGGATGACTTTACAGTTGCCTCTGGTGTGAAGCAACGCTGTGTCTTAGCTCCTGCTCTATTTAATATCTATCTTCATGCAATGATGTCCTGTGCTTTTGATGCCGCTTGTGCTTACGGTGTTCGTGTGGAGCACCGTACTGATGCTTGGTTGCTGAACATCCGTCGTTTCGGTGCGAGCTCTAGCCTGTGAGACAACTATCCGTATGTTGCTGTTTGCTGACGACTGTGCGTTGTTTGCACACAGCGCGCATGAGTTGCAGCACATGACTAGTGCTCTGGCTTCGACAGCGGCCAAATTCGGGCTTACCATCAACACAAGCATAACTGTCTGTTTGTTTCAGCCTTCACCGGCGGTGCAATCTTCAATATGGCCGCGAATCAGCATTGATGATGACGTACTGCAAATCATCTCTCGCTTCTGCTACCTTGAGAGTGTTGTCGACTGAACAGGCGATACGCAGTGTTCTTCGTGTCCGCGTGTCGAAGGCAGCGACGGCATTCGGGAAGCTAGACTACCGAGTGTGGAACAACCATCAGCTTACCGTTGGCACGAAGCTGATGATGTACAAATCCATGGTGCTGTCCGTTCTTCTATACGACAGTGAAACGTGGACGATGTACCGGCGCGATGTGCGATATCTCGAGCGCTTCAATCATCAGTGTTTGCCATGGATTTTGCGCATCGGTTGAAGCGACAGAGTTGCTGACAGGGAAGTGTTGTGACAAAGTGGGATGTATGCAATGGACTGTATACTTTTGCTGAGACACCTGAGGTGACTCGGTCATGTGTGCCTAATGGATTCTACGCGAATACCGAAGCCACTGTTATGTGGTCAGCTGCATGTTGTGGAGCGGCATGCGAGGAAAACAATGCTTCGTTAACAAGACATAATCAAAGTGAGCCTATCACGTTCTTATCTTGATTGCAGGTCATGGGAATGGAAGGCGGTTGATCGGCGTGCATGGCGCGATCTAATCACCAAGGCATTTGCCGAGGTGCAAGAGAAATCCTTCATGCATGCAAAGAATAAGTGGCAGTTGCGGAAGCGGCAAGCACCGATGGGTTGTAGTCCATCAACATCGAGCGCATGGTGCTGTAGCACATGCGGTCGCGAGTGCCTGAGTCAGGCAGGCCTAGTGAGCCATGATCGAGGCCACTCGGTACCCCTACCGAAGCGACGACGGGTCCTGCAGAGAACGTAGGCAGAACCGGCGCAGTGTTTGTAGGCACACTGCATTCGCTTTACTAACCGCGTGTTTGCATGCTGAGTCTATTTCATGTGGTGGGTTTGCTATCTTGTCCTGATGCTTTTTACCTCATATACATATCTAACTGAACGTTCTCCTTTAAACTTGCGCACGTCCCTCAAACTACTGTGGTTAACTTCGATAACACTTTCGCCTTTGTGGCATTTTCTTATAATACATTTTCTGACGTCTTGAAATTGTTACAGAGTTATTCGTAACCGATTTATTCTATACACCCATTTAGTGAGGCGTTATGCCGCCGTATATGTATGCATTATCCGTTTTATTTTATTTCATCTTGTTGTTGTCGTGCTGCATTGCCCTCGTAAGTGTAGCATTGATCTCAGCATGGGGAAGTCACAGAGATGTAGAATACGGTATGTCATAATGAGATCGACTCGCACCCGACGGTAGGACAAGGTGTAGTCCTAGTTTCTTGCACTGGTCTTCATACACAAAGCCACGTAAACTCGGGGTAAGCCTGTTAGCAACGTATTGGACCCGTTCGATTTTTTGTGTCTCGCCTCGGCTAATCGGAATTGGGCGGGCGAACCGTATTCTAGCATTGGTCTAGTGATGGGAGAGAAGAGTCGAGTGGCAACCTCTTCAGGCCATGTGCCGAAGCTACGTTTGAGCGCCCAAAGCATGCCCAGTCCGTTATGATATAGCCTGTTCGTGTTGTCCACGGACTTCAAATCGTAGCGTAAGAGTACACGTAGGCCCTTCACGGATTTTGTGGGATATAGCAGTTGGCCGTCAACGGTGTAGTTTCCGTCGTCAGCAGCTTTCCCCAGACTCATAAATACGGACTTGGCTGGGTTGATGGGGAGATGAACTTCTGCAGACCATGTGGATAGACAATTAAGGTCTTGCTGAAGCGCGTCTTGAAACATACTTCATGTAAATATATGTACAATGCATAACCATTGATTTCACTAGCATATTGTTGTGATGGATAATGATTGCAACACTTCTTCCGGGTAGAATAAACGCTACGAGAAAACAGAACAAGATGTGTACGTGAGAATCATGCGATCTCTCAGTTCTCCAACAGGGTGCAGGCGTCGCTGTTGATGTTTACTGTAACGTTGACGGCGAAGGACGAAACCATTGAAGCTCAGTAGGCTGCGTTAGACGCTTTTTGCAAGCCAGGGTCACGTACATCCGTTGCAGATATGACGTTAACCTCGTGTTTGCCAAATAACAATTATGATTACTGCCATTTCTCTATCAACCATGGTTCTAACATGGTAAGGGGACTGTCGCTGGCAAGTAACTTAGGAGCTACAAGATAGAGATGTTTTCACCACCGATTTTCGTTGGCGACTTCGGCACTTCGCTTCAGCCGTTATAGCTTCAATATGGCGCACATGCCCATTAATCACAAACGGTGCAGGATTATCGTAACGAGGTATTCGGTCATCGGTCGCAGAGGTCCAAAGGATTGGCGGGCCCGGTTACCAGTTTTGAACTCCTTACATTTTCCTATAGGTTTATTTGAAAAGAGTAGTCTGCAAGACAACGCCTATTTCACTGGGACAATTGAAAGGCAGTATTGTCAACGAATGTCGCACCATCAACACGGAAACTTTGCAAAAAGCTGGCCTATTGCCTCATACGATTTCCCTATTGCAAGCAGAGCGCCGGCGGGCACGTTGAGCCTCTTCTTCGTTGACGGACATATCGCCGTTTTATGCTGTTTATATTAATATACGTATTCACCGTATTGTTTCCCGAGCAAATGGTGCCAAAGGTGTGTCCGGCCAGATTACATTCCACGAGCAAAGCTGATTCGACAGCGCTTAGACTGACCACTTCTACACAACTTGGTTCACAATGCCAATGCTCCTTTCTCATGGTTATGCCTAAGGAATACAGGGAGGATGTGAACGAGATGTTGATGTGAGATTAGGCTACGCGGTTCCGTATTTTTATCGTGTTCATCGGCCTACAAACTCCGGTGTGGGATGAGTGCCTCTAAACAATAACATACCAGTCACATAAAGGGGAAAGATGGTCCAACGATTTTTCAGTAAGAATACAGACCGTGAAAGCATGGCTTATTGGTCATTTAGAATTTGATAATCGGAGTTTGCAGCAGTGTGTCAGAAAAGTTACCTAAGGGATAACTGGCTTGTGGTGGACAGTATGCGAGAATCCACATGCGTGTGCTGTGGTCCCACGATTTGTCAATCAGTTTTGCTAACCAGTGAGCCTCGCGCTTTTTGAAATACGTAAAATCTCAGTATCCGCGAGGATTAGATATTGCCTAAAAATGCAGCTTCTCAGTTCCATGCTAATGGAACATTGCCTCATCAGTGAATACGTTGGAATGAACGCTCAAGACTGTGACGGGAGAATAGGCTGAATGTCAGCGAGTAGTCTTTAGGCGGCATAGCTTTTTAAGATCCCTTTCTCAAAACGTTACATTTCATATTTGCAAGGTCAAGTTGTAAGGAATGCCTATTTTGCTGAGGTGGGTTGTTGGAAGCTAACTTTCAGTCTACGAGAGCGTCGCCAATAACCCTTTTGTCATTAGCTGGGATGACACTAAACACCTACTACACACTCCTTGCTCAGGCCACTTACGCCTGTCCAAGCGTAACCACAATTCTACCGCAGTAGCCCGGTAATGATGCACTGCTGTCTTGATTTTGCACGCCTGCATTCGTTCCAACCAGCACGAAAACACGGTAGGCATCAATCGGTGAACTTGCCCTGTGGCGTGCCGTAGTTGACTTCAACGCAACTATCCGCACCCATCCAGCGTTTTCACGATGGACGAGACTGGCTAGTACATCTGCACCCAGGTGCATGCATACGGCCATCACTCCGGTCGTTCATACCCATGTGACCGGGTGAGAGACATTTGGAGTTAGACCAACATCCACACTTGGACAGTTGGCAATTTAGTGCACTCTTCTCTCACCCGAAGGCGTGACCCTTGGTCCCCGAGCAACAGAGTGAAAAGGGGCTAGACTTCTGGGAGAAACTGTATATTACGTAACACTCCATTTGTTTATGGATAGCAGTTTGCTTAACAAATGTCTGTACGCTTTGTTTTTACTTGCGGTACATTTGGCAATTTAACGAATTCGCATTGTTTGTTCTGAATCTTTGTGACCATTTAGGTAACTAATCTGGAGCCCGTTACCTTTTGGTAATTCATATATCTACAGAACTACGGTAATTTCACTATAATGTGTTCCACCCACAACAAGCCATGCGCTTACTAGGTATGAGCGTCCTGAGGTTAGACAGGTATTTCTGCTTTAAATTTCCTCGTGACTAACAGTGGGTTGAACTGTTTGACGGTCGACGCGCCTGTTTTGGTGCACAATACCTTCATACTAAAACCAGTCTGATATAGAATGCAACAGATGAACAACAAAACCTCCGGTTCGCAAGAGAATTAGGTTTGTGAGATCGGACCAAATCTCGTGCTGGTTAACTTGAAGAACAGTGGTGTGCATCATAAGTGAAAGAGAGAATTTACAATGGGGCGTATTGGTGACAGAGTTTCGTAGACTGGTAAAATTCGCACTGTCTATTTTATAAAGAATAATATCGTTTGGAGTCCTCAGTTTACTATCTAGCGTGAATGTCTGACTCACAATGTTACTAGTTAATATTAGGCTTTATTGGCGCCCCCATCTAGGTGCATGCACTCAACAGTTTACCTCCTGGTGTCATATAAATAAATAAATTTTTTATTCTCGATAATGCCTGATGCGCCTACAAGACTATGCTATGGTGATACAAACACTAAGACCTGGTAAATGTAAATAACGGTACAACTTTATAAGTAGCATGTAGAGCTATGAGATATGTGCGTATAAATGTATGCAAGTAAGAATGTGTGTTGTTGCGTTGCTTGAATTTCTAAAATGTCACCCCTTGACCTATTAGAGTACCATGGCGGTTTACTCCAGGCCATTCATACGTAGCTTTGCTTGATTTAGTAATATGGACGTTTACTTTCAACTGCGATCATGGTCAACCCCAGGTGGGTCCCGAAGAGTTTGCATCTTATTTACTGTGGGATGCCTGGTTTGAGGCGGGCAGTAGCGAAGATCTGAACAACAATTATGCTCTTCCTGCGTCGGAACCAATCATTGGCGCTCGTACTCTGTAACAGTCAAACTGAGCTTATAATCCATAACGGTATTTCACGTAACCGATCCCCCCTCAGCTTCTTATGAGTTGGACTCTAAGGGAATTCTTCTGCTCTCTAGACAATGAGTTGTTTGATGTGAGCATTTAGAAATTACCAACCAACATAGCCCCTTAGATCACGGGGGCACGTTACCTTTGCGTTGTTTACCTTTGTATATCCGCGGCTACACCTCATGAGACCGTAATGGACGTCAGTTTTGGGTTACTTGCATATGCGAGCTTCTTAACACTGAACGTCGTGATTGTACGTTCTACGCGCTAGGAAGCCGATATGCATTTGTTTTTTCCGTAGTACAGCCATGTATAGATGTCGCTCCAAGACCCGACATTCCTTTCCTAACCCCACTGCTCGTTAAAAAGCGCTATCTGTCCACTGTGCTTCTTCCATCCGCAACTCTACATGTACGTCATTTTTCGACCAGTCGTTTTCATTAACAGGAATCCCATCCGTCCGTTTTCGTCTGAATGCAGTGCTTCCACTCGCACATCTCTGTACCTCATATGGTAAGTCCAAAAAGACTGGTCCCTTTTTACTCCGTTGCTCGGGGACTAAGCTTCACGCCTTAGGGTGAGACGAGAGTGCAGTATGTTACGAACTGTCCGATAGTAGGAGTTGGTCTATCTGAAAATATCCCACATGCAGTCACATGGGTGTGAACGACTGGAGTGATGGCCGTATGCCTGCATCTGGGTACAGGTGTACTGACGATGGATGGACAAACAGACCTCGACAGATATCAGTTGCCACACCGATATTGAAATGCCACGCCAACATGCCACTCTCATGCATCGTGACAACGCTGGATGGGCAAACAGAACAACCTGCCGGGAGGTCACTGACGAAAGAATTCGCCGCACTGATTGGTCTTGGCACGATCGATGGATATGACGAAGGTTAATAAGCTACCCACAGCCATCGCTTGGTTCCCGAGCAACGGAGTAAAAGGGGGCCAGTCTTGGGATTTACCAAAGATGATCCACCGTGTTTAGAAATACTCAGAGAAGCGCTCGTACATTCGGAATACATTGCATTTATGACACTTCGATCATAAAACAGTACCCTATTTATGACTTTGTACAATCGAATCTGGTTCGTTGGTGTGTAAGTTTCGGAAACTCAAAGACATGTGGTATGGGCCGGAGACAATTTCTTTGTAACGAGCTGCTCGCCTGGTTACATTCTGTGTTTTCCCCATCGGCTGCTTTCTATGTGTCTAGATTCATGAGGAGTGCTGTACTACGTTTGATCCAGTGCTCAGGCGGCTTCTCACCCGTCTTTAGTTCCACACCAATCATGAACGAAGAGCGATCTGAGGTGCCCGCGCGATTTGGGTAGTAATAGCATGGTGCCACATAAGTGTCTGGAAGCAAAAGGTGTAGCATTAGGAAGAGTAGCAATTATCACTCAAATATTTCAAACACGATTATCTCATGGTACTTGTCACTCCTTTAACGTACTCATTATCCAGCGGTGATGTTGGGGCTCTACTCCGAAACAGATACCGCTGGTGAGTTAACACTGTCAAAAGGACTCCTGTTCGCATTGGGACAATCTAACAGGGGTCTTTGGGTTCCTGATGATTCCCAACAAAACGAAATCGCTTTGTTGTAGGAGCTATTCGACAATGCTCCTCTCCCTCCCTCTCTCTTTATAAATTCTAGTTCCCTACTAACTGTAAAGTTACTTGCATCCATCCATTAGATTGAATCACAGCCACGTGGGCCTGGACATTAATCCCGTCCCTAACTCGTTTTCATAACTCGTACTTCATCCGACCGGCTAAGCACCTTCATTCCGGTTAGTCTCTTGTACACATCATTTGGACAAGTGCCTGAAACCAACACACCTATAACGCCACTCGTATTCTGTTTTAAGCTAAAATCCCGACGATGACTGGTGCTAAAGCGATCTCAGAAATTTTACAGCATTTGTGGCATATCTGTCCGGTTTGTGATCGGCAGTGCTAAGCATATTGCCTTCCGAGTTAATATTCACTTTTTGGTTGGTACTACCAGTATGGCTTCCGAACCAAACGTACTGCTTACACCTAGAGAACCGTGACCCAGTCATTCACATGAAGCCGTGCAGCCTGTTTTTATTGGCTTGGTAGCACCCATTATGCAATTCTGGACCCATCCCCTGAAAATGCATATGTAGATCTAATGGATAAAACGACTTGTGCAACAAAATGAATCTACTGATATCTTAGTCCATCGTATATTGATCTAACGTTTACGCACTTCTCAACTCTTTTGGTATTGCCTGTACACTCACTTTTAGGCGGTTTCTTTTTATTCTCAACCGGTTTGAAATGTATCCCGGGCATTGGGCACACCAGCTGCATTGGAGTTGCTTCCGTCAGACATCCAGCCTTTTTGTCCCAGCCGGCACCCTGCAGGTACAGGTTGCAGATGTACACACCGTCTTTTGGAGTTGGAAGCATATTCACATCTGTGGTGGTGAGGACGGAGAAATCCCAACTCAGGCTGTCCACTGCAACATTGTTCTGACGCGCCGCAGTTTGCAGCACTGCAGTCAAGAACCCAGTGGGGAACGTGAACGCTCCGATCCAAAATGCCTTCGGTGCGTGTGCGGTTCGCGCCCACTTCGCAAACATATCGACTCGAGTGGACAAGTCTCTGGCCCATGAACCGAGCGGCTTCAACGAGCAATACGCCTGAAGCATAGAAGCGGGACGAAAAGTTGGGGTTACTATTATGTATATATGGTTGGCGTCATCCGGTTTCGGATTTGCCTGTCACTGTGGCCAGCCACAGGACGCCTGCGCCTACAGGGACCATGGGTGGCTTGCGCTGCACCACCCACAGCTCCAACCACACACTCCGTATCTAGTGTAAACCCGAAGAAATAAGACCGGGAGGCATGTGGATGGGAGCCACGTTTCATCAACGGAGCTGGCCCACACTCCTTCACAGGCAAACACAATCACGCTGTATTTGGGGAATCAAGCGCACACAAGGCGGTGGCTGGACCGTAGTCCGCTCCACACTGAGTGCATGGAACCACTCTTCTAGCCTGGCACGGCCACAAGGACCGTGCACCCTGTCCCATCCAGCAACGACTAATTGTCTCCTAGAGTCAGTATGGACGAGGTAGTGGGTGATAGACAAGTATGCACCTTGTCAACATGCACATCAAGCGCAGCCACACCGGGGATATCAAGAAACAGACAATCACTTGTGTGAAAGCTAACAAAGAAACTAAATCGAGTAATGCATGAGGAAACGGTAACATAAATCTTAAAGTAATGAACATATAAGTTGTTTACAAAAGAATCCGAGATAAGTTCACGAGGTCAGAAAGTATATTTTACGGAAATGCCACAAACCTGAAAATGTCATCAAAGGTAACTACCATTGGATTAAGCGACGTGTGCAAGTTTATAGAAGAGAGTACTGGTAGGCATTTATATGAGAAAGAATAGCATTAGTAGAAAATTGAAAACCCACCATCAGAAATAAATAGACAGCATGCAAGCACGCGGTTAATAAATCAAATGCAGCGTGCCTACAAACGCTGCGCTGGTTTTGCCTACGTTCTCTGCCGGACCCGTCGTCGCGTCGGTAGTGGTCCCGAGTGGCCTCGCTCATGGCTCACTAGGCCTGCCTGACTCAGGCACTCGCGACCGCATTTGCTACAGCACCATGCGCTCGATGTTGATGGACTACAACCCATCGGCGCTTGCCGCTTCTTCTCTGCATGTATGAGGTCTTCCTCCTGCACTTCGGTATCTGCCTTCGTGATTAGATCGTGCCATGCACGCCGATCAACCGCCTTCAATTCCCATGACCTACAATCAAGGTTAGAACGTGAGAAGCTCAATTTGATCATGTCCTGGTAACGTAACTTTGGTTTCCCTACATGCCGCTTCCTAATACTCGGCTGACCATATAAGAGTTGTTTCAGTATCCGCGAAGAATCCATAAGGCACACATGGCCGAGTCACCTCAGATGTCTCAGCAAAAGTATACAGTCCATTGCATACATCCCACTTTGTCGCAACACTTCCCTGTCAGCAACTCTGTCGCCTCAACCGATGCGCAAAATCCGTCGCAAACACTGATGATTGAATCGCTCGGGATATCGCACATCCCGCCGGTATATCGTCCACGTTTCGGTGTCGTATAGAAGAACGGACAACACCATGGATTTATCCACCATCAGTTTTGTGCCAACGGTAAGCTGATGGTTGTTCCACACTCGGTAGTCTAGCTTCCCGAATGCCGTCGGTGCCTTCGAGACGCGGATACGAAGAGCACTGCGTATCGCCTGTTCAGTCGACAACACTCTCAAGGTAGCAGAAGCGAGAGATGATTTCCATTACGTCATCATCGATGCTGATTCGCGGCCATATTGAAGATGGCACCGCCGGTGAAGGCTGAAAGAGACAGACAGTTTCGCTTGTGTTGATGGTGAGCCCGAATTTGGCCGCTGTCGAAGCCAGAGCACTAGTCATGTGCTGCAACTCATCCGCACTGTGCAAACAACGCACAGTCGTCAGCAAACAGCAACATACGGATACTTGTCTCACAGACTAGAGCTCGCACCGAAACGACGGATGTTCAGCAACTCACCATCGATACGGTGCTCCACACGAACACCGTAAGCACAAGCGGCATCAAAAGCACAAGACATCATTGCATGAAGATATATATAAAACAGGGCAGGAGCTAAGACACAGCGTTGCTTCACACTAGAGACAACTGTAAAGTCATCCGAGGTCTCTCCACTTAGCTGCATCCTCGTTCGCATACCACTGTGCAGACACTCAAGTAAACTAATAAACTTACGCAGACAACCAAACTTACCCAACACCATCTACAATGCCTCGCGATTAACCGTATTAAATACCTTTGTAAAATTAACAAACACCGAGTACAATGGCTGGTGTCGTTCTCTACACATTTCTTGCAACTGACGAGCCGCAAACACCATATCTATAGTGCTGCGACCCAAACGGAATCAACATTGCTCTCCGCCACGTTAGGTTCCACAACCTGACTGACGAGGCGGTTGAGCAGGATTCAGCAAGTTGATACCACGAAAATTGGTGCTTGATCCCTTTGCCCTTGTACATTGATAGAACAATGACATCATCCAGCTCAGGAGGCACCTCCTTCTCAATCCACGCGCGTTCCACCAAATGGTGCAGCGCAGTCACCAACGCAGGTCCGCCGTGCTTCAATACTTCAGGCGGGATCCCGTCTGCACAGGTACACTTGCCGCTTCGCAGCTGAGCAAGTGCTCTCTGCGTCTCATCCAGTGTCGGCGTGTCCGCCAGAATCGTCTTCACATCGCGCTGCTTGAGGCCGTTCACAGTAGGCCAATCGGTCTATGGACGGTTGTTCAGAAGACAGTCAAAGTGTTTCCGCCAGATCTGCATTATGTCTGCAGTCTGGGTGCAGGTAGCGCCTGAACTACAATCGATCAGCGTCCTCAGCGGCTTTAATATCGGTTCATACACCGCCTTCAAAGGGTCAAAGAATTCCTTTTGTTGGCGGCGTGCGGCGTAGCATTCCATCTGCTTCTCCGCTTACCAAGCATTTTTAATGCGTCGTAGCTTTCGGCTCATTCGCCGTCGAAGTTTGCGAAACTGACTATTCTTCCCCAAGTTCCTGCGGTCTGTCACGTGTGCGGCAAATGCTGCATTCTTCCCTGACACCAATGCGCTAATCGTCGCATTGTTGTCATCAAACCAATCAGGCCGCTTACAGCTTGCGCGCCCGATGGTCTCCTCGGCAGCAACTTCACCTGGTCGCGAATGTGGTGCCACAGCTCGCCCACTGCGGCTATGCATTCCACATTACACAGGTGTGCAGCAATCACCTTCTCCAGGTCGGTACGTTTCGCCACGGTACCGAGGGAGAGAATGTTAAATTTACGCCGATTCACGGCGGGAGTGCAATACATAGATTGACGAGAATATATGTACAGTTTGGTCCGCACCAGTTTGTGAGGAGTGCCACACTTAGCTCCACGCAGTACACGTGTCATGCGCACTTCAAGCATATCACGCTGACGTACGATGACATAGTCGAGCAGGTGAGCGTGACCACTCCGTGGGTGCGTCCAATTTGCTATATCACGCGCATTCAGTGCAAACCGAGTGTTTGTGATCGTCAGGCCATGAATGGCACACAGTGAGAGCAGCCTGTCACCGTTCGCATTCGCTGAACCAATGCCATGCGAACCGATAACATCTGTCCACACCGATGCATCACGCCCAACTCGCGCGCGTTGAAATCACCCAACGTGAATAGTCGGTCGCTGCTCGACGCAACGGCATCACGGAGGATAGCTGAGTGTAGAGTTGATCACGCGTGTCATCAGGATAACACATGGTCGGACCGTACGTGATTATAAAGATGGCAAACTTACCTCTTCTGAGTCGTAGACGAACAGTCATCAGTCGCGCGCTGATGCCAGTTGGTTCACCCACCACTGGCTATGGAGGCGATCGGATATTGCAAATCCCACTCCATGATCTCGTGGTGCTTGGGCGGCGTTCCCCACCCAGTAGAATGTGTAGCCAGCACCTGCTTCATGCAACTTACCTTGCTCAGCGAGGCCAGTTTCACTGAGCGCCGCAATATCGATGTTGTAGCGCGCCAGTTCCATCGCGACGAGTGCAGTGCGTCGCTCCGGGCGCTCATTGGAGTTCCGGTCCAGTAGTGTGCGCACGTTCCAGCACCTGATGCTGAGTGCTTTGCGCGCAGGCATACGATTGCGTTGGTGGTCAATCGCACGCGAGGTGGTCGTTGTGCTTCGGAGGTTTGCTTGAGGGACTCCACCCGGAATCTTTAGCTCAATAGCCTGACCCATAAGGCAGTGAGCAGTTTGGAGGTTTCTTGCGGAACTCCGCCCGGAGTCTTTGGCTCAATAGCCTGATCCACAAGACAGTGGGGAGCAGATCCATCTCGGGAATGTGATTGCAGAGACAGATTGGGATCTGCTTGGCAGCCGTCACATGCAGCCTTTGAGGTACTGGAACGATTTATATATGTTTTGCGACCGTAGTAGGATACATCTGCGACTACGGCCAGACGCAGGTGGGTTTTGGCGGGTTTGCACCAATTTGACCAGGGGCTGCCTGGCTTGAGGCGGGCAGTAGCAAACCATTGAACACCCGGAGGTGCCCTCCCACCGTCAGAGACAATGCGTGGCACTCGTGCTCTACGCCAATCGAGCTGTGAGCTTATAACCCGTAGACCTGTTGTCTCCCATGGCTAGGTTTTACGGGAAGAGGGCCATCGACCACTTCCTAACCTCCGAAGAGGATGGACTAGGATACTGGCAGGGCGTCCACACCTGACAGGAGAACGACTCGGGTCCTCAGCCAAAGCCTTTGATTAAATGAACACCCGAAAGGCAGCGGGTCTAGCACATGGTCAGTTCACTGACTCATGCGGATTGGTGTCCTGGATCTTAGCAGGGAGAAGGGCGAAACCCAACTTCCACCCAGCGGTCGCCACAAAGAAGCGTCCAGGACATGAGCCAATGGCGCAACATTAGCAGCAGTGGGTAGATCATCTTTCATGGTCTAGCCACCACCAGCCTCAGCACACCATAAGCCCTCCCGCAACATATATATATATATATATATATATATATATATATATATATATATATATATATGTAGTATCTTGCTAATGGCCAAAGCCCCTACTGCTTCTAGATGTGCAACCCTGATAAATCTCCCAGGTTAGCAGGTACGACACGCGTGCTAACACGCTTCGTTTTGCATGTGGACGATCTGTGTTTCGTATACCACGAATCTTTGTCTCCGCTTACGCTTGGTAAAACCGAAACACATTCCATCATTTGCCCTACCACCTGAGCTACCGAGGGCTGACGATTAGGTGCGCAAATTTTAACACATGTCTTCTGCTTGGTGCGCAACGTGTTGTGCGTGAATTTTAATCGTGGCTTCTACTTTCTTCGAAATTTACACTACTCACAAACATCCTCCATTAATCTACTATCGCCCATTGGACGTCTGAAGGACAGGAACTTCGGTCTATTGGGAAGTGACGGGTGAGTGAGCCGATCTGCAACATCAGGACAGGTACTGTGAGCTTATTGGCAACACGTTGCGCACCAAGCAGAAGACATGTGTTAAAATTTGCGCACCTAATCGTCAGCCCTCGGTAGCTCAGGTGGTAGAGCAACGGACCGGAAATTCGTGGACCGGGGTTCGACTCCCCGTCGAGGCATATTATTGTGCGTGAATTTTAATCGTGGCTTCTACTTTCTTCGAAATTTACACTACTCACAAACATCCTCCATTAATCTACTATCGCCCATTGGACGTCTGAAGGACAGGAACTTCGGTCTATTGGGAAGTGACGGGTGAGTGAGCCGATCTGCAACATCAGGACAGGTACTGTGAGCTTATTGGCAACACGTTGCGCACCAAGCAGAAGACATGTGTTAAAATTTGCGCACCTAATCGTCAGCCCTCGGTAGCTCAGGTGGTAGAGCAACGGACCGGAAATTCGTGGACCGGGGTTCGACTCCCCGTCGAGGCATATTATTGTGCGTGAATTTTAATCGTGGCTTCTACTTTCTTCGAAATTTACACTACTCACAAACATCCTCCATTAATCTACTATCGCCCATTGGACGTCTGAAGGACAGGAACTTCGGTCTATTGGGAAGTGACGGGTGAGTGAGCCGATCTGCAACATCAGGACAGGTACTGTGAGCTTATTGGCAACACGTTGCGCACCAAGCAGAAGACATGTGTTAAAATTTGCGCACCTAATCGTCAGCCCTCGGTAGCTCAGGTGGTAGAGCAACGGACCGGAAATTCGTGGACCGGGGTTCGACTCCCCGTCGAGGCATATTATTGTGCGTGAATTTTAATCGTGGCTTCTACTTTCTTCGACATTCCATCATGTTGGGTTTTGTAAACGAACGACGTTATCGTAGCACAAACGTGGTATGATTGCTCATTGTCTAATACCAGAGGGAATACAGATAATTGGTCTGATCGATGTACGCCCTGCTGATATTTGTTTTAAAGTAGCTCTTCATGCAATAGGGAATATGTGTCATCGGTTGCGATATGGACGCTATGACTTGTGATCGAAATAATCATTCTTGCCCAAGTGTTTACCATTTACTGAACGCTTGTACCAGGGGGATGGACTCATGACGAAACTATTCCCCCAACCATGGTAGTTTTCTGGCAGCTGCTTGAATATTACGGTTCCTCGGTAGAGTACTGCTAACCACGTAATTTAGTGCACATGATGCATACTGAGCAAAGCTGAGGAAATGGTACGTGGGCCATGTATACAGGAACGTTAACAACTTGGAGCATGATAATGTTATTGGAAAAAGCCGCGAAACTGGTGGCGACATTGGAAACCCCCTCCTTTCATTAAGCAGGCGCAACGGTATGGTGACTATTGAATGTCGTTTTACCTTGCTCCAGTGCACTGGGACGTGTCCGTCGAATATGGCCATGAAGATGTCCTCCAGTTCGGATGACATAACTACAAGGCCTTGGATGCCTTTGCTCAAGTCAGTCAAGTCCCGTCGCATTTGTCTTAACAGGGCGTTGTATCGCTGAATTTCTTGCAACAGTACAACGACCAAAGGAGACGAATCGTTGGCAAATATCTTCACCGTACCGTCGTAATCTATGTCTTCAGGAATCTGCTTTTGCAAATTATCAATGAGTTCCAACACCAAGTCTTCGCGTGAGACCCCGGTTCCACTCGCGACCTGTAAAGTGAAAATACGGAGTGGGTTACTTTAACGAAAGTGCAGGAAGATGGCATCGAGAGGTCATATCTATCAAATCATCTGACACCACACGCACATAAGTTCGACTGCATAATATAGAATTTATGAGATAACTCGCGTTTTAGACTGCACTTGGCAGATTTGGCCGTGGTTCCCTCTTTATCATGACTGAAGACACACTTCTCTGGCTATCACGAAGTGTCTTGTCCACCCTTAAATTTTCATTGTGTGCAACAAGAGCTTAACCAGAAGCTACTCTTCGGATGCAATCCCAATGATCGGTGAACATTCCAATACCGAACAGTGAGCTTTTAACCGCTATGCCAAGCGTTGTTCGTGAGACTCAATGACATGGTGATCAAGGTGTCAGCCGGGAACCACCGCGTCCTGGGTTCCACTCTCAACTTCGACTATATCATCCACCTGGTGCATCCAAACGAGGACGAAATCAGCAGTGAAGTACATCGTTTAGGACGAGTAACCCTGAAGACTATCAACTTACTCGTCTTAGTCTTTTGACCGTTCTTGATACCTAGTACTTCTTTCTAGAATTTTGGCTGAAAGAACTATCCTGATTACAGCACAGCTCGAACTACGTAACACCTGCATAGTAACAACGGGGGTCGCGAATATTCCATTCACTACCGCGATCAGCATGACAGGGCAGCGGGACATTTACGGTTTTCATACACACGAAACGATACCGGCGGTTTTCCTATTCGAAAGAAGGAAGGTGTAGTGTACTCCCATCTCAGTTTACCTTCTGGGATTCCAAGTGAGTACCCGATACAGACTGTTCACTAGGTTTACTTGTAAAAGCTATATAAGGTATCGACGCATGTGAAGTGGTAGAGAATAATTTGCCGCACCCACTTGTGGTTGAAGAGAGAGTAACGTATCAAGTAGCATCCGGGATTCTTGAATTTGTGATGTGATGTCCGCGTTCGGATGCTGTCCGAAGGCTTCCGGGTGATCCATTTGGGGCAGCATGGAGGCAAATTCGCGGTAGGCATTCAACGTTCCGTCACGCGGTATATAATAATGGGTCAGAGAGGACAGCTTAAAGAATGGCTCTTTGATAGCATCCTCTTTAAAGTATTCATTGATGTACGTGTTGAGCAGACGGCGATCCCAGTCATCAGTCACGTGACCTCCATAGTTTATGTCTGCGATTAGGTAACGTAGCGCATCCCAAGCGGTCTCCTCGTACTGGTCCAGGTAGTTGGTAAGTAGATGTTCGGACACTTCGAAGTCAGAGTCATTGAACTCGTACGGGATATTCCATCCGAGCATGAGGAACTTACGACGCTCCAGTAAAATGGAGTGGAAAAAGCACAAGCAAAACAAGAGCTTCTTGTATTTTTCCGGCTTGTGGCATGTTGTGAACTGGTCTTCCTAAAAAGAGATAAAATGGTTGCAACAACTTCGTCAGATGGCTGTTGCGAGTGCTCAGAATATTGATGCATGCATAATAGTTCAAATAGCCCTATGGAGGACGCTGAAATGTCAAGCCAAAGACAGGTTTATTGATTCTTATTCCTGTCCATCCACGCCCACAGGTACTTAAGCCGTCGGTGGTGATCTATCTGTACTCTTTCTGTAAAAACACTGTAGTAACGCCATATGTACCTCGCCAGTCACCGTGCCGTTTTGCGCGGCACACGCTTTGAAAGTTGTCGGTTAAGCGGTCAGGATATGTCGCTCTTATTGATCCCGATACGCGTAAATGGTGCATCCTCTCGACCCACGATCTACTTTCGGACAAAATACCGTGATTATTGCGCAAGACCAATAATAAATAACCTCCGATAGAACCAGGAATTACATCAGCTCTACCGGAACAAATCCATGTCCTTAGGACCTGAACCCGAATTCTAAAATCCAGTTCCCGCAGGCAACTCAGCAACATGCCGGTCGCTCACCGTCCCGCCCGTCCGCACGCAGCAGTTAGTGGTGGTGGGGGAAGACAGCTTACGATGTGTAGGCTTTGAGTTACTTCATTACCTTTCTGTCTTGGTTTGACGGGAATTCCTTGAGACAAGATGATAGCCAGTCACCAATGGGTAAATGGTCATAGTGTCGCCTAGTGTTAAGAAAACTGTTAGCTTGAAACCGCTCTCTGCAGACTGACGAAATTCTACAGTTTCGGGTCGTGCGTGAATCCAATGCCGATAGACAACCGTGTGGATTTGATGATTCGAATCCTGCTGTTTAACTGCATGGAAATCGGACACGTGGTACTCACGCGCCGGTACAAAGAACTATGGCGGCTGAACTGTTCGCTGAGCTTGGCAATTTTGTTGCAAACGTTTCGTCACCAATCGAGGTGACATCATCAGTGCGTAGTTGAGTGGCATGCAATAGCGAAGAGTAGCGTAGAGGAGCCTCTAAGCTACTCTTCGCTATTGCATGCCACTCAACTACGCACTGATGATGTCACCTCGATTGGTGACGAAACGTTTGCAACAAAATTGCCAAGCTCAGCGAACAGTTCAGCCGCCATCTGAACAACCTGAGCTACCCGTCTTCAATGCTATAGCCAACAAAGAACTATGGTTTTATACGGGTAAAAAGCACTGCTTTACAAATCCCGTTGGGTAATCTGGTGAGTTATCGAAGAAGGTTAATTTAAAAAAGCCAGTCAGTAGTTCTATTGTCAAAAGAATGGACTTGTCGGTTATAATGCAGTAGCCCAGCACTACAAGTATTTCCATAGCTTCAGTAGGTGAAAAATTAAGTTCAAGGGGTTTTTCGGGAGTAGGATAGACAGTAGCGTCAAGTAACAAAATATAAGCTGCCGAGTGCGTCCTTTAGTCGACTTTTAAATATGGCTAGCGTGGGTGCAGAAACAACCGATTCGAGGAGATCGTTCCATAATTCACACACACCTAAATGGATGAGTAATTTCTACGACACGACAAACGATTGTACTCTTCTGCTAATTTCAAGGAGTGACCTCGAAGTTTGGTGTTACTGCTGAGTTGCAGTTAAGGAGCGGTGCACATGATTGTGTAAAATCAAGTACGCTATAATCAAGTCGTCTCGTAGTCGGCCATACCATCCGCTGAATACTTCAAGCGATTTCAACCCCTGCTCCTATGGAAGATGGCGCATTCCGATGAGGTATTTGGAAGTCCGACGTTGAGGGTGTTTGGCTGCGACCTCGGTGTAGTTGCCTTAGTCTGATAGATGTCAGCCAGGGCAGCTGGAGGGGTTAGGCATTTGCCTTGTTGCCACCAAAGGTCACCGGCTCGAATCTACATAGGATCGGACGATCTCGGAGTCTATGTGTCACTGATGGTGGTCGCGTGACAGCGAAGCCTTGATAATACTTATCGGGGTACTGCTGATTCTTACAGATACCACCGTAATTCTCACCTAGCAGAAACTCAGTGGGCGATTAAAGGTCCATTCGTGTTGAGTGGATGTATACTCACCGGTCACAATCTATACGTCGGCGTAACCTGCCTTCGTTTCAAGACTGGAGCAAACGCCCTGTACAACCCAGATGTCGGTTATGAGAGGTATTGATGCATTGTGTACTGAGTATGACCGTATTTTGTAGCAATGTATGCCAACTACTGTATAATTGGCTCAGAAGAAACGCCATGAGTGCAGTGATGGGCAGCACCGATAAGCGCTTGCAACCACCAACAATCTTTGTTCACACACGGACGCACTTCCCATACATGTGTTTACTATAATAACACAACAAGTATAACCGCACTTTCTGCTCGTATCTTTCAATGATTATATAGGTATAAGCCTTCACTCGCGCCTCCAGTTAGTGCGGAATTTTTCTATCATGATCGGGTCTAAGGCTGTTTGATATTCTCGATCAATACCGGCAATTTGTTTTTATATAAAGTAAAGTAAAGATGCATAATGCATCTAAGAGCTTTTCAAGCGTTCCCTCAGATCCACTAGAATCAGTGTCACTCACCTTGATCAAATGGTACAGTCGTTTCATATTAGCACGAAGACCTTTTGGTGGCTCTGTGGTCATCTTGATTCCTGCTTGCAGTATTGAGATCGGGAACTTTGGGTTCGGGTTTGATGACAACCACAAGCGGAAATCGCTGTTTGTCCCTTCTACCGACAGTTGTTCCACGATCTTGTCCAACGCTGGCATCCAAGACAAGGATAGATGACAGTTGGCCAGAAACACCCAGTTACCCTCACGGATTCCCTCCTTAATTAAACGCGTCGCAATCGGAGCTTGTCCTTGTCCCAGCGACAGACAGTTGAACTTTTTGGCCATGCCGCAGTTTTCTGCTAGTTGTAGGAGACCAGTTGTTGGATCCACTCCAGTAGAAAGGACGAAGATTAACGGGGTCCGCGCGTTGCTGTCTTCCACCACTTGCTTCATGTCCAACACTGGTGGCTCAACAAACCGATTGCCCAGGTTGCTGGTGATAAACGAGGTCGCACAAAATGAAACCCGATCTGGCCTCAGCGATCGTATGATGAGCATCCGTTGAAACTCGTTTGTCGTATTATCCCACTCCCCTGGTAATGCAGTGTTCTCTGGCTCAGCGGCAGTGAACCACACATTCCAATCTCGAGGATACTGTTCGAACGAAGTTATCAAACCGTGAAAATTAGCCAGCTTATCTAACTCCGTTAGATTGTCCCAGCATTGCTCCGAGAGCCAAGCGGAGCATGGATTGTCAAATTGGTTTTCACGATCTAGCACGATCCCACCGCGAAGGAAAAAGTTGTACTCCTCTTGATTCAGTTTTCCAGCGGACTCCAGAATCTTTACACAGATTTGGAATGAGAATAGTAACTTGTGGCGTTCAAACAAACCACGACAAGTGTACCGGTAGACAGCATAGGTATGATAGTCATTCAGGTGGAGGATACGATCTTCCAACTTGCCGGATCTTGGGCTTTTATCAATGCTAAGATTAAAGAGATCGATGTATGCGTCCAGAGCGAATTGATACATTGGATCTATGCGACCCAGGTCGTTCAGAACAAAGAATAAAACAGAAGCGCGTTGTGCACAAGGGCGATAGCCTTCTCGAGCAGCATCGATTTGAGCTTCCGTCTTCTCCGCTATTTGCAATTGTTCAGTTACCTCCTGCAAAAATAAATGATGTGAAGTTACCAAAAATAGTAGAAGGAAGCGTCAGAGGTTTAGCCATAATTGTACCACTTATGCACCTAACTTACGGTGGAGGTTGTTTTTGACGTCTGCAATGTGTTCACCAGTTGTTCATCGTCCAACAGAGAACCCTGGGCTTCATTGAGTAGGCGCAAAATCTCATCTTCCAGGTCGGCTAGTTTCCGTTTACCGGCCGCAATACCGATAACCAGTTTGTCCTTCTGCTCTTCTAGCTCTGGGCGCTCTTTACGAACTACAGTGCCCAGAAGCTGAGCCTCTAGACCTTGCTGTTTTACCGCAAAATTTACGACCGCCGTTTTGGAGCAAATTTCCGGTGTATAATGTGGGTTTGGTAGTTTGGTAGTGATGTAAAACCTGGAATAAAATACAGAGCACTTGAGTACTGTTCAAGAATGAGGCCTAGATGGTATAAAGAGTCATCGATGTCTTTGTTGGGTCCATATTCAACAAACACATCGAGACGTGGTGCTCTAACCTGTCTACAAACCGTAAATTATATAAAAAACGAATATCACAACTATGGAAGCCACTGATTGATGGACTGAGTGGGTGAAAATTCCTCAATACCTTTATATGTTGGCTTTATAACGCTTATCGTCATTGCATAGTTTCCCAATCTGCACTGTAGGAATTCGTGGAAACCCTGTTTCATTGTGTTTCTGTAGTACTAACCGCGCATTTCCCAACGGTCAGAATGTCCCATCAAAAACGCCAGACAGCATACCATTGGAAAGAACATGCTGATGTTATAAGTGGTCAATTCATTTAGCCAAACATTGAAGAGTTCTCACGCACCGTTGATTCCTGCATATGTTGTGTCTACATCCTCGCTACTTGCATAGGACGACCTTGTTTGCCGGTTCTAAGCTCGAAAGGGAAATCGTTGACCTATTGGTAGTAAGTGAGATGGAGGACGACTAAACTGCAGGTTAAAACTCACCCGACCCTCTCTCTCCTTGACTCCTACCCAATACCAGTGTTGACTATGCAGCCATTTCTTAATGGAACGGCCTGTTTAAGTTGTGTGTGGTGCCGAGATATCGGTGGGGAGATTTTGCTTATGACCTGAGGCAGTGAAAACCGCATACTGACCTAAAGTTTATGGCCATGCATTGTCATCAAATTGAAACGCATTGATTCGAAATACCCTCTTGTTGCAGTTGCTTCTATAATTGGTCCCTACTCTCTCTCTCCTGTTCACATTCTTCATTAGTGAGGTATATTACGGTTGTATGGTATCGAATCATCTGTGTGAAGGGCTGATGTGTCACTGTTGATTATAGGATGGAGGCGTTTAACAACTGTCCTTCAAAAACAATGCATACACACATTGAAGAGACGAATCTAACGTGCGAGTTTTGTCACTCTCACTTCAGATGCTCAGTGTCTCCGAGACCCTTTACGCTCGTCACACTATAAAGGTTAGGGTTCACTTTGTCCTCGTTTCCCCAACATTGAATAGCCGGCACTAAGACTAGAGCTAGCTACCGATCTCACAGCAGTCGCCAACGCTAACCAGGTCCAGCTGTATCCTAACTAGCATGCGACTTCCGACGACTGCTGTAGATCACCTGACATAAACACTAGCAGTTGGCTGCTGACTACATTAGATAGCAAAGAAGTTCCCTGAATCAGGTTTCTGGTGGAATTTCCTTTTCCATCTGGATGCGTGGTAGGCCTGAGACGCTTTCCACAAAACATGTCATTCCGCTCTCACACCATTTATAATTAGAAATGACTTCACAATTCACGGTGCTGTGTACACTGTACATAAGTCACCCTCATCAACCCTCAAACTACTGTAGTGCGAGTGATCTGTAACTGTTTAAACTGCAGCTGCTCTTGCCCACTCCTTCGAAACTTAAGTCTAACCCAGTTATAGCGTTTGAAACCATTAGTTTGAGTGTTCCATGGAAATCTCAAATGCACATAGGTTGCTTCCTCACAAAGTGTCGTTGCATCGCTGTTGTTCACTGCGGCACACACGGAGGGATGTTGAGAATCGCGGAAAGTGAGAGATGAGAGCATGCGTCCTTTGGAATGTGTATACAGAGTCGCACCGAATGGACATTTGGAACTCAATCCGGCGCGAGTTATTTCCGTTGTTTACTCTTACTGGTTGCTTGCGTATCACCAAGCGTATATCCACGCAAATCGTGCGATAGCCGTGAATAGCTTTCTTTGCTTGGACACATAAAACACTTTCAACCCCCAGTTCCCATTGGTTGTACGATTCCCCAAAGCAGACTAAGGTAAAATACCCCAAACTGAACACAGCTAATGCGAAAGGACAGGTGATACGTAGAGATTTGACACTAGTTGATCTCATGATGTTGTCAGCTGTCCCTAATCCGGTGTTTCCTTTAAATTACTTTGGTTTCTAACCACTAAACCAGCTTTCACGGCATACGATGGGCAAAGTCAAACAAACCGGTCTGGAACTCACCGGAATTGTGTGTTGTACTCCACCTCTTTGTCACCCAATCGTAAAATCATCGTTCCGCCCACTTTGATCAGAGACTTATTAAGGATTGGATCGAGAGCTTGATCCAAAGTATCTTGTATGTTTTGCAGAAGCACAGGTTGTCCATATTGGATGGCGTTCTCTAACAAGCGCATGGAATCGGGTGTTTGTAGGTCGATTACTCGAAGGTCCTTCCCTTCCATTGACTTGATCCATCGCTGGGCCTGACCTTGGGGGTCCACCATCAATGGCCATCGAGTACCGCGCGTAACGATAACACCATTTTCCACGGAAAACACATCGCGTGGCAATCCTTGAAGGTTCCACTCACGGACCTAAGACATAATGCGAAACAGGATGCAATTTTGTATGCAATGTGACTCTTTCTGCATGGCTCCTATTCTAGGACACCCGAGAATAACCAGTACCCCCTATTACCCCGCCAAACACCATAAACATGCGTCCTATGAAATAACCAGTCCCGTAGGTCTATCGTTGGTCACAGAAACGTCGAATGTGGGAGCGAAGTAACTAGGGGAGAAATCGCCGTATTCGGTCAGCAGCTGTCAAATGTCGCATTCAGAGTGGTAAACGATTCGCATTCGCCGACAAGTTATATGCTACTGCTTGACGTACTTTGTATCCAGTACACTAAGATACCACTGCATAAACGTCGACAGTAAGTAGCAAGTTGTTTCACGATACGTTCTCTGAGGCCCATTGCAGCGCTGACAATAAATGACCGGGCTTGACAAATCCATCATAATCCGAGGCATCGAATAGACCTAATGCTAAGCGCATTCGGTGCACTGGATTTGGTTCAGAAGAGAATCGAGTACGCACTTTTATGGACTATTGTAGTTGTAAGACTAACAGAAGTAGCTAGCAATCATATCTACCCTGTTGGTTCCTATGCAATTTATCCAGACTTCTGCTTCGGCCACAAATTCCTTAGCCCGCCTTTAGATGTTTGTAACTTCTCCAGGGTTTTAAGGAATATATCAACTCGACGAACTGCAGAAATGTCTATTATCTACAAACTACCTAACGACTGACGAAGAACTTAGCGCGCGTGGGTGAATCGCATACAGAAATGCACAGGACGAGGTGACCTTGAGAGATTGCGTGCCAATTGCTCACTTGTGCACTCGTGGTTTTTTAACTGTGGTTCAGCGACATTTTGTCGCACACCTTTGGATCCATACTTATTCGTCTTGCTTTTACAAGCTCTACTTTGTGACACCAGTTGCCCGAATATACTCCAGTGCATCCTACCTTTACCCTGATTTCTAACTTCCGGGCAGTGTTTCGCCGATATCCAAGCGCCAAAAGTTGCCTAACTCCAAACATCGGAGACATTGTTTGGTCTCACCCGATAGACCATTTCAATGGCTTTCGAACGAACTGTCACTCGTTCAAATCCAACATTGCTCGGTGCAGCTACAGGTCTCAAAGCAAATTCACCCGGCGCGATCCATAGGCTAAACCACGAAAATTCTCAATCACATCTTCGTGTATTCTACCCCACGTTCAAGCCGTCACATTCAACTGGCACGCCAGAGAGGACAGCCTAAAAGTACACAACTGCAACTTGACCACTGTGACCTTACCGACAACGTCAATAACAGAACGACTTTTTACCATAGAAGGTGAATCATTCAAATGGTTCGTAACCTTTGCTCAACAAGCGTGACGCCCAGTGTGCCACAGACTAGAGACCTATGTGGATCATGTTCCGAACTTGTTAAGGGGGGCATTTTGTGCCGTAACTGTTGCAAGTTCTTCCATGCGAGATGCCTCCGAGTTAAACCTAGTCAGGCCAAGTTATTAAACAAACCAGACTCGCTATGGTTCTGTGTGAAATGCACATCGATCCCACTGATAAAAAGCGTGCTCCTATTATCTCAGAAGTATGACCAGCTACTAGCCAAGTTTGAGGAAATGGTGACCACCGAAATCACTACGGTTGGGGTAAGCATAGCTGACTGTGCAACCCAATCCTCCCCCATTGGTTGCTGCTCCTAACCCGCGAAGAACTGTTAGTAACACCGTAAGCAGCACGAGACCTAGAGTCCAGAACATCAACAGCTGTCCCAATACCACACGCAGCTCACATTTGATTAAAGCGGTTCCCAGTTCGATCGGAGTAACTACACGTAAGACTACTTCCAAACTCCCGACGGAGTGCGGAGAAAAAGAGCAAACCGGTACGAGTGAAAGTTGGGTTACAGATGCCTCCAAGAAGAGCCGTCATTTAAAATTAACATCACCTCCAACTGGATCGGAAACTGAGGAGCGTAGCGGAGTTTTCCTAATGCAAGCTCCAACGGTTTCCTGCGGTACATCTCCGAGTACTTCAATCACTAACGGCAACGTGTCGAAAGGTGTAAAGAAACGACTACCTGTACTGAGCGTACTGTGCTCCAATATTCCAGAATCAAAGTCGACATCGATAAGAGGTAGGCAGTTGGATGACCTCAAACAGTGGGACATTATTAGTAACCTAATCGGTGTTGTACTTAAACCTGTACACGTAGTGTGTATTACACGACACCCCAACTCTAAGCATTTCGGAGAGCCAAGGCTTCTGCGCGTTGTGCTGAACTTTATCAGTGAAGTAGAATCAGTACTACTGTCGACAGGTAGTCTCAGAAATGAACACTGCTCCATCCGTATCTTTCCAGACAACCCATGGGGCGAACGTTATCGAGTTAACCGCACCTTAGAGGACTACCGGAAGGAAACTTCAACCAGGACCATACTTGTCCACGGGGTTCCTGAAACTGAAGCATGTGATGAGCATGAAGTAACAACCCATGATAAAGAACAGTGGCGTTATATTCGTGAAACACTCTGCTTGAATGATGTGTTAGCGAAATCCGTGTCACGACTGCGTACCTCACCGAACTACAAAGGTAGTGGCCCGAGAGTGTTGAAGGTGATCCTTCAGTCAAAACATATGGTAGCACGGATACTAAAAAACTGGTACATGTTCCGTTGCAGGCTGCTATTTGAGGTTCGGCTAAAGACAATCAGCGATATGCCTCCTAGTGATGATATGCCACTCAAAGAACCAAACGCGATGGGATCTACGCAAGAACAATGCACCAGTTTTATGCCGAATGTGCCCATACAACCTGTAGAAGGTGATATTGACCAGACACCTTACACTGTACGTCGAAGATTAGACGCGGGACTAAGTACACGGACGATGAATAAGTTGTTAAACCCTTCACTAAGTATACATCAAGAAAACGGTTAGTCGCCGGCCACTCACTGGTCGGCGAAACTTCACGTATGAGTTGTACAACCTCAGAAACATTGATTAAATCTGAGAAACTTTCATGTATGTACACTAACGCCTAAGGGTTCCTCAGTAAAATTACCGAACTACGACTACATCAGGTTGCGAATGCTTGGGATCTAATTTCTATTACAGAAACTTGGTTACACCAAGAGGTGACTGACGCTGAGGTTGAGATAGCCGGAGTGTCACTCATCCAGGACGACCGCCCCAGCAGAGGAGGTGGGGTCCTACTCTACTACCGCAGCGATCTACAATGTACAATAGTTGAAGATCTGGAAACACACGTTACCGACTCACTCTGGTGCCGTCTCCGACTAAGACACAACGACGCATATCTGGTAGCTGTCGTTTACCGCCCCCCAACGTCCACTCCGGAAACGGGTTCCCGCTTAATCCGTGGTCTGAACAGAGTAACACGCACTAGGTACAGCCACATTCTCATCTCCAGGGACTTCAATCTATACAATCTGGTTTTGGCATCACCCAGTGAGCAGTTCAAAACAGACTTGCATGAACTAATCGCTAATATTCCCCTGTACCCCTTGTATTTCCTGGTCAACACGCCCACTAGATTCAGGACAGCAAACAAACCGTCCATATTGAACCTTGTGCTCACGAATGAAGAGCTCATGGTTGCTAAGTTATTGATGCATAGTCCATTAGGTCCCAGTGACCATGTAGTAATAACGTTCAACCATGTGTGTTATGCAGAGTATCCAACTCACACAATCACACGCTACCACGTATTGAAAGAACTCGCCGACGCAGCTGCTTGGGAATTCTCAAACAAAAGTCCCCTTGACAACGTTTGGGCAGAATTCGTTAATAGATCCAGCGACATCGTCAACAAAGCATCAGAGACCAAACCCCTTCGTCCCGCAAAAATGCCTTCAATTCTAAGGAGCAGGACTCGAAAATGCCTGGCGATAAGGGATGCAGCATGGTGTGCTTACAAGAGTAACCCCGACTCAGAGACTTGGGGAAATTTCCTGGCCCATCGCAACCATTGCACCACACTTGTCCGTGAGGACAAAGTAACTTATCAACAGAGCCTAGCCAAAAAATTCATGGCAAACAACAAACTGCTATATAGACAAGTCAATAAGCTTCGTAAAGTGAAGCATGGAATCTCTCCACTTTTCACGACAGGCGGTAGAGTACAAAGTTCCGAAGAAGCAGCTAATGCCCTACGGCAACAATACGCCCCAATTCTCGAACTCGCAACCTCCACTTGTCCCCTAATGTCATACACATTACCGACACCATTGTTTACAAATGTAATTTTCAACCCATCAATTGTGCTAAGGAAGTTACTCTCACTGCGTGAGCATAGTTCTCCGGGAGCAGACAACATCCGCCCGAAGGCACTGAAGGCTGTGGCCAACAAGCTAGCTGAACCACTGTCACAGTTGTTCCAAAGGTGATCTGATGAAAAACAAGTCCCCACTATGTGGAAGTATGACATTATCACCCCTATTTTTAAAGGCGGTAGCCGTCCAGATCCTGCAAACTATCGCCCAGTGACTTTCCTCCCTGTGCGCGTAAAGGTTATGGAACCAGTCGTCGTTGAGGCTTTAATGGACTGCCTGGAAAAATGCAATATCTTGGTACCGGAACAGCATGGCTTCCGTCAGCACCGGTCATGCACCACCAACCTACTGAATGCACGAGGTAGTTGGACCGAAGTGGCTGATGATGGAGTCGGAGTTGACGTCATCTAGCTGGACTTCTCAAAAGCTTTCGACCGCCTGGATCACCGCATCCTACTTCAACGGCTACAGAGTTAAGAAATCGGAGATCCTGTAATTAGTTGGATTGGCAGCTTCCTTCATCAACGGAAGCTTCCAGTACTTGTTAGGGGATCACTCTCTAACCCAATTGAGGTGGAATGTGGTGTCCCACAAGTCTCAGTGCTGGGACCGCGCTTACTCCTGGTATTTATCAACGACCTGGCAAGAGTTATCTCCTCTAAGTTCCTGCGTTTCGCTGATGAGGTCAAGATATGACGGGTGATTAGTAACAATACAGATCATGATATACCCCAACATGACCTAGATCGCATTTCTGAATGATCAAAGAGGAACCTGCTTCAGTTGAACATAGCTAAGTGCAAGGTGATCTATCTGCTTCACCAGCCGGTGAGCGCTTAATAGTTTGGAAACCACACCTTGCAGAAGGCCTCTCAGGAGGGTGACCTGGGTGTATTGGTACAGGAAGATCTCGGATGTTCAAAACAATCAGAGAAGACGACGAGAACCGGCAATCAACAATTCGGCCTTCTTCGCAGAGCCTTCGGTCGGTTTGAAGCGTCAATATTTCCCCAAATGCTTAACACCTACGTGCGACCGCAAGTGGAATATGCTATTCACGTGTGGCTGCTTGGCAGAAACAGGATCTTGTTGCTTTCGAGACTCCTCAACGAAGGGCAACCAAGAACCTAAGGGGCCCCTTTCATCTGCCCTATCAACTTAGACTGAAATCTCTAAGAGTGTACAGTAGTCGATATCGGCTTTTGCGAGGGGATCTCATAATGGTTTACCAAAATCTGGAGAACCCAGACCACATTTGTCGTCCGCTGCTGGAATTGAACCGCAACACTAACCTAAGAGTTCACCCTCTGAAACTGATAATTCAGTATAACCGGCTTGAATGCCGCAAAAACTTCTTTTCCCTCCGAGTGTGCCATCCTCGGAATGCCCTCCCTAATTATGTCGTCTCTGCTCCCAATCTGGCGATATTTAAAAAACATGTTGACGATGCGTTGTCTCATTTGCATTTCATTTTCTGACTTGTTAGCCAGGGGCTACAAAACGCAATCAAACGGTGTCTTGTCAAACGCCTAACCAATGGATTTATTGATTTATAGGTTTAATACGCGAACATCTCCGCTATTCTACATAAGTCTGTGGTGAGTCCACCACAACGCTTTTCACTTTATCATGCAATTGGTTTTCGCAATAATTTCCATCCCACGGGACTTGTTAAGCAATGCTTTTTTTACCCGTTATAAACCATGGTTCCATTGACTATAAGATATGCATAAAGCGAAACGTTTCACGTAGAGTATATCATAAATGTGCGCATGTGAGGTGAGGGTAGTAGGTGTATTAGACACAGAACATGTAATATTGACTAGTTCCACACCACGCTTGCGATCATGATTTAGCTGTTAGATTACGGACCTATGCGGTAATCAATGCCAGTTTTGTCTAACATCACTATCGTAGCTTCTGGACTTCCTCAGCGATGCTAACGTCGCCCATCCCAACTTCGTGTCTCTGAATGCTCCCATGCACTTAGTATAAATCCGGCAAATATCAAACCAGCATCATTACGTGATGTCGCTGTTGAAGCCAGTACCAACTACACACCAGCCCCTGCAGCATCCTGGTGAGAAGGCGTCTCGCGGATGGCTAGCATAAGCGGCTTATTAGAACAACATACTCACTTGGGTGGGGTCTGCTAAGAAATCTGTGAACACGAACGGATCGGTGGCTGGAGCGGCTTCTGCGCGGACCAGACCAAGCCAGTCCTTCACTAGTTTCTCACGGTATTCACTCAGGAACGGTCCCATGTAGGACAAGAACCCAGCAGCCAGAAGGCAATCTCCCGGGAGCAAATCAATCCGTTGGAGTAAGTCTGCGACAGTCGTTTCCCAACGTAACTTTTCACCTGCCAGTCCACTGACCAATTTGTTCGCTCGATCCAGCATCTTTTCGGTGTGCTCCGCCTTTTGTCGAAGTTCTTCTTTCTGTTCCATCTGAAGTTTTCACAAGCGAAAATGGTGGGTATGATTATGATCGGAGCTTCAACCTGTCATTAACGTCAAAAAGCATTTTTTTACAACGCTTCTCTGGTTGACACCTTAATGTCGCATCCCATTCCAGAGAATGCACTATGTTTGAAGCCACATTAAGATCCACACGCCGCAATGTCGTTGATGCTAGTAGCTATCAATCTAAAACTGTCAGATCATTCTCGGATGCAGTTCCATATAGTGCCCACTCGGAATGGGACCAATCTAATATGAGCCTGTCAGTGCATAAGTCATAAAAGCGCACAAGTCTTGGCCTGTCTTATTAGCCAACCAGACTATACTGCCATGTCCTAGTGAATGCAGTATACATTTCCTCTTCAACCACTGCGGCAATGCCAGGAGTCTACGGGCTACGTGGGAATGCGGTGACAATGTTTGTTAGAGGCAATAAAACAACACTTGTGTGTGGCCCAATTGCGCTTACCTTCTCGTTGTACTCCTGTTGCAAACGTCGCATTTGTGCATTGACGTCGTCTAGCTTCGCCTGTGCGGCAGCCAACATTTCTTGCTTCTCACGCAGCACCGCCTCTGCCTGTTGCAACCGTTGACGCTTCGGCTCCACAACTCGATACACGCGGCCGTAAACTTCTATAGCGCGGACCCACATGCACAAGGATTTCGCAGCACTCGACACCTTTGAGACAGAACGGCAACAAACAATAGAGTAGTTCGACCACTTCCAGCGCTTAGCGATGGAAAAAGAGTCTCCCTCATTCACTACCACTGTGGACGTAAGGGCATAGATGACCTCCAAAGGACGAAGTGACTGCTTGAGTCTACTCGCACGCACTATCTACGTGGCGAGCATCAGGGAATATAAGGTTAGATCTGTTAGAACAATCTTCATCTGTTGATCGTTTAAAGCATAATTCGGTCAGACAGGAGTAAACTGTCTATTCATATCCATCACAAGTAACATTGGCTCCCGTCAAATTAATGCCCACCAGTTGGAACGCACTTAGCCGCCAGAATGACACGTTGTTTGCAGCAATGTGCTAGTAGACCTGAGGACCTAGTTGAGCCTATGTTCGTAACGGTACTAAGTGACAGTTTATTATTGAATACAACTTATCGATGGGCACTATCACATCACTCCTTACCTTTCCCACCACTTCCGGGTGAAAGTCATCTTGTGAGCAGTACAGTCCTATCTTCTTCATTGTTCTGTCGTTTATGTTGTCCTTGTCAAAGTTCACCAACTGTTTGATGAAATCCTGCTCCCCGAGTTGACGTCTAGCCTCGGTCCAAGTCGGCTCGGCGCCTCGAAGAATCATAACTGCTTCCAACACCTACAACCGAACGGGATAATACCAAACCTAGTTTCATCGAGCTAATTGATACCGAAGTGATTGGATACTGTGCCGTACAAGCGATTTATCCTTGTCAGACACTAACTCATATAGTGATAATTGAATGTGGGGTGGGAGACTCATTGCTCACCTTTTGCACCAAAAACGGAGGCTTGCCGTAGGACTTAATTTCCGTGATATCCTTCTTGTTCAACGCTTCTAAGGCCTGCACAGCAGCTTCGAGAGCGGGCATGGCTTGGGCCAAATCAGCCATGGCTAACTCAGCCATGTGCATACATTTGACCTCATCCACTTTGATCCTCTCTTGCGTTTGCATGACAGACTGGAAGGATAGGAAAGTACTAGTTCAGGCTTTGACATGAAAAGGGACAAAGTCACATTTTAGCAGTAGCAAATACTACTTCGTTTTCAATTTCACGATGGGAATTTCTTCAACTGTTGTCATCGCTAACTTCCTCATCGTGTGAAATATATGCAAATTGGTTTGAACCATTGCTTGGTCTCCTCTTCAACACTATAGATAAAATGAACTCAAACTAGCATGTATTTGCGTAAAGTGTTCTTGGTGCACAGCGCTGTTCGATGTTAAGCTCATATTCAGCATCACATGGATGCTTACATGCACTCTACTATACCTTTCGGTTGGGCATGGTCGTGGACCCTAGGTTCCACCCTGTCGATTTAAGTATCATATGCGAAGATGCAGCTAGTGGATTCTAAAAACTGCGATTAATCACACGTTCGTGTGCACTATGATCACCTCATTCAGTGAAATTTGCTGAGTAGTGCCTAAACCTAAAAGTGTTAACACCACATTTTACCTCTCACCAAAGTTCTCATCAACCAGTAGTGCACATAGTATGCCTTTTGAGGTGCATCAACAACTTTCATTATGGTTTTCTACACGGTGATGGTCCATTGATACCACTTGCTTGATTGGCTGTTAACAAGGAAGGTGTTCACGCTAACCTTGGCCTGTTCATCGGCTTCCCGCTTCTGTTGAACAATGACAACCAGGTAGTCATCGCATTCTTTCTGGAAGTTGGCAACCTTCTTCCGCGTTTCTTCCAGTTCCTCGGACATTACTGTTAACATAAAAGTGATTGAGATCAAACGAGAGGAAATAATACCAATCCCTGGAAGCTTGTTCAGTTTCAAATATTGAAAGGATATCAGCCACTAAAACTTTTCGCAGCAATGTGATTCATCTAATATTATCTTTTGTACATGATTGATGAGTTATGTTTCGACAAAGTTACCCCTCCGAATCAACCACTAGCTGGTATGCTGACTCCATCATATGGAATGTGCGCAACTACTACATTTAAGTCAGGAGTGTCGTCGCTAAGCTTCTCGCTTAGGTTGCTTTACAGTGCAGTCAACAGAATACGTGATGTAACCGAGTTTCCACTGAAACGTTTCGCAACAATCTGTTACTAATAGTGTAGATTAGACCGTGTGGGCCGCTTTTATCCGAGTCTTACTGTCGTGGACTTCTAAGTGAATTTTCCTTATCTGAAAATGCTTTTTATTTGCTTAGTTCCAGTCAAAAAGTGTCTTATACAATATGCGCATCGTGTAGTACAGTGTTGTCCAAATTATTATACATTTATTGAATCCAGCAAACGTTTTTCATATTTCTTCACATTTCTCGTAAGAATAAAATGATGTAGTTAGAGGAGCAATGAAAATACAGGTATGCTTGTGTATCCGTTCATGACTGCAGACTTTCGTTTTTCTACGGTGGTTCACTGATATTTTAGCGCATCATTTCGCTATCCTTATTGGCTATTTGGAGTCGTTGTTTTTGCCTTCAGATCGCAGCCATACTCTGACGCTATCATTCTCGCTTTACGTTCTTTGTGTGCATTTGATCGGTTTCTCATTTGTTCAGTTCTTATCGGCTTTAATTGTCCGCACCCTTTCCGTACTCTGGTTGACTTTCACTTTTGTGCGTTATGTTATATAACGAAGGGGTTTCCCTGCGTAAAAGTACCCTTGGATCTTTGTCCCTGGTCTTACTACCATTAGTGGGCTGGAGCAGTCGCGGGGCTCCGACACAACAGATTTTACTGTAAACTGACTGCATTTTACAAGGAAAACATAAACCAATTAGAAATTCAACAAAACTAATATTTTGTATTGGATAATTTGCCAATTTGCAGAGTTAACACGCAAAGGCATGGAGTGCATTAGTTTTGCAACCGATGTTGCCTGTACAGTAGTTACATAAACCGACGGTCACGTTTTTACCTTAATCTGCTATTTTCTGCTGCAGGCTACATTTCTGTTTTAAATTTGTCTCTTTTGGATCAATTTATAATTATATTTAATTGCTTTTAGTATTATTTTCAATGGATCCATTCGAGTAACGACACAACCGTGTTGCTCGGCAGTTTTCGGATGGTATTAGCATAGTAATAGGCAAGTTACATGACCTAACCCCTTGAAAGTGTGCAAAGATTGAAATTTTGTTGAAAGGGGTAAGAGGATCAGACATTGCTGTCATGTTTGGTGTTAGCCCGGTGTCTGTACGCCAAATAGGAAATAAATTGCAAAGGAACTTATCCCTGTCCCCTAAACGTTCCAGTAAATGTGGTCGCAGGGAAGCAGCAACAGCTCGAGACGATTCACTTCCACTTAGAGAATGCCGAAAGAATCGCGAAGCATTTAGCAGACAGCTACAAGGGATGTTAGAACAGCATGGTGTTGCAGTAAGTTCCAGAACTGTAAGAAGACGACTTTTGGATTCTGGACTTCGAGCTTGCGCACCTCTGAGGAAGCAAAAGTTGACCAAACAACTAAAAGAAGAACGACAGGAATGGGCAAAACAGCTTGAAAATGGTCGAAAGGAGACTTGGAGCGGGTAAGAAGCAAAAGATTTATTTTTAAGAAGGTTTTCGAGAAAACGTGTGCCCACATTGCTTGAGTAGTTCCAACGGCCTTTCTGTGTTTTATTTTACGTGGTTTTCAGCGATGAGTGTATCATCCGGTGCTCTGACCAGCAATCTCTATATGTCCGGCGATTACCTAGAGAACAAATGAGGGAACACCGTATCGCCGAACGAGTCAAGTATCTCACTCAGATCATAATATGGAGCGTTATGAGCATCTACAGAACTGGTCGGCTCCACATCGTCCATGGTAACATGAAACAGCAGCAGTGCAAAACACTACTAGAGCACCAACTGTACCATCAGCTGTGTGAATGGGCAAAGAAAAACAGATTTACAGGGACAGGAGACTTCATTTTCATGCATGACAGTGCTCCATATCACAAAGGGCATGAAGTAACCCGTTTCCTTGAGGACTATGCTATTGAAGTGTTACCATGGTCTGGTAATACCCCTGCCATGTATCAAATGGAGAACTTATGGGAAATTCTAAAATCAGAGATAAGAGAACTTTTTTACAAATAAGCATCAGCTCAATGAAGAAATTATAGCGACCTGGAAACGCAGTGAAAGCATAACAGAACATCGTAAAAAAAAACTTATTCACTCTATACCTTTGCGTGTTAACTCCTTGAAAATTACCAAAGGATCATTTACAAAATACTAGCCTTGCTGACTTTCTAATCGACATATGTATCACTTGGAAAATATACTACTCTTCTGTAAAATATAATCAGTTTACAGTTAAGTCATTTACTTTTTACGAGAAATGTGAAGAAATATGAAAAGTGTTTGCTGAATTCTACAAATTTATAATAACTTGGCCAACACTGTAATTTCGTTTCAACGGCAATGGAAATGCGAGCAATTGAGATAAAAACTGTGGAGTGCAAACATTAAGTTGATGAAAACTTCGCTTTGTATCCAGATGCACTCAGTGCCTACGAAAGATTTAGTGATTTAAAAACCTGTGACGAATGCTCTTGTGTTCTGCTGATTTTTAACTGCGAATAATCAAAATAAGTTAACTCCATGGATCTAAGTGTCACAGTTTTGTTGCACTATAGGTCACTAACCTTCCACCTTCTCACGGGTTTCATCTATCTTTCCCAAACCGTTTGCAAGTTTATTCGCTTTGTCACTGAGCTGTTTTCGCTTCTGATATAGCAGGCTGAAAATTGGAATATGAGAAGCGAGATGCTAGATGTGAGCAAGGCCAATGACAAATCGTGTTCCTCCTAACTTGAAACCACCAACATAGCAACAATTGCATGGTAAGAGGTGGACCTCAAAAGAACAATCTATTGACTAGCTAAATCGGCTGGTTTTTGACGAGGGGGTTTCACTCAGAACGATCGTAATTCGATAGGCCCACCAAATGCCGTACGTATTTTTTTATACATGATTGACGAGTTATGTTTCGACAAAGTTACCCGTCCGAATCAACCACAAGCTGGTATGTTGACTGCATCACGGAATGTGCGCAACTACTACAGCTAAGTCAGAAGTGTCGTCGCTAAGCTTCTCATTTAGGTCCATTGACAGTGCGCTCAACAGAGTAAGAGACGCAACCGACTTACTTCATACTGCTTTAGAGAGAGCTCAGTTGGCCGGACGAACAGTCCCGGTCTGTTAGGGGAGGGGGGAGACAAAGAGCACAAGCCCCGTGGACCAAGTGCGCTTAAACCCGGTGAGCTAAGAGTCGTCCACGTTCTCCTACCCTTTGGGGAGGAATGCCGGTAGATTCACTTCAATGCAGTGCGGACCAACATGAGTACTACACAGTTTATTACATTTTAAAGTATTGATGTTACGGTTTGGATGCCCAGAGCCGGTTGCAGACCACCCGACATCAACAGGAGCAATATTATCAATACGCACTAAAGCGAAACTTGATGAGTGTTGCGGGCCCGTCAAATATCCTCGTAAAAGCACGCCAGAAACTCCGGCATAATGGCTGTGGAAAGCGGGGTCCGATTCCTCCCCACAATGTAACAGTGTTCAGCCACTCCGAGACGTGGCCCAACTGCGCACCAGTTGACGATGTTCTTTTACAAACTACCACCCCATCGTAGTAACTGTTTTACCTAAATTAATGACCCATAGCATTGGCTGTGATCCGCCCTTTGTTGGTCGTAAAAGAGCCTACAGAGGATCACTTGCCTTTCTTCCTCTTCGCCTTAGTTGGGTCGGTCGGTCACGTGATTTTGTGTGCGTCGTTAGGCGGGCAGCGTTCGCGTCTAAGTCACTAGTGCGCGTCTACCGTAATCCCCTCTCGTGTGCGTGCGTTCCGAGGGCTCAGCGTCTACCCGAATACATGCGGCTAGGATCCTTCTCACCCTCGCTCAATTTCCGTCTCACCAGCGCGTACCCCGGGCTAAGCTAACACCTCAGGTCAGCGCAAATCCGTTCGATTGGCCAGCGTTCCAAGCCGTTACCGTAGGTGTGCTCCAATCGTGCCAGTGACAATCTTATCAGGCGTTCCCTCAATCGTAACAATGCGGCGCTTGAAACTCAATCGTCAAGCCTAGAAAGCATGTGAACGCTTGAGTAGCTGAATCCTTTCTCACAATCGTTACCGTTAACGCTTATTGGACTCCGTGCCTGGGCAACTTTGCACTAGCAACGACCTGTGACATAATTATTGATACGGTGGTATGTGCCGGCCGTTTGAGGAGTAGAAAATCGTGACGTCGGATCAAGTAGATCCAAGTGCGTATTGGTGGCTATTTTCGTCATGTTTAAAAAGCCAAATGTGTTGGTGCCCCAGGAGTGATCCACTAACCGGGTTCTGGCCCCAAGCTTTTCCACTGAGTCGTAGCTTTCCTCTAATGACGATCCAACCGTGCTTCCCTCGGATACCCCCATAAGGAAGACAGAACATCGCCTCAAGTGGGTCAGTGGCATAATTATATTGGATCGCATGCTGTGGAATAGGTCCACTTGTTACCTTGAGAATCAAATAATGGGTATGTGAGAGACGAGTTAACCTCACCAACAGGGGGTGATGTGCCACTGTCACTGGGAACAATGTCAAATGATTCTCACTGGTCAATGTGGGCTCATAATGAGGCCCAAATTTCGTACCCTGTTGCTGAAAGCTTTCCGATGCAATGACTCTTTCCCTACTAACTAAAGTTGATCGCTATCAACAGTTTCCTACACAACACTCTCGGTTTTACATCGATGGTGAGGGTTTGCATTCATCCATCTCCGTTACGTATCCACCCATCACCCTGTACCATGACGTATCGAGGTCACTATATGTGAAAGGAACATTTGGAAGAATCATGAGGCTGCTGTGTTACGTTTAATTTTGAGATCTCCCTACCTCCGCTGTTTCGTGCTTCTGTGTATCGTTTCCTGTATTCTACCCCATTGAACGTATACATATCCCGCCATTTTTTCGATTTAATGACCAAGGGTTTTAGGGCACTTTCCAGGATAGCAGAACATTTCTCTCCTTGTAGCGGTATCCGAAAGCCGACTTTTTTTAACCTATGGAGCAATTGTTTATGACGGGTATAAAAGCGAATACTTGACATATACCTTAGGATGATTGTGCTGATAAGTACAAAATAAAAAATAGTGCCAGTAAAGGAATGAGGGAAATACAAGACTCACCAAGCCGTTTGGAGTAATTCACGTGCGAGTAGGGTTATGACACCGTCCACTGTTGTGCACTAATGCAATTGTCTTTTGGTCACGGGCTATATCACCTTGTGTAAATGTCTCAGCGTACCATCAAGGCGTTTTTTTGAAAAGGGATAAGGTGTGAGCTTTCATTACATATGCCGGGATAGCGTTCCATGGCTGTGACACTCGGAGAGAGAAAAAGTTTTGTCGACCTTCCAGTCGGCTGTATTGTGTGAGCAGCCTAAACTGATGACCACTCAGAGATGTGTTTCGACTGAGTTTCAAATGAGAATGGCATGTGTGCTTGTGGTATCTCAGGATCTGGTACACCATTATGAGATCGCCCCTTAGACGCCGATAATCGCCGCTGTATAAGTTGAGGGTTTTCAGCCTGAGTGGGTAGGGAAGGCGGGACAAACCTCTGATGTTCTTTGTCGCCCTGCGTTGTGCGATATCGAGTGCGGTGAGATGGTGCTTCAGTCAGGGTTGCCACGCTTGTATAGTGTATTTTGCGTGCGGCATTACCTACGCACCAAGCATTTTCGGAAAGACAGGCGTCAAACTTCCCGGACGCTTTACGAAGAAGGCCGAAATGCTGGCTTACTTTTTTATGACTTTTCAGTTTGCCTCACGTAACCGAGATCATACTGAACAAGCATGCCGAAATCGCACTCATGAGAAGCCCTCTGTAGTATTTGTGATCCTAGGCGGTAGTTGTGAATACTCTGATGTCGTGTGCTGAGAATTTTGCACTTGCTGGCGTTGAAATGCAGCATATTCTCGATGGACCATGTGTGTGTTTTGTCCAGGTTATCCTGTTAGGCTGTGTGCTCCTCCACTGTAGCTATAGCATGCCATATCTTTAGATCATCGGCAAATGGCAGACAGTTTGAAGATAGTACACAGGCGAGATCATTTATGAAGACCAGGAACAGGCGGGGTCTGAGTACTGCGCCCTGAGGTACGCAACATTGAACTCCGATTGGTTCCGATAGGGTGCTGCGAACCCTTACATTCAGGTGACGCTGGACGCGAAAGTCTCTTATGCAGCCCAGAACTGGATCGCCGATTCCATATTTCCGGAATTTATGCAGTAGAACGCGATGGTATAGACGGTAAAATGCCCTTTAGAAATCCAGGTAGGCCTTGTCGGCTCCTACAACAGCATCCATAGATTCCGTCCAGCTTGCACGAGTTGTCAATAGATTAGTGGCACATGATCGATTTTGGCGAACTCCGTACTGCCCCGGAACGAGAATATTGTTACTCTTCAGGTACTCCATTGAAGCCTCAGCTACAACGGACTCCATAACCCTGGAGATCACCGGAGTGATGATCCCTTGCTTTCACATCGTGGAGACGTGCGTCTCGTTAGGACATTGCTAAAAGAGAATTGCTAGCGGTTCCGCTAAGCTCATGGCGGCAACTTTCAATTCCTTCAGCCGAATGCCGTCTGCACCCCGGGAGCTGAACTCGCGCATGGATATCAGCCTCTTTACTAAAGCTGTGGAAGTAAACGATGTGTGATTAAGTCCAGATTGCGGCATGATCTGCGAAGGCACGATGTAAGGTGACTGCACGCTTTGGCAGTTACGGCCAAATTGTTGTCCAAGTACGTTGGCCGCCTCTTGTGCCGTTTGTGCTAACCCGCATGTTGTGTGTGGAGCAGGAATTCCATGCTTAACCCAAGCGCAGGTTGTTTACATGTCTGTATAGCAGCTTGGGATTAGAGCAAAATTTTTCCGTTGGTTTATCCTTCCGGACGAGTTTGTCACAGTTGTCCTCGCTTGGAGAGCCTGTGTAGGTGAGCCATGCCAAGTCCCTTAATGCCATGCATTTACATGTCCTGCTCTTTACGAAAGACTGCGCTTTTTGGGTCGGTGGACTTAAGTGTTAGATATACTTGTCACGAACTTGTTGAATCTGTTGACGAATTCTCCGCAAGCCACCTCAGGGGACCATTTGGCTAGGAACGACCAGCTTGTTGTACCAATGCGGTCGGACAGGTCATCATAGTTAGTTACGAGGTAATGTACCTCGACATGCTCTTTAGGATACTCCGCATAGCACATGCAACACAACAATAGTGTCACATGATCGCTGCGGCCCAACGAAGTTCACGTGGTTATTACGTCGATCAGGGGTTTCTCGTTAGTGAAAATGAGATCCAAACTGGCCAGTTTATTCCCTGTACTGAAACGCCTGGATGGAGTGACATGGTTTTCCAGCGGTGAACCAGCGATTAGGTCTTGCAGTTCTGTCCGGGAGAAAGTAAGAATTGCCTTGGAAATTCCCTATTTTAGCGATTAATCGATTATTAACGATCATCGCATCGATTTCGAACGTTCCTGAATGTTCTTCTTCTACACGTGATCAAAATCCACCTGACCTCTCGGTAAAAGATATGGGGAACCACTAACCTTGGCAGCTGACCTTCCAATTCTAGAAGTCGAAGGTCAGTAGAGACCTATAAATACAGCCAAGGTCCGCAGTTGTTGTACAGTGTTCGTTGGCTGCGATTAATACGTTATTTGTCAGGGTCATTGGCGTTTTGCATTTTTCCTTCGGTTGGGCTAGAAGTTTTGTGGAGCAGTGAATTGTTATTTTTGGAGTTGCGTCTAGTGAGAAGATTATAACAAATGGCGACGGAGAAAAGTGGAAATGTGATGAATTTTTCTGCTGAACAATTTCAAATGCTGCTTTTTCAACAGCAAGCTCAAATGGAGGCGCAAATGAAAATGATTGAAAATCTGACAAAATGCTTGAGTTTGCAGACAACTGGAGCAGCGACGCGGGACACGCAGGCGAGTTCTGTTGATCTTCTCACGAACGCCATCACTGAATTCCATTATGATGCGGATTCTGGAAGCACTTTCGAAGCGTGGTTCAAACGCTGGGAAGACATGTTCCAGACGGACTTCATTCGTCAGGACGATTCCTGGAAGGTGCGATTGCTACTCCGCAAGCTCGGAATAAGTGAACATTCAAGGTTCATAGACCACATTTTGCCCAAACAGCCGAAGGATCTGACATTTGACGAAGCAGTGTCGCAGTTGAAAGAAATTTTTGGTGAGTCGGTGTCCTTGTTTAGTAGTCGCTATTAATGCCTTAAAATTGTCAAACAGAAAGCGGACGATTTTGGGGCCTTAGCAGACATGATTAACCGTGAGTGCGAACGTTTCAAACTACGTTCCTTAACGGACCATCAGTTTAAATGTCTCATTTTCGTCAGTGCTCTACAATCGCCCAGTGATGCTGAGATTCGCACGCGGCTTTTAGCTAAGCTGGAGCAGGATCCTGATCTGACACTGAAGGCCCTCGTAAGCAAATGCAAACGGCTTCTCATTCTACAACACGACACTGCCATGGTCGAACGCAATGGTCTTGCACCAGCAGATACCGTGCAACTCGTGAAAAAGACAAGGACCGCCAACGCAAGCAAATCCTTCAAGAGGCCTACGAAGAAACCGCCCACAGCATGCTGGTCATGCGGCGAATGGCATTTCGCTCGCTTTTGTCCCTTCAAACAACATATTTGTCAAACGTGTCATAAGCGTGGGCATAAAGAGGAATGCTGCAGTCAAGTCCGGTCGAAGAAAATGAAGCCTTATCGAAAAGGTAATTCTAGGAGGGGCGGCGCTGAGTCTCTCTCCATATTTGTCGCATACCAAAGCGAAGGTAAACCGAGAGGACGATTCATCACTGTGGTAATCAATGGGATCCCAACAAAACTGCAATTTGACACGGCCTCAGACATCACCATCATTTCCAGGAGCACATGGAATCACATAAGGAGGCCGAAGATGGTCGAGTCTCAGAAAGTTGCATATAATGCATCCGGCGGTGTGTTACACTTAGTGGGCGAACTCAATTGCAAGATTGCTTTCCAGGGTGTGGAGAAGTCGGGAACATGCTACATTTCGGGCCGGCCGAATTTGAATCTTCTTGGCCTCGACTGGATTGAAAAGTTGAACCTCCTCGATGTTCCCTTGAATCAGATCTGCAACCGAGTTCGAGCAAGTCCAGACCCATCTGCAAAGTCCGTCGAAGACATGCCACGTACCCTGAAGCGCAAATTTGCTTCTGTCTTTCAGGATGGCATGGGCCACTGTACGAAATTCAAGGCAACACTGAAGTTGCGACCAGGTACTAAACCAGCGTTCAAGGCTAAAAGACCGGTACCATATGCAGCCATGTCAACCGTTGAGCAAGAGCTCCATCGACTGGAACGTGCCGGAGTCATCACAGCCGTCAACTACTCATCATGGGCCGCACCTATTGTCGCAGTGAAGAAAGCAAATGGCAAGGTACGCGTCTGCGCTGACTTTTCAACTGGCCTCAACGCCGCGCTGGACGACCACCAGTACCCCTTACTTGTACCGGCGGATATTTTTGCAAATTTGAATGGTGGTAAGTACTTTGCTAAGCTTGATCTATCCGATGCTTATCTGCAAGTGGATGTTGATGAAGTCTCGAGGGATTTGTTGACGATCAACACTCATCGTGGGCTATTCCAATACAACCGCTTGCCATTTGGTGTGAAAACGGCGCCAGCCATCTTCCAACAGTTGATGGACACCATGCTAGCGGGAGTTTCTGGAACCGCTGCATATCTGGACGATATCATAGTGATGGGTCGAACACCGGAAGAACTCTTCAACCGCTTGGATGAAGTGCTTGGTTGCATATAGTCGTACGGTTTCCGGATCCGTGAGGATAAATGCACATTTTTCACGCCGCTCATCAAATACCTCGGTTTTATCCTCGAGAAGGATGAACGTCGACCAGACCTGGAAAATATAGAAGCCATCAGAAAAATGCCTCCGCCAACAGATCTACAATCCTTGCGTTCCTTTTGTGGGCTCATCAGCCACTACAGCGCATTCTTGCCTGAGATGCTCCGCCTGCGTGCCCTGTTAAACAAGCTACTAGCCAAAGGACAACCTTGGAACTGGACAGCAGAATGTCAGAATGCCTTCGAACGCGTCAAGTCACTGTTGTCTTCAAACTTGCTTTTGACACATTTCGATCCCTCCAAAGAGATCGTCCTAACCACAGATGCATCAAGCCATGGGATTGGTGCAGTAATTGCACACACGTACACCGATGGATCTCAAAAAGCAATCGCCCATGCCGCCAGAACCCTTACGAAGACCGAGAAGAACTACAGTCAGATTGAGAAAGAAGCATTGGGCATAGTGTACGCGGTTAAGAAATTCCACAAAATGTTATACGGCCGCCGCTTCAAGCTTCTGACAGATCACAAGCCCTTGCTCGCTATCTTTGGTTCAAAAAAGGGCATCCCGGCCTACACAGCCAACATGCTACAACGTTGGGCTCTTACCTTAATGGGGTATGATTTCGAGATCCAATATCAGTCGACAGTTTCCATTGGCCACTGTCACGCCTAATTGATACCCGTCAGCAAGAACATGAAGACATAATCATTGCCTCGGTGGAGATTGAACCAGACGTCAACTTTCTGGTAATTGATGCACTGCACTGTCTACCAGTTACCGCAGAAGCTGTACGGACCGAAACACTTCGGGACCAAATACTCAAGGTTACTCAGTTTCACAAAACAAGTTGGCCACGTTCATGTCCATCCGTTGAGTTGCAACAGTATTTTCAGAGGAGACACTCACTCGCTATTGTAAACGATTGCATACTATTTTCGGAAAGAGTGGTCATCCCCAAGACACTTCAGGAGCGCCTTCTTCGACAGTTCCACGCCGGGCATCCTGGAATCAACCGGATGAAGGCGCTTGCCTGCAGTTATGTATACTGGCCCTTAATGGACAAACAGTTGGAAGAAATAGCCAGACGCTGCCAAAAGTGTGTCGATGTCTTGAAAGCGCCACCGAAAGCAGAACTCTGTTCATGGCCAATAGTTACTAAGCCGTGGTGCCGCATTCATGTCGACTTTGCAGGGCTGATCAACGGGAGAAGTTTCCTCATTATAGTCGACTCATACAGCAAGTGGCCAGAAGTATTTCTCATGGATAACACAACCACCAATGCCACCATATCGAAACTGCGCCAAGCCTTTAGCAGATTCGGCTGTTCTGAGACAATGGTCACTGACAATGGCTCACAATTTACTTCAGCAGCGTTTAAGGAGTTTTGCAAGCAATGCGCCGTCCAGCACGTTCGCTCGCCGCCGTTTCACCCACAGTCGAATAGCCAGGCAGAAAGCTTTGTCGATACATTCAAGCGAGCTCTGCACAAATCAAAAGGGGAGGGACGTATAGAGGAGGTGGTTGACCGGTTCCTTTTCCTCTACCGATCAACACCGAATCCACAAGCGCCAGACGGAGTCTCTCCAGCACAGGCCATGATCAACCGGAAGCTCCGCATGCCTTTCGACGCCATCCGACCGGGCTCGGAGTCCTCTGTTTGTGAAAGAAACCGCAGAATGGAACAGGAGTTTAACCGGCGGCATGGAGCAAAGAAGCGATCATTCACGCTTGGACAGAAGGTGCTAGTACGTGACTACCGGGAAGGCCATGCGAAATGGACGCTAGGGACGGTCAAAAGCAAACGCGGAAACGTCATGTATGACGTGGAGGTGGGCGCACAGGTCTGGCCGCGGCATGCAAACCAGTTACGGCCCACATTGTGCCAGCCAGAACAAGAAAGGCCTACTGACCTCCCGTTCGATTTACTGGTGGAAACTTTCAACCTGCCGAAGGTAACAGTGGACGACTGTACAAGGTCGAGCAACGAATCCAGAACAAGAACATCGGGACAAAGTTCTCGGGCGCTTCTGCCAAGGAGGTGGACCGACAGGCAGAGAACACCGTCACGAAGACTGCAAGTTAATCCCAGGCTTTCCTCTTACACCTCGGAACATATCTCAGGAGGGGAGGGGTCCGGGAGAAAGTAAGAATTGCCTTGGAAATTCCCTATTTTAGCGATTAATCGATTATTAACGATCATCGCATCGATTTCGAACGTTCCTGAATGTTCTTCTTCTACACGTGATCAAAATCCACCTGACCTCTCGGTAAAAGATATGGGGAACCACTAACCTTGGCAGCTGACCTTCCAATTCTAGAAGTCGAAGGTCAGTAGAGACCTATAAATACAGCCAAGGTCCGCAGTTGTTGTACAGTGTTCGTTGGCTGCGATTAATACGTTATTTGTCGGGGTCATTGGCGTTTTGCATTTTTCCTTCGGTTGGGCTAGAAGTTTTGTGGAGCAGTGAATTGTTATTTTTGGAGTTGCGTCTAGTGAGAAGATTATAACAAGTTCCACCTTGAATTACACACCGTACGTGGCCAGGGTGTCTATGCAGTGCAGCTTGAAGTCCTATACCAGAACGTGGCTGTAAGATCATACACATAGGTTTTTCAAGGCATAGCCTATGGTCAGGTCCATTTCTGAAGTGGACATTAGTGGGATTTATACAATGGCCAGTAAGCACCTATCGCCTTGCCTTATGTGTAGGCAGCACCAGGAGGTGTCCACGGTTTCAATCACAGGGTCGTTTACGCGGTCCATGAGTAGGTCGGAATGGTAGTAAAGAATTACAACACCTCCCTTTGTGGGTCGCTCGTTGCGCAAGTATGACATACCAGGTAGTGCGATCTCGGCATCGGTAAGTAAGTCGTTAAGCCATGTCTCGGTTCGCATAATGAGGCCCAATACATTGAGTCTTGACGAGATCGACCCTTGTGGGGCCGGCTGACAACCGTTGTTGGATATATTTCTTGCCTTCCCCAAGGGCTCTTTCGATCTGTTGCATGCAGCACCCACTGCCTAATCCTTCGGACGCTAACTGCGGTGGATCTGCTGTTCCTTCCTTTTCGGACGACTGGGGAGTTGCATTACGCTCGCGTTCAGAAATGCAGATAGCGGAGCTAGCGACGACTTCGCGCTGGTTTTGTCTTCCCTCAGCCAATGGTGGCGTGACTTTGACCGTCTTCAGAGATATTTCTGATGGCGATTTGGTGCGAAACTTGTGCCAACTTCCGAGCACCCTTTCACGCATCTGTTTGGAGTAGATCAAGACTTTCAGCACCCTTCGACCACTTATTTTGCAGTTTGGTGATATGGGCAACCTTGACGTTAAGTTGGCAGTCACATCGTGGAGAGAAGGCTTCGCGAACATATCGCCACTCTTCCAAGTCATGAGCTTAGAACTGCAACTCGTCGAATGACTGGATTTCGGGGATACCACAGACAAAGATGGATCTTTCGTCGCTTTACTTGCGGTATTCTCTTGGGTTTTGCTTCCTTTGTTAACGCCCACTCCAAGGGATGTCAGGGAATATACGAACGCCGCATGACGACTCACAAAGACCGTGAGCTGACAAGAGGGTGGTCTCCGGTTTGTCACCAGACTGTAATATCACCTGAAGTAGCTTCGGTTCGCCATAGTGAACTGAGTTTGGGTGGCGGAGGGAACGACACAAGTTAGCCTGTTTGGCCTGGATTTCATTTGCTTGACATATGGAATACAAGTGTTTCAGGTCGTCCAATGGTTTGTCTTTGATTGAGTTTGTCCTTGGCTCAAGCACGTTGGAGCATTTTATCTTCATCGAGTTCTGCGTTTTCCTAGTTTTGGTACTTTTGGATAAGAAAGTATCTCCTTTTGCTGGTGGCGTGATAGGCGGTCTTTTGGGGGCGCATTAGTATTTGTGCCACTTCTTTGGAGTGATTGCAGACCTGCTCGCCAACTTTGCCCTGGTTCTACATGCAGTGACGATAGATATATATGTCGCCGTACTTTTGGTATTGTTATGTGAACCAGAATGCAATGGAGTATCATGTGCCACAGACACACCACTCGGAAAGACCGATCTGTGCAACATTGAAGTCGCCGGGGTTGATAGTCCTTCGTTGCCCGCCTATTTGCAAGTTATGGTGTTTGGGGTTGTTGGATGTACGCTGTTAACTATGCACTGGTTTTGGCTCTTCTGTTCCAAGTTTGAGCGTACGTTTTGGGCAACCGGAGTCGAGTGCGGCTACAGTTGGTTCCGATGCGACGCTGTATCAGCCGTTGCACGCTGCACGATCGTTGTTAGTTTGTCACATTTCTCTGTCAGCATGGCGATACATCTCACGAGTGGGTTGACCATACACTCAGTACAAAACCAAATTGAGTCTTTTATTTTCGCTACACTTATATTTACGCACCGGGGATGAAATTTCTTTCCGTGCTTACTACAGATTATTGCAATTCAAATAGTCTTGGGACACGATTTCAAAGCACAAATCACTTTTGATCGCGGCTGTGTGGACCGTGTACAAATCGTTTTCCTTGTTGCTGTGTTGCGAACTATGGCAGAGGGTCAGTTCCATCGGCAAGTTGTGACCGCCGAACGTGTTCGAACTGGCGCACGGTGTCGGTCTAAAATGGGTGGAACAGTTGTGAACAAAGCCGACGGAAGGCAGCGCACGTGCGGTGAGCGATGTGCTATCGATCGAGCCTGATTGGACTTGGTGGAAGTTTGCGTTTTGACGGGCATGGTAGAATTCACGCTAGTTTGGCGAGCGTTTGGATGCTGACTGCTAAACAAGCTGCAGCTATCAAGCTCAGTGTCGGATTCTTGTGACAAAAGAATCGTTGGATAGCACTAAGAGCACTCTGTCGAATGGTGGTACAAATGATAGGATGCAGTCGAAAATAAGGTTGAGGCACACCTGGAGTTCAGTGAAAATCCTACTGAAATCACAATACCGGATGCAACGATGGTGTGTTCTAAATAATACTGTGGTGATAGGTCCACTGGATAGCGCCGGTAACCGCGTTGGATAAATGTAAGCGCCATAATGTGCATCCAGAATTGCGAATGCTACATTCAAAAGCAGGGAAGCGTCGTTTCAGTACGACCACACTCATGTCAGTCCTTGCCAAATACACGTCACGAATACTCACTGGTACCACGTGCTCTCAACATAGCGCACTATTTAAATGCGTCTCAATTTCATCGACCAGAGGAAGTACAAAACCGCAAATGCCTGGACAAAGACTTTAAGTTCGTCCGTCAACCCTAATATAACACTACTTGCTGTACTAAAGTGTTCCGTCCAAGAATTACCTGGTAAACGTAATCAGCAATGTTACCCATATCCCTAATTACTCCACATGTGCCTTCCAAAATTATTCCCTGTTACCAGGTCCGAAACGTGCGTGTTGCAACTGACTGTTAACCTTCCCCGAGTACATACAACAACACACACTTAGTTTGATGCGCTATGTCACTGCACAATCTGTTCCACATACGATGAAATTTATAGCCGGAACTGGCCGGTTACTTTTCTGTGCGCATGGATGGTGTGGAGCAACCTATAGGAACCCCTACGTGACTTATCACTTGAGCACCCTCTGCTAGTGCCACACGTCCATGCATGCTGAATTGGAATGAGAGTGAATTCTGGAAACATACCTTTTGTACCCTGAAACCAACTCCAGGTAGTTGGTGGGAGTTACGTAGACGTGCCGCCTCAGTTCGCTGAGTATAACCAATGCCATATCCGAGACAGATCGGTGCATGTTTGCAAAAATTTTGGCAACGCTTGCTCGCAATTTGGTCTGCAAAAGGGTGGAAATAAGGTGGAACGTGGAAAAGTGATCTTAATGAAGACCGAGTCTGTTATCACATCTTACCTCCTGTAAGCGCTAGCAATGACGATAAGATCGGTACCGTTTTGGGACTTAGTGAAAATGCCCCTTTGCTGAGCAGTTAGTTACGAATACTGTGTCAGGCGGTCGATGTCATGATGACGATGCGCTTGGCGTGGATGGTGCACATATTTGTGTCCTCGAACAGCACAACGAGATATGCCTCACCGGCCTCGTGCAGAGTGGATACACCCAAGCTTTAGAACTGGAAGTCAGTCTTGAAGTCTTGGGCGATCTCACAGACCGAATGCTGGAATCGCATCTTTCGGGTGAGGACTTATGTGCTCTTCTGGTGACTTCGGATCTCCTGGAGAACGTCGGTGCCCTACATGTACCGATGGGCCTACTTGATTACACCGGTGGTTGGCACACTCTTACGTACGGCCCTGGTCGCTAGTTGTTTGCTTTGGGCTTTCCCTCCCGTGGACTTGCAGCCACTCTGCTTTGTACAAACCATTGGGATGAGCTCCGGGACGACAGCAAGGAGACGGTGATTGTTAGTATTATGATAGACTAGGAAATGAGTCGAATGATTCCCATTACCGCAAAAATCTTATGGTTCAAGTAAATGAACTTTTTTAATCTCGACGATGCGAGACACACCTTTACAGGCATGATCATGTTAATAGTGTAGTGTGATCAAAAATGTACGGAAGTCCATGTTCGTCACAACAATGAGCGTATGTGCACGGGTTTACGTGCTGAGGTTAATGTTGTATTCCTGATGCTTCTTTACTGCAGTTGGGCTAAACCAATTTACACTTAGACTGTCTTTTTAAGCTGGATAAGATATATTCCACTTTATTTGGTTCGTTCATTTCTGTTATTCTACTGAATGTTCCGAGTCAACTTTGCGTGCTAGCTTTCCCTTAAATTCTATGTTGGTTGTTTCACATCTCTGGTGGGGCTGCGCTTGATGTGAATGTTGACAAGGTGCCTACCGGTTTAACACCATCCACCTAGGTACTGGCTCCAGGAGACTGCGAATCGTTGTTATGAGGGACGAGGTGCCCGGTCCTCGTGGCTATACCAGGCTCAAATAGTTGTTCCATGCATCCAATGTGGAGCGGAGTATGGCCCAGCCACCGCCTTATGTACGTCTGTTACGCATGATTCCCTACCTAGATAGACAGGAATGCTGCTGCTGTGTATGCTGAAGGAGTGTGGGCCGGCTCCGTTGATGAAATGTGGCTCCTAGCCACATGTCACCCGGTCTTATTCCTTCGGGTTTACATTGGATATAGAGTGTATGGATGGAACTGTGAGTGGTGTAGCGCAAGCTACCCACCGTCCCTCTGTAGGCGCAGGCGTTCTGCGGCTGTCCTATGGCAGCCACGGTGACAGGCAAATCCGGAACCGGATGCCGCCAACCATGTGTGTAGCTTGTGTTTGTAAGTGTGCCGCTGCAATTTTTACTGTTTGACAGCGTCCGCAATATGAGAATAGACGACCGAGGTCATTGGACAGCATAGGATGTTATATTTCGTAAGTTAATGAAGCGCGTGAAAGACTGGTCAGCACGAGTAGCTTATTCCGAACTCATCCCTATCATCAGGGCCAGAACAGTTTCTCAATCGTCGATTCATGTTCATTTTACGCCGAGCATGTGGTTATCCCCTCATCCAGTCAGTATGTCAACAGAAGTGGAAGATGTATACGGAAGTCCAATCCAAATGATGCATCTCTTCCTCGTTTACTCGGACCCAAGTAAACTGTCCCCGGCCACCCAATTCTTGGTGAGTCAGTCGCCCATAAACCACATAGCAAAATCGGTATTTGACCGTTTGGTTAAATTTGGCATTATGTGGGCTAATACTATCGGTCCTATCCACACTCTGGTATACCACCCACCGGAGTTGACGTCATCTAGCTGGACTTCTCAAAGCTTTCGACCGCATGGATCACCGCATCCTACTTCAACGGCTACAGAGTTAAGAAATCGGAGATTCTGTACTTGGTTGGATTGGCAGCTTCCTTCACCAAGTACGTTTTAGGGGATCACTCTCTAACCCAATTGAGGTGGAATGTAGTGTCCCACAAGGCTCAGTGCTGGGGCCGCGCTTACTCCTGGTATTTATCAACGACCTAACATCAGTTATCTCCTCCAATTTCCCGTTTTTCACTGATGACGTCAAGATATGGCGGGAGATTAATAACGATGAAGATCCCGATATATTCCAACATGAACTAGATTGCATTTCTGAATGATCAAAGAGGAACCTGCTTCAGTTGAACATAGCTAAGTGCAACGTGATCTATCTGTTTAACCAGCCGGTGAGCGCTTACAAGTTTGGAAACCACACCTTGCAGAAGGCCTCTCAGGAGGGTGACCTGGGTGTATTGGTACAGGAAGATCTCGGGTATGCCAAACAGTCAGAGAAGGCGAAGAGAACCGGCAATCAACACTTCGGCCTTCTTCGCAGAACCTTCGGTCGGTTCGAACCCTCAATTTTCCCCCAAATGCTTAACACCTACGTGCGACCGCAAGTGGAATATGCTATTCAGGCGTGGCAGCCGTGGCAGAAACAGGATCTTGTTACTCTCGAGACTCCTCAACGAAAGGCAACCAAGAACGTCAGGGGCCTGCTTCATCTGCCCTATCAGCATAGACTGAAATCTCTAAGAATGTACAGCAGTCGATATCGGCATTTGCGGGGGATCTCATAATGGCTTACCAAATTCTGAAGAACCCAAACCACATCTGCCGTCCGCTGCTGGAATTGATTCAAAACACTAACCTAAGAGGTCACCCTCTGAAACTGACAATTCATTATAGCCGGCTTGAATGCCGTAGAAATTTCTTTTCTCTCCGCGTGTGTGAGCCTTGGAATGCCCTCCCTAATTATGTCGTCTCTGCTCCCAATCAGGCGATATTTAAATAACGTGTTGACGATGCATTGTCTCACTTACATTTCATTTTATGACTTGTTAGCCAGGGGCTACAAAACGCAATCAAACGGTGTCTTAGCAAACACCTAACCAATGGATTTATACATTTAATACGCGAACGTCTCCGCTATTCCACATAAGTCTATGGTGAGTTCGTCAAAACGCTTTTCACTTTATCATGCAATTTACTTTTCGCGATAATTTCCATCCCACGGGACTCGTTAAACATTGCTTTTTTACCCGTTATACACCATTGTTCCATGGTACTGAGATTAATTAGGTTAACATATTCCACACAGCTAACCGGAGCCTCCGCTCCGTGTCCAAGCAACACGCGTAGCACTTTCTCCGGTTTTGAGGAGGGATTTATTCGTTATCTTCCAAACTACCGATCTAAATTTGGGAACCGTGGCCACAAATCCAAAGGCGTTTAATTAGGTGATACCATGCTAGTTTATTTAAGTACTGTTCACATATTTAACATGGATGGAACATCATAGTACCAACTGCAAATCCATAAGGAAACGTGTTGGAGTCCACTTACCTGTGCCTTGGCGAGAATTTGTGGCTAAAGAGGAAAAAGTAAAAATCCTCACTGCGACTATGAACATATTAAATAAAACGCGTAATCTGGTTGTAACTCAAAAACTAACCCTGTCTTATTGCACCATCCTTCATGGCTACTGATCTAAGCATCCACTCTATCGCATTTTTGAGTAAAATACATTATTAATATTTTTCTAACCAAACATATATACTGTATCTGAGATAGTTCAATCGCGTGTGTTTTTGTGGACGTCGCGAATCCTTAAACGGTATCTCCTACCGAGTTCCGCACACAAACAAGGTTAAAACAGTAAACACCAAATCCTTGTAGCTGTCTCGGTATAGCTCAGTTGGTAGAATGATGACAACAACCGAACACATGTGATCTTTTTTAGGCAGAGAAGTCTGTCGCCTACTACCAAACTTCTCCGTCGACGCGCATACACACATGTTAGCTACGACTAACATGTGCCTTAAACTTGCCTCTGCTTGTCTCCAACGGCAAAGCGAAGATTCCGGACTCGCGCCACTGTACTTTGCACCACTGCTATCCTGAACACAATACCACATTCCCCTGTGTGGCAGTAATCGGCAAGAACTGTGACCTCTTGCACTAAGAATACCTATTTACACTAACTGTGACGTTGACTGGTAGTTTAGGTGAACCGACCCGATGCGGCACCAACGGACATAAACTAATCAGGTGAGCCGACGGGAATTGCACGGGTAGAGTGGACAACGCAGAAGTGGTGCGGCTAGCATAAACAAAACGCAACGTGGCCTCGGACAGGATAGGTGTGGGTTGAACTGAACGCTTCGAACAAATAGCGATTGTACTTAAATAACCGGCCTAAAGTGCGACAGCGAGAACTAGCCAGTAAAGGGCTACCACAATGGAATAGCGATTCGAATCGGTATACGGTATAAATGATCCTGCGATTCATCGGCAACAAATGTTCGCTTGCTGCCACGACTTCGTTAAGCTTGGGGGACCGCACGACATCAATCCATTGAAAGCACTACTGAGCCAATCGACACACTACTCCTGAGACATTCTGGGGATGACACAAATTCAATGTTTTCGAAAAGTACGATCGTTTTCGCAACTTGCAACAGAGGGTTCAAGTCGCGTGTCGTTCGGAGATGCCTGTGGAATGGTCTTTGTTGTGGTGCTAACGAAACTCGAGATGAATTCCGTTGTAGGTTGCATTTCGTGAAAGATAGCACCAAATTCAGAGTTAAAAGGATTCTGTGGTAGGTTGAGGAAGCATGTAAAGGGCTGCAAGGAGAAGGACACTGTGAATGGAGAAATAAGCAATCAAGAAGAATTCTGTCTAACTTACATCGGGCTCGCTCACAATCAGGACTACGTCGCTCAAGTACTTTTCGGCCACTTCCAACAAGGCTTCTAAGGGCCATTCGCTGAACCAGTCGATCGTGGTGCAGCTGACAAACGCCGGAAACATGCGGACCCGATTGCGGAACGGTTCACCGATTGGACTCATACAAAGTGCTATGTGCAGGTTGGCCCGAACCCGGTCGATGAAGAATTGAAACATGGGCTGCAAGATTTGTGGAATGCCAAATTAAACCGGGTAATATCTCATCATAGAGACGGTGGGAATGTCCCAAAATTCCTATAAAACCTAAAGCAAGTTGATGTAGTTCGAAAATGAGGTGGTTGTTTACTAAGATGCAACTAGAGACAACTAAAATAAGCTTGTGGAGTACGACCTGTCAAATAAATGGTTTTCATCACCCTCCGATTTGCTTATTTTTATCCGGCGTGGAGGGAGATGTCAACATAACCAGGCAATCAAAGTAAGCTGAAATATCACCGTTGAACCTACCCCAACTTTCGAGGTTAGCTCTATCGAGTCTTTCGTCATTCATTGTTTACCTCAGACTGCAGTAGCAAAACTACCCGAACAACGACATTGTTCAGTCACACATATCAAGTTGTCGATTCTCCCTTACTTCAACTTCAGTGTGCGAATGCGTTGAAGAGATTTGTTTTGGACCTTTTGTAACCCTGATTTTTATACTTCGGTACTTCCGAGAGCTGTCAGAAGCCATGATGACTTACAAACACAGAAACATATGCCACCAACCGTCTATAAGTAATTCAACTTAATCAGCGATCTCATCTACTCACTACAGCAACGGTCACCGTAAAGTATTCCTGCAGTACTCGGCATAGAATCAACGCACTAGCTCCAGCACAACTAGTAAAGCAGCCTCATCAGAGTGACATCAAGCGTACTTTATCGATACGATTACAAATCAGATGGTCAGATGGCCACGTATATTCTAAGCAACGGTAACCCATCTGGATCAAATCTTTCAACCGAATGGACCCAATACATCTTATGCGCTGGAACCCATTGTGATAACCACCATACACACCTCTGTGTGGCGCGGAAATGATTACCTTCAGCTCAGGTTGATCACATCACAATCAGTTTCAGATGACGGGCTAGTTAGTGTAAATGATTGTAGATCAAACTGGTGCACTTTTCTTGGCTCATACCATGTTTTTGTCCATGCGAACGTATACATGAGTTTCATAAGTTCCCCGAAAACGAAGCACTGTGTGATGGATACAACTTCAGCAGAGCTATCAATCTTCCCTGGTTGATGCACTCAGCTGGACGTTCATGAAGCAGACCATGATCACTTCCAGTCAGTCTGTGGTCTTATTCATCACCCTATGAAGGTTTGGATCTCACACGCTCCATGAAGCTACTTGACCGACGCAGAAAGTTGCCAGCGGAGTCTAATCATAATGAAGTGCATCGTTCTGTCAGTCGGCAGCTCAAACCAAGCCTATGCCGTGATCGCGAAACTTGGTGGTATCAGCATGCTTCGGAAATGGAGACCGCTGTTCTCTCTGGCAATATTCTCAAGTGTTTCCAGCTTATTCGTTGCACTAACAACAGGAAGCCTGGTGTTAGTGAGGGTAGTTGCGAAGCACATGGCTCGCTGATTGCCAACCTGCAGAGACGCTTGGTTCCATGGGTCGAACATTTGCATCCCTAGTTCAACTGGCACTTACCATCCACTTTTATGCCCTGCGAACCCAGCTGCCTGCCCTGGGTCGTCACACTTAATTAACCTAGCGAAACGGAAGTTTGCCTTGTGGTTCAACACTTTAAGCGATTTAAGGCTGCCGGCTAAGATGGAATTCCTCCGGAACTGTCCAAGTATGGAGGCGCAGTTATCATTGGCCAGGTAACCTCATCCTTTTTCAAAATATGGATTAAAGGAAAGGCGCCTTCTTCCTGGGGCGATTCAGTTATTATCCCGATTTTTAAGAAAGGTACTCACGCTTCATGCACCAATCACCGGGAAATTGGTCTCATTTCCGTTGCCTCAAAGCTATTGGCATCCATTCTAATCCGTAGACTATCTCCGATTCGTGAATCACAGTATCGGGAAGAACGAGCTGGCTTCCGTCTTGGCCGTGGGTGTGTGAATCAAATATTCACTCCCCACCAGATCCTCAAACACCACTAATTCTACCAGAGGCCTACCAAGGTTGCATTCTTAGACATCCGTTCCGCATTCGACTTGGTTGCTCGATCTGCGCTAAACCTTGATTGCTAAGGAACTGGGTCACAGAAGAATACACAACCATCCTGCGCGCACCCTACCTCCACATTTCCGGCAGAGTTAGGGTATATGGCAAGCTTCCGTCGTCCTTCGCTGTCAAGAACGGTGCACGATAGGGCTGTCCTATGTCGCCGTTCTTCAATTTTGCGATTGAAGTCATAATGTCGAGAGCTCTGGGTGGTTAGCCACATTCCGGTCTGCAGCTAGTAACGGACAAGTGATCGACCGACTTAAATTATGTCGATGACATCGCCATACTTGGTGTGTATTTAAAACATACTAAATCGTTTGGCGATTGAAGCATCTAGGTACGGAATGGGCTTCGCCCCGTCGTAGTTTAAAGTGCTGCTCCCGGATTGACACTCACCCGTTCCCGTGCTCATTCTTGGAGGTACACAGCTTGAACGCGTTGATAACTTTGTTTACATGGGCAGCTGCGCGTTTGCTGGTGGTACTATTGTAAAGAAAGTTTATCTCCACATCGCCAAGACTCGGTCGGTGACTGTCTACCTAAAACACTTGTGGCGTCGTGGGAATGTTTCCCTCTTAGTAGGGTCGTGTCTACAATACTACTGTTAGGGTCGTGTTGCTATATGGAAGCTAGTCGTGGTCAGTTTGCGTGCATGACATTCACCGGCTCTCGACCTTCGATAATGAGTGGTTGAGGAAGAAGCTCCTGTGTGGTGGCAACAACGCATCTGCAACGGTGAATCCGACGTCGTGTTTTAAGGGACGCGAGTATCCCTTTCAACAAGCTGGCTTGGCTGCGTCAGTTGAGATGGCTTTGTCACATATTACGCATGGTGCCTAAGCGGTTGCCGCGCCGCGCTCTATTCGCTCGTTCATGACCGGGCTGCATACGACCGCGTGGTGGTCAGGCTTCCACTTGGTGACAGTATGTGAAGTCATTGACTTCATGTCTTGCTGCCGTTTGATTCGCACCTCTGCCTGGTTGTGTACCAAAGGACGAAGTGTGCCGTTGACTGGAACCAATTCAGGATATGATGCTCAAGCGAAACCAGTGGAAGATCTGAGTACATATTTGCTTTATTACTGAAATAAACAAAGCAGAAGTGAAGTGTGCAAAATAACAAATGTATGTTCATTTCTTTTGCAGCGCAATAGCTGAAGTGTGTTGCTCACCTTCAACTAATACGTCATGATGGTGATGATGATTCTACCTGGTATCCTCCATTGATTTCCATAACTTTGTTGGCTCAATATTTATTCAATAGACTGTCGATGACATATATATATATATATATATATATATATATATATATATATATATATCGTAGCTAGCACCTGACAGATCCTCGACCCGCTGCTGCCAAAGTTGTGCCGTGGACTCATGACCTGCACGCCTTCCCGTGGTGACCGCTGGGTGGGAGTTGGGTTACACCCTTCTTCTAACGAAGAGCCAGAAAGCACAAAATTCCGCGTGCGTCAATTCACTAACTCATGGCGCCCGGCCCTTTGCCTTGCGAGAGTTAATCTAATGCTTTGGCAGAGGATCCAAGTAATTCTCGTGTCGGTTGTGGACACCCTGTCAGTATCCTAGTTCAACCTTCAATCACGAATCCTGACAATAGAAATGATCCCATACTGTATCAACTGTCGCGCAGTGTCGCTAGGAAAAGGGTCGGCTTATCTGTTGCGTACAGTGGGGTGGATAAGCGAAAATCTGCTACCGCTGATGTTTCCCTTCCTTCTTGTTCCCCTGGTCCTCAACAACCAAATCAGCGGACTGCATGTAACCTAATAGCGCACTGGGGAAGTCACCTCGTTTGGTGATGAAACGTTTGCAAAGCAAGTACGAAACTCGGCGAACAGGTGAAACTCGGAACAAGTCTATAGTGCCATCCATTCTTCTATACGGCAACGAAACATGAGCGATAAACCAGAAGGGCGTCAGATATCTGGAGCGGTTTCATCAACGGTGTCTGCAACGGATTCTGCACATCGTTTGGTGCGACAGTGTTGCAGACACGGAAGTGCTACGCCGCAATGGCATGTATGAAGTGGATATCACACTTCTGCTGCGGCACCTGAAAAGGCTGGGGCATATCAGCCGAATGAATTCGATGACGATACCCAAACAGATTTTGTACGGCCAACTGCGTGCAGGTAAGCGACACATGGGAAAACCGAAGTTGTCCTACCGGGACATGATCAGAGTGAGTTTATCACGAACCAATGTTGATTTCAGGTGCTAGGTATCAAAGGCAGCTGAACGGCGTGAGTGGCGAAAGCATATCAAAGGGGCGGTTACCCGGGTGCATGAGATAGCACTGCTGCATGCGGAGGAGAAACACCAGTTACGGAAGCGACAGGTGCCGATGGACCTTAGCCCATCGACATCAAGCGCATGGTGTTGTAGTACATGCGGTCACGAGTGCCTGAGCCAAGCGGGCCTGGTAAGCTACCAGCGTGGTCACGTGGGACGACGAGTCAACTGGTTAGGTAAGTATAATCATCACAGCGATTAGTAGGCGAGATGCACCCACTTGCATTCAATTTACTAACCCAGGCGAATAAAGCGGCTGATGTGGTACGTGTGTTAAACCATTGTTGCAGTTGGTCTGTACGTACATGTGCCTGCGTGTTTTGTTTCTCGCATTTCAGGTGTTGGCTTTTGCTTGATACCCCCGGTGTGGCTGCGCTTGATCTGAATGTTGGTAAGGTGCCTACCTGTCTATTACCCTCCATCTCGTCTATACCGGCTCCAGAAGACTGCGAAATGATGCTGTGGGGAGGATGAGGTGCACCGTCCTCGTGACCGTGCTAGGCGCAAACAGTGGTTCGATGCATCCTGAGCTGAACGGGCTACAGACCAACCACTGCCTTGTGTATGTCTGGTACTTATGATTCTCCAGTTAGACTGACTGGAATACCGCTGCTGTGTATTCTGAAGGGGCGTGGGCCGACTCGATTGATGAAACCTGGCTTATATCCACCTGCGTCTTGGTCTTATTCCTTTGGGTTTACACTGGATATGGGGTGTGTAGGTGGAGCTGTGGCTTTTGCAGCGCAAACCACCCATGGTCCCTCTGTAAGCGCAGGTGTCCTGCGGCTGTTCTATGGAGGCCGCAGTAACAGGTAAATCCGGAACCGGATGCCGCCAAGCGTATATAGCTACGCCGGTAGCACCACTGCGCGCTGCTCACGTGATCGATGAAGGCTAACCGATAAGGGTAGGTAAACACTGGTGGTACTGGTAATGAGTGATGCCTGCAGTATCTCTGGTTGCACGATGGTAACTATAAACTTGGCACTATAGAAAGGATCCGCAATTTTGGAAAGATTACATATTCGTTCGTCAAACAAAATATTTCATATAATATACTCAGCAAAATTACTCTCTGTCTATTTTATTTATCTTTTTGAGCAAATTAACTGTTTGTACTCACGTAATTTGCTCTCAGTTGTCTGAGGTACCTTTTTGTTTCTTGACTATGCTGTTGCGTTGCCTGAAGTGTATTCATCGTCTGCCCTTTCGCGTTGTAACTGTGTTCGGGGAGAAGCGGACTGATATGACCCGCCTTGGATACTCCCCTTTTGCTTTGTACACCTTTAATGCTTCAAGTATACGCTGTTTAGGCATTGGAATCAGTCACTAGCTCTTCTGTTGCGTATCTCATCATTCTATTTGTGTAGAAGTGGGTGATTACCGGTGCTGTCGCCGAGGTGGAACGGTTAATTATGCTAGTATTTTGAGCAACGTAAGCTAACTTGTTTCTTGGGCAATAAAGGGCAGCAGTGCTAATTTGGCCAGAATTTCCTTTCTTTTTGTCAAACTGCGAGCCTCTGATTAGTCAACCGCAACATGAAACTGATGTGTTTTCCTTGTCACAAAAATACAAGCTATATCAATCCTAACCCTCTCCTTGCCTCAAAATGGTTGGCTAGCTAACATGAAAACAAACACGAAATGTGTCCTCATGGCTATCTAAGGATGATCGGGGCTCGTTCATCATGCGCACTCCTCTTTTGTATACAACCAATGGCTAAATGTGGCCGGAGATTTCCTTACTTGTGTCTGCTCGCTGACTCCATTCTGTTTGGCCACATCCAACAACGCTTGGCGTACTTCGTCAAACTCGTCCTGTTTATACAAAGTGGGCACTTCGCCTGAGCTCAACAGATTGTTGATATCTTCCAGAAATGATTCATCTGCCACTTGTGCATCACTGAAAATGAACAAGGTGGGTTTGTTTTCCACTCCGGTTTGCCAGTACATTCGTTTGATATCTGTAGCACAATCAAGTTAGAATACAATGCGTAGATGGTCACATAGAGGTACTTAGTGTAATATGAATACATATTATAGAGTGAATAGGACGAAAATTGTTCTGTCCAAGAAAATTAGTAAGAGTACATTCTGCATTCTACCTTTTGCTCTGTGAGTACTCCCATCGTGTAGCCCGGCTGTAATTAGTCTACGCACATACTGTCTGTTTAGAGAAAAACGCCGGATCGACATTGAGAGAATTCAAAGCTTCGGATCAGCATGCTAAGTTAATTCCGGGATTCCGTTGTTGCGATGCGTGCGAAAACGTTGACTGTCGGACTCGAATTTGACTGTCAGTCCATCTGCACTGTGATTCTACCGTCTATGAAATGTCTACGCTCATAGATGAACTACGGATAACGTCCTATACAGTGCACATACTCCTCCTTGTACTACACACCATCGATGCGAACTTAAATGAATAGGACCAAAAGTCTTCGAAGCGGATGCACCATTCTTGGACTGTGCACATAACAATTTGCAGTCTTCTCCGCGTGATGGTATTCTAGGAGCATGGCAAAGACCAGATACTGTGCAGAGTGTTTTATCAATTACGTGCATTGCACGTGTACACGGCTATTTTGTGATTATATCGCTGTTGTGGAGAAGCACACAGTGGTCACTCTCGGATGTGTGTCATACTCAAGTACGGTGGTGGTTGAACCGTAGTCCGTTCCATGGTGGAACCCTTCTTTGAACCTGACAGAGTCAAAAAGACGTTGTGTCGTATTACCATCAGAGACTACCGGTAATAATGGGGCCGGAGGGAACCTTTCCAATACACGCATCGTATGGCACTTTTGAATCAATATCGAGCAGAAAACAGCACATTGTCTAACGAGTTAACGACCGTGTACCACGCATGATACGTCAGCCGTGTAGCAACTATGGTGGTCGCCCATTCACATGAGACTTTGATCCCAATTTCTTCAAACTTAATTTTCAAACTGTTCTTTCCTTGGTTTGCCGACAAGTCTAACTGTCTCTGCCTACTGCGCACTTTCCTATGAACCAACGGGTACTGACCTACCCTGCATACACTACACTCCTCCATGACCCTAGCACTTGCTTCTACATCCCGTTACGCACCGGTTATCTGTCAACCTCTTCCTCCTTGCCAGCGAATCTGTGACCTATAGGCCAAATGCTTCAGACAGATTGACTTCATTTCACGTCAGCGCTCACCTAACACTCGCTCTATACTTATAATTAAAGAATCTCATCACCGTTGTTGTGTGAGCACGCTGTGCACTGGGTTCCTACCACTTTGTATCCTAGGCTCTCTGAAGCCTATCTTGTTGGTTTGGACTGAAGTGCTTACAAGTGTAGTTACTTTGAGTTGGAAATGCCATCATGAGGTGTGTAGTACTAACGCTTTATAATTGTTAAGTAGTATAGTTGTTCAGTTCCTGTTAGGTTGTATGCTTGATTACCGTAAAACGCGTAACCCAACTCCTTCAAACCAATTTACAAACCGTAATGGATAGAGGTGCCAGTAGTTCAAGGTAAACGGTGCAAACAACGCAGCGGACTGTGCTTCGGGAAAGTTACCTGGATCCTAACGATACGCGCTGCAGCCACGCAGGATAATTGAGATCAGATGTGATCTCACTATCTGAGAAAGTGAATGGACCTATCAGCCCAGTGGTTATCTAGCAATCGCAGGAAAAGATGATGGATCTACCTTGTCTTGTGACAGTACCTTGCCGTTCGGGGCCGCAAAGTGTGCATACCTAAAATCTCAGGTCGATCCCGATAGTACTGCATCGCTCGCACATTCCAAACTGTTCAACTGTTTACTTGATAGAACTTCCAACCCAAGGAAATCGCGCACAACATACCAAGTATTGCTCGCACCAACATTACGTGGATGAGGCGCTTCGAAAGCGAATCTCCAGAGTGAGCTGCGGATTCCTACTACCTGATGTAAGTTCTCTTTCGATATGGCTAATACCCTGAAACTCGCGCCAGAGGCATACCAGGTACCGACTTGCGTTTGGACAGGGCGCGTAATGCAAGCGATAGCAAAGCTCAACCAGTCTATATACGCGAACTTGTGCGAACGAATATGTTCACAGATAGCATAGCGTGCCGCCTTCAAGATAGAAACTCCAATCTCCCTGAACATTGGGGTGCGTTGGGAATTGAGTGGTGGTAGTCGCGCGGCAGCGGAGCGCCGCTATGGCGTACAGCTGGCGATTTGTCACATTTTTATCCGAGACTCAAAAGGAAGTCTAGGTGGTGAACATCTGATGGTCATGGGTACCTGGATGCGTTTGCCCCGTACACAAACTTGAATCATCATCCCGTTCTAATTCATTTCACTGGCTAGTCCTCTCGTAGGTACTATACCGTATGTTTTCCACTGACTGGCATTCCTCGTTCGCTAGGCGTTCGTTTGTTGTGCTTCGTTCAATCCATACACTCCTCAACTGGCAACACCACCTTAAGCACTGTGCACGCTAAAACAAACCAATGCTAGAACTTCCATCCGACCCGTGCAATTATGGCCCCTTCGCGCATATGATGTTTGACTGGATTTCTGCCGGAACATTCACATCGATAGTTGTTGCTACTACTCGAAATTTCGTTTTTTTTCTTACCTACCTCGGATCTGTTAGCTTTGTTGCGTCACACTTTGAATTTTATCTGAACTAGCCACTAATGATACCCTACTCCGCCGATTTTTGAAATTGTTCCAGTAAATTGTACGAAACATGCCTTATGTCAAGTGCGGTTGCAAATTTAGAAACAACATAAAACGAGTTGTTGAAAACACTGGTAAAATGAAGAATCTTCGCATTACTTGGCTAGTTGGCCTCAAACACGGAGGCCATTGTATTCCGTTCAGTGATCCTGTGCGTCGTGGGAAGCAATAGCGAATCGGACGTCGCTCCGTTCGTACGGGAGCGATCTAACGGCGCGTTAACCTAGAGTAGACCGTTTCTCTGCAAATTCCATCCATACCGGAATCAAATTCCTCCTTAAGGAAATTACGTTCTGTCATAGATAACTCAAAATAATTTTAACCAAATTGCACCCTAAGTGTTCACTGTTCGTTGAGTGGTCACTTACAAAGTGGTTGATAGCACATCAGACGAGCACATGGCATGGGTTGCAGATGACTTTAACCCGGATGCACCTACGGCATTGTGGAGTGTGGCGCAGCCTGAGTGCGCATTTGAGTACAGTTACTTCATTCTTCCGACTGGCTAATTCACTCGGCCTCAGCCATGTGGAAGCCTAGCGGTAGCTGGACAGCCACTCAACATTTCGCCCAGTGATGGGGAGCGCGGAAACTCGTGCACACATACAAATAAGTGCCCGCAAGGCTACGCACAGTATCTCGAACTACCGCCCACGCACAACTACACGTAGCCACCGCTAAGCACAGGTCGTACCAGGTGAGTTTGACGTGCATGCTTTTTCACTTGTGCGCAACTACAGGGTGGCGCACGAAATGTCATACCATTTGTTTTGTGCATTACACATCAACGTCATCAACATATTACAAAATTAGTACAGAATTAATTGTATGAGCAAGGAAATTTAGTTCCTTGTGGTATATGTTCAACGTAATCACCATTTTCTTTCACAACCGCTTGCAAGCTTCCATGTTTTCCATGTTTTTCTGGGTGCAGACACTTGGTACGCGCCGTCAATTCTTCTCCAGCACAGAGCCAGTTCGTTCAAATTGACGATGCAATCTCTGAATAGTCTGTTTACATGGAGCCTATTTTGTGCGAAAGTATGCACGGAAAGCTCTTTGTGTCGCTACGAAACTCCTCGTTTCTTTTAAAAAACAACTTTCATCTACTGTTCAACACTCAATCCACTCAATCCGCATCTTGAAAGTTGCGTTTGGCGCCAAGAAAATATTCCGTGCAAATTTCTCGTGACATCTGTCAGATTTTCCATAAACCAACGTATACAGATACAAGTTCTCAACATTACTTCTGTAATATTACATATGTAATGAACAAAAATGGTATGACTTTTCGTGCGTCACTCTATAAATTCAGTGCAGCCAATAGTTGCTGACTGATTATCGAACGTGGCTAAACATGCCCCAAAAGCGCACTCAGGCTGCGCCATACTCCATAATGCCGTAGGTGCATCCGGGTTAAAGTCATCTACACCCCATGCTATGTGCTCGTCTGATGTGCTGTCAACTACTTTGTAAGTTGACCACTCAACGAACAGTGAGCAATTAGGGTGCAATTCCAGTAAAATCACGATTTCCCTAAGGAGGAATTTGTTTCCGTTATGGATACACTTGACTGAGAAACGGTATGGATATTGAGCAGTTCTAATCACGGGTAAGGGAGACAAAAATGCGCAAGTGTTAAAACGGGAAAACTAATTTTTCGTGCTTTACGCAAACCGTGCTTTTTGTTGTTCATCACATCTTAATAACTCTGGAGAGTATAGGGCTATGCACATGAATCAGAGCATATACCAACATCATTCCACCGTCTTTAGGGAAAAACGCAGGGTGTCAGTTAGGGGCTAGTACTTTTGTATTTTTCTATAGCTACCTCATCATTCGGGTTGGACTGACGGCGCTCATTCCGGGTACAAGTGAGAGACTACATCCTCTGACCATTTTATTGAAAGGATACGATTACTATTACTGAGTCAAGAGATGAACGGCATTCCAGTTGCTTGTGCCATAGCACAACTCATCCTTCACCGTCATCCCCATTCCCAAATTGTAGATGGCGGTGTTGGTCCAAGATGTCACATCTTACTTCGTATTTGCCATTATGAACCAATGCGATGTGTGGCCAGACTTTGGAAGACCCCCAAGGACTGAATATCTTCCTTGACCATATGGATGCATCACACTTAAGCCCATTTAGGCGACAATCAGTCACCCGTTACGAAGCCAAGGCACCATCCTGTTCTTCCTAGGCTCGTTAGCAGTGGTGCACCTCCTCGACGCCGAGATAGATTGTGCTGCTGTGAATACTCCTGGAAAGCGGGGGTACTAATTAAATGTTGTGTCAGATGTCAACGACCGACTTGTTACGACGATGGACTCGAATTCAGTGCGCTAGAACCCAACCGGAACATAACCCTGTTCGATTTTCCCAAGAAATGACTACTCACGTTCAACAGGATGAAACCCCGATGGGAGAGAAATTCAGAAATGACTGTTCAGTTCTTTCTTGGTGGAGGTTAGATACCTACTGACCAGAAATCTTTCGGAAAGTCAAACCTAGAGGGAGAGAGTGAATCATTATTAGCGCAAAAATTTCTTGAATACACAAGCGCACACATACATAATGCGATCTCAGACTGGGTGAAGTTCTTGGCAGTAGAGTACAAAGCGGCAATCCCTCAGTGACCACTCTATGTATGTTCGGCGGGGACCTCAGTGACGTTGGTGGTTAAGCGTACAGCCCCTGGACGCGGCTTCATACACAAATCTACAACAAGTAGGTATAATACCAAGTGCTAATAATTTTCGAGGTGAATCTAGCCGAACGGCCAAAGAGTACGCTAGGATAGATCTGGTTACTAGTTATGAGCCTCAGCTCCATCCGATAGGCAAGGTACCCACAAAGTTTACTGGGGGCTCGTACTAAGGTACGCCCATAATTACTGCTGGCCCTAGGTCACTTCGCATATCGTTTGCAAATGACTGGAGAGTTAGCCACTGGAAGCGAGCCCGATACTAAAGATCTTAAAAAATGTAAACCCCATGTCACATGCTAACAACTATCTAACCTGCAGGGGCGTCCTTTCCAGCGTGTTAAGAGCGGAGCTTAAAGGATTGCAACGGCGCGACCATTCACAACAGAGAAAAACTAGAATATTCCACAATCCGACGGTTGGAATATAACATGCCTGTCAGATAGGAAAAAGGAATTGCCTTAAGTCAATGTTAATAATCTCATTCTAGCGTCTCTTGAGAAAGATCAAACAACTCACTAATTTATTTCGCGGTAAGCGTTCCTACGCTTTCCACGGTAAAGCACGAGAGAAAGACAGATCCAGGCTTTCTCGGAACGATTGTTCAACGCAACAGCGGATGACTCAGGCGCTAGTCGACGCGGCGGAGTGACCAGCGCGCTCGCCTTTTTATTAGCCCTGCGCAAACTAGCGTGCTGATTATCATATCGGACCAGTGGCGTTGGAGTCAACCGCAACAATCGCCACTCACTGATACCGAGTGAAAGGCAGCATAGCCTGGGGTATGGATAGTTGCGAGATGTTTGATCAAACGGCCATCGTTCACCCGTGGTCCACAGCATGTTGGGAATGTGGCTCTGGATCGGTTGTGATTAGGTCGAAACAGGCAAAGGACACGGTTCAGCATTGGTAACCAAACTCAGTAAGATTGTGAACAGCATAATCGGTTCACAATGTCAGCATTCATAAGTAATGAACAAGACACTGATATACCTTCGCGGAATTCTTGCTTTCGATACTGCCTCGTCACTTCGATTTGGAACGTTTGGAATTCGCAAATGTAAGCCGCCAAGCGACTCAAACTTTGTCGGCCGCTGCCACCGATGCCAATAAGCAGCATGTTTCCACGTGGTTGATTGATGACACGGACAATTTTGCAAGCTATGAGAGAATAAACCAGTGTTTAAAAACACAAAGTCGATAAAAGTAGGTCTGGAATGAAGGACTCATTTGAACCATAAATTTCGTAATTGCAGCATATTTTTGGTGTTATATCACATATAGGAACAAGTATGGTCACAAGGCCAGTTATTTCTGTGCTTTTTAAGGTATGTGAATCAGCGTTCCTTCAGCTATAATGTCCAAACTATTCGTTTTTCCTCTAAACGTCACCCTAGCAATAATGTGACGAAGCTACAAGGCCCATACCAAAAAGCTAGCATACATTTAGCATTTGGTGACCGAATAGTTCGTCATCGAACTTGAGAATACCGTCAAGGTGGTAAACACCGACCAGTCAGTCCACGATGTTGACCACGTGGCGTAACCCAGCTTGCTCGACGATCAGAATTTGTGCTATTACGTTGGTCTGGGTATTGTGTGTAGCCGGATTGTAGGTCACGTTAGCATCATTTGTTGGATCCTCACTAATGTAGTATAACAGATTTGACTTCGCTTAATCCATGTTATTACAATGCATTATGACGCATGTCAAAAATAGTGCTTCTGTAGAGCAGTTAATTACTTCGAGTTCCTCGTGGCTTTATGGCTTTGTTTCAGCTCTAGATCATCCTGACGATGACTGGTGATTGCTGGGGTATGAATCAGACCCGTTGTTGGTCATGACATTCCTGTGTGAGTGCTTTCGCTGAGACGTTCCTAGTTTGTCCCACACAGATTTTATTTCACTTTGGAGTCCATATCCGTACATAACTTCGCTCATTCTACTTGACGCCTCCCCCTTCATGAGTACTAACAAGACTTTCCGCAAAGCCGTAACCATTTTCCAACGAAGATGCCGTTGCTATCTAATGCTGCTGTCGCTTAAACCACATTCATATTCAGAGCGAACACTCTGCCGGAGCAGTGTCCTAGGATCCAGCACTTCCAAACTGCGCTTTTTCCTACGGAATCGCGATGGTGAGCACCACATTTGAGTTGTCGGCGTTGCTATGTTCGCCCCATTTCCTCAGTCTTAATGTTCACTTTTTCTGGCAGCCTAGTTCCTTACTCAACTATGCTCGGAGTTCAAGCAGGAGAATCCGTGATGTATTCAAACTAAACTAAACTGTACCTACTGCTAGTATAAGGGCAGGCAGTAATTGGAAGTTCAATCACATAGCTGGAGAAGAAACTAACTCTGTTTTCACCCTACGTATGGCACTCTAAATTAGATTCGATCCAAGTGTCTTGCGTGCGCGTAAGAACGTGTGCAAACACACCACTGTGGGGCGTCTTCATCCACTGTTCGACCTCTCACTGTAAGTGCGTGTGTGTGGTGCGGATGTGAAATACTAACCGCTAATCCTGTCTGCATAAGGTTCCCAGATAAACGGCTACTACTTGATCTCGTGTGAACCCAACTGTACCGAAAACCTCTTTTGTGTTTCACGGTGCTTGTTAGCTCTTCCGAAACAAACGTCGATACGTACGGACGAGATCGTGGCCAACTGACTACCGGTTGTGGGACATACTTCTCTGACAAGGTTTTGGCGAATCGAGATGACTAACAACGATCAAATAAATTCTCCATAAATGTAACCTTAGCAGTACGACAACAATCCAATGTTAGCGGGAAGCTCCGCTTGCGAAGTTGCGACCTTGAGTATGTTCCAGCAACTTAGTCAACTAAATGCGCAAACAGAAGTGGCACATAAACAATTTGATTGCTCTCTTCAGTATCAAACACAATAATGCAGGAATTCTGTAAAAGTTTAGCTACAAAAATACTCATGCATGGGAACGTTGCACATTAAGCGATCAAAGCCAAACCAGTGTGCCTACTTGCATTCGTTGTTCCTGTGTCCACAACACCGACAAAATCACCGCAATTGCTAGAGCCGCACAACAATGTGAGGCTTCTGATGCGCAGTCACACACCAAATGAATTGACCGCGTTCGCCTGGTGACAAACTGTCATAAGTCGTTTGGTGATGGATGATGCGGAACTCCGGTTCGCCCTTTATTGCCTGTCTTCAGCACCTTGGAGATTGTTCAGCCACCCTCCGAGCTAGTCGATTATTAACCCCGTCTAGGTAAACCTCACTGCAGATATAAGCAGAGTGGTAGACAGTACGAAAAACCGATGCGATGCTTCGACTGTTATGGGGTACAAGCCCTTGGGAGGTGATGTTTCCCTAAACTGCCCACTTGATAAGTAAACTTGATCACCGTTGCTAACTCATAAGGCAGTCTAGAGGAGAGATGATTCCGTAACGAAACATCGGTGGTGGAATCAAACTATGTAGTGCAAACACAACGCAATGAATCCCATCGACAGGTAAGCCACATTAGTTTAGTAAATCTGCAACTTCTCTTTGGACTGGTGCAGTCGAGGCCATCTGGCGTTTCACTATCCTAGTATAAGCCCCTGGTACTCCTCCGGACCTTATCGCTTTTCTATTCTCCACATTTGCGCTTTCCGCAAGTGGCTTCCTCATTCGTGGGCTGCTCAGGAACCAAAGGTGACCTCCGCATGGAAGAAGTCCCTTGGAGAAATGTAAAGGCCATCACATTCGAGTGAACTGGAAATTACGGTGCCAACGGAAGAACGTAAAAATGAATGCTAACACCTCGCGAAGCAGAAGGTAGGCAGTGATAGGTTAAATGACTATGAACTATGAGGACTGACAACAGATCATGACTAGCTGTCGTTGTGAAGTCTTTCCACTATTCCGAAGGCAGACTATACGCAGATCAATTTCTTCACAACGCTTGGTGGTTAATAGAGTTAATCAATTATACGATTCTTTGCTCCACGCTTCAGCTTCGAATTCTCATTGCTTCAGACCGTCCGTAAGTTAAACAGGTAAGGACATCTTTCCATTTGAATAACGGTAGCGAAACCCATGACAATGTTGTGTTAGGGATAAGTATTATTGCGAATGGTTAAGTGGTATAACTCGAACGGGAATTTGACAGCCATGGACCACGCCAAAGGTGCACCACAAGCTGAAAACATGGCGATAACATGTAGAGGTAGAACACAAGGAGTAGCAACGTCCGTAGCAGATAGCCGTGGCAAGTCCAAAAAGTGTGCAATTCGGTAAAATGTCTTAGTCAATGGGATTTACTGTTCCACCGCTCGGTTTCCGACGATAGGATATGGCTGGTCGAAACGACCAGTTCGGATGGGTTGTAGCTGTTCGGACTGGAAGTTGTGCCAAACGGTGGGAATCCAACCGTAAGGATACTTGTTCAGTGGTTTGCCATTTCGGACCACTCTGACTGGATATCACACAAAATTTCTGGGCGATTCACAGCCCATTAGAAACAACAGAGGGCCGCCATGTCCTCTGCTCGTTGATTAGACGGATACATGTTCACATGATCGCAAGTATCAAAACAGGTTAGTAAAGGAGAGGGTCTCTCTGCCACGGTTTTACTGACTTACTGTGCTCAATTGCATCTCGGAACAGAACTAAGTCCATCGGTACGGTACCCGGAGTCTCGTTGTATTCCTTCAGTGTTTCAGTCATGAATGTACGCAACCGATTCAAATCAGTTACATCTTCGTACTCTTGATTGGGATTCAAGAAGTCCGCGAAGATTGGGGCTTGACGTGAAGGGCACAAACTGTGGTAAGTTTGATCAAAGTAGGTTGCAAGCGCATCACCCACTAGTTCCAGATACGCGGTGCGGTCCTTGTCATTGATCAGGCGATCAGCAAACACACGTATCCCCTCATGTATCCACAGGCGAAGCATACCATTACGTGTTTCGATTTGGGATTTGCTGGCTCGTAGCAACCCTTGGAAGATCTGTGGAATATTTTAAGACTCACACGGACATTATGAAATCAGCCGAATGGACTTAGAACATATTGAATAACATTTGCAAAACATGACTTCATCCGTTCAGCAAATCGGGACTAAACGGTTGTTACAATGAAGCGCACCGCTTGAATTAGTAATTCTAGATTTGTAAGACTAAGTCATTGACACCAGCTTAACGGACGCTGGGGGGCACAATACAAGTAAAAACCAAAGTTCATCCTCCAAAGCAGTAAAAGAGTACTCTAACGCGGTAGCCTCCTGTGGCTGTTCCGAGGCTGACTAATGGTGATTATTTCTACATCGTCCTCGACCGAGGACACACAAATGAATGATAATAAAATAGTTGCTCGCGGTTCGTAACCATAGCACAAAAATTTCTATGAATACCAATGGGATGTAAAGAGATGAAGTTCATGGAGGTACCACACCTTTCTATACGAACAAACAGCAGACGGCTTGAATATTTTCCTGAACTCGGAACTGTAGAGGACGGTGGATTCAGTGGAGCGGGTTGGAATCTTCCCCAGAGAACCAGAGATGCAGGTATAAGGATCGTACGTTATTAAAATGCTGCCTATTTGTAAAGTAGCGTGCTTCGGTGGTTGCTGTGGATGGCTTCGTCCACTTTCGAATTGTCGGCTTCTAGTACCATTTCCGCCTTACAGCTGTGCATGTGTTCGCAAACCCTACTGGCCCGGGTGGCTACTTGAAAGGTGAAACGAGGAGTTTCTAGTACCTACTTGACCAGTAGAAAGAACTGGTAGGTGCTGACAGTTTGAACTAGTTCGGAATACGTGGTATAAGTCAAGATGGTTGCCACGATGTCGTGTCCAACATTTGGGTTCCGGTTAGCGCAGTTGTCAGTACAAGCGGGTTTGTGGCCGTCCGATTTCCACCTACTCGACATGTACAGTTGTATAAAGCGAAAAGTCTCTGTTACTTTAGTCTTCCGAGACCTTCAAATGACGAAACGACTCAGTGAGCACAAAAACCCATATGGCCTGCTCTCAGGCTCTTGGCATTAAAGTCTGTAAGATACCCATGTTACAGAAACGATGTTAATTTGTACCAAGTGGTAGCACCTTGTGGCTCTCGTCCTCTTTTACGGTTCAGGTTCGAGCGCATTGGTGACGCAGGGGGGCGGAGACACCCCGAAACGGGCATATACAGTAACAGTACCTTAAAAAGTCCAATAGCATATTCGAGCTGATTTAGCTTTTCTGGGTCATGGAACTGGCAACTGTTACATTTGCTAACGATACTTACATCTGTAGCTTTTGTTCAAAGCTACTGAAAGACTAAACCACTATTGATATTCGGTGTGTGTGTGTGTGTGTGTGTGTGTGTGTGTGTGTGTGTGCTGAGTATGTTCTGGTGTGATTGCAACCCTTAGCCGTGTGGATCGGGACTATAAGTTAACGTTGCAATGGACAGCCATGGTAAACTAGCCGTGCTATCATCCCAGTTGCGGTGTCAGACCAGCCGCGTTTGCCACAGCTTCGCCATGGATATTTACCAACTGTCACAGAACTACGTCTTTTCCCGACCATATTGTTTGTGACATGGGTGCACCTTCGAAAGAAATGAATTTAGCATTATGAGAAGTGAAGTAGCGATCAACCATAACTGGAGATGTTTGTTAACAAATCAAGTTGACTTACCTTTGAAATGTCTCTCAAATTGAATAAGTAATGAATCCGCGAAGGTGTCGGCAGGAACTTATTCACCACAGCAAAGTACAAATCAATAGAGGCTTGGAGCAGGTTGTCCGCCATCGATTTGACATCTTCCTCGAAATCGACCAGCTTCTGTGTTAACATGCTGCCATAGATGCGTTTCAAACTAGAGTCCTGCAACGAGCAATGAAAATGTACGTAAAAACTGAAACGAAGAAGTTGAAGGCCACCACGAACAAGTTACTTGGATGCGCAAAGAGAGGTTAATCCATCGTGTTGTGTTGTGCTCCAAGTAAATTTCACACAAGGACCCAGCATGTTACATCGGTTCTGTTCGAAGCGGGTGCCACACGCTGAGGTTGATATTGCATATATCATGCGTCTTCACCGCAACTACGCTACACTGACTTACACCTAAATTAGATTCTCTCAACCTAGATGATAAAAAAAACTATTCCACTTTATTTGATTTTTCAATTCTGTCATTCTGCTGCATACTCCGTGTCAATTTTGCGTGCTTAATTCCCTCCAAATTCGGTCTTGATTTTTGATATTTCTGGTGTGGCTACTCTTTATGTGAACGTTGACAGGGTGCCTACCTATCGAAAAACGGTCACCTAAATTATACTGGTTCCAGGAGACAGTTAGTCGTTGGTTGGGGAGACTGGGTGCACTATCCCCGTGGCCGTTCTCTTCTCAAAAAATGGTTCCATCCGGTGTGGAGCGGACTACGACCCAGTCATCGCCTTTTATATGTCTGGTACGGATGGTTCCCCGCATAGATAACCAGAAACGTTACTGTTTTGTATGTTGAAGGAGTGTGGGCCGACCCGGTTTATGAAATGTCGCTCCCATTCACATGCCTCCCGGTCTTATTCCTTCGGGTTTGCACTGGATATGGGGTGCGTGGATGGAACTGTGGGTGGTGCAGCGGAAGCCACCCATGTTCCCTCTGTAGACACAGGCGTCTTGTGGCTGTTCTATGGAGGCCAAAGTGACAGGCGAATCCTGAACCGGATGCTGCCAACATTTCGAAATGAACGATCGGCCGTTTAGATATCTTTCTCCAGGCATAGATCAGTTGAGTGAGATTCAGATCGAGTATTACCCCGCGATCCCACCCGGCTGAATGAGCGACGTAAGCGACCACCGGCCAACGGCGTCTTACAACACGTATAAGATCAAAGGATATCAAAACTGCGCCACGAATCAGTGGGAACGATTTCTCTCTAACAGAGAATAATTGTACCAACTCGGCCAATAACAAAGACAGGGATGTACGCAGGCACATTTATAGCACGGTTAGTTTACCACGTCTTGTACGGACATACCTAGACGCATGTGTGTACTGAAACCGTGCTTCGACTTTGTGTCTATGATGGGTTGGTACGCCTTGAGGAAACAGTGATTCTATACGACAGAGGAAACTTAGCGTTCTGTGCACGTAGGTCTTAGAAACGATATATGGTCCCCTTAAAGAGTTAGGGCAATTCATTGTGGCCATATAACTATGCCTCGGCCTTCCGGTCTCCAAAAAGCATTCAACTATAATGATTTTACTCTGCAACGCTATCGTTACACATGGAGACAAAACAAAAGAATGCGACTGATGCTGACCCGTTGTACGCCCAGAGGCCATAGTGGGACCCATTGGAATTGAGGAGACGGAAATGCTTGGAGGTTACTTCCAATGTGGAATACTGTGAGATACAAACAATAATAAGCCGGCCGCCATACATATGCACTTTAAGGAGTGATGAACTCTCTGGGTGGTAGGTGACCACTGCGCAACTGTATCCTTACATTTGATTGCTTTCAGAACAGAATGTTAATGAATGAGCAGATAAGAAAAGGGGCGATCGCGAGCCCTGGTCTGGTGCCAGGGCAATGCCAACGAAATCCAACTGAAAATCAGCCGCCGACACCTCCTTCGTTATATTGTCTCACACATGCACTGTTTCGCTTCTGAAATAAAATCGTCACGATCATTTTAGACGATATAAGCAGTGCTGAACCTGGGAAGTCCCAAATGAGCTTCCGAGGCTTCACAATAAACTCCCATTCCCGGTACTCACCACCTGATTAGAATCCAACACCGACAATGAGAGGTGGTTGTGTTGCACGTACACCAACACTGACAGAATGCAGAGCCAGTTTTGCCGTAACTCAAGGCTGTATAAGCAAACCGAGGACACTACGACCCTTCAACTGACAGTTACGTGGTGGTGCCTACGAGGGGAAACGTTGACTATTGTTGTGTCCATCAATCATTGTAAGCGCATCCTCTCGTAATCCCATTAACGTGGTGAGAGTGATAGTGTTAGAACTACTGGAATAAAACAACCGTAAATAGGGTAGCGACAACTGAAGCAGTGGGAATTGTTTCCTAGTATTCCCCTGTGCTAACTGTGATCACTACAAGCTACCCTCGCTGCATCTGCGCTCCCACCTAGCGCACTGGTTTCTCGCGTATACTCAGCAGCCTTTGCTTTAATTTACTGCTTCCAACGCACTAGCAGAAAGTTCTACTTCTAGTGGGACCGGAAGGATAGGAATTGTCCCGTAAGTGCTCCTTCTCAAACGGAACGTTGCACCAGGATTTGACAAAATGTTTTGAAATATGAAGGAATTTGAAACAAAATCGCATCACACCTTGATCAACTAAGTACTAACCACGTATTCTGCATTGGCAGTCTATGCTGCAGCCGTTATGTGGTAAGAAAGAGGAAACAGTAAAATAATGAAGCAGCGTCCGGGTTGTAGATCGATTTGGTCTACGTACCTCTATTCAGATCATGTTTTGATCTGCGCGGACATCTGCATGCGCTTCGGCGGCTCTTCAAAATGAAAGCTCCATACGCTCGACACCAACGACTTAGCTAACCTCTCTACTCGATCAACTTATCAAGCTTCCTTATCACATGCTTTCATTGGTGTTCCACCTCGGGACATCGCAAATCATTGGAGTTTCCTGCGTGAAGCGATGCTAAGTTCAAGTTATACAATCTGCGGAATCACATGGCACGAACTGAGGGGCTGCATTTTCGCACACTCACTGGAATTGTTTGATCGTCGTAGAGATATACCGACAGCAAGCAAATCCTCATGTGGTATGTCTAAAAGCCAACATGGACATTGGGTCTTTTCGCAGTCTCTGGAACTTATCGATGCTCGTCGGCATATTCCGGCTGGAAGCGAACACAATGAAACTCGCAAAGAGACCGGGCAAAACTCCGTGCTAGCCTGAAGAGAGACCGCGAATCCTGGTGGTCTCATCGTGCATCAGAGATGGAAATGGCCGCTGACCTTGGTTACCATCGTAAGTTATTCCGTCTGATACGGAAAACGGGCAGCAGAAGACCTGGTGTTAATGAAACTATACGTGACGAGAGTGAACAGCCTATCCACAATTTGTCAAAACGCTTGCAGCCTTAGGCTGAGCACTTTGAGAGGCAATTTAATCAGCCGGAATTGTTAGAGTTCTCACCGGCCAGTGGTCGCCCTCCTCCCCGGAGTGTCCCTTTGGATCCACCCTCTCGCTCAGAAGTCGAACGTAAGAACGCACTGTTGAAATTAAATAAAGCCGCGGGACCAGATGATCTTCCTCCATCCCTCTTTTAAAACTCGGGGGACCTGCTCTGGTGGATGATTTGTACGAGTTACTAGTGACACTGTGGGAGCAGGAAACTGTCCCAACCGACTGGAGCCGCTCCGTCATAGTCCCAATTTTCAAGGTAGGCTCACGATCGGAATGCGGCAACCATAGAGGAATCAGTCTGACTTCTATTGCCTCCAAATTGTTTGCCTCTATCATCATTCACAGACTGACCGGCACTTGTGAAAGCCAGCTTCGTGAGGATCAAGCCGGGTTTCCTCGAGGTCGTGGCTGCATTGATCACATCTTCACTTTGCGTCAGCTGTTGGAGCACGTCACATATATTGGCGGCCCACCGTTGTCGTGTTCCTCGATATCAAAAGTGCATTCGATTCGTTCGATAGACGTGCACTTTGGGACTGTCTACTCAGGAAAGGTGTACCTGAGGAATATATGAATGTTATCCGAGCATCATACGCGCGTAGCTCAGGCAGAGTGAGGGCTTACGGCAAGCTGTCGTCGCCCTTTAATATCTCCAGCGGTGTGATACAAGGATACCCGCTGTCACCTTTCCTCTTCAACTTCGCTGTTGACGAAGTCATGGAAATCGCGTTCATAGGACACGACTTAGAAGGTGTGGAGCTACTCCCAGGAGAACGAACTCTTGACTTGGAGTATGCTGACGATATTGCCCTCATCTGTGACAGCTCCCAGATGTGCCAAGCAGCACTGGACAGATTAGCACTAGCTGTCCGTCACTTCGGGCTTTGCTTTGCACCATCGAAGTGCAAAGCATCCCTCCAAGGCTGGCCTGGATCGCCTCCTTCGTTGACCTTGGTGGGGATCAGCTAGTATTCGTTCAAAATGCAACTACCTGGGAAGTTGTATCAGCGCCCGTTGGATTGAAGATGAGATCACGAACCGTATAGCAAAAACTCGAGGCGCTTTTGCTAACCTTCGCTATTTGTGGCGCCGGCACGACATCACTCTTGCCCTAAAAGGTAGAGTGTACAATGCAGCGCTACATTCGACCCTACTGTACGGTTGTGAAACCTGGCCACTTAGATCAGCCGACATAAAGAGGCTAGTTACGTTCGACAACCGGTGCCTTCGCAATTTAGCTCACATCTGCTTGGAACACCGCGTGAGCAACGAGCGTGTTCGGAGCCTTGTTTACGGCACAGGAAAAGGAAATGAACCGCTCAGCACCGTTATTTCACGCTCCAGGCTCCGATGGCTCGGCCACGTGTTACGCATGCCAACCTACCGACTCCCGCGACGTGCGTTTTTTGCGCGCCGAGGGTGTGGATGGAAGTAGAGGAGAGCAGAATTATCAAATTATCGCACCCGAAATAACAATCACAATAAAGTAAAAGTGAAAACATCACGAACGAAACTGTCTGACAACTTTTTCCTAAATCGATACTCCATATTGTGGAACAGGCTTCCATCTGAGATACGTGCAACCTAGTCAGGGATGAAGTTCCGACACATTATACATTACTTTCTAAACATCGAAACAGCGATCGGTATATTGCAACCTACCTTGACAAGTGAATCCTTATACGAAATAGGAGCAAGATGGATATAGTATCAATATCAGGGGATCTTTTCATTCTCCTGTTGCCCGATCTTACTGCCCTCCCCAAATTTATCAGTAGCAATAACGTGTTTTCTAAAGGCAAAAATATCCTGATTAACAATGAAGTTCACACGCACCAAGACGGAAATGTGCCCTAGAGTTCCTCTCGAGCAAATTATTTCGCATTTGTTCTGCAACGCTAATTATCTTCTACTTATCTTTTCCCCTGGACTCCTCCCTTAGGTAGGAGCTGCTGTGTTACGTGCTCAGCGAAATCAATGTTTGTTTAATCCTTCTGCTTTTGGACTGGATCCATTTGATAACACCTTCCGAAAACCTACCATGATCTTCCTTCCACGCTTACGTTCACTCTGAACAAATCCCCTCATCGAAATCAGCTTCTCCTCTTACCGCACACAGCTGCACAGTTGGAACGGCAGTTAAGTTTCTTTACTTTGCGTACAGTTTTCTCTCCCTCCCTGAAAAATACCATGCGTACATACAACATTTCTCAGTACCATACCAAATTATTTCGCATCACCAATTTTCCCATTTTGATCTCCGACAACTGCTGGAGCTATCTTACTATTTCCTCCGAAAATTCTTCTCCTTTTCTGTAAAAAGCATGTATATTCCTGAGGTTATCCGTTACCAGTGAAACTTGTACAATCTGAATCGAACAACGTCGGACGAAAATCTAGCATTTCACGTTACTGTACGTCCACCCACTTTTATTTGCTTATTTCTCTCCTTCCAGTGTTGGCCAGGACTGGGCGGATCTCCCGAGGCTATGGATAAATGCTTCCGAAAAAAAATGCAGCACACTCATGCAGTATGAGTTATCACAAACTCACTGGCACATATTACAAGTGCTTGATTCTAATCAGCCAAATGATGGCTGTGCGATGGGGAGAGCTTAATATGAAACACAGGCCCCCACAGTACAGTGCTGGAATTGAATTAGCTGAAAGATAGCTGTATGATGGGGAGAGCTTTTCATTGAACACAGGCCCCCACAAAACAGTACTGGAAACAAATCAGATAAAAGATGGCTATAAGATGGGGAGAGCTTAATATATATCACAGGCCCCCACATAACTGTATACATATAACGCCACAATAGCACATGGCCAGATGAGATGTGGAAGAGAAGTGTGGAAGCAGGTCTCCGGGAGACGGTTTCATGATGGGTCGTATTACTCCAATTAAACTGACAGTTTATATCTACTTTTATTCTTACTCTCAACTTCTATTACTCTTACTCCTTTACTATTTTTAATTGCTTTAGCACTGAATCATTCCTATGTGAACACAATAGATCACTGAATATCCCTCTCCACTACCCGACTTTGTTGTACCACATGATCAGGCTCGTAGTCTGCCTGTGTCTCGCATGTCGAGAAATACATCAGTTATTTATTTATTTATTTATTTAATGAAGGCCCTCACTTCTGTGCTGGCCTCGGTTGGAGCGTCTCGGCTCCCTGGTTGGGGTCCGAAAGACGATGAACACGTTTGGCTGGATACACTTGTGGATATGGCTAGAAGCCGACCTCAGTGGCGTTCGTGCTCTGAGTTTTTTGTCCCACCCCATCCCTCTTAGCCTCCCCCTCCAACTACGATCTCATTAGCTAATATTTTATAATTTTGCATGGTAAATTATTTTTTTTCTACTGCATAGTAGCCGGCAGGTAGCTTACCGGAATGATGCCCATCCGTTACCGGTAGCTCAGCTGACTTCCAGCTGTTGCATTTTATTCCCTTTTTTCTTTTGGTATTTCGGCATAGTAGCTGAGGTGTTTCCCACATCTAGCTAACGTGTATAGTCTCTGTGTGTGTGTGTGTGTGTCTTTGTGATATACCGACCCACTCAAATAGCAGTGCGTTGCGTCACATTCTCAACCAATAAATTAAGCAAAACCTGCTTACTGATCGCGAAACTTGGTGGTCCCAGTGCGCCTCACAAATGGAAATGGCAGTCCTCTCTGGAAATTTTCGCAAACTCTTTCAGGTCATTCGGGCCACTGGTCACAAAAGCCCCGGTGTCAGTGAGGTTGTTTGCGAGGTTGACGGAACGCCGACAAGCAACTTACACAGGCGTATGGACCACTGGACGGAACACTTCCGCACTCAATTCAGACGGCCTCCGCCGGAGAGGCCATGGAGTATATCTATTTGCGCGCCTTGGAACATCACATTGGTACCACCCACTGAAGCTGAGGTCTGCCTTGAGCTTCTACATATGAAGCGATTCAAGTCTGCTGGCCCAGACGGACTTCCTCTAGAGCTGTTAAAGTTCGGGGGCGAAGTAATTATCAACATGCTAACAGCTCTGTTATCTAAGATCTAGTGTGAAGAAACAGTTCCATCCGCTTTGGGCGAGTCAATTGTCGTCCCGATCTTCAAGAAAGGTGCCCGTACCCTATGCGCTAAGCACCGAAGAATCAGTCTAATGCCCGTTACCTCCAAGCTGTTAACATCCATTCTACTCCGCAGACTAACCCCGATTCGAGAATTGCGATCCCGCGAAGAACAAGCTGATTTCCGCTCCGGTTGATGGTGTGTAGACCACTTGTTTACGCTCCGTTAGCTCTTTGAACCGCATCATCTTTACCGCCAGGCCCCACTATCGTTATTTTCTTGCACATCCGAGCCACTTACGACTCCGTCGATCGGCCAACTTTATGGCGTTGCTTACAAAGTAATGGAGTACCCGAAAAGTATATCGCCATGTCTCGCAATGTCTCAGATAAACTTAGGGCTTATGGTAAGCTCTCATCACCTTTTGCCGTCAATAGCGGATATATATATATATATATATGTATATATATATATATGTATATATATATATCTTATCAGTAGTCTATAAGCTAGACATAGAGCTAGCGAAAATCATGAAACTGAACTAATATAACAGAGACCACAAATAAAAGAATGGAAGTTGCAAAAAGCTTTTGTTTTGTATATTGTCTGTTCTTTTTATTTTTTCACACGCCGTTTTATCTTTTTTTTGTTAAATGTTTGCGGTGTAACTAAAGGAAATCAAGACATATATATATATATATATATATATATATATATAGTACCAAATTGTGTAAGTTATTGAGAAAAAGGTTTGGTGTTGCCACCCAAGAGTATCGAGCTGACACACAAATCCCTTCACCGTAGGTCCCTAAACAAGGTGATCTGGAAGAGAGTTCCACCGTTCTATAACTCGGCGAGACAAACTACTTTCCGCCCTAATCCGATCACAACGCGGTTTGTGCAGCTACAATGGCTGATCGCTGAGACTAGGTAACTTAGCGGGGCTAAATAGCCAGGACAAGTCCGGGTCGACTTTTCCCGTCAAATTACGTTAAATGAGGATCATGTTCCCTCTAGGTCGCCGGTAGTGCGCTGAGTTCATTCCCAAGCTAAACGGACGTTCGGGGTACGTTTGCCCCCGTCGGCCCTGCACAAAACTTGTACCCACTCGTAAAACCCTCTCCAGTCCCATTTTATCCCTTACAAGACATAGTGAATAAGTCTGGATATAGTATTCTAAGTGGGGTCGCCCAAAAGTTGAGAAAATCTTCAAAAGCATATCGGCCATTCGGTCACCAAATGAGCGGCGAATAAACCACATAACATAGAACCCATTACAAGCTGCCTTTTCCCAATTGTTCCCAGAGGGAAGGATTGAGTTGTGGCCGACACCTAAATCAAGCTGCTGAGTGACAACAGGGATTTCACTTCCTCCGACAATCTATAGTGTGCGAGGAGTAGCAGCTCCTATTCGGAGAATAGAGCACTTATCCCGATTAATAGGCATCAGCCATTAGATGAACCATTCTCCTAGAGCTTATTCAAGGCACTCTGGATTACTGCAGTACCCCCAGAGATATCCAAGATATTCCAGAGCATAAGTTAACCAGCAAACTTAGCGTTGCGACTCTAAGAACCCTCGGCAGGTCATTTACATAAATCACGAACAGCATCAACAGTGACGGTTCATTGGTGAAACACTTTCTTTGGATAAGTTTGTGGCACTATGGCTTACGAGGATACCTCTCTCACCAAAGTATAGAGGATGCGGCCCTAGAATCCTAAAACTTGTAGTTCAGTCAGAGCAAAAAGCAACGGATGTTTTGAATCGATGTGGGAGAAATTGGAAAAGTCTTCCTTCCGAACTTCGGTTAAAGGTCGCAGAAGCTTTGCAAAAGTTCAAATAGCAAAGCACCTGAAGCAACGAACGTACCGACAATGATACAGGAGCTTAACTTGACTGCTGCTTTACTTGACTTTGACGTAGGTCTAAACGAAGATTGGGATGCACCTTGGCCGAATCAAGTTTCAGATGAAGTATCATTATCACATCAAAAACGAGTAACTGCCGACCTCCCACCGGTCGGCAACTTCCCACACTTGACCCTTTTAGCCCTCTGTGGGCTCCTAGAGACCGAGAAACTGTCCTGCTTGTATAGGAATGCTCAAGGTCTTTTTAATAAACTGGCTGAACTGAAAGATCGCTAAGCTTCCGGGTCATATGATGTCATTGGTATCACCGAGACATGGTTACACAAGAGAATAACGGACGCTGAAGTTTCGCTACCGGGCATGTCGCTGGTCTGGAACGATAGGCTCACAAAAGGAGTAGGGATAATTCTGTATTACCGAAGCGACTTACAGTGTGAAGCGGTGGAGGACTCAGTCTCGTAGTTCCCCGACTCTCTTTGGTGCCGTTTGCAGCTAAAAGGCAGAGACGCTTGCCTTATTGTCTTGGTGTACCGCTCTCTCTGACTCTACACCCGAGACGGACTGCCACCTAGCGGCTGCTTTAAGATGCAGTTTACCACGAAATTACAATCACATTTATCATGGGTGATTTCAACGTACATTGTTTACAAACTCCTATCACGACCTACTAGATCTCGTAACCAATGTTCCTCTTTACAATCACATCACTTTGCCCATTCGGTTTAGAACAGGTAACAGACCATCTGTGCTAGATCTTGTGCTTACCAACGATGAGCATATGATTGAGGTGTTGGTTGTAGACCGCCCGTTTGATCGCAGTGATCATGCAGTCAACAGTTTCAACTTCGTCTGCTAAGCGGAATATCGGAATGAGAAGGATGAGACTCTGCGCACCTCCACAAGCTACAATCGATTAGCCCAGCTCGTCAGCGCTAAAACTTGGTCGTTCCTTAAAGGAGAGCCCCCGGAAGTCGTCTGGCTCGAGTTCGTCAACAAATTCAGTCAGCTGATTGCAGAGGCTTCAGGGATAAGAGTTGGCAATGAGTGTAGATCAGTTTGTTTCGTTAGGAGCAAAACTCGAAAAGGGATGACAGTACGCAACGCAGCATGGCGAGTGTACAGAGAAGCTACAGCACAAGAAACTTGGGACAACTATGTAGTCCAACGTAACCACTTCACTCAACTGCTAAAAGAAAACAAAGCCGTATATCAACAGAACATCGCAAAAACCTTCAGTGCTAACCACAAACTGTTGTACAAGCTTGCCAAAGGCCTACGAAGGATGAGACAAGGATTTTCTCCCGTCGGGATGGCTTCTGGCCAAACAAGGACGGCTGTGGAAGCAGCAAATGCGATGCGGATGCAATATGCCCCAAGTTTCAGAGGGTCTTGCCATTAAACTATCTTCCAACCTTTGTCGTCTTCTCGCCTTTGCCGCGGAGGCTGCGTTGCAAAAGCTGGCGTCTCTACGTAAACGTGTCTCGCTGGGTGTCGATACCATTCGTCCAGAGCCACTGGGAGCAGCAGCAAGCCAACTGGCATGACCTTTAGCTCAGTTTCTCCAACGCTGCTTAGACCAGAATCAAGTTCCCGCCATGTGGAAGCTTGGTAGAATAACCCCGATTCACAAAGGTGGAAGCAGAACTGATCCCTCCAACTACCGCCCAGTATCCCTTCCTCCTATACCGTCCAAGATGATGGAATCTGTAGTTGCCGATGCATTAATGTGTTAACTGGAAAACTGTAACCTCACCACGCCTGAGCAGCCCAGCTTACGCCGACAGCGGTCATGCACAACGACTTTACTAATCGCACGCAGTAGTGGGACCGAGTCAGCTGACGTTGGAGGCGTTGATGTGATCCACCTGGATTTTTCGAATTCTTTTGCTTTTCTAGACTATCGGCTACCACTCTCCAAGCTCCAACCTTACGGGATCGATGAACTATTTTCTACTTCAACGGCAATTAGTGGTAAGAGTTCGAAGCGCTTTATCTGACCCATAAAAGTCGATTGTGGTGTTCTGCAAGACCCAGCACTAGGTTCACGTTTGTTTTTAGTCTTCCTTAATGACCTTGCACAGAGGATCATTCAACCTTCATGATGTTTGCCGACGATATCAACATTTGGAGCAGGATCCAGGTTAACGCCGACCAGCATCTGCTTCGGAGTGATCTAGCTACGGTATATCAATGGTCAACCCAAAATTTACTGCATTTCAACGTCAGGAAATGCAAGGTACTTTCCATCTGACATCAGAGCAGCTACTCATACCGGCTCGGAACGAATGTCCTGCAACAATCACCTGTCGAACGTGACGGATGTTATAGTTCAAGATGACTTGGGGTGCTTCAGGCAATCCGGAAAGGGCTCGAAGATTGGAAATCAAAACGTCGGGCTGCTGCGACGGACATATTTCGACAAATGCTCAGTGCGTTTGTTCGCCCCCATGTCAAATACGCAATTCAAGCCTGGCATCCATGGCTGAAACACGACCTTAATGAGCTGGAGCAGCCGCAACTTCGGGCATCTAAGAAAGCAATTAGAATGCGTAATCTTTCATACTAGGAGAGACTGCAACAATTGGGGGGTATTCAGCAGAAGCTATCGCAGACTACGAGGCCACCAGCTTATGGCATACTTGATTCTGCGAGACCCACATCATGTGCGCCGCTTTTTACTACAACTCAGCAACTATGCAAACATGAGGAGCCACTCATTGAAACTCGCTGCATAATATAGCCGTCTGGAGTGCCGCAGAAATTTCTTTTCCATTCGTGTCTGTCACCTGTAGAACACTCTCCCAAAATCGGTCGTCTCTGCGCCGACACTAACAGTAAAAGCCGGTTGGATGATGCACTCACCCATCTACACTATGTCACTTGGCACTACGTCTCCATTCTACACCTGGAGATTACCATGGATTTATTTGATGTTAACCGTGAGTGTTGTGAATCTAAGCGGATTGCAGAACTACAGGGGAGCAAACGATAAGTACTTATTTTCATATTTAAAATACTAAGTTTTATTATTATTAATATTATTATTATTGTTATTATTAGTATTTCGATATCCCTACCAACTATCCAACGGGACTTGTAAAACACCGCTTCTTAATCCGTATAAAATCCTTGTGCATTGTTCATTGAACCATTTGGTAATTCCTCTACGTAATAAGTAGACCATAAAACTCACGGTTGGAAATGTTATAACGATTTGGCTAAAACGGGACTGCAACCGCCGTGAAATAACCGTACGGCCCCCACCAGGTGGTCCCATGGCGGCCAGTAAATCCATCATCGTCACACGCCGGATGGTCTGTTTCGATCTATCGTACCAGAACTCGTAGTCCAGCCACTGTCGAACCAGCTCTAGTGGAGGTTGTGAGCCGAAGGGGTCTTTGGCCGGCATGTTGAAGTCGTCCATAAATGTGAGCATACGTGTGCCACCGATCGGGACGAACGTGTCCTTCGTACGCTTTTCCACCCGGCCCTCTATGATACTTTGCACGTTGTTTGAGGATGTCTGTGGAATGGAAAATGGAAGGAAAGCGATAATTCCCGAAAGGTACGATATCTGTCGTGAATTGCAGCACACCATTGCTTTTAATACCTTTTCCTTCAGCAGAATTCGGTGTATAAACAACGCACATAATTATTTTTAGAGCGTAGTGAAAGCAGTGCCTTAGATAGCATTATAAGAAGATTCGTACTTAAGAACCATTTCCCGTGAGACGGGAAGCAGCCAATGTTTAATGACAGTGTAAAGATGTTCAACATGTGGAGCGGTATATTTTCCCCACCTAGCCTTCTAACTGCAGGGAATGCCATCAGATACCGGTTGGAATGTCGGTTTTTTTATGCAATGATCATTTGTGTCCTTTAAACGCAGGGGAATAGAATAGAGTACCTATTCCATTTTACTTGGGAGGATATGGGAGGATACAGATGATGCAGTGTTAAACGAGGCGGTAAAGGTGGAATTCATTGAATCGTCTGCTGCCGTACCATCGTTCATAAGCCGGCTAAAATTTTCCTAGTTTCGTTTCGAATTTCCTCAGATTAACTACATCATGGCACGAACTTTCTCTGTGTTCCTAATGGCTCATATTTCCTCGTCAATTCTAGACTGTTAATGTTAGTGTCCACGTTTCAGTATGATCTCGTGTATTTGGATTAATGTGGCGGTCTTTGCTTTTACAATGCAGTGATCACAAGTTCTTTAACCTGGAATCAACTTTGTAAGGGTGTTTCCATTGGCCGTCAAAGGGGTCTGTGTTTACCGTCGACGTAAGTGCTAGAATCGCCGTACACTTGATGATATTTGTCGTGCACCTACGCGCGGCAATAGCCGAATCCGCTGTGATGAAGAATAAGTCCTCAACACACGGTCCTAAGTAGCTTGTCAAATGTGCTCCAGTAATCAAACTGTAGTTAGCGTACTGGCTTACTTATTGTTCTGGACTCTTCCGATGATCTGATATTCATGCTGCAGAGCACCGTATGGTGACCACATCCTATTAATTGGTCATCAATTAATACACAAACAGATGGAATGCCTATGGTGAAAACCAGATCAAAGATGCTACCTAACCTGGTAAGTTGCTTAAGGTGTTGAGTCTAACCATTGATACAGACACATTGGATTCTTTCCACAAACCCTGCAGTTGTCGTAGCCCTATGCGACATCCAGTTTATATGTGGCAGCTTGAAATCTCCGCATAGGAACCTGTACTTGGGTGGACTGTTGTAAGCAACGTTACTGGCAGACATTATCTGCTGAGATTCATGGAGAGTGGCCTCAGGTCTATAAATGCAGCCCAGTGGCAGATCAGAGGCCGGAATAGTCAAAAATAGTTAACCGTCCAAGTAATTGCAAACTAGTTGTTCAGTCGGGATTGATGTTATGGTATGGTGTATGTAGATGGAACATCCACCACCGCGTTCGCGCAGACGATCCTTACGAAACAATTGATAACGCGGGACATTTAATTCAAAGCCACATATAGCTGATGTGCACCATGTTTCGGTGATGCAAACAATGTGAGGAGTTTTCAGCAACATAAACGTAGTAAGGAGATCCAGTTTGGGTATTAGCGAACGAAGATTTATAATGGCGGAATTATGAGAAACGAATGAGGTAGGACGCACAAATTTGGTTATATCACACCCTCTATCTTCATGGACATGAGCGGTGTGCCGCGTGAAACAGCTGGGCTCTGTTGTGCGCTACGTTGTACTGGATCCAGAGAAGGAAATACTCGAATAAGTGGGTCATCACTGGGTTCTGTATGGTCGTATGTGCAGGCCCTATTAGTGGGGGCGGATGCTGGCCTAAAAAGGGATCGCTTGATAAGTGATGAGACTGTTCTGTAAACGGAAGCGGCGGTGGAGGGTATGCCAGAAACCAAGCCTGCTATTAGCATATACTGTGGGTTTTAGGCAGTATGTCCCACACGTCTCTTCAGCTCTCAGATAAGATGCTTCCTTACTCACTTATAATATTGACTTCTCTGGATCGGAGAGATAGATAGCAAGAACTTTTATGGTGGTGGGTATTAGGTCAGTTAGCTACTATTGATGCCAAAATCGCTTCCGATATCATATGCAGAAGTGCGATAGCGTACAGTTTTCCTCAGCGGATTTAATGAATGTTTATCATATCCTGATGAATGTTGTTTAGGTGTTATCTGCTGTTGGGCATCCCCATGGAGTATTCTAGGAATGCGGTGTTCTGCAATGTCATTTGTTTCTAGCTGTGATATCCAGTTAGGGTTAGTTCATTCGAATTTCCAATATCCTTAATTTCACACTTCCCAGTTCGGTTCTTAATTGGTGTCACATAATCAACGGGCTGGTTGATTGTGGAAGGAGCACATGACATGGCGCTAATTTCTGCAAGGTTTATAATAGTACCGACATGGTTCATGTGCCCAGTATCCTCGGGCCAGACTGCGTCATCATTACCGTGCAATGATATTTCGTGGGTGGGTTGGTGGACCTGGTGTTGATGAGAACATTTAGATAGAGGCGTTGTTGGTGATCTGCCAAGGTCCACATTGTTGTCAATGCCATTGGTGTAAGTGTGAGAAATATGAGAGCCTGAATGATTCTCCTTACGTGTAAACAGCCTCTGTAGTGGCGTTTAGTCGCTTCCCATCAAAGTGCTTTTAAAATCAGTTTGTGCCGTAATGAGCCGCTTGTTTTGTACGAAATGTTCAGCTGTTGCCTCATCCGCGAAGTTAAGGAGAATGGGGCACGATGCATTGTCGCCTTCTTCTGGAGCCTGATACATAGACAGTTGGAACAACTCTTATTACATGCCGGAAGCAAAATATTCCTGACTATACCCAATCTGTCAGGTGTGTAGAATATAATCATTAATTGATCTACGTAATCATACATATATATGATACATAATCTGCGGTACAGACATTGTGTCATCGGAATCATGGCAGAACAGTTTTTGAAATGCTTTTCAGTTTGCTTTTTTAGGAGAAGGAAGGAGGTAGACCGCAACACACCGATGCACAAGTCCGCCACGGACATCGATCTTGAGCCATAGCTTCCAAGGTCTTCAAACAGCATGTATCCGCATCTCTCGAACTCCAACCAGGTAGTCGATAACAACCGGCCGAAGCCAACTGTTTCGTCAGCTTTTTCATGCGGCTTCTCCAAGTTACAGGCTGTCCACCAGACCGTCTCTTCCAGCCTTGTCCAGCAACCGCAAACAACGCACGACGCGGGTAACACTGGACAGGCATGCGCAATACGTGTCCCAACCACCGCAGTTGATGCAGTGAGATAAGCTCCTCGAACGAGTGGCTTCCACGTCCCAAGATACGCTGTCTAACTTCCACATTGCTTACGTGGTGCCGCCACCACGGGCAATGAACCTAAGAGAGCGGTGCTCGAAGACGAATAGCCTGCGCAAGTCATTTTCACGAATGGGCCAGGTCTCGCATCTGTACAACAGTACAGCACGAACAGTTGCACAATAGACCCGCCCTTTGATGGAGAGACGAATGTCGTGGCGACGCCACAAATGCCTCAGCTTAGAAAAAGCGAGGCGTGCTCTCGAGATGCGCATCGAAATCTCGTCTCTAACAGCCACGCCAGCAGTGATGCAACTTCCAGGGTGGAGAAAGCTCTTCACAACCTCACCAGCAAAAGTGAGTGCAGGCAGAGGCACCTGCCAGTCTTGGAAGAGAGCATTGCATTTGGTTGGCGAAAAGTACATACCATACTTTGCTGCTTCAATCGCCAATCAGTTTAGTGCAAGTTGGACGACCTTTGGATCGTCACCCAGCAAGACGATATCATCAGCATAATCCAAATCAGCAACTCGACTACCTGAGAGGAGCTAAACGCCAGCATTCAACGAATCGCCCAGAGGGTTCTTTAGGACATCATCAATGGCAAAGTTGAACAGAAACAGAGAGATAGGGCATCCTTGTCGAACTCCACTGAGGACCACAGGGGAAGGCGAAAGCTTGCCATAAGCCCTAACTCTGCCCGAGGTCAGACCATAGAGAGCGCGCAGTATGGAGACGAACTTCTCGGGAAGGCCATTCCTCAGCAGGCAATGCCACAGTACTGTACGATCGACATAATCGAAGACTGCACGGATATCCAAGAACACAGCAATCGTTGGCCACTAATACACGTGGAGGAGCTCGAGGATGTGGCGGAGTGTGAAGATTTGATAGATGCAGCCGCGACCAGGGCGAAACCCAGTTTGTTCTTCTCGCTGCAACGATTCGCGCGTTGGGGATAGCCTGCGAAGTATGATGGTCACCAGCAGCTTGCAAACGACGGGGACTAATCTTATGCCTTTGTAATTGGAGCAGGTTGTGTGCAGGCGCTGTATGAAGACGGGGACAACTATCGATTCGCCCCAAGATGATGAAACTTCCTCTTTCGACCAAACTTTCAAGAACAAAGCAGTGTATTCTCGAACCAGCGAATCGCCACCATTTGTAAATGGACTCGGCGGAAGACCATCAGGGCTGCATGCTTTATAACGCTTCATGTGCCGGAGCTCCTGCTCGATTTCCTGGTAAGAGGGAGGATCTGGGAGTAGACCATTCTGCCGCAGTGTGAACGCCACAGGCAGCAGATGGAGCTGAGGGCCAATAAAACTGCGAGCCAAAGTGTTCGGCCCATCGCTCCAACCGTCGTTGAAGATTAGTGATAAAGGTGCCATCATCTTCGCATATTGTTTCACTTATGCCAGCTCGAACAACTTCGGTGACTCGAATGATATGGAAAAGTTTTCTGGTATTACCAGAAAGACTAGCAAGCTTCAGTTCTCTGGCACGTTCACACCACCAAGCTTCGCGGTCCATTTGCAGACACCCTTGCGCAACTCTTGATCCAGGGATTGACGTTCTTCACTGTGTCTTGGATCCGACGGGATCAAGCGGAGTTTGTCCATCAGCGACAAGGAGACGGCGGAAATCCAATGCTTCGATGGGTGACGGGTAACTCCACAAGTGTCGATACTGGCGGAAACTAAGACATCTTTGATCTGCGTCCACTGCGAATCGAGGTAACCGTCAATAGCTGAGCCAAGCAATGTTGACAGTGAGGCTTAGTACCTGGTTAAAATTGCAGCATTTTGTAGATTTGCGACGTCCTGTTGGTAGTGGGCGCGCTTGGGTGATCCTCCGAAACGCATGCAAATCTTAGCACGAACCGATCGGAGTCTAGATAAATAAATAAATAAATAAAATGTTATTCTCGACAATGCGAGACACACCTTTACAGGCATGATCATGTTTAGCTAACATAGTGTGATCAAAAATGTACGAAGGTACATGTTTTGCATAACAGTGTATGTAAGTGTATGGGTGTATATACGTATGTAATTGTGTATGAATGTAGCTTGTGTCTTTGAACGTGCAGCAGCATTTTTGACTGTTTGTTATCGTCAGGAAGGTGAGCATAAGCGATTGATGTCCTTGGGTTGGATAGCACTTTCCGGATATCCACGGGCCGGTGACTTTAGTTTGTGGCGAGTCACATCCGCCACGTCGCAATGTTGATAAGCAGACATTTGTGGCTTTTTATAGGGAGAACGCTTGCCAGGAGAAAACCCACCACGTCCTGGAACACTACCGCCGAACTATTTGCTAGAACGGGTTAAACCCGAACCATCCAGCTCGCACCACGAGGAGGTTGTTCGGCTAGCCAGCAGTGCGATCGGCAGTCTGTTACGTTTCTGCGCCATCTTCAATGCTACTGCTTAAGTTATATTGTTCTATCTGTATTGTTGCTGGCGACTACAATAGAAAGCATACAAGATACTGGAAGACACGGCTTTGTTGACCGAGTGACTATTTCGATCAGACAAGATGCCCAGTTGGATGCTGTGTTCACAAATAAACTACAGTTGTTTGTCATACAAAAGCGGACTCCTTTGAGCAGCTCAGACCATTGTATTTTAAAACTGTGCCGTCATATACAGCAGGTCTAACTTTTTAACGCTGACCAGACGGCCTTACAAGATTATCAAACGGCGAAATGACTCCTTGGAAATGAGCACGAGGCTCCAGACGATGTTTTGTTTAGCGGATTTTTTGGTCTTCAACGACGAGGACCTGTCGCTCGAATGTGATCATCTTACGGACTACATCAAATATTGCTTTGACATGTGTTGCTCTGTTGGAACGATCTATTTAAAAGCAGATAGATTTTCCTCACCACTATTAAAGCGACTTCGAAGGATGAAAGAATGGGCCTACAAGTGCAAGAATGCTACTCAGGTCAAAAGCCTAACCACGGCAATTAGATCCGAGATAAAAAGACTAAACCAATTTACATCGACGCAATTCTAGGCAACCATAACTGTCGCGATCTATGGGGTTTCTGAGGCAGCTGTGTGGTAAGAGCGTTTTCAGCCAGAGAGGTGAAGTGGATGTGGATAAACTGAATTCGGAGTTTAGTTCCGCCTCACTATGCTCATCTTCCCTGCCCTCCTTCATTAGTTCAAATCCAGCCGCATCCTTCGATCAAAACAACGTGATCAAGGAACTCAAAAGATTAAAAGCAACCAAAGCTTGTGGTCCAGATGCTCTCTCAACATTAGCTTTGAAGGAGTGTGCTAATTCTCTCACACTGCCTCTAACAGACCACTTTAACAAAGGCACTACGGGTATGATCCCGGACATTAGGAGAACGGCCAGTATCACTCCAATACCGAAAACTGGATCTTACAAGTATCGCCCAATTGCATGTACATCTGTGCTCCTAAACGTTTTCGACAAACTGTTAATGCCGCGGCTTTTTTCAACCGCTCCTGAAGACGATATCTACAAGTTTGCGTATAGACCTCAGCGCTCCACATTGGATGCAGTGGCATATGTTGTTCATTCTATAGTCTCCGCATTAGATCAAAAATGTAAATCCGTACTGCTTCTTTTCCGGGATTATTCGAATGCCTTTGGAAGCCTGGATAGGTCAAGGTTGCTAAAATTGCTATCCGAAAATGGATTTCACCATGATGTGTGTAATCTGTCACGTGACTATTTTACAGATCGTACTCCCTTCACCAAGTTGAACGGTAAGAAATCCTCTGTCATCCGTGCTGACTGTGGTGATCTACAGTGAGCGATCTTATCACCTGATGTCTTGTCCTTGTAAGTTGAACATCTCCCTATATAAACCACGTTTATAGGGTGTAAATATGCTGCTGAGGTTGTGCTGGGCGGTATGTCCCCCACTAACCAGGATTCTTCATCACTTCAACGTGGGATGGAAGATCTGGTGGAATGATCCTCATCTAGACCTCTTACGTTTAATGCTTCTAAATGCAGGAATGTAATATTTTCTTTTCTACATGGTGATAAGTTGCAGTCCCTCATAGATTTCTCCCCCACAGTTACTGTGAATAAAAATCCCATACCCAGCTCTTCCACCGTCAAGTATCTAGGCGGTTTTTGTCCCAGAACCTTTCTTGGTCCACGCACGTCTGTAAAACTTTTTGAAAAGTCAGAAAACTTTTTTATGCCCTCAGACTTAAGGTGCTTTCAGTACCTCGTACTTAAATATTCAGGTTTGTGACCTCTTGTATTATTCCCCATTGGTTATACTGCTCTCTTGTCATTTTCATTGGACTGCTTCAGAAAGACTACATCTTATTGGTGCGATTTATAAAGCACATTTCTAGATTCAGCGGCTTGTCTAGAGATTCTTTAGTTGATTTGATCATTTCTAGACATCTTGATGCCTGCAATGATTTTCTCCTAAGATACTAACTGATTGATTTCATCCACTCCACAATGATCTTTCCGAAACGCTCGCTTTCTCTTCTACTCTTTCGAAATTTAGAATTTAATTCTCCCGCACGTCATCGTATCGTAATACTGTTTTGCCTCATCTCCCACATTTACTTGTTGACACAGCAAAAGTCATTAACATGTTGTGCGAGTGCTTGTTGGAGTAACAATTCTGCCTTTTCCCCGTTTTTCTCCCCAAGCATGTATATTGGTATTATCATCCAGGTGTCCGCAGTGGTGGTGTAAATGCTGAAAATGAACCCATTAGGGTTCATAAAGCTTATTTTGACTTGACTCGTGGCTGATTCCTATGTGATCAAGCTGGGAGCACTCTTGTGTTTGTGAGGGTGGGCGCCAGGTAGCAGTGTGTCTCCTCGAGTGCCGAAAACTAGTGCTGTATAGCTTATACTGTCTAATTTCACTTCCTCTGAGCCTTTAGGTAATTCACGGAAAGACAGGACCTGATCGCACTTTACACCAAGGTGCAGCAGTTCTGTTTTCAGTGAAATAACTTATCTTCAAGAGCAATTATGCAGTTTTGCATTTCATGTCAAAGCGGACGGTAGTGCTTCTTGTTTTTCCGTCATCTTAACTGAGGAACTTTCGTTTCTGATGGCATTACCGCTGCAGCATGCCACTGGTTCCTGTTTTTCCTTTCTGATAGCTATCGTATGTTACATTTTAATAGAGCTAGCAAGCATCTTAATGCCTACTACTAGTGACTAAAACTGAGGACAAACTGAGGTAACCAAGGTTGTGACTTTGAACGAACGTGCATGCTAATCGCTCTACTGTGAACACGTTGTTTTGTCACTTTCTCAGCTGCATTTTATCACGCAAACGTATGTCCACATACACTCGACCCAGCTTCAGCAGCTCTATCCAGTGCACTCCATCTTTCGGAGCTAGCTTGTGTGGATCGCTTTTTATCTCCACCTTGCGGTTTTCGCATCAATTCTGCGAAAACACAATCGAGGAATTTTCCGAATCACGAGCCACACAGTAATATTTTTGGTCTCAAATGAAAGCCAACTCCATGTCTTATACGAAGAGTCAGCAACTGCAGCTGTGGCCCGTTCACCAAAGTAGCTTTCGTACATTTTGTGTCCGTATTGCTCAGTCGCTCCGTTTGCCGTGTGAACGATCTAGCCACTTAGACCTGCCCCGGCCAGATGCACAGAACGGGGCGACCTTGAACATGCAGACGATTCAGCGCACACGCGACCCGCAGGAGACCTTAAGCGCTCAGGCCTTACTCGGATTAACATCGATCGCGGCAAAGGATGGTGGCGACCAATCAAAGGCCCATGTGACTGCATTCAGATCGACAGTACTTCGTGACCTTCATTCATGCCATAAAAATGTACTGATTGGAATCCAAGTGGCAGTTGCTAAGACAAGTTCCATGGTAAATGTTCCAAACTCACACTGAACCAGTTGCAACTACACATCAGTACACTATCGATTCACTGTGGTTCTGTTCAGTACGTATAGTCATCCCATTGGTAAAGATTGTACGTAAACTATCACAGAAGTACGAACGACTGGTAATGATTGAGCAAATGAGGAGCACCAAAAGCGATTTATTTGAAGAATACGTGACAGAGAGTAAATCTCAATCATTCCTATCAGGCTCCGCATTAAAACTAGAAGAAGGTTGGGCAGTGAGCTAAAAATGCACCATCTGTGGCTATTAACATCAATACCACCACTTGCTCGAATATTCCTGAAACAACCACCGCCAGTCCGATTGCAATGCGCATCGTCATGGCTTTACCCATCCTCCAACCGATTCCGAAAATGCAGAATGACTTTGACACCAGTGGTGGTTGGAACTTGGTTGTTGCCAAAGGTGACCGAAAACCTAGATCTTCGGCCACTTCCACTGGACCCAGATTAAATGAAGAAGACGATGCTGTACCCACACAACCTTCACCGGTTGTATACAAATCAGCTGGTCATTTCGACCCGAGTTACACGTTTCCTACCATCGGTAATCTGCGCCAGCGTTCCAGAAGCGACGCCAAATTCCTTACAAAGAAATTAACTTGGTGACGTGAACCAGTGGAACTACATGTGTGACATCATATGTGTTGTAGCTAAGTCCGTCAATTGGACACGCGTTAATCGTCATCCAAACTCACAGCACTAGGGTGAACCAAGACTTCTACGAGTTGTGTTGACTTCCACTAATGAAACAGAAGCTGTTCTTTTATCGACAGCTCGCCTCTGGAATGGGTCATTTTTCATCCGCCTATTCCCGGATATTCCGTGGAGCGAGCGCAGACAGGCGAAGCACTTCTTGGACGAAAACTGTAAGGAATCCGTAGCCAGGACCATCCTGGTACAAAGCGTTCCCGAGGCTGGAAGTCATGATGAGCACGAAGTGACCACTCACGACCAGGAACAATGGCGATACATTCATGCGACCCTCTCCCTGGAAAACCTCATATATATATATATATATATATATATATATTTGCAACAGTCTATGAATAGACATTGCAACATCGGAAACCATGGAACTCAAAACAAGGTACAGCAATAGTAAAAGAAAACACAACACATCAAAGTCCACGGTTTCGTCAGAGGGCGAAGTACTACCCGGTTGCCCAAGCCGAAGTAGGGTGTTGACTTAGGGGACACCACCCCGAGCCTTTGGCTTAATAGCCTGTCCGCAAGGCAGCGGAGCGAATTCAGGGAATCGCGCCCATTGGGAGCCGGTGACTGATTGGTCAGTTCATACGCCTTTCGTTTGTTCCTTCGCTAAACAGGGGCCCAATGCTCCCCGAAATTACAGCATCAACTTGCTGGAATACAATGCTTCGCCAGGATGAAGCAAGGAGCAGTGACTTTATTTAGTGGCGAGTCACGTCCGCCACGTCACAGTGTTGTTAAACGGACATATGTGGCTTTTTATAGGGAGAACGCTTGCCAGGCGAAAACCCACCACGTCCTGGCGAAAACCCACCTCATAGTGCAATCTATCTCCGGGCTGCGCTGATCGCCAAACTACAAATGATGTGGCTCGAGGATTGTGAAAGTGGTCTTTCAATCTAAGTGAATGTCAGCAATCGTGCTGGATTGCTGGTATGGGGGTCGCAGCAGTCTTCCTTCATAGCTCCGAATCAAAGCAGCATCTGCTATGCAAACACACGTGAGCAACTACTTAGTCGCACCACTTCCCGACAAGAGTTCGGATAACTCAGTCAACTAGCCAGCGAAACTGGCAAACACACCCCATATATTACCTGCAAAAAGAGAAGCAGAGGTAATGGGGGGATCCACGGAGCTGCCACAGATGAGTTCGTCATCGCTCCAACCGAAAAGGTTTAGTGGTCGACCTTTCACCGGTCGGCACAACATTGTACCAAAAAAACACGCATCCCATGTTTCAGTGCTAAGAACAGAGAAACTTTGCTGCATGTACAGCAACGCATATGGTCTCCAGAACAAGCTTGTTGAACTGCGGCTGCGTCGAGCGTCACATATCTGGGACCTCATCTTCGTCAGGGAAACTTGGTCTTACTCAGAAGTGACCGACGCCGAGGTCTCGATACATGTTATGTCCCTTCGCCGAAACGATCGTCTTAGCAAGGGAGGAGGGGTACTGTTATACTACCGTAACGACCTGCAGTGCGAACCGGTGTTCGATCGGGAAATGTTGATCATTGACTCACTCTGGTGTCGTTTGCGACTGAGACGCAACGAAACTTGCCTTTCGGCCGTTATTTGTCGTCCCCCAATGTCCACCACAAGGACAGACTCCTGCCTGACATTATCTTTGGGAATGCTCCTACGAGGACTATACAGTCATGTTCTCATCTCCAGTGAATTCAGTATGTACGATTTGGAAGTTCCGGCATCCTCCAACCGGCAATTCAAGGCTGACCTGCAAGCTGTTATTACAAGCCTTACGCTCTTCAGTCAAGTCAGTTCGTCCACCTGACTCAGAGCCGGAAATAAATCATCTGCTTGATTTGGTGCTCATGAAGGAAGAGCTCATGATTGATAATCCAAGGATGGGGACTCCTCTGGGGCACATCGACCCCTTAACCATAATTTACAACTTCGTATGTTATGCGGAGTATCCACAAGAACATGCTAACTTATTTCGAACAACCACCCACTACGACATCTTGGTAGAACTTGTAGATGTCATCTGGGAGTTTCCGGACGACTGTACCATTGACAGCGCTTGGATGGAGTTTACTGACAAGTTCAGTGATCTGATTAAATCTGCATCGGTCAACAAGCCCTTTATTTCCGCAAGATCACAACCATTCATTCGGAGCAGGATCCGAAAACACGTGACTGAAAGAGACGCAGCGTGGCATGTGTATAGAGTGAACCCTAGCCTTGACAACTGGAGTAACTATGTGGTGCATCGTAATCACTGTATCACACTTGTGCGTGAGGATAACTTAGTACAACAGTAGAGTCTAGCGTAGAAGTTTTGTGCTATCAAATGTTTCTGTGCAGACATGTGAACAGCCTCCGGAATGTGAAACATGGTTTTGCTCCACTAATATCAGCAGATGGATGTGCGCAAACCGCCGTGGATGCAGCTAACGTTCTACGGCTTTAATATGCTCCAATTTTCCAACGTGCTACCAGCATGTGTAACATACCTGTCCCAATCTCACAGACGCCAGTATTTAAACCGATCTTTAGTTCGGCGAGCATTTTAAATAAGCTGATCTCGTTGCGAACCCATAGTTCCCCCGGAGTTGACAACGTTCCCCCGAAAGCACTGCAGGTGGCAGTTAGGAGGATAGCTGAACCACTAACGAGATTTCTCCAAAGATGCCTGGACGAATAGCAGGTCTCTAGTACGTGGAAGCAAGGCATCATTACTCCGAGTTGCAAGAGTGGTAGCCGTTCAGAGCCCGCCAATTGTCGCCCGGTGCTTCTCCTCACGGGCCTTTCAAAGGTGATGTAATCGATCACAGTTGAGGCTGTTGTAATAGGCTACTTCGAAAGGTCTAACATCATAGCACCGGAGCAAAACGGATTCCGTCAGCATCAGTCATGTACTGCCAATGTACTTATTCCCCGTGGCAGCTGGACCAAGATAGCCGACAGTGGGATCAGCATTGATGTCATCTACCACGACTTTCCTAAAGCCTTCGATCGCATAGGTCACCTGATCCTTCACCTAAAGCTGCAGGCGTACGGAGTTGGCAACCCGGTCCTTGGCTGGATCGGAAACTTCCTCCCTCAGCGGCGCCTTCAGGTTCGAGTTCGGGGCTCATTTTCTGACCCAAGTAATGTGGACTGCGGTGTTCAGCAAAGGTCAGTGTTGGGGCCGCGGTTGTTATTGTTCTTTATTAACGACTTTGCGTGTCATCAAGTCAAATTTCCTGCTTTTTGCCGATGACATCAAGATATGGCGGGCAAGCGACTGTCAGGAAGATCAAGATATGTTGCAGCGTGACTTAGACCATTCCTTTGAATGGTCAGAGGCAAACCTAATTCCGTTTAACACAAACAAGTGCAAAGCCATGCAGGTCCGCCACAAGTCCACAAATGCATATAAGCTTGGAGACGACATGCTGAAACCCACCTCATATGAGTGAGCCCTTGAAGGGGGTGATGCAAGACCATCTCGGCTGTTCAGTGCAGGCCATGAGGACGTCCAAAACCGCGAACGAACATGTTGGTCTGTTACGGAGGGCGTTCGGATGGATCGACCCCTTCATCTTCCCCCAAATGCTCAATGCATTTGTGAGGCCCCATGTAGAGTACGTGATCCAATTGTGGCAAATCTGGTTAGCACGCAGTCTGGCTGCGCTGGAGACCGCCCAGCGAAGGGCAACGGAAAATGTGAAGTGTTTGTCCCTCATGCAATACCATAGACGACTGAAAGCCTTGTGAGTGTACAGCGGCAGAGACCGCCGTCTACTGGGTGACCTCATCCTGACGTTCAAGAGCTTGTAAATCCCGGTCACGCCTGCCGCTACCTGAAGTTTAACCGTAACACGGAATTGAGGATTCATAAGTTGAAACTTGCCACCCAATATACTCGGCTGAAATGCTGCCGGAATTATTTTCCCTTAGAGTTTGTCAACCGTGGGACGCTCTTTTGACTTTTCGCACTTCCGCGTCCACGCTACCCATCTTCAAACAACTACTCGACGATACTTTACACCACCTACATTACTTGAGCTGATGTCTATTCATTAACTGACGACATGGCGCAGGCAAACATTGCGCTCAGCAACCCCACGAAACCGGGGTAGACGATATACATTTGTGTTAATGTGGATAACATGGTGAATCCACAGATGTGCTTTTTCACTTTTGTGCAACTTTTTTTGAACTAACCTTATTCCCACAAATCATCCTACGGGACTTGTCAAGCCTTGGATTTTTTATCCGTGTTATATCATTTTCCATTGTTAAAGAGTCTGCGTAGGATAAACGCGCAGAAAGTATCCTAAGTTTATCAACTTAGTAGAAATGCGGCGGAAACCGACCGTACGGCTTCTGCGTACTGATTGGTCGTCCAGATTCGTCCTATAACATTTCGGGTCCGCGGAACAATTTGTGTGACGAACGTCGATCGATCCGATAACTGCGAGGCGCGGTTATGGGCGTAGATCTGGGTATATACGGATACAGTCGCTGAGCGTAAGCAAAGGCTAAATTCACAGTGTCCGATAGATGGAAGTTGCTGACTGCAAGAATGGTCGCATCGCACGTACATGTCAAAACCACAGATGGACGATGCGATTAGACAGACACGCGAGCTATGGATAGCAAGTTGATGGGTGGGGTGGACTGCGAATTGTAGGCAATATTCGAGCAACAACGACGGCAATGGTAAATGTGATAGAGTTACAACTACTGATTGGAGCAATTGTGAGCTTGTCAGAGAACCCTCAAATCAGGCCTCCGGAAAAGGTCACAATTTGTGGCCTAGGATGCAAAGGGAATGAATTTCTGCGCGTGTTTACAGTAGAGAACACACAGGACTCCAAAATGAGTAAGCGACGGTAATCCGTGATGCTCAGCTTTGGTCTATAAAGCGTTGCGAAGCGCACGTCGAGCCTGATTGAATGAGTGTATGCAGGCCGGATTGTGATAAAATTCGGAGGCACAGTGGCAGAAAGTGCAGGAGCGTTAGAATGGTCCGACTGCATTGTTTTATTGGCAGCTTTACATTTGAACATAAAACTATCTAGTTTGCTGTGTCTAAAGGGATTAGAGTTAGTGATGTTGTGGGTATAATTAGTTGTTGAACGTGTGCATAGCCAACTGGTTTCCACTGCGTTATTATGTCAAGTAGCTTCATTGTTAGTAAGGACATGGATAACACTGCAGGCCCGCCCACTGAAAGTGGGTGGTTCCACCGAGCCTATTCCGTGGTATCAAGTCTTAGTAACCAAAAATTGAGCTTCATACGTTATAGTGGGACGTTTGTGCCACAAAACGCTCGCACCCGATGACAGCAATGAGAGCACGATAGACAAGCTATGGCAAGCTTGTCTACTACTACTACTACTACTACTACTACTACTACTACTACTACTACTACTACTACTACTACCACGCTTAGATAATGTGCGAGTAGTGACAGGAACAAAGCCACTAAAATGCTTCGGAGCGAACCAACAACCTGGAGAACGCTGAGTGACAAAGGCGAATGAGAAGCGATTAAAGTAAGAACCAATTACGCATATCTGAGAAAAGGGTATTGGCGGAAATTGAGCCCTAAGTTAAGCCCCATTAAGAAAGACATATGCTGAACAATCAAATAAAAGAAATGATGCGTCTAAATAATTGTCAAAAAAGATAATACCGAAATGAAAGTCCGTAACTTGGAATTGTCGCAAACTGTATATCAAGTAGCCATCATCATAACAGTTAGAAACTACAATAGTTTATATGTCGCACACCTGAAAGTGCGTTGGCACTTAGAGTCGTCGGGTAGTCTGTTATCAGATGTGTCTTACTTGAGCGGACATGTTTATGGTCAGGTGAGACCACGTCGAAGAGTCCAAGCTGTTCAGAATGTTCACCGCTAACGAGGTCTTTCCGGTACCCACGGGACCGACCATCAATATCGGATTGTGCCGCTGAATCATGGCCTCTGCCAAAAACTGGTACCGCACTGTGTCCACAGTAGGTACCAAGATTTTGTGGAATGGTTCACTGGGAAAACAGCAGAGAGAAATAAAATCAGCGACCCAAGGAAAAAGACACGGTTATAAATATCCTAAATGAAAAAGTTAAGCCAACTTTTGGACATATTTCCAGCCAGTGCGCAGTTTTTCCTCCCAGTGTGACCAGCTTCGTCCCTTGGGATCCACGAAGTACTCATAGACAGAATCCTTATTGGGAAAGCTGCCTTCTAGTTCGCGGATGTACGCGTCGACTTTCTTCCGACCCTCTTCGTCCACTGTACAGCATATACTCCAAATCATACAAAACTGAAAAGTCATCTCGAGCAATCGAACAAAGTAGTCCGTATCTGCCGGATCCACCTGCGAGAACAAAGCAAGGCCCATTTCGGTGTCACATAGGAGCACACGACAATGCGAGATAGCAGTAATATGTTTAACTGTGCACATCTGTGTGACTTTAAGGCAGAATATTTGATGCACACCTGGGAACAAGGTTACTGCTGAAAAGCGAAGTAAAATGTTTTGTTGTGGAAAAATAGACTTAACTGTTGCTAATGACTAAAAGCTGTGAAAAACGGTCGTAGACAGGTTCTCTACTCCTATTCATGTGCCGCAGTGGATTCGCTGACACTGAATAACGTATGAGAGAGAATAGACTACATTTGTGTAGGAAGTGACGGAGATAGGTCAAGTGGGCAATGTGAGGTCTGCTGTCGATGTTCAGAGAATTCGGGACAAACGGTTGGACAAGACCGTCAGCTGAAATCTAGACCGCCGCAGTCACTTACCCGACTCAGACTGCAGGGGCGGATCACATGCTTGTCAAAAGACACCTTTCCCCGATTCGGCGTCATCGTTTGACCAACTTGTGGTGCTTCTCGCTTCACACGTATTCGAGAGTCGTTGTGCGAAAAGCCGTATAAAATGTCCGGTAATCAGGTTGGCCTAAATACAAACAGCCTTATGTGTTCCGAACTGCCAACACTTATATTTGCTTGCCGTTCCGTGGCTAACATTTCAGATTAACTGTCATTATAGGTTAGTTAGAATGCTGCGCAACGTCACAAGCTCAGACCACTCGCCAACACCATAGTCGCACTCAATACTCAAAATAACAAGCATTAAACGAAAGTCGTCACTACGATCCTCTGCTGAAGCGTACAGGATCTGACTCGTTCCAGCATCAGTGGACTGTATGGTTCGGGTCTACCATGAACGCTCACAATACATTTTTAGTTATAGGTAATCGTGCCGTATGGATGTCATCTTGCTGTAATAACGAAAATGAGAAATTTTTAATGTTTTCATCCTAGCAGCTTACAAGCTACATAGCTCAGCCACAATCTGGAGAAGCTTCAGACACGTATTGCCTTATTGGGGCTCATCAGTGGTGCGTATTCCCTCGGTCTCTACCGGGGATCGAAGCCATGACCGTTAAAGGCAGATGCCAACTAGCCATGGAGGATGGCAGCTGGGCTACATAAGTTGCAAGAGAAAGAAGACATGGGAGGATTGAAAGGAGTTGAACAATCAGCAAACGCTAAGGTTAAGGTGTTTACGTTTTGCGTAGATGTATTAGAGGAATAAGGCGCAAATAGCCAAAGACGCAGGGACAAGCTGAAGCTTACAGGAACTTCCACTCGGCTTTCATCGCTTATTCCATTAGTAATCTTGCTCCACAGACAACATTTTAGTTAGAAAACCATACAAATTAATGAGCGCAGCAGCGAGGTTGGCGATTTTTGGGGGACGGGGTTGTAGTGACTTCGGCCTAATGGCTGAGACTAACCAGATTATCGTCAACGGGAGAGCAAGTTCTGCTCCTCTTGCCGAGTTGATAGTTGCCGCTACCGCCACATGTCTCACCACTCCATGTTTGCAAGGAGAAATAAGCCATGTTCGACACTCGCCGGGCCTGAATGGATACAGTTGTCCGGTGTATCATAAGGCAATGCGTTTTACTCATGTATCATTCAGCTACCGCTAGAACAGAATGAGTGATTTCATCATACAATGTGGCTTGAAGCTAGTTCATAGCATCTGGATTTGAGGAAGTGAGGATGTCGGACATCCTCGAGCCGAAGAGGTTGAGACTCTCAAATAAGAAGTGTGTGATCTCATGCTGGTCGAGTACGCATGTTTCGTCGAAAATACTATGTGTGACGGTCATTCAACACTCACGCAGAGTTCATTGTACATCCCACCCAGCCATACTCCCACTCTAGGGGCCAGTCTCGTTCCCTGGGTTCACGGTTTCGTTGTGGTTTACCCTTTCCGTCCCACCTTAGCGCTCGCTAGTGAGGTTATCCGTCGCTCATTCTTGGCTAAGGTTTGTGATATCGCTCGGTGGATATGCGCACTCCGTTTAGCTATTTGCGATCGGGGGACTTTTGAATACTGCTATTTGATCCTTCCGAATACACTGATATAACAATTTAGGGGCGGGCTCTATCGAGTCATGGTAAAGTAGTTTGTCCAATTAAAGCGTGTGTTCAGCAGCAGCTCAACCAATGCTCGTATCAACTGACTGATAACTTCTTCCGCAGGTCCCATTAACGGCTCCCAATAAGTGGGCCGCGTTCCTAACGGTATGTCACAGTCCCCATATAGTCACAGTGCCTCCATAACCTCGCTTCTTTTTATAAGCAGTACGAGTATCTATTCACGGTTGACACAGCCGCCCAAGATGCGGCGTGGTAGGTCCGACTGCTCTTTCGGAAGTTGGGCACTGTTGAGTCCCACTGTGAGACCGATTTCCTCCTACCGAAGAAACTCCGAGACATTATCATCTTCGAGAAGGTACAGCCGCTCCCATAGATATTTAGTAAACAGCCCTCACTGTTCAGTACCGATATTACTATATCCAGTTGGCTTTATCACGTGTGGATATCATCAGTCATAGATGCGTGTGCTTTCGGGTCTATTATCTCAAGGGGCGTCCGTTTAAAAATCTGATCTTTTCTGACCTCCAATCCATTAAAGGTACCAACATATGAACGCGTCTCCTATCCATGGTGCAAAATGACAGCACAGTCACACGCCAGAAGCTGTCAGATGAGTGTCAGATGCTAATCCATCCGACGATCTAAAGTGCTCCTACCTCCGACCTGATCCATACAATTGCGGTGCTCAAACCGTAGTCTTCTGTGTGGCCTGCTTAACTTCACAGAAGGAAATGTCTACCCTCTCAGTACCGACACTGCTATTTCTGACATCGCTACTAAGCCGTAGCTTCCATCACTGCGGATGACAGTGATGTCGCCGAGTGAAGCATCCTAATGGCTCCTGCTCTCCGTCAGCTTTACCCTAAGTCATCAGAGAACTTTGTTGTGCTTTTTGAATGAAGCAAACTGCACTACAGGTGGTGCCCTATCTATCTATCATTCATACGAGCGACAACTCAGTGCAATGGCGAATGAACCCACCTGAACGCGCAACATGGGCTTTTCAATGGCTGCTCAGTGCATAGAATAAACCTCGGTGGTTGCATGGACTGTGACGTACACGCTGCACCTTAGCTCACACCCCTCACCGAGCCAGAGCCAGAGCACAGATGGTGGCTTCCGAGGTCGCTAGCGGGCGATCGCGCATTTCGTACAATTGTGGAGGACAACTAAAGCCGTTCAAGAGAAAAGGTCACATCACAACCCGCCACTATGGTCCACATCCAAAATGTGGTGATGAAACCTCATGGACCCCGCGGTAAGCACGACACGAAGACGAGTGGTCGAGCGATGACGAAACGAACAAAAGGTAAAGCGAAAAGGATGCAACAGACTTCGAAGTAATTCATGACTTTTGGCACTGGGGTGTTCCGTCACTCGTTGCACGTCTATCAACGAAGACATATACTGCATTGTAGATTACACACCTACAGCTTAATCAAACGCCCACCGAAGAGTACATGTATTCTGTACGGAAAAGTTCCCGCATTCGTTTAACTGACCAAGTAGCGCTTCAGCTGAACAGAAGAACCTCGCGACCAGGGGGCCGGACCACGAGCATCGCTCATGTGACACATTTGTCGACTGGCGTGTTACGTCCTCCTTTCTACTCCTCCGGTAGAGACGGCTGAACTTGGGGATTGAAATCGGGACGAAGAGATAGCTGGCAAAGACCCATACTAGTACACCACTGAGCCGCAGGTAACGCTTGGTTTTCTCGAAATCGCCCTCAATCGAGTTGTATCCATGCTCTGATGTTTCTGGACGATAACACTATTGGTTGCTGCTTTTCCGCAGCCATGGGACAAGTAAGGATGTGGATGTGAATTCTGATTTTCCGTAAGTTAATATAACTAAGTGGTGCATCCTGTCTTATGTACAAAGTTCCTCACTTGAGGAGAAAATCCGTGCCTCCAGTAAGACAGTAAATCCCTAAAGGTCAAGATGACGATAGGCGCGTGACCTGCAGTCTCGCACGAATCGAAATCAATGACTCGGAAGAGGTACGCTTGCCACCTTTATAAGGACGTACGGTCAGACCATGTGTTATCCTGATGACACGCGTGATCAATTCTACACTGAGCTATCATCCGTGATACGGTCTGTGCTGAGGAGCGACCGACTATTTCTGCTGGGTGATTTCAACGCGCGCGTTGGGCGTGATGCATCGGTGTGGACAGATGTTATCGGTCCGCATGCCATTGGTTCATCGAATGCGAACGGTGACAGGCTGCTCTCACTGTGTGCCACTCACGACATGACGATCATGAACACTCGGTTTGCACTGAGTGCGAGTGATATAACAACCTGGACGCACCCACGGAGTGGTCACGCTCACCCGCTCGACTATGTCAGCGTGATATGCGTGAAGTGCGCATGACACGTGTACTGCGTGGAGCTGATTGTGGCACCGACCACAAATTGGTGCGCATCAAACTGTACATATATTTTCGTAAATCTATGTATTGCACTCCCGCCGTGAACCGGCGTAAATTTAACATCCTCGGTACTGTGGCGAAACGTACTGAGCTGGAGAAGGCAATGGCTGTACGCCTGTGTGATGTGGACTGCATAGCCACAGTGGGCGACCTGTGGCACCACATTCGCGACCAGGTGACAGCTGCTGCCGAGGAGACCATCGGGCGCGCAAACTGTAAGCGGCCTGATTGGTTTGATGAGAACAATGTGACGATTGGCGTATTGGTGTCGGGGAAGAATGCAGCATTTGCTGCACATGTCGCAGACCCCAGTGAGTTGGGGAAGAATAGTCAGTTTCGCAAACTTCGACGACGACTGACCGGAGAGCTCCGTTGCATAAAAATGCATGGTGGACGGAGAAGGCGAAGTAGATGGAATGCTACGCCGAACGCCGCCAACACAAGGAATTCTTTGACTCCTTGAAGGCGGTGTATGGACCGAGATTGCAGCCGCTGAGGATGCTGCTCGATGGTAGTTCAGGCGCTACCTGCACACAGATTGCAGACAAAATGCAGATCTGGCGGAAACACTTTGACTGTCTCTTTCAGAGATCGACTGGCCTACTTTTAACGGCCTCAAGCAGCACGATATGAAGTCGACACTGGCGTACACGTCGACACTGGATGAGACGCAGATAGCACTAGCACAGCTGCGAGCCGACAAATGTGCCGGGGCCAACGGGATCCCGCCTGAAGTATTGAAACACGGCGGACCCGCGTTGTTGACTGCGCTGAACCACTTGGTGCAACACGTATGGACTGAGGAAGAGTTGCCTCCTGAGCTGAAAGATTCCCTTGTTCTAACACTGTACAAGGGACAAGGGTGCAAGCAATGTTGCACGAATTATCGTGGCATCAACTTGTTGAGTTGTGTGGGCAAGGTGATTGCCCGAATCCTGCTCAACCGCTTCCTCAGTCAGGTTGTGGAATCTAACGTGCCGGAAGAGCAGTGTGGATTCCGTTCGGGTCGCAGCACTATAGATATGCTGTTTGCGGCTCGTCAGTTGCAAGAGAAGTGCAGAGAACCACACCAGCCATTGTACTCAATTTTTGTTGATTTCACCAAGGCATTTGATACAGTGAACCGCGAGGCATTGTGGCTGGTGTTGGGTAAGTTTGGTTGCCCGCGTAAGTTTGTAAGTTTAATTGTATGTCTGCACAGTGGTATGCGAGCGAGGGTGCAGCTGAGTGGAGAGACCTCGGATGACTTTGCAGTTGTCTCTGGTGTGAAGCAAGGCTGTGTCTTAGCTCCTGCCCTGTTTAATATATATCTTCATGCAACGATGTCCTGTGCTTTTGTTGCGGCTTGTGCTTACGGTGTTCGTGTGGAGCACCGTATTGATGGTGGGTTGCTGAACATCCGTCGTTTCGGTGCGAGAACTCTAGTCTGTGAGAAAACTGTCCATAGGTTACTCTTTACTGACGACTGTGCGTTGTTTGCACACAGCGCGGATGAGTTGCAGCACATGACTAGTGCTCTGGCTTTGACAGCGGTAAAATTCGGGCTTACCATCAACACAATCAAAACTGTCTGTCTCTTTCAGCCTTCACCGGAGGTGCAATCTTTAATATCGCCGCGAATCAGCATTGGTGTTGAAGTATTGGAAACCACCTCCCGCTTCTGCTACCTTGGGAGTGTGATGTCGACTGATCAGCAGCTACACAGTGAGCTGCGTATCCGCGTATCGAAGGCAGCGGCGACATTCGGGAAGCTTGAGTACCGAGTGTAGAACAACCATCAGCTTACCATTGGCACGAAGCTGATGGTGTACAAACCCATGGTGCTGTCCGTTCTTCTATACGGCAGTGAAACGTGGACGATGTACCGGCGGGATGTGCGATATCTCGAGCGGTTCCATCAGCAGTGTTTGCGACGAATTTCGCGCATCAGTTGAGGCGACAGAGTTGCTGACACGGAAGTGTTGCGCCGAAGTGGGATGTATGCAGTGGACTGCATACTTTTACTGAGACACCTGAGGTGGCTCGGTCATGTGTGGCGTATGGATTCAACGCGGATACCGAAACAACTTTTATACGGTCAGCTGAGTAATGGGAAACGGCATGTGGGGAAACCAAAGTTACGTTACCAGGACATGATCAAAGTGAGCCTCTCACGTTCTAATTTCGTTTGCAGGTTATGAGAATCAAAGGCGGTTGATCGGCGTGCATGGCGCGATCTAATCATGAAGGCAGTTGCCGAAGTGCGGAATAAAGGCCTCATACATGCAGAGAAGAAGCGGCAAGTGCGGAAGCGGCAAGCACCGATGGATTGTACTCCATCGACATCGAGCACATGGTGTTGTAGCACATGTGGTCGCGAGTGCCTGAGTCAGGCAGGCTTAATGAGCCATGAGCGAGACTACTCGGGACCACTACCGAAGCGACGACGGGTCCTGCAGAGAACGTAGGCAGAACCGGCGCAGCGTTGGTAGGTACGCTGCATTCGATGTACTAACCGCGTGCTTGCATGCTCAGTCTATTTATTTCAGGTGGTGGGTTTTCAATTTTGTCCTAATGCTATTCTTTCTCATATAAATGCCTACCAGTACTCTCTTCTATAAACTTGCACACGTCGCTTAAGCCAATTGTAGTTAATTTCGATAACATTTTAGTGTTTGGGGCATTTCCGTAAAATATACTTTCTGACCTCACAAACTTATCTCGGATTCTTTTGTAAACAACTTATTTCATATGCTCATTAATTTAGGATTTGTGTCACCGTTTCCTTATGTATTACTCGAGTTATTTTCTTTGTATCCTTCTCTCAATTGTTTGGCTGTTGCTTGATATCCCCGGTGTGGCTGCGCTTGATGTGCATGTTGACAAGGTGCCTACTTGTCTATTACCCACTACCTCGTCCATACTGGCTTCAGGAGACAGTAGGTCGTTACTGGAGGGGACGGGGTGCACGGTGCTTGTGGCCGTGTTAGGATCAATGTGTGGTTCCATGCACGCAGTGTGGAGCGGACTACGGTCCAGCCACCGCCTTGTGTGCTTTTGATTCCCAAATACCGCGTGCTTGTGTTTGCCTGTGAGAGAGTGTGGGCTGACTCTGTTGATGAAATGTGGCTGCCATCCTCATGCCTCCTGGTCTTATTCCTTTGGGTTTACACTGGATATGGGGTGTGTGGATGGAGCTGTGGGTGGTGCAGCGCAAGCCACCCATGGTCCGTCTGTAGGCGCAGGCTTTCTGTGGCTTGCCACAGTGACAGGCAAATCCGAAACCGGATGCCGCCAACCATATATATATATATATATATATATATATATATATATATATATATATATATATATATATATATATATATATAATACTTGACCAATATGCGTTTTGCTGTGCCACAACACATGGTTAAAAACAACAAGAGGAGGAAAAGCAGGTAGTTATTGTAAGGGTTAAGAATTTTTCGAAGGTTTATGCGTTGTATGGGTTAAGATCTTACCGGTTGCTCTGGTCCAAGAAAAAGCTTGACTTGTGGGCCCCCACTCCGAGTCTTTGGTCATAAAGACCTGCCCCACAAGGCAGCGCTGCGATTCACGTAGACCGTTGACAGCTGGGTGGCTCTTTCGGCTTCTTTGTGTTCAGTAGCAGTTCACAGAGAAGCCGGTGACCTGTAAGGTTGTTCATCCGCCCTCCGTTAGTTACTCACCCTTGGTTACAGAATTGAAGGGCCAGTGACCCTATAGCCAGTCACTTTGGCTTTGACAAAGCGGCACACGAGCCCTTGTGGTATTTTATGGAGAACCAGGTGATCAGCCCAGAACTGCCCACGCTCTGAGATGATGCCGCTAATTGTCTGCGAGTGCTTATTCATCACGCTTGCAAAACAAACAAGACATAACCATATTTACCTCCACAAGGAAGGCATTCCCCAATCCGCAACCTAGGGACGCGCCCGATAGCGTACAGCTCTACCACGGGAGTTTCTTTTTACCCGTCTTTCAGCGATTTCGGCTTACTGAGGCGAGCGCATTCAGCCAGAATGCCTAATGGGACAGAGACCAAACTCATTACGAAGCTAGAGGATAGTTGGCTTCGTGAAATGTGGCGTGAATGACGGCGTTTGAGGTAAAGGTATTGAATGCTCATGCAAAGTAAAAATGTTTTCTTTAGACAAACTGTAGACCAGCTGCCAGAACTAGCCTTATTTCCTGGCATAATAAACAGAGTCCAAAACAATGATAAGATGGAAAAAGTTAGCCCTATTGCGAAGAATTCAAGGAAAAGTCACATATATTAAACTCACCCATGCATCGGGAGTGGCAAGCGCGTCGAGTAGTCTGCACAGTGAAATCACGGTGTTCATTTCACTCAACGGTACCAACGTGTAGCAGTTTTGGCGTATGAACTGATGAAGTTTCTCCACATACTTTTCGAATAACCTCTTGGTCTCTTCTGCCAGTGTTTTGTCCGACTTGGATGCCAACCACGAGTTGACGTACGGCCACCAGCCAAGATCATTGACATCGTTGTAGACCATACCGCAGCGAGACACGGTGGCTGGTGAGGCCACGGACAGGTCTTCAACTTCGAACAATAAGGAAACCTGGAAAGGATACCATCAGGTTAATATTCGATTCCCCGGCATTGATGAATGAATCGAATTTCCTCCATCTCAAGCGTCACACGCCATGCTATTTATTTGGAAGGCATATTATAGTAGATATAATCACGTCGAAAAATTTGGGGCTGATCGTTGAGAAAGCGTCATGCCCTGACGATTCATTTGAGAAAACCCCGCTGGCTCGGTGCCACCACAGCATCTCATCAGATGTGTAGAGTCAAGCTATGCGGGGCCATGTGTTCTTTGTCTAACTTGTACCACCAGGTGGAATGATTCGAGATAGGCAGGGGACTTCAACATCACAATGGAAACTTAACTGCAAATACAGATCCAAATGCAATTTAAACAGCGCAACACTCGCTGTAAAGCACGTCCCGGTGCTACTCATTGTTTGTTCTGGTAAAATGCCCAAAGCCCAAGTGTACAGTTAAGTATCAAAGAAACTCAGGGGTCTCATCTTGCTGGATAGTATGGTGCGGTGCTCAAATAAAACCAATTTGCTGACGTAGTTGACTGACAAAATGCAGTATATTATGACAGGGTTAATGTGCAATCACAAAACAGAATAAACGATTGAAACTGTGGTACAATGAGACTGTAAAGAGGTATCATAGATACGCTCCAAGGTTCACAAGGCAGTGTTGAACCCAATGGAGAGTGATCACAATATCGGCTAACTTTGAGAAGAAAGGCCTACACAACCTTTCGGAACTGGATTGTGGTGTTACGTTGCTGAGATGCGATCTCCGCTTTATCTCAGCAAGACAATGAGCAATGATTTTATTCGAGCTAAGAAGCACTGTTTTACAAACCAGGTTGGCTGGTCTGATGCGTTATCAAAGAACGATAGGAAAATCAGTTAGTCCTTTTACTGCCGAAAGAAGGGGCTTGGCACTTTTAATGCAGCACTCCTGCTCTCCGCGTAGTTTCGCAGCTTCCATAGGCGCTAAATAATAAATCCAAGGAGCGACAGTGCTAACTAACAAATGGTAGGTAGCTGAGTGTGTCATACAGTCGATTTTTAAAGGTGGACAGGGTCGATGCAGAAATAGATTCTGTGAGAACGCTCCTCGGGTGACACACGGATAGAGAGGAAATTTATACAACACTCCAGACGACTGCACCCTTTTTGCCAGTTTCAAGGAGTGACCTCGCAAATTGGTGTTACTCTTGAGTTGCAGTAAGGAGCGGCACAGATTAACTAGACTGTGCAAAACAACCACGTCATAACCTGCTATCTCGTCCACTGAATACTCATAAAGTCTCAGATTTTGCCCGTATGGGAGATTGCGCATTCCGATATGCGATATGTATGGTTGCCGGCATCCGGTTCCGGATTCGCCTGCCACTAAGACTTTCATAGACCAGTCACAGCTTGCGCTGCACCACTCACAGCTCCATCCACACACCCCACCCCGAACCGCGTGGCATTGTGCCTAACGTTGGGTAAGTTTGGTTGTCCGCGTAAGTTTGTAAGTTTAATTGAATGTCTGCACAGTGGTATGCGAGCGAGAGTGCAGCTGAGTGGAGAGACCTCGGATGACTTTACAATTGTCACTGTTGTGAAGCAAGGCTTTCTCTTAGCTTCTGCCCTGTTTAATATTTATCTCCATACAATGATGTCTTAGGTTTTGATGCGGCTGGTGCCCGTTCGTTGTGCTCGGTGTTCGTGTGGCGCACTGGATTGATGGTGAGTTGCTGAACATCCGTCGTTTCGGTGCGAGAACTCTAGTCTGTGAGACAACTATCCATATGTTACTGTTTGCTGACGACTGTGCGTTGTTTTCACACCGCGCGGATGAGTTGCAGCACATGACTAGTGCTCTGGCTTTGACAGGGGCCAAATTTGGGCTCACCGTCAACACAAGCAACACTGTCCGTCTCTTTCAGCATTCACCGGAGATGCAATCAACAATGGTGCCGCGAATCAACATTGGTTCTACAATATTCGAAACCACCTCCCGCTTCTGATACCTTTGGAGTGTGATATCGACTGATCAGCAGCTACACATTGAGCTTCGTACCTGTGTCTCGGAGGCAGCGACGACATTCGGGAAGCTTGAGTACCGAGTGTGGAACAACCATCAGCTTACCATTGGCACGAAGCTGATGGTGTACAAACCCATGGTGCTGTCCGTTCATCTATAGGGCAGCGAAAGGTGTACGATGTACCGGCGGGATGTGCGATATTTCGAGCGGTTCCATCAACAGTGTCCGCGACGGATTCTGCGCATCGGTTGGTGCGGCAGAGTTGCGCACACGGAAGTGTTGCACCGAAGTGGAATGTATGCAGTGGACTACATACTTTTGCTGAGACACCTGAGATTGGCTCAGTCATGTGAGCCGTATTGATTCGACGCGGATACCTAAACAGCTATTATATGGTCAGCTGAGTTTGGGGAAGCGGCATGTGTGGACTCAGAAGTTACGTTACCAGGGCATGATCAAAGTGAGCCTCCCAAGTCCTACGTTTGCTTGCAGGTCATGGGAATCGAAGGCGGTTGTTTGGCGTGCATGGCGTGATCTGATCACGAAGACAGTTGCCGAGGTACAAGAGCAAACCCTGGTGCATGCAAAGAAGGGGCGGCAATTGCGGAAGCGACAGGTGCCAATGGGTTGTACTCCACGACATCAACCGCATGGTGCTGCAGTACATGCGTGATTGAGTGCCTGAGTCAGGCAGGCTTAGTTAACCATGAGCTAGGTCACTCAGGACCACCACCGAAGCGACGACGACTCCTGCAGAGAACGTAGGCAGAACCGGCGCAGCGTTTGTAAGTACGCTGCATTCGATGTGCTAACCGTGTGCTTGCATGCTGAATTTCTTTATTTCAAGTGGTGGCTTTCCTATATTGTCCTAAAGCTTTTTTATCTCATCTAAATGTCTACCTGAACTCTCTTCTATTAACTTGGACACGTCACTTAAGCTACTTGTTATTAACTTCGATAACATTTTGCGTTCGTGGCATTTTCTTATAGTATATTTTTTGGAGCCCTGTACTTATGGCCAATTTGTTCGCAAGCAATTTATTTCATATGCCCATTTAGTTAAGAATTAGGCCAACATATTTTTATTCATTATTCGATTTATTTTACTTGTTATCGCCGCCTCAGCTAATCGGCTGTTGCCTGATATCCCTGGTGTGGCTGCGCTTGATGTGCATGTTGACAAGGTGCCTACTTGTCTATTACCCACTATCTCATCCACACTGGCTCCAGTAGACAGTTGGTCGTTGATGGAGGGGACGGGGTGCAAGTCTTTTTGGTCGTACTATTCTCGAAGAGCGTTTCCATGCACTCAGTGTGGAGCGGACTACGGCCCAGCCACCGCCTTGTGTGCACTTGATTCCCCAAATACAGCGTGCCTGTGTTTGCTTGTGAAGCAGTGTGGGCCGGCTCCGTTGATGAAACGTGGCTCCCATCCACATGCCTCCTGGTCTTATTCCTTCGATTTTACAATGGTTATGGGATGTATGGTTGAAGCTGTGGGTGGTACAGCGTAAGCCATCCATGGTCCCTCTGTAGGCGCAAGCTTTCTGTGGCTGGCCACAGTGACAGGCAAATCTGAAACCGGATGCCGCCAACGATATATATATATATATATATATATATATATATATATATATTACAAGACGACTGAATTACATTCCTCACCGTGCCTCAATAGTTGGGTGTTTTGGCCTTCTCTGCAAGTAATTCAATAGTTTATCAACCAACATGATAATTCTTTGGTCTCTGTCTGTTCTATTTTACCACTTTGAATGAACTGTGGGAATTCTGAATCTTTATGAGTAATCACCAAATTTAAATGACAAAGCTCGTCGGCGGAACTTTAAATATGTTAGTTGTAAAATATGTCGCGGTATTGACGAGCGAAAAATCCATTGTACACAAACAAGGACTAACTGTGGAATGTGTTGCGGTTGCAGAACCACATGTTGTAGAAAGGATTGGGCCCCAATGTCACCAAGTCTCACCTGTTCAGGCATGGAAATTCGTTCGCCGTTTATAAGCGTCAACACTTTGTTGTCGTCCATAACGCTGTTCATGCTCTCTATCCACAACGTGTCGACTGGGCCGTCAAACACGATCCATTTCAACACTGGCGATTCATCTGTATATAATGGAGAGTACGTGAAATGTTTGCAGAGAGGAATAATATTGGTAGCAGAAGCAGAAAAACTTTAGCCACTTCTGAGGTGCTGCTTTTTTATATCTCATGCTCATATTGAGAACCGCCCTACTCACAGTGGGGCTACAGTGTTCGGAGTGTACACGTGTCGCATACGCCACTAGGGTCTAGCGTCATCTCTCATCCTCAGGCCCGCTAGGCTCTCGACCCAGGCCTGTGATGTCGCTGACGAATGAGAGTAACAAGTTTACCCAGCTATTTCGCTTCATTGTGGTGTAACACTAGTCAAGAGCTCGTCAATTCAAATGTGCCCAACACTCATGCTATGGTTTGTGCAAATCGCGAGCGCAAGGTGTCAGTGCCGATCCACTCTTAATGCCCCAATGCCGTCTCGGCAGTTGGTCACACCTAAGCGGTTGAATCGCGGTATCGTTGCAAGCTAGGTACATCGCTTCGTCGCTACGAGTCATGGTAAGGGCGGTACAGGCACTCCGCACAAATCATGACGGAACCTTCATGGTGCGTCGAAAGTCCTAATGTGTTTGGCGGTCTGTTTATTGCAGAACTACTCACTGTCCAAACCAGATTTGCTGTAAGATAGGATTGAACAATTCCTCCGTACTTTTCTTCCATGAACCCTTTGCTGTTGCTCGAGATTCAACCATAATTTGTTTTGAGAACGGGCGCAGCACAGTTTGGAAAAGGGGGATTTTTCCAGATTCACAACCTACACCACCCCAATAACACGTATGACAGGTTAGGTGGAAACGGTAGATACCTGGTTCTGATTATTCCCGCTGCCTCCATTCGTGTCGAGCTCCATCAATGCCTAGGAACATTGTGTGCGTGCAATCCGTTGCGACTCATGCTAGCCGATATAAGGATAAGAAAATTAGCCAAACGAATCGTTTTCAAAGAGATCCAGTGTTAGAAGGGTGTCTACTGGAGATATACGCGGTGTTGCATTAATCATATCCGGAGCTAGGAGCGGCTGTACTCAGGTGCTGACGTACCCCGGTGCGCTGAATTACTAACTGTCCAATGGCACAAATTGTTTTACCGGCAGGGGTGAGATAGGCACAGAGACACGATATGTGTGCCTACGATCGTAGAGCACACCGAGCCGTTCGGCTGTGAGAAGTGAACGTTAACCAGACACCACAGCCGCACTGAACGTGTCATGCTTCGATCGATCGGTAGTCGGCCTTCACGCAGGTGAAAAAGCTCACAAAACGGTTCCCTACGAAGTGGTTAATAGGGCGCTGTGCTAGCAATTGGGAAAAGCAGCCTGGCCGTATATGATGACCGGTTGATGGGCGCCGTATTGCTATCGCCACAAAAGCTGTTATCGCCTCATGACTAGCTTCCAACAAACCCGTAAGCTTGTAGAAAGTAGAAGTCACCATTAAAATTCACGCACAATAATATGCCTCGACGGGGAGTCGAACCCCGGTCCCCGAATTTCCGGTCCGCTGCTCTACCACCTGAGCTACCGAGGGCTGACGATTAGGTGCGCAAATTTTAACACATGACTTCTGCTTGGTGCGCGACGTATTGCCAATGGGCTCACAGTACCTGTCCTGATGTTGCAGATCGGCTCACTCACACGTCACTTCCCAATGGACCGAAGTACCTGTCCTTCAAATGTCCAAGGGGCGATGGTAGATTAATGTTGGAAGTTTGTGAGTAGGGTAAAGTTTGTAGATTATAGAGCAGCGGACCGGAAATTCGTGGACCGGGGTTCGACTCCCCGTCGAGGCATGTTATTGTGCGTGAATTTTAATCGTGACTTCTACTTTCTACAAACTTTACCCTACTCACAAACTTCCAACATTAAACCCGTAAGCCTTTGTTACGCTGCTTTCGCTGCTAAAGGGAATCATACTGCCGGGAGCACATTGCAAGGTTACAGTGTTGTTTGCTTTACCGTTTCGATCGCGTGTGTTACAGCTGAGAATTCACGATTTATGGGTGCATAAAAATTAATTTCTGACTTGACTTGAAGTGGCAATGCTCTTAGATTTCATTCTGCCCCGACGAACTGGTGGCACAATTAGACAACATACCAATTTAGTCGTGCATGCAACTATTTCCAGTTGTACACATTAATCAGGCCCTCGATGGTGTTTCTCGTGCACAATGGAGAATATGCATTTATTCATTTCTTTACTTATATTTACATAAAATGTGTGCATGTATGTAAATATCAACGAATCAGATCTTCGAAGTGCCCTCCGTAGTTTTGGCTACAGAGGAGTATTCGCCGGATGGTGTTGGTGAGTACTTTTGCAATGTCTCCAACGAAATCTGCCTACATTAGTTCACAATGTTCTCTTTCTATTCATCCAGCTTTTTGTGTTTCGTTCTATAAACTCTGCGCTTCAAGTATCCCCATAGGAAAAAGTCCATGGGATTCAGACCCGGTGATCGCGCAGGCTGTTCTATCGGTCCTCCGCGACCGATCAAACGTCCACCGAATGTCTCGTTCAGGTAGGCACGAACCGATTGCACCTAATATGCAGGCGCGCCATCCTGCTGCCACCAAACGTTATTCATTAACCCTTCCGACTGTCGCTGCGGACTGACGCTGCTCTGCAACATTTCCATGTACGATGATGCTATGAAATGTCAAACATTGGTACTGTTAAACAACAACCTACCGGACACACTGCTGGAAAAGAAAAAGGGCCCAATGGTTTTTCGACCAGTCAACCCAGCCTAGGCCACGAGCATCGTGATATGTTGCAAAGGTGTAAACTGGTACCCATTTCTACCGCATCTCATTCGCCTGTGTTATTCAGTGTTTCCCAAGTTGGTGGTTGGCTTCAAGATATTTTATAAGCTTTAGTTCTGCCACTACTGTACTTTATTTAAATGAAGCAGTTATCTCATGTGAACAGTTCTGTCTTGGCTCGTCTTCCGTGTTCTTATTGCGGTCCTGGGGTGCGAACAACCGGCCACGATGCAACATTCTGGTTACCATTGCAAGAGAATGAGGAAAGAATGGAGCAACCATTATGTTTCTCAGGTGAGCGCATCACCCACTCTGCAAAGAGTCATTAGTAACAGTTCAAAGAATTGCAAAGCAATGTCACCCTTTGGATTTCAATTTTTCGCAGTATTAGCTGTTATGATTGGCTGTCTCGAGTCACTGTCTGTCAGGAGACGCATGTGGCTGGTTGCTTTATGCCACAGAGGTATGCTAGCATGACGCTAGAAGGCGCCTCTGCGTGGGCTAAAATGTCAGAGCGAAATCCAGAATTTAGTATTTGAGCGAGTTCTGTTAAACAGACTGGTCGATACCAATGGAGATACCAGATAAACTCGTCCGATGGATAGCCTGGTTCATGGTTTACAGCTTAGCTCTCTTGTTTTGTTCGCGAACACGGGTACGAGCACACGTACTTGATGAGCACGGTTGAATAAAGCTAAGATTTATTGCAGTCTCATTTTGATGTACTGGTTGTGTGAATTGATTGCGACGCGTAATCACTGCGTAGACCGCGATTCACAATAAAGTGAACCTCGGTCAAAGCCATCACTGGGACCCTAGCCAAAGTAAATGCGCGTTGGGTGTTGCGCTCCCGAAAACACGGCACAACATGAGGCGTTTCGATCTTATTTGGTCTCATTAGGTGAAGGTAGCAGACCTAGAACCTGGGACAATTGGAGAATTAGCCGAAGCCTCTACCCCTTTTTCTGCCGGATCACTTCTCATCTGTAAGGATAACACTGGTCAAGGCTGTCCCAAAAAATTTGAGGACGATCTGAACCCAAATTTCTGCAAGTAACTTGTGCAAATTCCAACATACTGCATCAATACACTAAGAAATAAAGACAAAAGAAGATCGTTTCACGCATTTACAATAGATCTCGAACCTGTACACGTCTGTCTCATAATGGAGGACAGAATACCATCCGTCCATTCGTTTGTCGATAAATTGAATTCACCGTATAGCTCTCCGAGAGATAACGCCTTTGGATTGAGAGGATAATCCTGAACTCTTTCAAATCCGGACTGGGGTGTCTTGGCCAAGCTGTTGTGAATGGTCTGTAGCAAACGCCACGTGGTAGACTTGCCAGACAGAGTCTTGCCAACGAACATCACCGCGTGCCGTGAGCTCTTTGTCTCGTATAACTGTATTACCTTGTTCATTGTGAATGGAATGATGCACAAATTGTTTGATTGGCAGGCCGCTTCTACCGCTTTTTTAATCTATAAAGAAAGCAGGGCAACATTACAGTTGTAGAGAACGAGCAGTGCGCCGATTAGGGCACCGCGTTGCCTCAGAAGAATGCTGATAAACTGGTATTGTTGTTGGAGGTTTTTAGATGCATCTAGATTAAACAACCCTCGTTCTGTTTGAACTCGCTTATGTTTGAGCCTTAGGGATGGACGGCTGTTTCACCTTAATTGGCACACAATCATATCTGCTCTGTTGCAACGCATAACTATTGTACCTGCAGTAAGGAAAGCGCAGGATGTGGTCTGAAACGCAAGTTGCCATAACCAACGGATGAAGCTACCCTGCCAAGATGTAAATTCCCTACCTGGGAAAGCACAAACATCCGTCACTTTCGATTATGAAGCTGCAGTGGTTCACACTAGTAGCATACCTATTTGCACATGATACAGCATGATCTGAAACGCTGTTAGAGAGGCAATAAAGTGCAGGCATACTTGTGTAACCGTTCCTGACTGTACGCTTTCATTTTGCTCTGATGGTTCACTGAGGTTTGTTTTAACGTATCATTTCGCTAGCCCTATTGGTTGTTTAGAGTAGTTGCCTTTGCCTTCCGACCGCAGTCCCACTCCTTATTTGTTCAGTCCTTATTGGTTTTGTCTGACCGCACTCTTACAGCAGGCTGCTTTGCCGAACTACCTCCTCGTGATGCAAGCTGAGTGGTTCGGGATTATCCCGTTCCGGCGAAAGGTTCGGCGGCAGTGTTCCAGAACGCGGTGGGTTTTCGCCTGGCAAGCGTTCTCCTTATAAAAAGTTACAAAGGTCCGTTTAACAACACTGCGACATGGCGGATGTGACTCTCCACTAAACAAAGTCACTGCCCCTTGCTTCACCTCACTAGAGCATTCTAATCCTTCAGCTTGACGCTGAATTACTGGGATTATTGGGCCCCTGTTTGGCAGCCAGCCAAACGAAAGGCGTATGAACCGAACAATCGGTCACCGCCTCCCAATGGGCACCATCCTCTGAATTCGCCCCGCTGCTTTGCCGGTCAGGTCCCTATAACCAAAGGGTCCGGGTGGGCTCCCTAAGTCAATCCCCTTCCTCTGCCTGGGCAACCGGGAAGCTGTATGCCCACACAACACATGAAATTATGGATTTACAACCCTCCGCTTACCTTTCTCGCTCTTTGAACTCTCTCTCTCTCCTTGGCCGGGGTGCTGGCGGCCTGGCATGCTAAACCTCACTCCACCGCACCGTAAAGCATGTTCTTCCTTCCACCTTTATTCAACTTTCCTGTTCTTGGCAACCCCTTCAAATTCGAGTTGCTAAAAGTGCATTGCAAATAAATCGGTACCTGTGACCTCATCAATGAACCGCTTAAAACCGATCGCACACATTCCAATGCCAACAGTAAAGCTTTTATTGCATCCCGTTCGCTCTTCAAGCTAGCTACGTTCGATGTTCGAACGCTCATGCAGGTTGGTTCAAAAGGAAAGCCTCTCAATGGACCTTGCTGCCTAACCGAAACCCGTTTACAAGACTCCAGCGCAATGCTGCGATTGCTCTCACCATCCTCAAGTTCCAATTGCACATTCACCTTGCGCTTTTCTGAAGATGCGACAGCGGCAGCCTCTGGTTGCGCCGGCGTAGGAGTTGTGTTAAGCTAGCGTGCTGAAGCAGCGCTCATTGACTGGTTCCCGGTCAACAGCCGTCTTTATGCAGTCCGCTTGGAAAGCTCAGTGCGATCTTCCAGCCATGAGACTAGAAAGCGCTGCTTATTCATCTTGGCGGCGTGCGCTCCTACGGACTGCAGTCCGGACGAAGCTAAAGACGAGTTATACCGCCAACTCACCGACCTCCTCCGCAAGAAACGCCGCACGGACATCGTGATACTCGCCGGCGACCTAAATGCACAGGTCGGTAGACTAGAGGTGCATGGGCGCGAAGTTGGGGGTCAACACAGCCACGGTACTCGCAGGGCGGACAACAGCGATCGACTCCTTCAACTGTGCGCCAACCACGGCTTGTTCTTCTCCAGTACCAATTTCCTACGTTCCCGGCGCCAACAATCACCTGGCGACCTCCGGCACCTGGTCAATCTTGGACGCAAATTGACCACATTGCTGTTAGTTACTGTTGACGGACTGCAAGTCCATTTGGAGCACTTACCTGACCGGATTTTGCGATCGTGTGTGCTAACTTCGTTCTGCGCTTTGAAGACTCCCAGCAGCCGCGCCGGAAACGGCTTGACACAGACAAGCTCGCCGCCCCAAATGTTATCGGCGCACTTCAGAACACACTAGTCTCCAACCTTTCTTCTCTATTCTCCGATGTTAAGACACCCTGAGCACAAATCCAGAGCGCCTTACGAAAGTCCGATACCCTGGTCTGTGGCTTCGCTAGACGAGCCGATAGTCATTGGATATTCGCACAATATCTCCAATTCATGGAAAGTCCTCGAACAATTTCCTCCGGAGTTCTGTACAGCGCACTATGCAGAATTACAAGTGCTGGACTCAGACAGCTCCTCAGGAAAGATCGCGAGATTTTGTAGACACAGAGTGTCGTTGAGATGGAGCTGGCAGCCTCATCAGAAAACCCGCAAACTCTGTCAAGTTATTCGCTCCACGGGAGGCAGAAGACCAATAGTGAGTGAGGATTTGCGTGAAAATGGCAGTGGCCTAATTCACAGTCGTCACCGTCGTCTGGTACGATGAGCGGAGCAATTTGAAGATCAGTTCAACTGGCCAGAAGCGCAACTTAGTCGATCTTCCGGGGTTCACAGCGTTCCCTAGTGCGTGGATGTTTCTCCACCGAGAGAGGCTGAGGTTTCCAATGAGCTCCGCCTACTGAAGCTCTACAAGTCACCTGGCCCAGATGAACTTCCTCCTACCCTCTTCAAATATGGAGGTCCTTCCTACTCTCACTTGCGGACTGACATCTCTATTCCATCAGATTTGGACTACTGAAACCATTCCATCCGACTGGAATTTAGCAGATGCTGTACCTTTTTACAAAATGGAAACCGGACCATTTACTCCAACCATAGTGGCATCAGTATCATTTGTGTCGCATCCAAACTGCTCGCTGCCATACTCTTGCGGAGGCTCAGTTGCGTACGGGAACAGCACCTGCGTGAACAACAAGATGAATTTCGCTCCGGTCGCAGTTACGCCGATCACATCTTTACCATCCGCCAGATACTTGAACATCGCCATACGTCCAGTGGACCAGCTATAGTCATATTCTTGGACATTCCAGCCACTTTTGATTGTTAACAAAGTGACTCTTTGGGACTGCTAACTGAAGAGGGGAGTACCTGAGAAGTACATCAGCATTCTCCGTGCCATTTACCATGAAACTTCGGGCCGCGTGCGAGCATGGTGAGACATTTCGCCTCCTTTCACTATCACTAGCGGTGCTAGACAGGGTTGTCCAGCCTCTCCATTCTTGTTCAACTTCGCCATGGATCATATCCTGGATACTGCCCTGGATAACTCTGAGTCCTGCGGTGTTGAACTTCTCTATGGTGACCGCCTTCGAGTAGGCCGATGACGTCGCTGTGATTTTCGGGTCCTCCCAAGCCGCCCAGCATGTGCTGCTCAGACTGGGGATGTCCGTCTCCCAATTTGGGTTTACTTCTGGCCCTTCCATATGTAAGGTCCTATTATAGGACTGTCCAAGCACATGTCCTTCTCTCACCCTTTCGGGACATCCGCTTGAATTGGTCGACAAATTCATTTATCTTAGGAGTTGTCTTAGTATTGGCGGTTTAACAGATGAGATCTTCTTGCGTGTCTCCAAGGCTAGAGTTGCTTTCGCTAAGTTTTGTCTCCTCTGGCTTCGTCGTGACCTTAGCCTTTCTCTCAAGGGACGAGTCTATAATGCTACGGTACGAGCGATTTTGCTGTACGGCTGTGAGACTTGACCCGTTCGCAAAAGCGATGTTCAGCGGCTATCCGTTTTCGATCACCGCTGCCTGCAAAGCATTGCTGGTGTTCGATGGCAGCATCACATCAGTAATGAGGAAGTCCGTCGGCGAGTCTTCAGATCTAACGAGCTCCGCCGACCGATTGATAGCATCATTTCACTGCGGAGCCTTCGCTGTCTTGGGCATGTGCTCCGCATGCCTACCAAGCAGTTACCACGACGAGCCCTATTTGCGAGCAAAGGCGTGGCTTGGAAGCGACGAAAAGAAGGGCAATATAAAACTCGGATCCAATGCGTTCAGGCTCAAAAGTGGAAGCTGGCTGTTGTATGGCGTTCCCGACTCCCGGGTTGGGGACCAAAGGACCCCGAGCACATCTGATTGCAAACGCTGGAAGACATGACTAAGGACCGTACGCAATGGCGCACTTTCTGTGAGACTCTTCTACCCTAACAGTTGTTTTGCTTCTCACGCTATTTTTTCCTGTTATGTGTTTCGGCACTCAGCCAATTATGTTGTACTTGGTTAAGTGTTGAATATATATATATATATATATATATATATATATATATATATATATATGCGCTTACAGCACTCTGGTTACCTTTTACGTTTGGGTGTCAAGCTAATGAAGCCGTTTCCCCTATGTAAAGAAACCTGGGTCCTGTTAGGGAGACACGTATTGCACATAGATATTTTGGAAACCTTACCGATTTGTTTCCTTCAGCTATCGATATTAGTAACATTTGTTTGTTAACATTTGTTTGCTAATTTTATTGGCTGCTTGTGGTCAATGTTCTTGCTCTCCAATCGCAATTCCATTTGAATACAAACGCCCTCTCTTTTCGTTCGTTGCGTGTATCTTATTGGTTCGCTTGTTGATCACTCTACATTAGCTTCATTTTGCTTGCATGCTTTTAGCAATATGGTTGGCATAAATGTTTGTAGTAGCTTCCCTTCAGACCATGCTTAAAACTATTTAAACAGACATGATTCAATGCATGGGATTCTTTCTCGACACGCCATTAGAGTCCTTGCGCTCGTGGGGGGAAGGAGTCAGCTGCTCGTTCGTGTTCTCACTGCCGTTAGTGGGTGGAAACAGTCGAGGGGTCCGACACAACAGACGCGATCCGTTAAGACAGTGTACACAGTGAACGGCGTTATCTGCACGAGTGGAAAAACCTGGGCAGTCGAGAAGATTAGTGGGATGGCCGGTAGCCTAGTGAGTACAACAGCGTGTACACTCGAGGAGTGTACCAAGTTGATGGAGGATCCCGACTGCACACCTGACGAAAAGGCGGAAGCTAAGAGCCAAGGAGTGCTTCATTTAAGGCAAAATCAAGTGTCAGCCGATCACATGAGCACCTACATTCGCGGTTGATAACCCAGTGCGGTGGTGACAGAGGTTCACGGGAACCAACTCAATAGCTTACACCTGCGTCCCACTTTTAGGAGGTTAAGTAGTGAACATTTGTTGTTTGTTGCAATTTTTCTATATATATATATATATATATATATATATATATATATATATATATATATATATATATATATATATATATATATATATATATATATATATATATATATAGTTTTGAAGGCAAAATGACGGGAAGCTACTAACTTAGACTTGAGCCAACCAACAGGAGGTAAACGTCAAATGCAACGGGCGCATACGCAACCGTGTAATCAAGAGCGAATCGCACATGTCCTTAAAAATAACATCATGGGACCCCAAGCGTAAAGCGAACATCCATTTACAGTGACGGGCACTGGCCAATCAGCATAACGAAATGTAGCGTTTAAACAAATACGAAACAAAGGAGAATAAAAAGTGCGGACCAAAAAAATTAAAAACTAGTACAATCATTCAATAACAACTAGATATTCCTTTAACATAACCAAGTAGGAAAATGATGCGGAGACAAACCAATAAAATGTGTTCTTGCAAATGGCACTACTGAAGATGACACGGAGATGAGCGTCCATTAACAATGACCTGTGTGTACCAATCGGGTTAACACATAGAAGCGTTTAAACAACCGTTAAGAAGTAGAAAATAAGAAAAATAAAGAATGGCTATTAAGTTCGTTTACAAAAATTGAATATCAAATAGTCATTATTCTAACAGTTTCCATACCGTTTGTTTCGTGACATTTGTTTAAACGTCCTTTGAAATGGATGCCATCTCAGGGGAATATTTCCGCTAATGCCGTTTCATCGAACTTGTCTGATTGGTTCTTCCTTTTGTCACTTCTCATTCGCTCGTATTATTTGTTGTCGCTTATGAGGTTGGCTGGCTCCAACGTCTTTTAGTAACCTGGCTTCCACTACCGCTGTACCCTATTTAAAGGAGCAGATTACTCGTGTAATTATTTGGACCTGGCTCCTCTTCCTATTCTTCTTGCGGTCATTGGGAAGCGAGCAGTCAGCGGCGACACAATACACACCAACCTGAAACCTAATCGGTAGCTCTTACAAGATAATAAACTAACTTGTCGGCTGTTGTATATACATGAGATGAGTTGAAAAACATGGGACTACCGGTGCAGCTCCGACGAGCATCTCACACGCAACGTGACTCCCTTACCAAGCCGTGACACTATACTAGAAGTGTTATGCATCAACTTTGTGCAGGGATATCAAAGCACGGGTAAGTAACACGACATATTGCTTTCATGGTGGCGAAGGGGAAGGAGGAGACACGTGCATCGCTCACAATCAGAGATAGCAGGCCGATCGTGACTAACCGAGGTAAGTCTGTGGAATGTGAAATATATCGAAGAGTTTACAAGGTGGAAATAACTCACAACGCTGTAATCCATGGTAGGCGATTCCACTCCGGGGAATAAGTCGGCCATGATCCCACGGAATAGCGGTAGGTCGGCGGAGGTCAGCTTTGCCAGATTCATATCATTCAGCGATAGAAGCAGAATCTCCTCGTCGGACATCGTCGGGCTGGAGCGCTTTTTACGACCGGCGTACCGAAGGACAGAAACCAAGGCCCTTAGGCCGAAATCGTAGTGGTCTTGCTTACTGAGCTGCTGCACAGTCAAATTGTACAATGTGAACACCTTCTTCGCCAGAAGCTAAAAGTATGGCCGAGAGACAACCGACAAGAATGTACAGCCGAGTGAGCGACAAGAAGATAATGTGTGAGTGTGAAGCTAATATGTAGATGTACACAGGAACAAACGCCATTGGTATATCGCGTTCACGAGATATACTATTCAGCGAAACCAGGGGGTAGACACATTAAGCAACGAGGTCGAGTTGCTGAGACGTATTATCCCTACGTCGTTAGACGGTACTTTTTACGCAATTCCGCGTTGCGTTGAAACTTATCGACGCGGCTGCACTGCGTCCTCCGCATATTCTGACTCACTTTAACAAGATTACAGCTAGCAGGGCAGCGTCATCGACCAATTAGTGGAGCAGCGTAGGCTGGCGACTATCTCCTGATTTCGAAACAGGGTTTTCCAGCTGAGCTCCGACTCGTCAGGCAGTTCAACTCCACTACATCGCAGAGCCTACTTTCTACTAAGTGTTAGTACGATTCGCTCTGGTATAACACCCAAGTGCACCCAAAGAGTACCCTAAGCGTTTTCTCATCTCGCACGGTTTGCCTTGATCACTTCGCTTGTGTACATCCCCAAATTACTTATCTACATACGTCTTACCATAAAACGGTGGGTGGTGACATGAAAGACCGGTTGATGATGGACGACAACGGATGTTTTAATCAACTTGCAAATAAATGCCCGCCTCAGCTGAGTCGATGACAGATCCGGCCAAAATCACCCGATGTGCCCCATCGCAATGAAGTTAGACCTTACCGTGGTGCGATGGTTTGTGTGCCTCAGTGATCCATTGAGCTACGCTGGGTGGTGTATTTTTGCGCCTTCAGATCCACTCATACCAGATTGGTCAATGGTTAGAGGCCAGACAAACTCAGCCTCCTGGTCCTCCAGGTTGGGGTTTGGAATGAGGGTGGCACCTTATTAATTAAAACTGACTCTTTGTAGCCCAACGCCAAACCCGCTGCCTTGCGGTCAAGTTTCTGAACCAAAGGCTTTGGTTGAGAACCCTAATCGTTCTCCAGGGCAACCTGACAGTATCCTGTCCACGCAATACAATGAATCTCTCTTCAAACAAATTCCTGATGCTCTGGCCAAGCGATGACTTAGTCGAGAGGAATGAAGGTCCTCACTTCGGAACTGGCCTCGGTTGGAGCTTCACAACTTCCTGGCTGGGGACCAAAAGACTATGAACATGTTTGGCTAAAAAAACATTTGCCAACTTGGTTAGGGTGCGAACTCAGTGGGGTTCCTGCTGTGAGTTTCTTTGTCCCTCCCATTCCTTTTTAGCCTCCCCTCCAACCACTATCTCATTTCGTAGCTTATTATAATTGTACATAATTTTTCTTGTTGCCTAGTAGCCGGCTGGTAGCTTACCGGAACGATGCCCATGCGTTGCTGGTAGCTCAGCTGGCATGCAACTGTTTGTATTTATTTTCTTTTTTTATGTACTGCGGCACAGTAGCTGAGGTGTAATTATGGTGATGACCCGATATGCCACCGATACTTATCTGCGTGCTTGATTGGTCGATTCAGCACCAAACACCATAACATCACGCGCGCAGTTTGTCCACCCAATCACAGTGCTCACCGATGGTCACATTTCGCCCGCGGCTTAGGAACGCTTGATCTGCGTCTACTTGACGCCTACAGGGGGGTCTATTCCTTCTCTACATGGGGGGGGGGGGGACGAAATCAAAATGGACACCGAGGAATGAAGGGCAGTAGAGCAATGTGATGTCTCACGTCACAGGCAACGCGTGAACTGCCGTGGGGTCAGGCGTCTGACGGTGTGGTGAGAATTCAAGCTAGACAGTTAGAATGTGACACGTAACCTACCAATACCAAACCCTTCTTACGGCCACGGACAAAAACCACAATAGCATTACCCTAGTACGTTTAAATGATGTTTCTCCGCCACAGAACAACAAGCGTATCACAGATGGAGTGATCTGATGCTAAGTCTGCATATTTTAAGCAAAATTCGGGGCCAAGGCGCCCGCATCACGCCAACAAAGCATGTTGAGAGAAAACGGGCCTTTCAGTGATCGACGCTGGGGGAACGACTTTGTCCTTCGAGCCTCAAGCCATCTTGTAACCTCAGAAACAAAAGGTAGCGAACAAGCTTCTTTTCAGTGATTCGCCTTTAGGCTATTACAACCACAAGTTAGCAGACTAAAATGAACACATGAGGGTTAAACGTAATGAGTCACTGAATCAAAGTGTCTGGTCGATAAGACTACGTGATTGGTCTAGTTGATGTGAAGATGGGTGAAGTGGAGTGATCGACGTTAGTCTTGCTGGCCTGTACCTGAAATCTACGGGGTGTTTGGGGAAACTTTTTGCGAACATACGTCTGAGTTTTGGAAGCGAATTGCGATCGCCTCCATCATCGAAAGCAAGCGACACCTGACCGTTTGTGCGTGGTATCCGGGTTCACAGTAGATGGGCTGGAATGCATCGTGCGAAATGATTCGACGTTCAGAATCCCCTGGGTGCGACCACAATTCATTGGTCACATTCTTCCTCACACTGGTGTGAAGCCAAGCTAGGCAATGTTCAGGAGCCCTGACGAACAGTCTCTTGCCCCTTTTCCCAAGATATCTTGTTCGACACGAGCAGGAGAAAGTGTACCCAGAAGGGAAGCTGCGATTGAAGTATCCTGTACTCGACTTGCGGGCGCACAATCGACCACGCAGTACGTTCCTAAAGTGGCTATGGGATACCTTCGGGCAGTTCGTTCAGCAACCGCATCACAAACGGTAACAACAGGTATATTACTTGTTTTTCCGTGGAAACGGGTTTCATCTTTGGCAGCGGGAACTCCATTTTGGTCTGGATGGAGTTTTCGGGGTATCCATTCCAATCGCATACGCTTCGGATAAAGCTAAGTTTATCTGAAAGCGTATCATCTGGAAATATTCTCCCAGCTGTCTCCCTTAGAAAACGGATGAGATTCCGTTTTTGGCTTATCAGAAACAACCTGCCGAAGTGGATAATTTGCCAGTTCTACGTTTCTTTACTGCGCATCCTCCTCCGCATCGACGCATCTGATGCCGTTGAAGTGGTTATCCCTCGTCTGGTTCAATGGTTGGCTATTGATCAGAAGTTGAGGTCCTTGGACCTCAGCAGGAAAGAGGAGAGATCGATTTCGGAAGAGCAGAGGGGAAGCGATGTGTATTGGCTAATCATACCGTCCAATATAAAGGTAATATGAAATATTGGTGATCGGTATACAAAGCTCAAGTGCAAACTTATAGAAGGGGCAACTTATGACCAATAAACAATACCGATCCCGCGCTAATTTACTGGTTCACCCAGTTGGCGGCTCACCGGCCATACTTTGGCGATTGACGGAGATTGACACCTAGGCTGCTAGCCTAGAGTTTTTCTTCCTAACAGTCCTATTAATCTGAACATCTTAATATACCGATAAGTTGTTACCTTCTAGCTCGATAGTGAATGCTATGTTATCATGTGCATAGCGGAAGTGATCCAATAGACTACTGACACACAATCCATTATTCACGGTACAAAATATGTCGTCTACAAGTTGGTGGATTCGATTAATTGGTTTCTCTCCAATTTTCCCAGGAAGACGTCCGCGTGCAATGGCCCTAGTGGTGAACCTATTATCACCAAACCTATTTATTGATACAGCGTTTCGCTAAACTGGAAAGGCGACGTGTAGAACACAGCGTAAAGCTCAATAGGCTGAACTGTTCGGATTCCAACCACACTGTCTAAAAGTGTGCTGCACTGACTAAGAAAGATCAGTGCTGATTTTTGGCTATCGTGGGCTCGCCGGCGGCTGTAAGCTAGCGCATCGACCAACATGATGCCTACCATACTCATCATGAAACTGTAGTCGACGCAGTTATTTGCTGACATCAAATATCACACATCTAACGCAGCTACAGCAAGGAACTGTTGAATGAGGAGCACACAGTGACGAATCATGTTCCCAGTCACAACTGTCACATAGTCATCATAAGGGAAATTCCCCCAAGGACTTCTGAGGCGATTTCATAGCACAAAGTTCACGCTTACCTTTGTTGAGCCGAATCCCTCGGCGAATAGGGTGATCTCAGCAATCATTGAGGAATCCGGCACCACCATGGCGATCGGACGGAACATTGATTTGAGATTGTCCGGCAGCTCCGTGCGTCCCGCGTAACCTGGATTCATAGTGATAAAAATCCCACAGGACCAGACCAATTGAAGCATACGTCCATCGAACATAAAACGTGTCTTCTCCATTGGATTCGATGCATGCGAGGCCACAGCGAGTGCGGAGAGGATGGAGAGAATTTGTTGGGCAACAACGGACAGCACTTCAATGTTGATGCTAAAATAATGGTTAGGAGTAGAAAAGAAAATCAAACGATAAAGCAGTCGGAGGTGAGGGAAATGGAACAGTTGCGTTGCATGCATCAAACGAACTCGATGGATCTTTGCAGGTGATGGTAGGTGCACCAATGGAACGTGCTTAACGACAGAGGTAAAATGGTGATCCGTCATTTTCCAATTGAACTAATCTCTGTCAGGCTTGATCAGACCACAACCTCAGTCGGAATAGGTTCGTGTGACAGTCCTATTCTCTTACTACTCGTTAACAGTGTGTGTCCTCACCGATCCGGTGATGAGTTCAAACAGTGATCTTTGTCTCACCATAAAGAGACCGCTTTAGCGAGCCCACGACGATCGAAACGGCGGTTGATTCAAGTGACAGCTTATGAGATGCAGGAGAACGAAACGGTTTTTTGCAGTCATATTGTAAATATTTGCCTCAGATTAGCGAACTTTGCTAGGAATCTTGAAAGCTTTCTTTGACTCAATTTGGACCCAGTGCTTATTAGTGCTGATGTATTTCATGCGGAAACGGCGCATATTGGTTACCTGCTGGCTAGCTGTAGCCTACGGTGAATCCTGTTCTAATAATCGAGAAAAACAGGGTAATCACAGCTTCGCTTCCCGGTAGAGAGTAAAGCGCCTACAAGATGGAGTTTTCTGTCAATAGCTGCTTTCAGCCTCCTCGGGGAGCAAATGTTCGGTTAAGTACTTCACAGGACATTTTGTACTAGTAACCCATGATGCCTTTATGGCGCCCATTAAGTGGATTCCTAGAAGCAAGGTAAGGAAAATTTTAGTTTGATTTCTGGTGCTGATGTTCTTAGCTAGGAAAAGCTCATGTCAGGTCGTCGTTCAGTTTTCCTTGTTCCTGTCTCTCAAAACCCGCTTTGGAACACATCTCGGGAAAACGACCAAAAAGTAATACTTGAGAACTTCAACCTCTGAACTACCATCCTAGTCATCAACGAAGCCGTGGAAGCTTTTAAACACCCAGGCGGTACCACATTCTACGAGTCACCTGAAGAGTTACCACTACCCGGTGGACACCACATAGCGGTAAATCAATTTTACTCACTCGGGCACCCAATCCAGTATAGACCCGGGGCGTTCCAGATGCAACGGCGGTACTTATCAAACACATCCAACTGACCTGCCGTGCCCGCGCGCGCGAGGCTCTGCTTCACAGATAACGCATGATAAGTAATGGCTGTCCACGTGACGTCAGTCGGGTGCTTCAAAGCAGTGTACGGATGTCGAAAAACATTGTCCTCACCTAAAGGAAGCCTAATAGTGCATGACACAGCGCTTGAAAGTAGACTGACCTACACACACATTTTCGAGCTATGTTAAGTTCGCTGTTAAAGAAACGGCCGAAGCCACCCACATAGCCAAAGTGCAGTTTCTGAGTTGAGTTGTTCCATAGCATGATCAAAATTATCCAGCATATGTTAAACGCTTTCAAGATAAACCACCGAGCTAAGTGGGCGTATCTGCTGTGTCCGATGAAGGGCCAAACTCACAGGAAAACTGAGCGTACCATACCACCATTCCGTCTCTCCGTCTGAACTGTTCTTAGCTGATACAACCGGATAATGCACCTGATTTTCAAAACAGGTAGCATGCTTATATCTTCAATCCAGATTGATGCGAAAACTGTCCAAAATTGTTGAAATAATAGATCTACTTCATGAGAATAAGAACGATCTTGACGTAGTTTATTCGCGAACTGCAGACTGATCGGTTCTTCTCAACCTGAAGATGTGTGTCATACTTTTGATACGCTACTGTTGCTTCAAAGTAAAAATCCTCTTGGCACGCTAATAGACCATCACGGCTCTGTGATGAGTGAGAAGATTGATTACTTAGTGACTTGATCCAAAGCTGGTGTGATGGTAAACAGTATAGTGTCGCGTACTTCTGAGGTTCGCACGCCTTTGTCACACTCAGCTAAGTGTGCTACAAACGCATACGTGCCTGCGCTGTTGAAAATCTGGTGTACAGTGATAAAGTTGGGGTATCTCCTATAAGTGGCTGTAAGACCTGACAGCAAACATGACCGGTGCAAGGGGACTAAACATTTATGACCACGCTTGCTTTTTACCCACTCTTGGGGTACCATGGAATCATCGCATTTGCAACGAGGCCGCTTGCGGATGGTGTTGACTCATCTAAAATGTTATTATCACTGTACACAACCATTTCAACAATCAGGTCCCAAAGGACACATGCGTAACTCAGACACATTGTGGACCTGTGTTGTTGGTGGGTGATAGACTTGGCTGCGACGGGAGCAAGTTGGCCAGTTGGTCACTCCAATATAAACTTAACTGACAACACAAAGAAGTCGTGAGGGGGGTTGAATGGTAGAAGTATAAGTTTATCACATCTAGACTCAGTCAGGCAGCTAGCACACGCCCGGAGAAGCACTGTACAGCTATTTCCTCCTTTCGGAAACCGTCAGGAAATGGGGATTCCATCTGACCTCTGTGGGGCTTGAGCCCACAACTGGACCAGTAGCTAAGGGCAGTGAACCAGGGAGGACGGTAACAATGTGATGAATTTCTACTTACATAGCATCAATCTGAGAACGGCTGTTGTAGGAGTCGTGGACGCCATGACTTACAAGTGTAGGCAGTCAGAGAAACTACCAAGTATGGCCACACATCGGAACGAGTCACCAATCTCTTTTGTCAATATATACACTTCTCCTCCCACGCGTTTCCCACTTATCAATCGTCATATGTATGGCTTAGTTTGTGTATTCACGTTCTGGCACCCGACACTAAGCAACATCTAAACGTCTTCAAATCGTAGCGGATCATCTCAGATGCTTTATGGTTTGCTGTTACCTTGGGTAACATGAGGTAGACGCTTACTCGAAACTATAGTGACATAATATTGCTGTCACTGGCAGATGATATGCCCAGCAATTCAGTGCCAAATGGATGTAAGCCATGGGGTTCGCTCTCCAACAAGAGTACCCACAGATGGAAGGCAGCTTAATCCATTAAACCAATTCAGCGCGTGACATTATCCCTTCATTGCACAATTTACGTCAGCTCGGTAACCTGCAGTGAATTTTGTCTCCTAATACCTAGCGGCCTCAGCAACTTTGTAGTGGCGATGACTTTTCTTATGCATCACTATGAACGCAAACGATCACTCTGTCTAGGGCAGGACCGTATCACGGAGGAACGGTGGATCGACAACTTTATGGGACCATGGTCTCTCCAGGTAGCAGGGTGGAGCTGCCAGCTACAGGCCAAGGCGGCCGGAAGTGAAATGAAAGTTAGTGAGGCTGTCAAGGATGACACACCAGTCAGTATTGCCACAATGACCCACATGCTTAAAAGGCCGTGCAAGTGATGAGGCGAGAAACTGCCACGAGACAAAGTTCAAACTTGAGCTGTCTTCTTGTCGCCTAAAGCACGTACCCAGTACGGTGATATGTAAGGCCCACCCATCTAGGTGAGCGTATCGACTACAGTCCAAGAAGTACCCAGAGTTGGGTCCTGCGGCGAAAAGCGCCACGGCAATCCAATGAACTACAACCTACCAGATTGTGGTGTCAGCTACCGGTGGGGTCAGCCAATCAATTTGACCCATCAAATACAAGCAGAATTCTTCCAGCATCCTAGCCCATGATGCAATCGAACAATATGTAGCGGGTATAGGGTCATTCAGAACACTGGGTCGGTGAAGTCTTTGTATTGGATAGGACGCTTAACACGCATACATCAATGATGCATCGATGTCTCCGGTGTTCGCGTTTACATCTGGTGAAACGTGCTAGTGGACCTCTGCGAATGCACGGTAGAATGTCGTCAAGTGTTGCGTTCTACTTTGGTCGCATCACCAATTCACTCGACTACTGAACGTTACAAAACGATTCGCTTGTTCATCGGTGGAGTTTCTCCACTACTGCACGCATTTCGCGTGTCCGAGCGATTAAACCCACCATCCTAACCTCACGCATGGGTGGCTAGGGCCAAAGGTCGGAGGATTTATCACAGTCGGCCGTACAGGTGACCACGTGACCAGTGTGCATCAAATGCTAAAGTCGTGAACATCCTAGCACATTTCAGCGTGAGACATCAAGCCTATTCTCTGGAGGAGGATGACCGTGCGGATCATTAGGTAGGGGGTAACTTCGACCTTGTGGTTCGGTTCTAGGGCTTGCACCACGATGAAACAGAGGTGTGCATAGTCAGGCCCTATCATTGGCGGGTGACTGGTGCAATCGCCAAAGTGAAGGCATGCAATTTGGTGGACGCCGTAGTGATCACTAACGCCGGACAAAGTTCGTGAACCAAAACAGCTGCTTGCTGATCATAAAGTTCCGTGGAACCCTGGCTCTCAGCCCCAGATCACGTGCATGTGCTCATTTGGTTCTTTTGTTTCCCCCATCCTAACCCACACTCACACAGAGTGGGAATGTTTCTTAACGCGAATTGGTTTGTGGCATGTGGAAAGCGAATGATGTCCTCAGTTTGCAATTGCTCAGAAGACATGAAGCAATATCATCCAACAATGTTCGCTCTACTGCACAGTTTAACGTGTACAGTAATCAGATAGGTGGAATGGAATATAAAGTAAACCGGTTCCCATATGGAAAGCTTTCGGTTCCGACGCAAACTGGAACCTCAACTAAGCTCACCGATCCGTCGTTATCACCTGTAGCCTCGCATACGCCTGAAGTTATGACCCAACTGTTAGAGGACAGCGACCGTTCCCCGCCCGTGATGAGAAAGTGCAACCGACACCCAACCAAGAGCGATCAAAATAGGTAGGATCAGTCAGCTACATGGAACTGAAAATACTCACTGTTTTTGGACGGCGATGAGCAGCGCTTCTTTAGAACGTTTCTTTATGGATCTCGAGCCTTCTACACATTGTATTGGTTTTAACATTGCCGTGCACCTCATGGATGTTAGGTTTTTGGTCATTGCGTTCCCAGCTTCCAGTACGGTAGGGTTTACGTGACGGACGGCAAATATCTTCGTGAACCGAATAATAGAACAGTCTCGCTGATCCTCTTAAAACGCCACTCGGCAGCTCAACTCACCACACAGGTAGAAAAGTCGAGTAATGCAGTGCTACAAAGGGAAGCGCTACGAACGTTACTGCGCGGCTTGCATCAACTGGTTGGTTGACCATTGCTTGTCAGATGTCTGCGACCTGAGGTACTAATCTGTGCTTGAAATGGTTTTGGCCGCCGCACCCGCTTGAGGGTTTCCACCAGTAACGTAAGTGAACCTGACAACTCACCCGGTTTTGTAATCTGTGGGCCACTGAAGCTGGCACTTCGATGTTTTATTAGCCCCGGTGGACAAACAGTACGCGTAAATCTCTTTCGAATTCACCAGAACAACACCGCAGATGACTGGAAGCGTCCCGTTACCTCACCATACGCCTGTTGTCGACAGACGAAAATGCATCTAGTCAAAGCAGTCGGTGCAATCTGTTATTTCTGACTCTACAGTTCACTTACTGTTCCGCTGCTTGCATGGAATGCGGACACACGATGTCGCCACGGCACTTTGGAGGTTACTCATGTGTTTTGAAACAAGCGCGCACGGGACAGCTTACAAATGCTTACCAACATGAGCTGCACCTTTCTTTGCGTTGAGCTGCCTTCTCTAAAATGAGTCACATTGCCAGAGAACATGTTACGAACAATCGCAGTTTTGAGCGCGAAAGCTAGCGAGTCTATGTCACGGAATCATTGCGGCCCAGTGACAACTCAATATGGGAATTATTTCCTACGCACGCAGGATGATGACTAAGGTCCACCTAGTGACCGATTCCGAAAGATCTACAAGCTAGTAATCTATAGATCTTTAGTAAACTTAAGTGAAGGCAGTTTTCCATCTGAATGCGAGAGATGGAGAAGATATCAGGTGCGCAACCGGGTGTCATCTGAAGTTGGATAATGATGTAAAGTGGTGTTAGTTGATTCGGTAGATCAGCCATATCGGTGTCTATTATGAACCACTGGATAAATGCATCCGGTGTTTATGTCTGTTGCTGTTTGCATTTCTTGTGTGGCTAGGGTTGTAAGCCAAGAGAGTCACTCGTTCTGACGGGAACGCAAAGCGATGGAGGTGGAATGATGACCATTGAAAGTACAGTTCCGCGATACCAACATATTTTGATCTTACTGAAGAAATAGGGCACTCACCGGTTAAATTCATCGAAGCATCCCCAGGCTCCAGTTTGTGCGAGACCGGCGAACATGCGACCCATGGATTTGTAGTCCAAGCCCTCGGAGCAGTTCACGACAATCACATAGTCCCCGAGCGATTTGCCTAGGTCCTTTACTGTCTCCGTCTTGCCTGTCCCAGCTGGACCTTTCGGCGAACCACCACGGTGTAGATGAAGCGCGGTTGTGAGGGTGATGTAGCATCTGTCGGTTAGAGGGGTAATAACCAGCCTACCAGAGTTGCCCAAATACTCGTACCCGTATAAGAAGCAGGTGTTGGTTTGACGCACAAAACAATCGTCCGGTTCCTGTAGACAAAAACACATTCGGAATAAAACAAGACGATATCAGATGTTAAGTCAACAGGTAAAAGTTGTTATAGATTTGCTGCGCTTTGAATGAATCAGTTACTGCTTCATAGGAACAGAGTCCTATGGCAACGTACAGCCAGTTAAGACCAATTCCCACTGGGCGGAGTCGTCAAAATAATGCAGAAAAATCGCCCAGTAACAAGTCTGTGAGCGTGTTGACAAAGGTCGGGCACGTCCAGTGAGCATAGTGACGGATAAGTTGGGGCAACAGGGCACACAAAGTATCCCTGTTCTAAGCATGGACGCTGCGTATATCTACAGAACAGGGAGACGTGCTGGCCAAGGCGTATTAAAGGTATGGGGCTGAATGCCACAAGAAAGCTGTATCCGCATAGTAAAGGCAAAATCACCATATGATCGTCCGCTCTGGCGCAATTCAAACCGATCCCAGGAAGTAGTGCATTGGGTAAGGATGTGCAACTCCGTCTGCTGACTGACCCAAAAGCCAGCGAATCATCGACACACCACACCAGTGGTCTTAGCCAGTGGTTCAGTCGGTGTCAACGGAAGTGGGTCAGTAGTCGGACTACCGTACCACACAGTTCTCTGTAAAACTGGGGCTCACGCTCACGAAGTTTCCTTTCCAAAAGATTCTCTTTTAAAGTCAGGTAGAATCATGTGAATGACCACAACCGTGGTGCGTATGAACACACGCTTCATGATAGCTACTTGTTTGTTTCAAGTTGCCGAATTGGTTGCTGTGCCCATCACTAGAGCTTGTGGGAGTTCTAAAAGCTTCAGTCAGCTACTGCGTGGATGGGCTGCTAAGGCCCAGAGTAGGGCGCCTAACATCATGGTACGGATCAAAGACGTTAACATTGGCTCCTGAAGATATTAGGCAAACGGTCGGGGTTGAACACTGGTATCTGAGTTACATCGCCCGTAGCTGGTGGGACAATCGAATGCTTGTTGCATTGTTACTCGCCAACTAAGGGGCTGGTATCGTCTGTTGTATTTGAGCCGCCTGAACTGTTCGGGACACACCCATCAGGAAGATGTATATACCTACCTTGACAGGTACTGTTTGCAAGTCTAAGTCCGGTTTGACAATGCTCCAGGATGATCGGCTGATAGCTCAGTGACAAGACGTAAAGAAGCTGGCCGGAAAATTGTGTAGATCTGGTGCATTGCTCAGTGATTGAATAACTTATCCGGTATGATGTAATGGTGAAATCAAGGATGATCCTGTATTCGGCTTCCTGTTTCCGTTATTTAGCTTTTCTTTCACCGACAACATGCTTTGCTTTTATTTCCATAAATTTATGCTTGCATCTTTCTTGAATTTCACCACCGTTCATCAATATGATTACAACGATGTATGTCATGCTAGCTGGATTCATAGCAACTCAGTGCTTGGACCTATTGTGATCAAGAACATGACACGTAAAAAGGAACCGTTTTACGGTGTACAAAGAGCAAAGTCGTGGACTATTTGGTCACAAATACCTTTATTCACATGAATCAGGTGCGTCACTCGATGGTCAGTGGTTCGTGAGAACCAATCAAAACAGGACCATGGCTGGTTAACTGGAAGGACCATAGTGGTGAAGGTACACTTAACTATCGCTTTTATCTACTCTTCATTTATGTGGAATGCGCGTGTCTGTCGGGGACTACTATGGCATTCGGGGATCGTGAACAGGTGAATCCCGTGGACGCCACTGTGGCAGGCATGGCAGCCCCTTATGAGTCCCGGTATGGACAGACGTGTGATTTTGAATTCCGTTTCTGATACAATGTGATAAGACTCTTCAAGAGATTGAACACTAGTCTATGAACGAAGTAATGTTGAATGCAGTGAATGCGCGTACTATTCGGATTGTGGTACCGATCAATGGTGGGAGATTGGCATTCTCCAATGATAAGGATTTTGTCCCCGTTGGCTTGGGCTCGTCGTCTGGGTCGGTAGAATCCCTTCCTATGGGTACGTAACTTTATCGAGCCCTGCTCATCCTCGGTTGAGCAAATCGCACGAACATAACCCACAGTGTTAAAATGCGCTCACCTTAAGATCGGTCTGTCACGCATACATGCTATTAGGAGAACAGCTATTAGACATTCATTTATTGTGACCGAGCTTGATAGCTATTCTTTACTCTTCCTATTTTCTATTTCTTGACTGTTGTTTAAACGCTCTACTGGGTTCGCCCGATTGGTACATCCGCGTCATTGTTAATGGACGCTCATCGTCATGCCCTTTCTCAGCAGCGCTGTTTGCAAGAACATATTCTATTGGTTTTTTCTTCTCATCACTGTTCTACTTGGTTATGTTAAAGGAATATTTAGTGTCACACAATTATTGTACTAGTTTTCAACTTTTGGGTCTGCATTCCTTATTCGCGTTTGTTTCGTGACTTTTGTTTAAACGTTTCATTTCGTCATTCTGATTGGCCAGTGCCCGTCACTGTAAATGGTCGTTCGCTTTACGCTTGGAGTCCAATGATGCTATTTTTAAGGACCTACGCGATTCGCTCTTACATACACGGTTGCTTATTCGCCGTTGCATTTTACGTTTTTCCTTCAGTTGGTTGGCTCAAGTGTACTTTAGTAGCTTCCCTTCATTTTGCCTTCAAACTATATAAGCAACTGTGATTTCATGTATACAAGTCTCCTTCTGGCTCGTCTTTGGACTTCTTCTTGCGGTCGTGGGGTGAAGGCGTCAGCGGCGACACAACAGATTTTCTGGCGACGGAGGTTCCGGTAATCATGTCGATTTCGTTCGAGCAGATGCAGACGCTCCTTCAACAGCAACAACTCCAGTTTGAAAAATCTCAACGACAGTTGATCGAGTTGCTATCTCAGAAGCTGAACATCCAAAGCGAATCCCCGACGACAACCGCACGGCCATCGGTGGACGCCCTTGCTGCTTCAATCACAGAATTTGTTTTCGATGGATTGAACGGATTGACATTTGAATCCTGGTTCTTAAAGTATGAAGATATTTTTCGAGTGGAACTTGCAGACCAAGACGATGCCTGGAAGGTTCGTTTGTTGTTGAGGAAACTTGGCGCAGTCGAACATGAACGTTACACAAATTTCGTGTTGCCGAAGAATGCAAGAGACTTCAGCTTCGATGAGACGGTGAAAACGCTGACGCAGATATTCGGTGAGCAGGCCTCTCTGTTCAGTGTTCGCTACAATTGTTTGAAGTTAGTCAAACGCGATGCCGTTGATTTTGTCACACATGCCGGGATCGTAAATCGCGAATGTGAACGATTCAAACTGGGTCTGATGACACCTGATCAATTCAAGAGTCTTATTTTCGTGTGCAGTCTCCAGTCCCACGCTGATGCCGATATTCGAACACGTATTCTCCACAAGCTCGAACAAGAACCACAGTTGACGCTGCAAGAGATTACAGCCGAATGCCAGCGACTGATTAACTTGAAGCACGACACAAAAATGATTGAAACTGCTGACCACAGGACAGAACCCCAGATTTGTCGCACAGCTATCCGTGGTAAAGTGATGAACCAGAATCGGTCAACTCAGAAGCCCCCGACCGCATGCTGGAATTGTGGCGCTTGGCATTTTGTGAGAGACTGTATCTACAAAGGGCATCAATGTCACAAGTGCAAGCGGTTTGGTCATAAGGAAACCCACTGTCGAGTTGCGCACAACTTCAGACGTTCATTTCCCTCGAGATTGCGCACAAACATCAACTTCAGAAGGGCGAAATTTCATGGACCGGCCACAAAGGTAGTTCTCGCTGCATTTCGCACGGAATTCGCAGGCAAGAGAAAGTATTTAACAGTAAAAGTCAATGGTATTCCAGTCACCTTGCAACTAGATACGGCGTCCGACATCACAATCATTTCGCGATCCACTTGGAGGAAGCTTGGAAGACCAGCATTCAAGCGCACAACTCTGACGGCTCAGAATGCATCCGGGGAACCGCTGAGATTGGATGGAGAGATTGAATGTGAGGTCAACTTCAAGGAACTACAACTCCGCGGCACAATCTACCTAGTCTCATGCACCGACGTCAATCTTCTCGGAATCGACTGGATTGAAAAGCTGAACTTGTTTAATGTACCACTGAATCGTGTCTGTGCTGAAAGGAATGTCACGGTGCACCATACAGCCATACCGACTCCTCCGGGTCAAAGCATCTCTGAACAGCTTCAAACGAAGTATGCGTGTGTATTCCAGTCGGAACTTGGACACTGTAAGAAAATGCAGGCAAAACTTACTCTGCTTCCGGATGCCAGACCAGTGTTTCGACCCAGACGTCCTGTCCCTTATGCTTCCCAAGCACTTGTTGAACAGGAACTTGATCGATTGCAGCAGGCCGGAGTGATCGAGCGAGTCAATTTTTCACCGTGGGCTGCGCCTATTGTTGTGATCAGGAAACCGAACGGTTCTATTCGTTTGTGTGCAGATTTTTCAACGGGCCTGAATGCTGCACTGGAACCCCATCAGTATCCGCTTCCACTCCCTGAGGACGTGTTTGCAAAACTGAACGGAGGCAAGTATTTTGCTACTCTTGATCTTGCAGACGCCTATTTGCAGTTAGAAGTTGAACCGGAAAGCAGGAAGCTTCTAACAATCAACACGCATCGCGGTCTCTACCAGTACAACCGTTTGCCATTTGGAGTCAAAACGGCACCGGCAATCTTTCAGCAAGTCATGGATGCCATGCTGACGGGTGTAACCGGAGCGGCAGCCTACCTGGATGACATCATCATAATGGGCTCGACGCAAGATGAGTTATTTCAACGATTGAATGACGTGCTACAAAGAATCAAAGATTACGGTTTCCGATTACGAGCGGACAAGTGCAAATTTTTCCTGAAGTCAATTAAGTTCCTGGGTTTCGTAATTAACGAGAACGGCCGACGACCCGATCCCGAAAATATCGAGGTGATAGACCGGTTACCGGCGCCATCGGATGTCACAACGTTACGGTCATTCCTTGGGATGGTGAGTCACTATAGTGAATTTCTACCATGCATGCATCGCCTGCGTCATCCTCTAAACCATCTGCTGATGAAAGACGTCGAATGGAAATGGTCTGCACAGTGTCAACAGTCGTTCGAGAAACTGAAATCTCTGCTGAAGTCAGACTTATTGCTTACGCATTATAACCCGAAGCTGGAGATTATCGTGGCCACGGATGCTTCAAGCTATGGAATTGGTGCTGTCATTTCACATCGTTTTCCAGATGGATCCGAAAAGGCTATAGCACATGTTGCACGGGCGCTGACGGCATCCGAAAAGAATTATAGTCAGATTGAGAAAGAGGCGTTGGCTATCATCTTTGCAGTGCAGAAGTTCCATAAGATGGTATATGGTCGACGGTTCACGTTGGTGACTGATCACAAACCGCTTCTGGCAATCTTTGGATCCAAAAAGGGGATTCCAGCATATACGGCCAGTCGACTTCAGCGATGGGCAACTCTGCTCTTGGGTTATGATTTCAGCATGCGATACTTGTCTACGGATTCTATAGGGCAAGCGGACGCCCTTTCCAGATTAATCGATACCGGTAAGCGTGAGTCAGAAGACGCAGTCATTGCCTCCATCGCAGCCGAAACGGATGTCACCTACATGGTACATGACGCCGTGAGTAATTTACCGGTCACTGGCACAATGGTGAAGCAAGCCACTGAACAGGATGCATTGCTGCAAGAGGTATTAACCTACACAAGACGGGGCTGGCCAAAGAAGTGCCCGAAAGAAGCATTGACACAGTTTTTCACACGACGCAACTCTTTGTCTGAAGTTGATTCCTGCCTGTTTTTTGCAGATCGCATTGTCATTCCAGAAATACTCAGGTCACGCGTGTTACGGCAACTGCACAAGAGCCATCCAGGAATCGCTCGCATGAAGGCGCTTGCGCGCAGCTACGTTTTTTGGCCCATGATGGATAGCCAAATTGAAGATATTGGCCGATCGTGCTCCAGATGCATCAGTGCCTCCAAGTTACCGGTACGTTCTACATTACAAGCTTGGCCAAACCCTGAATCGCCCTGGTCGCGCATACACGTAGATTTCGCAGGACCAGTCGAAGGAGTGCATTTCCTCGTTATTATTGACGCCTACAGTAAATGGCCGGAGGTAATCACTATGCAAAACACGTCGGCCAACAGCACAATTATTGCGATGAGACATGTCTTCAGTCAGCACGGATTGCCAGTAACAGTCGTGTCAGATAACGGGGCACAGTTTACGTCCTGTCAATTTGCTGCATTTTGTGCACAGAATGGGATCGAGCATGTGAGGACGGCCCCGTATCATCCGCAGTCTAATGGCCAAGCGGAAAGATTTGTGGATACCCTGAAACGAGCATTGTGGAAGTCAAAAGAGGAGGGATCGTTGAACGAAAGATTGGAACGTTTCCTGTTGAACTATAGAGTTACCCCGAATCCTAATGCACCAGATGGCAAATCACCAGCTGAAGCACTTATGGGTCGAAGGTTGAGAACCACACTAGATTTGCTGACCCCCAAGCGCCCGTCTCTACAACTACGGAATTCAGTGATGGAGCGTCAGTACAACAGGCGGTATGGTGCAAGAAAAAGGATTTTCAAAGTGGGCGATCTTGTGTTTGCAGCTGCGAATCAAGGACGGCGGATCGCATGGATACCAGGACGAGTCCTGCGGCGCCGAGGCAACGTGATGTATGATGTTCAAGTGGGTACACAGGTGTGGAGACGCCACGTAAATCAGTTGAGGTCACGTTATACACATGGTGCCGCCGTTCCGAAAGCCAACGGACTTGACGTCAATGAATTGCTGGACACTGGCAAGCCTAGTACTCCTGCAAGTGGTGAAGTTAGTCCAGTAGAATGCATGGAAAATGAAGCTCGCCACAGGCCAAAGAGAACAAGAAGATTCGTGCAGCCCCTCCAAGTGGATCCGCGTCGAGGTAACCCGCATTTTTAAGAGAGGGAGGTGTTGGAAGTGAAAAAAACACAGGTATACTTGGGTAACCGTTCATAACTGTAGACTAGAGTTTTGTTCTGTGTTACAGAACATTTGTTACTATCGCTTGTTACATACCCCTCACACGTCCCGTGGTTCTTTGAGATCGATAAATTCAAATTAGCCCTCAGCCTTGATTGGAACTGAAATTAGAGTGTTTTCATACCCACGCCAGGCCGTGTAGTGTTCCGCAAATATACCTCCTGTCCGGTGTGTTGTCTTTTTGACTCGTAGGGCGCAATCTAAGGAGTCGAAAGCCTGTGGACACAACACACTCATATACTCACAACGTGAGAGCTCAATATCTATGACCTGGAGAATCCAGAAGCCGAGGAGGAATAGTCCAAGGCCTATTTCCAAGAGATAATAACTATCACACTCCTAAGCAACCACGTTAATGCTCCGACGAGGTAAAGAACAGCGAATAAATGATCAATAATAGATCTAGCGCCCACCAGCGAGCTCATGGTAGGTAGATTAAATGTAAGCAGTTCTTTGGGTCGAAACAATCACGCTACTTTACTGTTCGATTAAATTTGCTACGCCGAATAGCCGCTTCGCAGCCCAAATAGATGCAATCTGTTAGGTATTACCATTTTGTTGTCCGCATTCGCTAAAAACGCTGTTTGGACATTCATGACTGAATGCACCCTAGAAACAGCCTGGAACATGTTCTTGAAAACGTTCACGTCACTACTCACAAAAACATCAGAGTCAAAAGCTG
>OX104067.1:40266674-40328728 GCA_944474145.2 Dicrocoelium dendriticum | reverse complement strand
TGATCAGTTCTACACTGAGCTATCCTCCGTGATACGGTCTGTGCCGAGGAGCGACCGACTATTTCTGCTGGGTGATTTCAACGCGCGCGTTGGGCGTGATGCATCAGCGTGGACAGATGTTATCGGTGCGCATGGCATTGGTTCAGCGAATGCGAACGGTGACAGGCTGCTCTCACTGTGTGCCACTCACGGCCTGACGATCACGAACACTCGGTTTGCACTGAGTGCGAGTGATATAGCAACTTGGACGCACCCACGGAGTGGTCACGCTCACCTGATAGACTATATCATCGTACGTCAGCGTGATTTGCGTGAGCTGCGCATGACACGGGTACTGCGCGGAACTGCGTGTGGCACTGCTCACAAATTGGTTCGGACCAAACTGTACATATATTTTCGTAAATCGATGTATTGCACCCCCGCCGTGAATCGGCGTAAATTTAACATTCTCTCCCTCGGCACTGTGGCGAAACGTGCTGAGCTGGAGAAGGCGATGGCTGCACGCCTGTGTGGTGATGTGGACTGTATAGCCACAGTGGGCGACCTGTGGCACCACATTCGCGACCAGGTGACAGCTGCTGCGGAGGAGACCATCGGGCGCGCAAACTGTAAGCGGCCTGATTGGTTTGATGACAACAATGTGACGATTGACGCATTGGTGTCAGAGAAGAATGCAGCATTTGCTGCACATGTTGCAGACCCCAGTGACTTGGGGAAGAGTAGTCAGTTTCGCAAATTTCGACGGCGACTGACCCGAGAGCTCCGTCGCATTAAAAATGCATGGTGGACGGAGAAGGCGAAGCAGATGGAATGCTACGCGGAACGCCGTCAACACAAGGAATTCTTTGACTCCTTGAAGGCGGTGTATGGACCGAGATTGGAGCCGCTGAGGACACTGATCGATGGTAGTTCGGGCGCTACCTGCTCCCAGACTGCAGACATAATGCAGGTCTGGCGGAAACACTTTGACTGTCTCTTGAACAACCGTTCAGAGATCGACTGGCCTACATTGAATGGCCTGAAGCAGCACGATGTGAAGGCGGATCTGGCAGATACGCCGAGACTGGATGAGACGCAGAGAGCACTTGCTCAGCTGCGAAACGGCAAATGTGCCGGAGGTGACGGGATCCCACCTGAAGTATTGAAACACGGTGGACCCGCGTTGTTGACTGCGCTGCACCACTTGGTGCAACGCGTGTGGATTGAGGAGGAAGTGCCTTCTGAGCTGAAGGATGCCCTTGTGCTACCACTGTACAAGGGCAAAGGTAGCAAGCAATGTTGCACGAATTATCGTGGCATCAACTTGCTGAGTTGTGTGGGCAAGGTGATTGCCCGAATCCTGCTCAATCGCCTCGTGAGTCAGATTGTGGAACCTCACGTGGCGGAAGAGCAATGTGGATTCCGTTCGGGTCGCAGCACTATAGATATGGTGTTTGCGGCTCGTCAGTTGCAAGAGAAGTGCAGAGAACGACACCAGCCTTTGTACTCGCTTTTTGTTGATTTCACCAAGGCATTTGATACGGTGAACCGCGAGGCACTGTGGCTGGTGTTGGGTAAGTTTGGTTGCCCGCGTAAGTTTGTAAGTTTAATTGAATGTCTGCACAGTGGTATGCGAGCGAGGGTGCAGCTGAGTGGAGAGACCTCTGATGACTTTCCAGTTGTCTCTGGTGTGAAGCAAGGCTGTGTGTTAGCTCCTGCCCTGTTTAATATCTATCTTCATGCAATGTTGTCTTGTGCTTTTGATGCGGCTTGTGTTTACGGTGTTCGTGTGGAGCACCGTATTGATGGTGGGTTGCTGAACATCCGTCGTTTCGGTGCGAGAACTCTAGTCTGTGAGACAACTATCCGTATGTTGCTGTTTGCTGACGACTGTGCGTTGTTTTCACACAACGCGGATGAGTTGCAGCACATGACTAGTGCTCTGGCTTCGACAGCGGCCAAATTCGGGCTCACCATCAACACAAGCAAAACTGTCTGTCTGTTTCAGCTTTCACCGGAGGTGCAATCTTCAATATTGCCGCAAATCAGCATTGGTGCTGAAGTATTGGAAACCACCTCCCGCTTCTGCTACCTTGGAAGTGTGATGTCGACTGATCAGCAGCTACACATTGAGTTGCGTAATCGCGTGTCGAAGGCGGCAGCGGCATTCGGGAAGCTAGAGTACCGAGTGTGGAACAACCATCAGCTTAGCATTGGCACGAAGCTGATGGTGTACAAATCCATGGTACTGTCCGTTCTTCTATACGGCAGTGAAACGTGGACCATGTACCGTCGGGATGTGCGATATCTCGAGCGGTTCCATCAGCAGTGTGTGCGACGAATTCTGCGGATCGGCTGGGGCGCCCGTGTTGCAGACACGGAAGTGTTGCGCCGAAGTGGGATGTATGCAGTGGACTGCATACTTTTACTGCGCCACCTAAGATGGCTCGGTCATGTGAGCCGTATGGATTCGACGCGAATACCGAAACAACTTTTATACGGTCAGCTGAGTATAGGGAAGCGGCATGCTGGGAAACCCAAGTTACGTTACCAGGACATGATTAAAGTGAGCCTCACACGTTCTAATCTTGATTGCAGATCATGGGAATCGAAGGCGGTTGATCGGCGTGCATGGCGCGATCTAATCACGAAGGCAGTTGCTGAGGTGCGGGAGAAAGCCCTCATGCATGCAGAGAAGAAGCGGCAAGTGCGGAAGCGGCAAGCACCGATGAATTGTACTCCATCGACATCGAGCGCATTGTGTTGTAGAACATGCGGTCGCGAGTGCCTTAGTCAGGCAGGCCTAGTGAGCCATGAGAGAGGTCACTCGGGACCACTGCCGAAGCGACGACGGGTCCCGCAGTGAACGTAGGCAGCACCGGCGCAGCGTTTGTAGGCACGCTGAATTCGATTTACTAACCGCGTGCTTGCATGCTAAGTCTCTTTATTTCAGGTGGTGGGTTTTCGGTTCTCTCCTAATGCCTTTCTTTCTCATATAAATGTCTAGTGGGCCATGAGCTAGGTCCTTTGGGGCCACTACAGAAGCGACGATGGGTCCTGCAGAGAATTACGACGAGCCGGCGCAGCGTTTGTAGGCACGCTGATTTCGATTTACTAACCGCGTGCTTGCATGCTAAGTCTCTTTATTTCAGGTGGTGGGTTTACAGTTTTTACCTTAATGCTTTTCTTTCTTATATAAATATCTCCATGTACTCTATTCCATTAACTTGCACATATCGCTTTAGCCAGTTGTATTCGATTTCCGTAAAATTTTTGTGTTCGTGGCATACCGTGAACTATATTTCCTGACTTCGTGCACTTAGCTGGGATGTGTTTGTAAACAACTTATTACGTATGCTATTTAATTAAGGTTTATGTCACCGTTTCCTTATGCATTAATCCAGTTTTTCTCTTTTTCTTTCTCTCTCTCTCAAGTGATTGGCTGTTGTTTGATATCCCCGGTGTGGCTGCGCTTGATGTGCATGTTGACAAGGTGCCTACCTGTCTATTACCCACTACCTCGTCCATACTGGCTCCAGGAGACAGTTGGTCGTTGCTGGAGGGGACGGGGTGCACGGTTCTTGTGGCCGTGTTAGGCTCGAAGAGTGGTTCCATGCACTCAGTATGGAGCGGACTACGGTCCAGCCACCGCCTTGTGTGCGGTTGATTCCCCAAATACAGCGTGCTTGTGTTTGCCTGTGAAGGAGTGTGGGCCGGCTCCGTTGATGAAACGTGGTTCCCATCCACATGCCTCCCGGTCTTATTCCTTCGGGTTTACACTGGATATGGGGTGTGTGGTTGGAGCTGTGGGTGGTGCAGCGCAAGCCATCCATGGTCCCTCTGTAGGCGCAGGCGTCCTGTGGCTTGCCACAGTGACAGGCAAATCCGAAACCGGATGCCGCCAACCATGTATTTCCTTTATGTATTGCGGTACAATAGCGGAGGTGTTTTACCATCTCTAGCTGACATGTATAATGATGATGATGATGATGATGATGCCAGCCTTGGAACGCCCTCCCTAATTATGTCGTCTCTGCTCCCAAGCTGGCGATAGTTAAAAAACGTGCTGACGATGCATTGTCTCACTTACATTTCATTTTATGACTTGTTAGGCAGGGGCTACAAAACGCAATCAAACGGTGTTTTACCAAACGCCTAACCAATGGGCTTATTGATTTATACTTTTAATAAGCGAACATCTCCGCCATTCCAAATAAGTATATGGTAAGTTCGCCAAAACGCTTTGCATTTTATCATGCAATTGATTTTCGAAGTAATTTCTATCTCACGGGACTTGTTAAACAACGCTTTTTTACCCGTAATAAACCATTGTTCCATTGTTCCTACGCGGATTCGAACCGGTGACCTTATGATTGCAAGCCGGGCTTGCAGATCACTCGGCCAGCGGCCGACAGGCAGGTAGACCGTAGTCACCCACCGTGGGTCGGCGGGATCATGAGTATGATGATTGTAATTAAGCACCCGAGTTGGATGTGGTGGTTACCCGTAATACTCACTCAGAAGTAAACCACGATGAATGTTAGGCTACAAATGGTGAATTGAACAGCTTACCTGATTATCTTCCAAAGCTTGGAACACCTCATCTGTGGAACGGATCTTGTAGGTGTTTTTCTCCTTATGCGGAATAATGTCGAGCTCGTTGTTTTGCCAGAACCTTTCCATATTATCTAACGCGTGTTCAATGGCCAGTTCCTTGGTGGCGGCGCCAGAAATTTCATGGACGATGTCAGAGTATTGTTCGAAACCGAGCTGTATAATGCGCTCCAGGGTGAACTCCTGCGAGCTCTCGTCGAACTGCTTGCTCATCTCTGTTTTCAACTGCGCCCAATGACGTTGTCGCATGGCCGGATTGCGAAGGCTGACAATCAACGGCATTGTTCTGCGAAATTGGTCCACTCTGGCCTTACTGCTTTCGACGACTTCCCAATTGCGATCCTAAGTGGTGTAATAAAAGGAAAAACGATCAGAAGCACATTTAGGCTAGTACCTTCAGGTGGAATGATATTGTGTCACCCACAATTGCTCCAACTCAGCCCGGCAAACAAGACACCAAGAGGTGAAGAAACAAGGTTCTATTCAACAGAACGTGGCAATGTTACATAGCAGAGGAGCAGCTGTCATAATAAACCAAGGCAAAGAGACCACCGGACTGAGCTGCCAAATAAGAGCGCAGTCACATGAAATCCCAATTAGCTACACTCAACGAAGAGTACTTGATAGCGTCACTCTCAGAGGGAAACTATGGCAAGCCACCAGAATCAGCGACTGTTAACGGCTAATAAAGGCTACCAGAAATGATGCGCTAAAACAAACGTCAAGAGATACACGCAACAGAAATGAAAGACTGGAGTTGCAAACTGTCCCACAAAAGGCGTCTCAATTAGGCGTTTCCATTAACAAATGGTGCGGATGAAAGGGGTACAATACGTTCCGAGTTCGTGGTGCACAATGCCATACACTAGCTACTCTGAAGTTGCCGGGTATATACGGCGGAGTTACTCCAGGGTCAAACAAAAATGTCACTGTTACCAATGCCACAAAGTAAGGTACTTGGTCTGTGTGGTCGACGATCATACTTACTTTCACATTTTAACCTAAAGCTCGGGAGGTTACCCTTTGAGGCAGAAGGTTGCGGATTCACATCACTGCGTTTACCACTTGCAAGTCAGTCTTGAATTGTTCGTTGAGCGATGCTAGCACTTCGATGAGTTGGAGAAGGAGGTTACTGAGTTTAAGCTGACGTCCATATTTGTGAACTGCCCCGCATAATGATTATTTAATCTGTTTGGTAAATGCCAACGGTATTCGATTCCGTCTTGGGTCAGGAATAGGTCCCAGGAGAGAAGCTCCACTAACGGGTCACAAACGGATGTTGTCGCTTACAACGGTCATCGGGCACTCGAATGAAGTGTACAACTTTGAACGGTGGATTGGCTATGTCACGCATACATAGCGAATAATAAATGAAACTTGAGTACGGTGCTGAGGTTGTTGTGTCCGCCGTCCTCGGAGTAAGTTGGTCACCTTAAGTAGCAGACAATCTCTGTACCTGCCATCACGATACTGAGAGGTGCAAAGTTTCACAAGATACTTAAACATTTATTTCACTGACCAAGCAGGACTGATCTTCAAAGGGTGTTTTAGAGGGTAATGGCTCAGTTTAATGAAAACTGTGACTGTCTTACCCGGCCCATCTAGTGGAATTAGCCAAAATTAGATGAGCTTCTTAGGGCCGGTAGTGCTTCGAAGCCAGAGACATGTCCGAAGCAAACTACAGTACCGTGGAAAATTGTTACTCTGGCATGAAAGTCGTGTTTCTGGGATCCGACTTTAACTCTCCAGGACAGCAATATGTATGATGGTGTGTGATGCATCGTAATACGTTGCAGTGGTCTCGCTTGTCATCCCATTATCCGATGGTATTGGCGGCCTTCTCGCAATTGTAACGTCATAGTTTTTATATCCTGTTGTGTCAAATGGATGAATTTATATTACCGATGCATCCCCGTAAGGACGAAAGATCAGCCGTATTAATTAGGTTCGGTACTGCTGAGATGGTATAACAGTAACGAACTTCAACAAGACGAAGTGTTCCGGTGAATCAGTGAATATATGTACTTATGTTGGAATGGGTCCTCCGCGTTACCATGTTTTAATCCCATAGAAAAGATGTAATATGAAACATACCGGCCATACCGGCCAATTAAACACTGAGGTCCGGTAAGTAGTTGCGCATTCGAGACGGCATCAAGACACTAAGTAACAGCCATTCGTCGGATGGATGACACCATATTCCGATGATAAAGAATTTGGTGGTACTGCGTGTTTTCAAAAACCTCTCGCTTTCTGCCACTGTAAACAGATATGATCAAATGTTTAACAGTGCACGTGCGGCCCTTACTGAGGCTGATGTTGCTTTCTGGATACTTCTTCACCGCAGTTGGGATAAACCAATTTACGCTGGATAAATTTCATTCCATTTTATTTGGTTTGTTCTGCCTACCTTAAAATTCTTCTATTAACTTGCACGCGTCGTTTACGCTAACCGTGGTTAACTTCGTTACCTTTATCGGCTTTTTAGCATTTATTGAATAACTTGTGGACATTTTGTATTTATCGCGGATTCGTTGCTGACAAATTTACTTCATATGCTAATTTAGCAAAGAGTTGTCACCGTATCTGTATGCATTGTTGGATTTATTTTATCTTGTTGTTTCAAGTGATTGGCTGTTGTTTGAGATCCCCGGTGTGGCTGCGCTTGATGTGCATGTTGACAAGGTGCCTACCTGTCTAGTACCCACTACCTCGTCCATATTGGCTCCAGGAGACAGTTGGTCGTTGCTGGAGGGGACGGAATGCACGGTCCTCGTGGCCGTGCTAGGCTCGAAGAGCGGTTCCATGCACTCAGTGTGGAGCGGACTACGGTCCAGCCACCGCTTTGTGTGCGCTTGATTCTCTAATACAGCGTGCTTTTTTGTGTGAAGGAGTGTGGTCCGGCTCCGTTGATGAAAAGTGGCTCCCATCCACCTGCCTCCCGGTCTTATTCCCTCGGGTTTACACTGGATATGGGGTGTGTGGTTGGAGCTGTGGGTGGTGCAGCGCAAGCCATCCATGGTCCCTCTGTAGGCGAGGGCGTCCTGTGGCTGGCCACAGTGACAGGCAAATCCGAAACTGGATGCCGCCAACCATGATCGTGGGTGAACTCGCCACTCTCCGAGCTCCTGTTGGTGTTTTGGGATGAAGCTAACTGTGTTTGGCCCGATTGACTGAAACTTGGCAGTGAGTTTGCTTAGTTCGGCTTTGCCAACCGGATGGAGTGATGTCATTATAAGGGTGTTGTTTAAAGCTTAATAACAAAACATTCCTGTTTTGCACATCATGAGCCGACTTTGTACGCATTAATCTCACAGCGTATCATCAGAATACCCACCCCCCTCTAGTGTAGAATGAACTCAACTTTGTCAAAAATGTGCTATAGCGGTCTGGAGATCAAAGTGCACGTTCACAATGCTGAAGTGGAGACTGTGGGCATCATAAGCGACGGGCGCAGTTACTCTCGGAATCGGTCTGTGCAGAGGACAGGTCAAGACGAGAGCAAAGCGAAAGTTCCAACTCCACTTCACATCTAACTGTAATCAAACTAAATTTCATGATCGAAGACGGCGTACACACGACCAGCAGTCAAGACACAAGCAGTACAGCGAATCCGTCACACATATGGGAGCATACAAATGAAATTGCGGTACACAGAAGCAGATATTTTCCAAACTGGGACGTATTTACATTCGGAACCACTGCCTTTTTTGGTCAAGTAATTCCACGGTATACAAGATAATTTAATGAACAATGCTTTATCAGGGGTTAAAAGCAAGTGATTGATACGTCCCGTAGTATGGTTGCAGTGAATACGATGAAATCGAGATCTATGGGTCAACTACTAAGCACCTACCGAGATGAAAGCGTTGATAAATAGCGTCAGTGCAAACTAACAATCAAGTGAAGCATGCAGAACTACACGGGGTGCAGTAGTCTTTGATGTAAAGCGTAGGCAAAGTAAAAGATGGTCCTTCATTTATGCGCCATCTTCTTGGATCCATGTGCCACATAAATCTTGTAGAAGAGAATGATAGGCGTAATCCAAAATGGCGTAATTTAGTTAACAAGTGCTGAAAGCAAAGGGTAAGATCCAATCGTTAGTTGAAGAAGTCCAAACTAGAGGAGGATCAACTGAGTCTGAGAATGCTTTCCAGGGTTGGCAAACCCGAAGGGAAAACTAATTACGTCGACACTAGACGGCTATATGGTTCCTTCAATTTCAAGCAGTTATCCCTGAGCTACGTGTTGTGTCTAAATTTCAGCAAATAGTGACATAGATGGTTGGGGTCACTCAGTATGTGGCACACTATTATGAGATTTCCGCGCAGCATTCTGTAGCGTCCGCTGAAAACTCCTAGCAACTTCAACCTTCGGGGATAAGCGTGATACCGCGGGCCCTTGATACTCCGTTTTACTCTTCGTTGTGGTGCATCTAATGCCTCTAGGTCGCGATTAAATCATGGTTGCCAAAGTTGGATAGAGTATTCAATGTGTAAGCGCACGTAGAAATTGTGCATCATGGGGAACATTGATGGGTCAAATTTCCCGAATGCCCTTCGCAGCATACCGACGTGCTAGTTGCCTCTTTCCTCAGCTACCTCGGGCCTATTTTGAACAGTTGAAGTCACTGTACGAGCACAACATGGTCACCTTCTTCGGAGCTGGTCTGCAATCCCTATGTCCCAAGCAATTTTGAACAGTCATGTCTATGGCGTCATTGCACAACGCGACATTTGTCTTCGTTGTATGGTAGGGCGTTTTGAACTGACCAGTTCGACATCGTGTTAAGATTGCACTGGAACCGTTCGTGGTCGTCCGGTCCTCTGCTCATTTGCCATAGGTTGATATCATCAGAGAAAAAGAGGAAATCGGAAACAAATGATCTCGCCAAATCGCTAATGAACACTAAGAATGGACAAGGTCCAAGCAGCGAGTCTTGTGGTACACCACATTCCACATCAATTGTAACGGACAGAGATTCCCGGACTCTCATCTCCAACCGACGTTCCTGTAGAAAATTGCTAATCCAACTCAGGATTGGCTAGCCAAGGCCGTAGTTCCGAAGCTTCTGAAGAAGAATTCGTTAGTCTAAACGATAAAACGCTTTTGAGAAGTCCAGGCAGGTGACATCCCCGACTGCTCCATCATCAACGGCTTCAGTCTAGGTATTACGTGCAATTAATAGGTTAGTAGTACGTGAACGCTTTTGACTGAAGCCATGTTGCTCTGGGGCTATTAAGTTGTGGCTTTCCAGATATGAATTAGCGCATCTGCGATGACTGATTCCATAATTTTGCATGGTACAGAAAGCAGTGCTATTGGATTTCATTTGGTAGTGTCAGCGCGGCTACCTCCTTTGTGAATAGGAGTGATGACCCGTCGATTCCATAAGGTGGAATAGGATTCTCCTCTAGACATCGCTGTTAGAAAAGAGTCAGTGGTACTGCTAGACACCTAGCTACCGCCCGCAGAACCTACGGTCGAATGTTGTCGACTCCAGGAGAACTGTAAATACTCAAGGATAACAACATCTTCAACACAGTTATCCGGTGAAGTTGATGTTGTATAAACCCGACGGTTAAGTAATAAAAACCAGGGGGATATGTGGGCGGATATCTGCTGGAAAGTTTGGGAGTAATGAAGTTGCGGGAGATTGGCTGCTTCCATTTATGACCGGGTGCATCCATCGGCCGTGACTAGTGCTGGAATCCCGCGCACCACCTTTCGAAGGCCGTTAACGTGCCTGTACAGAAGTTTGCGGGTCGTGCAGAATCGCTCCAGTAACTCTTGTTGATGCGTGACCTTGTCCTCCCGGATCAGTTTCACTCAGAACTTCCGATGTGCCACGTATGCAGTCCAGGTTTCGGCATTCGGGCAGTCTTTGTGAGCTCGCCATGCCAAATCCCTCAGGGACATACATTTACGTGTTCTGCACCTCAGAAATGACTTATAGTCGTTTTTACATTGGAAGAACTTCTGTTCTGACGCATGCGCTACCAAAATGCTAAACGTCCTTGTGAACGTTTCCCAGGCAAAGTATGGGGGCATTCGCTTAAGAAACCCCAACCTGTATCTTTAACAGGCGTTGATAACACGTTATAGTGCGTGACAGTATGCACTTTATGATCCTACTTTTCAGGATATTCCGCATAGCATATATAGTTAAAGAGTAAAGTAGCATGGTTACTGCGACCCAGTGGTGTGCTTGTAACTATCCCGTCAACCATGAGTTCTTCGTTAGTGAGCACAAGATCCAGTATCGACGGCTTGTTAGCAGTTCAAAATCTGGTGGGTGGGGTTACATGGATCTACAGAGGGTGGCTAGCAATTAGCTCGGGCAAACAGGCTTTAAACTACACACCATCGGCTGTTGATATTTCTATGTAGTGCATGTTAAGATCTGCAGCGATAAGAATGTGGGTGTAGGACTTGTTCAAAACAAACTAAAAGACGTGGTTCAGCTTGGAGTCCATTTCCGATGTAGAGTTTGGTGGGCGGTAAATCACAGCTACTAGACATGTGTCTTTGTTCGCAAACATAACGACAACAAAACGAATCAGAAGCACGGATTTCCGGGTGATTGATAACTTCACATCGGAGATTTGCATTATCATATAGAATCATACCACTCCTTCCAGTTCTATCGTTCCGAAGCAGAGACATATCGGATAAATTGATCTCAGAATCGATTATCTCAAGGTTTATACAGGTCTCTGTACTCATGACCAGGTCCTGCGGTTGTGAGGCATGGAGTTCTCTAAGTTCGGCCAACTTGCTTAAAAGGCCTTGGGCGTTTGTGTACGCACAGGATAGTGTTTTTTTGTTTGGAGTGCGATGATGGATGTCAACTTTGTTTCTTTTTCAGCCGACCGTTATGTGGCCGACCTTTAATCGTATTTTGGGTTGTGGATTTCAGTCAGGTTGCACGACATCCTCGAGCGTTCCTAAACAGATGCTTCATTCCTGCTGCGCTCTGCCCTGTTGTGTGCCGTGGGGGTTGTTGTGTAGATCTCTCCGCAGGACTGTGCAGATAAAGGATTTACAGCGTTTGCAAGTTCTATGGAATCGCTAATGACTCGTGGCTGTGCGCCTGCTGCCTTTAGTCGGTTGGCAACCTGGCTCGTGAGTTTGACCAGTTATCCAACAGAACTTTGCGTCATTCTCCGGAGTGTACTACTAGTTCCATTTGTCTTGCACCGTAGCCCTTGTAGTTAGGTGGTGACGGAACTCTTGCCAAGGATTTGGAAATAACATGGTCCAGTGGGAGTGCTTCGCGGATGTAGCACCACTGCTCTCGGTCATGTGTTTGCGTATGGTGATCAGAAGAACTCACAAGCTCGGGAACATCATGGACAAATATGCTTTTCTTGCTATCACTATTAGGAATGCCGCGTTGCTCACCTGATTCCTTTGACCGACCTTTCTTAGGGAGATCGGATAGCGTGCGCACTCTGCCCTATGAGTTGCGAAGACGAACTGCTGAGAGTAGGACAGCCTCTGTCTCAACTGCTGAGTTCAGTGTTACTCGAAGAATTCGAGGCTCACCGGAGTGCACTGAGGTCGGGTGACGCGCTAGTCGTCTCAGCATAGGACGCTCAACCTGAATACCAACAGCATCACAGAGGAACTCCACTGATTGCGATCGTCTACCGACTTGCCTTTTATTGTGCCAGATTTGGACTCGGGCACATTGGTGCAGACGTGAGTTAACACAGCGTGGTTTTGTCTAGCGAGTGTCGGCTTTAAAGTTTTTGCTAGTGATTTGGGCTGTTTAGAAGGCACCACTGCAGTTGACGGTGAAAGCATGATAGTTAATGCCTTAGGAAATTAAGAGCTCACAAAGCGGGCTATGGATTCCGCATGAGCACCCACACCGTATTGTCAATTTTTACTTGGTAGTTACGGTTCCTTCTGTTAGGTGTCACCTATGGAGTCCTTGATGGACGATTAAATCCGGCTTGCTGTACGTTTGACGCAGTTAGTATGCGGCGCTAGGAGATGATTTGGGCTCCTTTGCGACGATGGGTTTTGGTTAGTTGTTTCACGATATCGTTGTGCCCTTTACAGCGAGCATCGTGAGTTACAGCACACTATTACAAGACGTGGGAAAACTGTTGCGTTATTTCCGCGAGCGCATTGAAGATCGGTAGGGTTTGTTGATGGTCGTCCCCTGAAACATAGAGATTTTGTCGACAGGCACCCCCCGCTCCAAGTTAGGTTCCTCTGATGTAGGGTCTGGGAAAAAATTCTCTCTAGGTTTTCTTATCCGGTTGTGGGACGCTGGCGTCATAAGTACCCCCCGAAGCAAGGATACGTCTATAGATTGTAGCAGGAAGTTCTTCCCTGTTTTCTTTCGCATCACTATTGCCAAAGACTACTTGATTCCCAAAAAGCACGCGTTTCATGGCGAGGTGCTGGATGGTAGGCACTGAAGGCTCCGGTATTGCCCAGCTGGTACTTGGGTGTGAGAGTGGAAGATTGGTATTCTAGACAGTACTTCCGAAAATAGTGGGATCATACTAGAAAGGTACGGGACCTCTAGACCATAATCCTCAATTGATGAGTAATAAGAAAGCAAGGCTGCTTCAATCGGGAATCGTAGCCACTTTCGTATTCTTGGCCAAGATCAGTCTGTGCGTCCAATTTGAGGGTCTGTTTGTGCACCGACGCCAATGAGAGGCAAGGAACAATGATTTATCAGGGGATAAAAGCAAGTGATTGAGACGTCCCCGTAGAATGGTTGCGATGAATACGATGAAAACAAAATACATGTGGGTCATCTACCGAAAAGTCTGCCGAGTTGAATACTTTGATAAATAACAATGTACAGGTAAAAAAAGCGTGCAAACGTTCAGAAATACACCGGGGTGCAGTAGTCGTTGATATAAGGCGTGAGGAAAGTAAAATGTGGGTCTATTAATTGGGTCCGTGTGACACATAAATCTTGTAGAAGAGAATGATAAGCTTAATTTAAAATGGCGTAATTTAGTTAACAAGTGCTGAAGCAAGGGGCAAGATCCAATCGTTAGTTGAAAAAGCCCAAACTAGGGGATGATCAACTGAGTCTGAGAATGCTTTCCAGGGTTGGCAAACCTGAAGGGAAAAGTAATTACGTCGACACTAGACGACTATATGGTTCATTCAGTTGCATGCAGTTATCCCTGAGCTACGTGTTTTGGCTAAATTTCAGCAAATGCTGACATGGAGGGTTAGAGTCACTCAATATGTGGCACACTATTATGAGATCTCTGCGCAGCCTTCTGTAGCGTCCGCTGAAAATTCTGTTTTTGGGGACCCAACGTCCCTATAATTATTAAAGGCTTAAATTACGGAAGGCTGAAAACCCGATTCACTCAAGTGCACGTGTACTCAGAGCAGACAATCAGTTCAATCAGCCTTCCAACTCGTGTAATTTGCCAACAGTTTGTTCCAACCAACACGCATTGTTGTATCCAAGCAACATTCAGTTTTCCAGACAACTCTCGCCAAACTTCCAACATTTCTGCTCAGTTACGGACTTTGCACATTTACATAAAACCATGTTTCTTGTTTCCAGGGTTTGCGTAAGCAAACTCTTCCAAGGAAAAACCCCCTTTCATCACCGTTTCGTGATATAAAAATGAGGCTGTACAACGATAGAATCGCCTTAGCTTTGGCCAGTAAAAGCGCCTTTGGCAAAGGCCTGTCTTGTTCTTGCTTCAGTCTTTGGTTTGGAAATCGTGCGTAGAAATTGCGTTCGGTCTAGGAACCCGTTCGACTCGCGTGAATTAATCTTTCGCGGCTAAGTTCCGAGAACCCACAGACTTCGAGATTGTCAGTTACCGTGCCGCGCGAGAAATAAATCTGAGTCTCGTTCGTTCGTCCGACTAGGAGAGTTGGTACCACATTGTTAGAACCTGACGTATTCAAGAGGCAGTATTCAACAAATTCCCAGCAACTTCAGCCTTCTCGGGTAAGCGTGATAGCGCGGGCCGTTGATATTCCTTTTTACTCTTCGTTGTGGTGCATCTAATGCCTCTAGGTCGCGCTTAAACCATGGTTGCCAAAGTTGCATAGAGTATTCAATGTGTGACCGCACGTAGAAATTGTGCATCATGGAAAACATTGATGGGTCAAATCTCCCGAATGCCCTTTGCAGCATGCCTACGTGCTGGTTGCCTCTTTCCGCAGCTACCTCAGCCTGTTTTGAACAGTTGAAGTCACTGTACGAGCACAACAAAGTCACCTTCTTCGAAGCTAGTCTGCAATCCCTATGTCCCAAGCAAATATGTACAGTCATGTCTATGGCGTCATTGCACAACGCGACATTTGTCTTCGTTGTATGGTAGGGCGTTTTGAACTGACCAGTTCGACATCGTGTTAAGATTGCACTGGAACCGTTCGGGGTCGTCCGGTCCTCTGATCATTTGCCATAGGTTGATATCATCAGAGAAAAAGAGGAAATCGGAAACAAATGATCGCGCCAAATCGCTAATGAACACTAAGAATGGACAAGGTTCAAGCAGCGAGCCTTGGGGTACACCACACTCCACATCAATTGCACCGGACAGAGATTCCCAGACTCTCATCTCCAACCGACGTTCGTGTAGAAAATTGTTAATCCAACTCAGGATTGGCTCGCCAAGGCCGTAGTTCCGAAGCTTCTGAAGAAGAATTCGTTAGTCTAAACGATAAAACGCTTTTGAGAAGTCCAGGCAGGTGACATCCCCGACTGCTCCATCATCAACGGCTTCAGTCCAGGTATTACGTGCAATTAATAGGTTAGTAGTACGTGAACGCTTTTGACTGAAGCCATGTTGCTCTGGGGCTATTAAGTTGTGGCTTTCCAGATATGAATTAGCGCTTCTGCGATGACTGATTCCATAACTTCGGATAGTACAGGAAACAATGCTATTGGATTTCAGTTGGTAAGGTCAGGGCGGATACCTCCTTTATGTATAGGAGTGATGACCCGTCGCTTCCATAAGGTGGAATATGGTTTTCCTTTGGAAAGAGCCAGTTGTACTGCTAGACACCTAGCTACCGCCCGCAGAACCTACGGTCGAATGTTGTCGACTCCAGGAGCACTGTGGATACGCAAGGATAAAAAATTCTTCATCACAGTTTCGCGATGAAGTGATGTATAAACCCGATGTTGATTAATAGAAACGAGGGGGGTATGTGGGCGGATATCTGCTGGAAAGTTTGGGAGTAATGAAGTTATGGGAGATCTGCTGCCTCCATTGATGACCGCGTACATCCAGCGGCCGTGACTAGTGCTGGAATCCCGCGCACCACCTTTCGAAGACCGTTAACGTGCCTGTACAGAAGTTTGTGATGCGTGCAGAATTGCTTCATTAACTCTTGCTGATGCGTGACCTTGTCCTCCCGGATCAGTTTCACTCAGAACTTCCGATGTGCTACGTATGCAGTCCAGGTTTCGGCATTCGGGCAGTCTTTGTGAGCTCGCCATGCCAAATCCCTCAGGGACATACATTTACGTGTCCTGCACCTCAGAAATGACTTATAGTCGTTTTTATATTGGGAGGACTTCTGTTCTGATGTATACGCTACCAGAGTGCTAAACTTTCTTGTGAACGTTTCCCACGCAACGTCTGGGGGGTATTCGGTTAAGAAAGTCCGAGCTGTATTTTTAGCAAGCGTTGATAACACATTATAGTGTGTGACAGTATGCACTTTATGATCCTACTTTTCAGGATATTCCGAATAGCATATATAGTCAAAGAGTACAGTAACATGGTTACTGCGACCCAGTGGTATGCTTGTAACTATCCCGTCGACCATGAGTTCTTCGTTAATGAGCACAAGATCCAGTGTGGACGGCTTGTTAGCAGTTCAAAATCTGGTGGGTGGGGTTACGTGAATCTACAGAGGGTGGCTAGCAATAAGCTCGGGCAAACAGGCTTTAAACTACACACCATCGGCTGTTGGTATTTCTATGTAGTGCATGTTAAGATCTGCAAAGGTAAGAGTGTGGGTGCAGGACTTGTTCAAAACAAACTAAAAGACGTGGTTCAGCTTGGAGTCCATTTCCGATGTAGAGTTTGGTGGGCGGTAAATCACAGCTACTAGACATGTGTCTTTGTTCGCAAACATAACGACAACAAAACGAATCAGAAGCTCGGATTTTCGGGTGATCGATAACTTCACATCGAAGTTTTGTATTATCATATAGAATCATACCACTCTTTCCAGTTCTATCGTTCCGAAGCAGCGACATCCCAGATAAACTGATCTCAGAATCGCTTATCTCAAGGTTTATACAGGTCTCTGTACTCATGACCAGGTCCTGCGGTTGTGAGGCATGGAGTTCTCTAAGTTCAGCCAACTTACTTAGAAGACCTTTGGTGTTTGTGTACGTACAGGATAGTATTTTTGTTAGCAGTGCGATGATGGATGTCAACTTTGTTTCTTTTTCAGCCGACCGTTATGTGGCCGACCTTTAATCGTATTTTGGTTTATGAATTTCAGTCAAGTTGCACGGCATCGTCGAGCGTTTCTGAACAGAGGTTTCATTCCTGCTGCGCTCTGCCCTGTTGTGTGCCGTGGGGGGCTGTTGTGTAGATCTCTCCGCAGGACTGTGCAGATGAAGACTTTACAGCGTTTGCAAGTTCTATGGAATTGCTAATGACTCGTGGCTGTGCGTCTGCTGCCTTTAGTTGATTGGCAACCTGGTTCGTGAGTTTGACCAGTTATCCAACAGAACTTTGCGTCATTCTCCGGAGTGTACTACTAGTTCCATTTGTCTTGCACCGCAACCCTTGTAGTTAGGTGGTGACGGAACTCTTGCCAAGGATTTGGAAATAACATGGTCTAGTGGGAGTGCTTCGCGGATGTAGCACCACTGTTCTCGGTCATGTGTTTGCGTATGGTGATCAGAAGAATTCAGAAGCTCGGGAACATCATGAACAAATATGCTTTTCTTGCTATCACTATTAGGAATGCCGCGTTGTTCACTTACTTCGTTTGGGCGACCTTTCCTAGGGAGATCGGGTAGTCTGCGCACTGCGCTCAGTGAGTTGCGAAGACGAACTGCTGAGAGCAGGACAGCCTCTGTCACAACTGCTGAGTTTAGTGTTACTCGAAGAATTCGAGGTTCACCGGCATGCACTGAGGAGATCGGGTGACGCGCTAGTCGTCTCAGCATAGGACGCTCAACCTGAATACCAACAGCATCACAGAGGAACTCCACTGATTGCGATCGTCTACCGACTTGCCTTTTATTGTGCCAGATTTGGACTCGGGCACATTGGTGCAGACGTGAGTTAACACAGCGTGGTTTTGTCTAGCGAGTGTCGGCTTTAAAGTTTTGCTAGTGATTTGGGCTGTTTAGAAGGCACCACTGCAGTTGACGGTGAAAGCTGCGTTGCTCCACATGTGTTCGGTACAGAAGATGAATCTACGTGTGTCGCTCTCAGCGTGTTGGTCGAGGCAGTCGATGCGTACGTTACCTGCTTAGTATATGCACCAGATTGCCTCCGCCTTTGAGCTGTCGGTGTCCTGGCTGTATCTCCAGGTAAAGTGTCCATGGTTAGAGGAGTGGAAGCAGGCATGTTGGAGGCTTGTCCGCTTATGGGACTGAGATGACCCGGTGGGTTTAGTGTTACCATACCAGATTAAAAACATAAATGGTGTCGGGGCCATTAACGTACAAACTCGGCGATTTCTCAAGCGCGTATCTATTTGATATCAGATTAGGCAGGAGGGATTCCTTCATCAAGAATACCTTAATGCCTCGAATGACAGTGAAGACTCTTCGGTTACCTCTCAATGGATCATGGGTCAGTGTGGTCGCGAAATTCTGTTGCAATACTGCAGTTATCTCTGTCTGTTCGTAGCTGACTTCAGGTGCACTACCCTGTTAACAATAAGTCCATGTGTTAGTGCTTTAAACTGGTTACACTTGCCATGTACGCTGGACGTATCAAAAATGGGATTTAGGCTCCAGGTTTAACTCGTGAGCAAACAAACTTGGATTCTTTCTGGGTGGGAATTCTAGGCATAGAAGCAGTGCATTTTGTTGTTGGCGAAGCAGTCGTTCCAAAGGACATATGTTGAGCCACTGATCCACGGAACGACATCATGTCATGCGCTGTTTTCTGACATAAACACTTACGTTTGTCTCTCAAGTGCAACCAAGACTCGTTGGTGCAAGCCATCATACGATGAAAAAACTCATAGTGAGATTCGGACACAATGAAGACTTAGCAACATACGAAGTAAAACATGTACGGCTTTTCTTGTATTCATCAAACATCCACCATTAATAGTGAAAATAATAGAGGAACTGTTCACCTTGTTCGTGCATTGGAAACGAAGCTATCAAGGTGAGCGAACCAGCAGTGTGGCTGGCAAAACTGCTTTGCCAAATTTCCTGTGGCCACGCAAGTTAGTCGAAATGCTCCCTATTATCGGGCTGTGGAGTAGTAAAGATTGCGTTTCTACCTTGCGTTCGACAGGTGCGGACGTTTAGCATGAGATGCAAATTTGGGTTGTTTCAATGCAAACCATGTGCCATCACATGTCACACAAACCTTAACGGTGATGAAGGTTTCGATTACTAATGATTTTATTTGGTTCAACGTAATTAGATTACAACCTGCATAAGTCACGGTTTTGCTTACCAGGGCTATTATCTCATTGCATCAGGATTCGCTTAATATAAGACACCTTTTTCTCGTGTTTTTGTCCGAGGTTATTGCCGCGTTAGTATCATCTTTCTGTGGTTCAATCAGTCGACTCCACAGCTAGAGGAGTTAGTCCTACAAGCCGAACACAGCTCCAGTTGTGATAGTAGGACCAGTTGGTTCATTGTGGTTAAATTGACGCAGTTACCTTTAAATCACGAGACATTTTTGTAAATTTGCGGAACACATTATTAGCCAAAGTTTCCATGCCGGCGGTTTCCAGCTCACAAAATCGTCCGACTTTCCACGTTTCCCAATTCTTCTCCCATTCCAGATTTATGCTCCAAATCAGGTCGAGATATTCCAGATCCTGCAGTTAGGGAACGGAGGAGAGATTCATGAGTGAAATTACTCTGACACAGAAATGATTGTGCAACCGTTAAAAGCGGTGTGTTCTACAGAGATATGACCGTGTTAAAACAACTCCGCGTTGGAACAACCTTGCACCTTGAAGTTACCAGTTCAAGGGTGCTAATCAGTCAGCTACTCAAGAATAACGAGAAACTAAGCGATGTTGTCCTGAACGCGCACGGCGGTAGAGTGCACGTCTGTCAGGTAGATTGCGCACATGGTTACCCAACATGATCCAGGAGTGATGTAATGTGATTCCGATGAAAGGCAGCGGGATAATTATTCACACGATTGAACAGTGATTGTGTTCAATTTGGACGGCCTAACGAAATCACATAGTTGAGAAAATAACAGGGTAGTTTTGAGAGGCTCAAGTAATAAGGGTGCGCAACGCGGTTGTTCAACACTGTGTGGCGTAACTGCGGCTCTTTGTACACCACACTGGCAGTGCTAACTACTTGAGATCCGAAGTTTGCTGTACACGTGGGAGCACTACTCCGTACCACTTGTAGCTGCAAACTGAGTCGACAAATTAGAGATGTGGTACAGCTAAGTAAACAAGATACGCGATGCATACTAGTGTGGAACCGGCCAGTTCAATAGGCATGAATTTTATTGGACTTAACTATCCACCTGACTTCGTTGCTGGCCACTCTACTACGCTTGCCAGTGGTGCGTTCAACCGTTGAATAGGAATAATTGGTGATGCCTTCCACGTCAGCACGTCCTCCACTGCGCTCTATGCCAGTTGTGACAAGTCCGTAAAACAAATAGGCACCGATTGTCTATGGCTCAGTGAGGTGATCAAACATGGTAGCCGGTGGGCTGTGATGCACCGGATGAAAGGCCACCAGCCATAGCGAACAAACCAGCATAATTTGACAAGGTATACTCTCGCGTATGCAGGGATTGTTAACAAAGACTAGTGATCATGGCGATAGCTGCCAAGCACTCTGTGCCGAGTTCCACTCCCATCTCGGCTATCACTACCTCGTGAGTCCAAACCAGGGCGAAGCCGTCCATCGTGGAGTGTAGGGATGGGAGAGAGCCACACCGAAAGGCGTCACTTCGGTGACGGTCCAGGTGATCGGATTGGCATAGGTTGACTTCAAAGTCAACCGATGTCACCATTGAGATTGCCTGTTACAATCCAAGACACACGGCGGGTGCTCCGAAACCCAAAAATCAAAATCGTTGGTACTTCATCATATGCAATTGTGCAGATGTGATGCTTCTGTTAAACTTAAAGACATTGTGCAAGGCCTCTGGATCCACAAGTAGCATGTACTTCGACCATCAAGTAAAACTAACTTGTAATCCCACTTAGTACCTCCGAATCATTTACGGATTGCTTGTTGAACCTTCTACCATGCATGTTGAAGTGTTAAGTACTCAGAGACAAGTGGTGATGAAAATTAGCTTGTTGGTCGTGAACACAACTCCCGATCACTACAACGATATTCACCTGACGACTATGAGAGGCTTTGAACCAGCTGCAACGGCAATTTATCTTGTTACAAGACCACAGGATGAGGGCACACCGTTTACGCAAATTTGCATCTGAGCTTGGTCCGCACACCACACCGGTGAATATAGCAAACGCTGCAAGTATGGACAGGTTTGAGTGTGGCACATGTAGGCGTGCGGGGGTGAACTCACCGTAGGGTAACCAAGTGACGGAGAACGGCGTTCAGGTGATGTATCTACTGGAGGCATTTACGATAGGCGGGGGTTATATGCTACCATCTCAGACACTGCGGCAACTCCGAAGGACTTGGAGAGATATAGTCACACTGTCACATACGAGGAAGTGCTGATAAGTTCCTGGCTTTGCTTGCTTCCAGACAAAATAGAAACGAGTGTATGGGTACATGAGACGACAATACGTTAGTATCTAACTGTGTAAATCTCAGATGTTTGTGATTATAACAACTTTTTCAGGTAGAAGCTAGGATGGTAGGGGCAGAAGCAAGTTTCACGTCATCTGAGCTACGGGCCATCGTGAGGTTTTTGTTACTGAAGTAAAAGTCCGCGAAGGCAATTCTCAATAAGATCTTACGGTGAAGTGTCCTTTCTACAGCACTGCCAAAACCTGGATATCTCGTTTCAATACTGTTCCTTTTAAGATTCGTCATGAGCTATGCAGTGGGTGTCTCCAAATTTCAACTGACCCGCCTACCTGCGATGCCGTCCATGAACTGATCATGGTACACCGGCGAATAACCACTGGAAACATTGCACAGCTACTGGACATCTCATGAGAGCGTGTTGGGCTTGATATCTCCTCTACGATCCTGCACATGCTTTCAGCAAACTGGGTGCCGAAATGTCTGGCCAGTGATCAGAAACAGAAATCAGTTGAATCATCCGAAAACAAATTGTCCAAGTTTGTAGCTTCACCTGACTTTTTTGACTAAATTAGTGACTGATGATTAAACCTAACTTTATTCATATGATTATGAAACAAAGGAACAGTCAAAGGAATGGTGCCACAGTTGAATCCCGCAACCAAAGGAGTTCCGCACGCAAAAATCAGCCAAAAAGTCAAGGCTTCCGTCTTCTGGGACTTGGGTTGTGTACTGTTGGTGGACTACCATCTTCAAGGCTCTGGACCAGCTAAGCGAGGCAATCAAGGGAAAATGCCGTAGAAAATTGACCAAAGGCACCATTTTCTCGCAAGAACATGCACTTGCGCACAGGTACTATGTCATGGCTACTAAATTGAACACCCTAGGTTTCCGTTTGGTTCATCACCTCCCTATTCAATGGATCTGGCCATGTCAGACTATTCTCTTCCAGATCTAAGTACGCGAGGTTTTGAAGACATTCCTGACATTAAACATGCTGTTGATAGTTATTTTGAGGCATAATCAAATACTTTTACCTGACCGGTCTAGAAAAATTGTCAATAGGCTGTATCAAGTGTATCAGTTGCAGGGGCGATATGTTGAATAAATGTTATTTCATGACTCTAGCTATCGTCTTTTTGGTCAAAGCCAGGAACTTATCAGCACCCTCTAGTACACATTAATGACTCCAATGGCTTCAGTCGTGCTTTCTTGGACCAACGGACAAGAGGTTGCGAACCAACGGGGCGATTTGAGACATTGTCATGTGGATAAAATACTGTCTGGTCCTTTGATCACATTAGTAACCGTTGGTAAAAACATACACATATCTACTATGTTGACACATGGAATTACACCTGCAGCTACCTTTTCAATCACGGCGATTTCCTTGCAAGGAGGCTGCTCGATTTTGAATAGATTGAGTCCATGGCGAAGTTCCAACTCACGAGTTTTCAGGTTGTTTAAGCGATCTCGGAAATCAGCTACAATATCCAAACCGGTCTGAGGCGATAGTTGAGCTGAATATGGTCCATTGGTTTGCAATTCTGCAAGCAGTTCGTTAACAGCTCTCTTGAAGTCTTCCGAATCTGACAGTAGGCCAGTTTTGAACTTTTCTTTTGACTTTTTGATCATCTAAGTAAAAACAAGCAAGCATTAGTTGGTCATACTCTTAAAACGTTTATGGCTATCCCAAGTAATGGCTGAAGGGAAGCGAAATCATCTGTGGTCCGGCTTTTCGCATAATCTCAATTGAGAAAAGTCTATCCACAAAACACTCAGGCAAGAAAATTACTGGAAAGTTGGTCGTAAGAAGAATATTCTACGAATCCCAAATAACCTTGCTTAGCTGAACTTAGGATACGAACAACTCATACTGCGATTCCACGGTAAGATTTATGAATGATATTGAGTGGAATTTTGACGAAATCATTAATAACACAACACTTCCAAGCGCAGGTAAATAAATGATGTAAATAAATGATGTAAATGATGTAAATAAATGATGTACGCTAAAAACGGACGGAAGCAACAACAAATCGTTGTCACCACTGCTGTCATTGTCAAAAGCTACAACCGTCTATCAGTACATGTCACACATGTCCGTCGAATAGACAACCGCAAAACATCCAGTGAGACAATGACTACAATGAATGTGTACAGTGGTTACATGGTGCACTCAGTTTAGAATTGTAAAGCCCTATATCGCTCATGAGAAAGAGAATTTTAACTGTAATTTTAATGTAACCGACCCAGTAACTAACAAACTATATAGCACAGTCCCATCCGGAAAAGCACCCGACGCGTGTTTCGCCCTATGGGAGCTCGTCAATGGTGTGCATCCTTTGGTCCCCTACTGGGGATCGAACTCACGACCGCTAGAGCCTGACGCCAACTAGCCAGTAGCTTAAGCCACTGAGCCATGGGAAACGGTGGTTGAGCTACATAATTTGCAAGCTATTTGGGATATAACACGACCTGTCTTCCAACGCCATGCAGGTTTCTACCAGTTCAGATGACAGTGGCTAGCCTCCGAAGTCAGAACCTCCCCTCACTAGATAATATATCCATGGCATTTGAACCTAGGAGGACTAGCGTTTATATTACTCAGGAGTTGGTTCGTTCAACGCAGCTTGCGATTCGTGGTCGGTTAATTATCTGCCCCGAAGGTCAGGACAAGATGAGGTCAAGAGGTCGAAACCAGCTAATGCCCAAAGGTCAGAAGGAAACAGACCAGAAAGGCATCGACCAACAGATCAGTGTCTATCTGGGATCAATACACATGATCAATCGAGCTGTAATTAGAACGGCCTGTTTCATGCAATTCAGCTCACACCTGGCTCACATCTTTGTTCTCCACTATAGACTCCAGCTTGACGCGTACTAGCCGTGTTTGTTCTTCCTAACTAGCGATTGATCTACCATAGCAGTCCGACATAACATCTTGTTTGGATAGAACCCTTCTGAACCTGTAAAAACGCTGGCACTTGTCACATGGCTTCAGCAATTTGGCCCACTAGTCAGCTTCGTTCTACGGGTGTGGCATACGGTTTGAATCCCCAAAGAAAATGGATGGCACTGGTGAGGTTTTGAACTGAAGGTCGAACGTGCAGGTTGATACAACATATTGCTGAATGGCACTGTGCAGTGTACATTTCGCCGCTCCGTGTTCGCTATTTCTGGATACCGTTGCCGGTGCGTGGCCGAAAGGATCACAAGCCTGCCATGTAATCCGGAGGTCGCGGGTCTGAGCCTGCATAAGGGACCGGGCGACCCTCACAGTATTCTTCGCCCAGACGCGACTATTACTGCTTACGCGGTAGCGAAGCGCCGGTAGTGCGTGCTGTCGATGCTTTTTTGCCAGCCAGCGGCTGGCAACGGGATACCTAGCGCTGAACTCGTCGCTGTACAATTTTGCTAGTAGGATCAACAAGAGTGTGCTCCGAATACGGTGACAACACGTCGTCGTAAAACGTTCAGTTGACCCACCGTTAATATCTTTTATCACAGGGAAGTACGGGTTTTATTCGCCTTGATTTGGAACAAAAGCAAGATCCTCATTTGATGCTACCGGGACTTTGTGCATGGTAGGCTCCAATGACTCTGGAAGTAGGCATGCTATCTTAAGCTGCACCTTTTACCCCAACCGACGGAGCACCGCAAAATGTGAGAATGCCGGATTTTCTTGGTTCATTGTCTCCAGGGTCCATGTACCATCAATGGCTAAGTATCTTTTAATCTAATCACAGCCGATTACGGTCCTTGCCGCTATCAGATAACGGATCATGTGCTACTGGAAGGGAGTTCGGCTGAAACATCATCATGGTGAGAGTACTGAAGAGTGCAGCGTCGTGGGTATTCTCACGTATCATTGCGCCAAGTTACGGGTCAGCATAAACGTGCGGTTTAATACCAATGACAGTAACACATGAAGCGCGCAGTCAGTATCAGTAGGAAAAGCAGAAGCGCTACTTGACTTGAGTGTCAGGTATTGACAATTGGACATTAAATAATGCCGTAAGAAGACGAACACTGGCAGATGGCAACATTTCGTATTGTCTCTTCAGTGCCAACACAATAACATGAAAACATATAAGACGACAGGTAGGGTGAGACCGGAACAAGTTAGAACAGGGTAGAGGGGCAGGCGTGACACCCCTACGCCCAGGGCAGCCGTAGGCTTACGAACAGCTGTTTCTGCACACAGAGTGCGGGTTTGATACGGCTGATCGCGACTGCCTCTACAAAACGTAGGAAACGGGTGTTAGTATGTCTTAACACGATTGTAAACATTGTGGCCGGATCAAACTGGTGACAGGTGGCCAGTAAATGCCTACCTATGGATGTTCCGGTCTCACCCTACCTGTCGTCTTATATATTTTCATGTTATTGTGTTGGCACTGAAGAAACAATACGAAATGTTGACATCTGCCAGTGTTCGTCTTCTTACGGCATTATTCAAATTACTAAAGGGATCTAATTGTTTCAAATTGAACATTAAAGTGAAAACGTGATGGTGTTACCAAGACCAGGTGCTAACAATTTGATTCTACATAAATTCTATCAGTAGATCACACAAGTCTATCGATCTTAGAAGTTGTGAATCAGATACTGTACCATTCTCCATCGCATTCATCTCATTTCCAAAGCCGTCTTCACTATATGCATCTATCGGGTTAGGCAATGCAGCAGATCTTTTGGAATGCACTCATTTCCACGTCACACACTAATGTATGGTGCATTAGAAAGCCGTTAAGCTGGATTCACAATCGACAAGTTCGCGTTCAGAATATTTATTCGTTGTTATCATTCAGTGAACGACTTCAAGAGGACACAACAGGGTTCCTCACTTTCTTTCGCATGCAGTATACATCTCGAAATTGAAAACTACAGCTCAAAAGCGCCGCAGTCCATCTCACTGAGTGGATTTGTGAAGCATAGTACAACGCAGCTCGCCAACTCACGGAAACGACTGTGAAATGCGTAAGAGAATTGCAGGGTGTGGATACCAGTGGCCGCGGTAAAATTCCTCAGCTGGCGCCACCACAGAGCGCCGTGTTAAACAATTGCGTGGACAAGCTATATGTTATGCATAGGCTTTCCGCCAGATGTGAATGGGTGATGCAAAGAAGGGGGGGTTCTGAAACGGAGTTATGAAACCATTGTCTGTTTGTGGCGAGACAAACGGCAACGAATTCAGCTGGTATCTGCATGTGCAACCCCCTGATCTGGTGTCGATTCCTCGGATCTGGAAAGTGAGAGGGTACGGGTTGCATAAGAACTCACCTTCATGCCACATAGAGTGTAGCGGACTAATACCTTGTGTGTGAAACGTATCATCGGTTGTCAGTCGGACACTACTTTTGCGTCCACTCAGTGACCTTTCGTTGTGACCACGAGAACCGCTAGTGCATCAGTTATATCCTCACAAAGCCAGGACGTTACATTAGCGGTTTTACTGCTTCTCGTGTGCTTGCATTGGTAACTGTTTAACCCTGAGTACGCCCACACCTTAGTCCAGTGGTTCACTACTTGTTTACCCCTTCCTTCTCTCCCCACCTCTAACGATACTTGATCTCATCACAACTTGTCGATTGTTACAGTTGCCTCATGCACCTGGTTTGCTACCTATGTAACATGGTTACCGTGGCGGAGCTGGACGCTACCGGGCGCGTTCCAATATTACGGATTAAGGAATGCTTTCCTTGTGAAGGCAACAGCGAAGAACTCATGCTTGCTTTGCAGGTGACGAATAAACAGCCGTGATCAACCAGCGGCGACGTCTCAGAGCGTGGGTAGTTCTAGGCTGGTCCCCAGGTTCTCCAGCAAATACCGCAAGAACCTGTATGTCGCTGTACCAAAGCCAATGTTAACGGCTATAGCGTCACTGCTCGCTTACTTCTGTAACCACTGGTGAGTACTTAACGGAGGGCGGATGAACAACCTTGCCGGCCACCGGCTTCTGTGTGGACTGCTATCGAACACTAAGAATGCGAATCAACCACTTGCCTGTCTACGGTCCTTGTATTCACGGCTGGTTTGAAGTTCCAGCGACACCCGCTAATCGCTCCGCTACACTTGCCGGTCAGGTATTTAAGACCCAAGGCTCCAGTGTAAAACCGAAGAAATAAGACCGGGAGGCGTGTGGATGGGAACCACGTTTCATCAACATAACAAGCCCACACTCTTACAACATGCACAGCAGCAGCATTCCTGTCCAGTTTATTTGGGAATCAAGCGTACAAGACGTACGCAAGACGGTGGCTGTGTCCTAGTCCGTTCTACCCTGGATGAAACCATTCATTGAGCCTCGAACGATCACGAGGACCGTCAACCCGTCTCCTCCCAGCAACGGCAAACTCTCCTCTGGGACAAGCCCTCGAAGGGGAGAGAATTAGACAGGTAGGTGTTTCGTCAACATCCACATCAAGGGCAGCCTCACGGGGGATATCAAACAACAAACATGTAATTTGAAGGAAAATAAACACGCAAAATCGACACGAAATATGAAGCTGACTAACAGGACTGAGCAAATAAAATAAAGTGGCATAATTTTTATTCAGATCAATAAAAAGTAGTTTAAGAGTAAGTCGGTGTAACCTAACTGTGGTGGAGAATCATGATGTGTGTAACATCAACCTCAGCAATATATATATATATATATATATATATATATATATATAATTCGCAAAGCTTGTGCCTACTGTCGAATAGTGCATTCCTCTTAGGTCAGACCTACCTGTTCCGCAGAGAGTAGTGCGCTTTGGAATTGCATCCAGTCATTTAGTAAATTGGCACGCTTGGTTGCCACCTCCTCGGTGTACGTCACTTCACATTTGTCTAGTATGGCAAATTGTTCTTCCAGTGGACCAAATTTAGCTTGAATCTCATGTTGTTCGGTCAAAATGCGTTCCAGTAACTGAATGGAATCACTGAGTTCAGCCAGGTTTTGCGGGGGCTTCGATATTCTGCATGGTGGAAGTTTAGGTTTGATATAGCTAGTTGTAAAGGTAATACACTCTAGCGAAAACGAGAGGAAATGCCTGTTCTTCTTATAGAAAACCAGCTGCATTGAACGTTCGAATATACGGGTCTATGGAGTGACTGGCTGTCTTACGATGTTTCGTTCAACGAAGACCTTTGCCCGCTCAGAAGAGATGAAACCAATTAGTGATCTGGTGATGCAACACAACAAGCGAAATTGTCAGGTTTACCGCAGGCATTTGTCATACCTAACCCCAAAACACGGAGAGAATTCATCTAGACGGCTTATGGATCAATATCAAATTACTGTTGCTGAATCGGAGATTACTGAAACAATACAGGGACCATCAGAGAAGTAAACACTAGTTGTGGTCGGCGTATCAAGCCAACTAGGGAAAACATCTGGCACTTCCATTATATATGTCAGCCGGTATGTCACTATACCATTCCGGCGAAGTTCGGATGTTTTACGAATGCGTGGAAATCTATTGAGGTAAACTTACTTTTCAGATACTGTCTCGATGTAGGTGTAGATGCCATGCAACGAATCCGTGGTCATATCCAACAGAAGGTTAGTCAGGCGTTGTTGCCAATCTCGGCAATGGGCAGCGATTGCATTCTTCAATAAACTGAAGTCTAGCTGCAGAAAACGTGTGGTAACCATGGTTTCAGCGTCCTGGACTTTGTTTGTCACTTCGGTGTATCTGAAGTGCAGAAAACAAGTGTACTGACGTATGTATAACAAATAACTTGACAAACAAGCTCGTTTACAGTGGTTCGTCATCAGGCCATCACTTCACAAAGTAGCGACAGGCACGTGACACCAGATATTAGTGCAAGTTAATCACTCTTTACGGTCCAACTAAGCAAGCTGGATGATCCTTCCATACAGTCAAATACAAGTAAGTGGTGTGGCTCCCAACGTGCACCGGTGTGACAAGGAGCAGGATATTAGTGTCACACTTGGAATTCGTAGTGAAGTTTTGATTACCGATAAATAAGAACGGTCATGTGAGGGCCGGGAAATTCCAGGAGCGTCTAAATCTAAACAGGAGCGGGAGCTCGAACCTGGGGCCCAGAGCTTGTTGGGCGGATGTCTGAAGCACTAAACCGCAACCACCGTAGCACCTGTTGTTCTTTCTGGCTAACAATGCCATATCGGCACCGGATAAGTGCCAGGTATTGCGTGTGTCTCCTGGTCCCATTCGGAATACGTGCCGCAACCGATGATGCTGAATTACTATCTCAAAGGACGGTTCGGACTTTCCTGATACCGTAACATGGGCTCAGTGGCCCCCAGTCTCGTTGAGTGTAGAAGTGTGCTGTGCACTACCCTACAACCGGAGAGCATTACGCCGCTTAGTTTGCTTCAGTCAAAAAAGGCGTCGTCGAAGTGGACACATTGGCTATACAGAGGAGAACCGGTGTAAGGTTGGGTGTGCCACCTTATGGTGCTCGCCTCCTGTTGAAAATAAACCTGTGTAAAGGGTTCCATGGATTAGGTAGCTGAGATTACACAAACCATATCGGGCTGTAGCGATGGCACAATTCTATCTTTCCAACTGTACCATCATAGTCTGTTTTCCAGTATTTATTGTACAGTTTGTTTTAACTGACCCAAAACCGGAAACATTTTTTCGAATTTCACTTCGTCTGCTTGTTTCGGCTACGCGTGTTGTGCTATCCGGACTACAATGTGTCACGGCTTAGTTGGTCCATATAATAATTGTAAGCTTCACCAATGAAGATCATTACGCCCACCTGAAAAAGTATTCTCCAGCATAGGTTCGTGTACGTCCAGAAAGTGAGAGTTCACGATACTCAGTATCACATACGTTGGCTCCGTTATCGACAGTTCCGGTCGTCGACCAGACCGAACCAAAATAAAGCCCATCAAGTTAATGCCTCACTCCAGGAAGAAAGCTAATTTGCAGTCTTTCTTGGGTCTAATTATCACGTTTATCCCTCAGATGCACGAAGTCAGGGCCCCGTTAAATGCATTTTTGGCGCTATGTCAGAAAGGTTTGGATGACATTAACCAAATATTGTCCTCCGATCTCCTTTTAACTCATTAGGACCCAATAGTACCAATAATTTTCGCTGTTGATGCATCACAAAACGGTTTCGGTTGTGCCTCGTTGCTTCAGTTCCCAAATGGACATAGAAAGGCTGTGATGCATGTTTCCTGCGCGTTGACAACATCAGAAAAGTACTAGGGTCAAATAGAGGAAGAAGGACAATCTCTCTCTTTTGAGGTTAAGAAAGTTCATGATATGGTAGTATATGGACGCAAATTTACTTTGCACACAGACTATAAACCTTTGCTATCTATTTTTGGCACCAAACGAGTAATCCCCATTTACAAGGGGAACAGATCACAGCGTTCCTCAATCAGTCTATTAGCATCCGATTTCGATTTGCGTTTAAAAAGTACGTCTTCGCTCGGTAATATTGACGCATTATCCATACTGATTGCCGACTGCACGTCCAAGACACCGGATGAAGACATTGTTGTATGAATCATTACCTTAGATCCAGAGATTAGACAAGTAGTTTAAATATCAGTATGTCAATTTCCAGTATTAGCCGACGGTTAGAATAGAAACAGCAAGAGATCCCCTGTCACAACACTGGTTGGCCCGCACTCTCCTTGGACAGCTATGGTGATCAGTTTCGTAAAAGAACTTGCCTTAACCACCATTGATGGTTGTTTGATGTTAGCTGACCGAGTTGTGATTCCTAAGAGTATACAGAATAAGTTTCCCAGTTGGTTCCACGAAGATTACCCGGGAATCACTCATATGAAATACATAGCCCGCAGTTATGCCTACTGGCCATTCATGGACCAGGATATTGAAAATATTGTTCGTTCCTGTAACAGTCGTGCTATGGCAGCAAAACTACCTGTCGAATGTGAGCTTCATTCTAGGCAAACTTCAAGTGGCGTATGGTCGCGCATTCATACTGATTTTGCCGGACCCTTGGAAGGTTTCCACTAGCTGGTAATTGTGGATGTTTACTTGAAGTGGCCCGAAAATTTTCAAATAAGGTGCGCAACCAGTTCCACTGATTTGTTACACCTGCGTTATCTCATAATTCGCTGTTCTCGAAACGACTGATTCGGACAGTGGTTCCCAATTCACTTCCCAAGAATTGTTCGACTTTTGTAACTCATATGACATCGAACACACACGCACTTCAGCACACCATGCTCAGTCAAACGGGGAGCCTGGACGTTTTGTCGGTGCGCCTAAGTGAGCATTGATTAAAATGGAGGGAGATGGGAATATCCAGGATATCATTGACAACATTTTGCAAATTTACTCTACGACGCAGCAGCAATACGCCATAACATATTTTCATCCGACGCCTTTCTTGATAGGCGTGTCAGATCGGTCCTTGGTGCATTGAAACCATCGCTACATGAGTTGGATTTACGCGCTATCAAAGAGCACGCCGCCTCCATTTTGTGCCTGGTGATGGTGTGCAAATAAAGCATTTTCGTGACGGAAGATCATTCTACATTCCTGGCCGTGTCGTTGAACGGCTTTCAAGTGTTTTGTACAGAATACACGTAGATTCCATCATATGGACCAGACATGTAAACCATACTGGACCCCGTTTTAAAGTGCAAGGGACGCCCCAAAAACAGGAAGCTTTACTTCCGTTAAACATTTCGCTGCACCCGTATCAAATGGTCCCGTCGGAAGGGCCCGTCGGGCAAACAAAATACCTAACAACAACAATACGAATTAGCGACCCAGCGCCAAGAGGTAGAACATACGAATCAAACGTACGTGCCTTTCAGTTGGGTTTAAAAAGGGGTGTTAAACAGTCGTTCACAGCTATACCATTTTACGCGCATGTTAGTGCATTGTACCAGGCTTTTAGCGTGGCACATTTTCGAAATCGCGTGCAGTACTTTCTACTTAGCGAGGCTGAGAACGCTGTTTTGGCGTTCTTGACACTCTCATTGGTCATGGGACGTAAACCAATGGGACACCGGTTAGAAGCCGGTTAGAAGCGACAGACAGTCCAATGAAAGTGGTCGAGCACCACCTGTTCTATTTTGATGCCTAGCTGAAAGAAACGATGATTGGTCACTAAACTGAAACCGTCCAATGGGCAACTTGTGTTGCCTGTCTAAGGAGGAAATCCTGGCTACCACATGATCCGATGGTTATGCCGTAACCAATGCGGACAGATATACTAACCAGCACATGAAGCGGTCTATAGTGATTGCTGGCGGCTACCTAATGGTGGCTTACTCAGCGGCCTAACCATGGTGGCGTAGACAGGCAACCATCTAACTGATATTCCACAGTACAGTAATGGCTGCCAGGCGGTTAGACAATTGTGTGCGAATGTCATTGCAACGATCATGGGGGACGTAGTTCCCATAGAAGTTAGTAGACCAACCTGAAGCTGAACAACGAAAATTCTAAGTTTGCTTACTTCTAGCAAGATTGTTGACTCAACAAAAAATAATATGGTTCCAAGTGTGGCCTTGACACGAAGTTAGTGAGTGTTCGTTTGTCTCCATACCCATAGGTGACTATGTTAATCAGTTATCGCTTCAGTGTCTCCATGTATCGCAGGCTGTTGGAAGAGAAGCTTTGAAGGCTTACACGAGCGAGATGACAACTAATTGAGTAGTGATAGGAAGCGGATTGGTGGATTGTGTTGAGGCTGAAACCCTGTTGGAAGAGAAGCTTTGTAGGCTTACCGGTTGACAGCACGGTTGCCTTCCTTTCTCGCTTGCCTATCTGGCCACACGTGATGTGGTATGCATAGTGTAATCATGCCACTGCGAGCAATCTAGGGAATCGATAGGTGTGCGACTTCGCTTAGGATGTGTGTGTGATTGTTAAGGCCCTGTGAGGTAATCGGAAACAATGCAATAATTCGTTTGAAGGAGGTAAAGCTAGAACATGGCAAATAGAAATTTTATAAAGTTTTACAGCTACAAATCTCTCATGCTGTATTTTTTCAGTTGGCCGTACACTCATGTGAATAGCGTAGATAGGTATTGCTGATGTAGTCGGCACATTATATACTAAGTTCAAGTTCACTGTGTAGGCTAAACCATCAGTGTGTATGTAACCATTGTTCCAAACAGGAGGGTTCCCAGTGCAGCGGTGACACGACATTAGTGAGTGTTCGTTCGTCGCCACACCTGTGGGCCAGTTCGGTAATCAGTTAGTGATACAGGACCCATGGACCTACCGTTACGTTAAGGCTGTAAGATGCATGTCAATCCTGCTTTCCAACATTATATTTACACTTCACTTCCAAGTGATTGATAAGCTTAAAATATCAAGTGACTCTGCGGTCCTGATATGAGCTGCCTACGAGCATTGCATACGCATGGTAAACATAGAGTTTGGAGTAAATTTCCTCCTTCAACAATGTCTCCGGAATTACCTACTTTCCCATGACAACATGTTTCCGAGTAGTTTCCAAGTCGATAACAACCTAGGTCATGGCGTGCTCAAAGGACTGCTTCTAACACTAGCTGAAACAGTGGTCCGTAGCAGGATTAGTGGGCGCGGTTGCCTTTGTAAATGATTGCAAACACATTGTACGAACGCCCTTGAGTGAGACAACAGTGTTGGTCTGCTCCAAGTACTCACCTGAAGTACCAGAGTAAAATGCCTGCATCGCCACTAATCATAAGTCTTGCGTTCTTTCTAGCAGGACAATGTGGCATGTATAAACACCGTAGTCATTGTAGCCCCTTTAAGTGTTTCTCTGTTGAATAACGCCGATTTCATGAGGATAGCAAGCCAGCCCATTGACGTAATAGGGAGGTTCTCTCTGCATTGACTGTGCTTCTAATAGTCCCATTTGGAGAGCCACATTTTAGAGCGTTTCAACACGTATGGGCGATCATATGGAAGTGAAGCCTAATTATTCTAAGAATACGTAGGTTCCTATGACCTTTATATAACGCGATACATGGAGACACTGAAGCGATAACTGATTAACATAGTCACCTATGGGTATGGAGACAAACGAACACTCACTAACTTCGTGTCAACGCCACACTTGGAATTCTATTATTTTTTGTTGAGTCATCAACTGTGTTCGAAGTAAGCAAACTCAGAATTTTCGTTGTTCAGCTTCAGGTTGGTCTACTAACTCCAATGGAACAATGTCCCCCATGATCGTTGCAATGACAATCGCACACAATTGTCTAACCGCCTAGCAGCCATTGCTGAACTGCGGAATACCAGTTAGAAGATTACCTGTCTACGCTACCATGGTTAGGTCGCTGAATTAGCCGCTACCAGCTAGCCGCTAGCGATCACTATAGACCGCTTCATGTGCTGGTTAGTATATCTGTCCGCACTGGTTACGGCATAACCTTCGGATCAAGTGGTGGCTAGGATCTCCTCCTTAGACAGGCAGCACAATTCGCGCATTGGACAGTTACAGTTTGGAGACCAATCATCGAGGTTTCCTTCAGATAGGCATCAAAATAAAACAGGCGGTGGTGTTCGACCACTTTCATTGGACTGGCTGTCGCTTATGCTGTGGGCTTCCAACCGGTGCCCCATTGGTTTACGTCCCATGACCAATGCGAGTGTCAAAGACGCCAAATCAGCGTTCTTAGCCTCGCTAACTTGAAAGTACTGCACGCGATTTCGAAAATGTGTCACGCTAAAAGCTTGGTACAATGCACTAACATGCGTGTAAAACGGCGTAGATCGTTTGACATTCTTGGCAGTCCTGTCACGTGATTGTGTTGTACGTACGCACGACAGTCGTTCAGTCAGACCGCTTACCACTCTTGACTATGTCCTTTCATGCGGCTGGCTAATGAATTTGTGGATCATTGTGCATTGTGTTCGCCCAGGCACGTCCGTTTTTCAATAGAGCTCGTCCCAGCGAGGTGTGTTCTTGCTTCCCGTTCAGAGCGCGTTGTGTTGCATTCAGGCGTTATAACAACTTTCCTAGTCGCCTTTCTATTAGTTATTGTGCAGTTGGTTCTAACTGACCAAAAACACTGAAGAAACACCGAACAACCTCCTCGTGGTGCCAGCTGGGTGGTTCGGGTTTACCCCGTCCCAACAAATAGTTCGGCGACAATGTTCCATTACTTAGTGGGTTTTCGCACGGCAAGCGTTCTCCTCATAAAAAACCACATATGTCCGTTTAACAACACTGTGACGTGGCGGTTGTGACTCGCCACAAACTAGTCACCCACTGCTTTTCCTGACAACCGCTTCGAGTCCACAGACATCAAGCATCCATTTAGAAGTGGCGACACGTTCAAGCACAATCAAAAAGGCAGGACAAAATTTCCGAATCCCATAAACACAACTAAACACGGCTACGTACACACTTACATACATTCATATATCGACACATGTGACAATCCCATAGTTCCAATGTACATTAACTGATCACATTTTGTACTCTTAACATGAGCATGCCTGTGCATGAATGCCTCGCTTAGTCGAGAATAAGCGGTTTATTTATTTATGTATTTATTTATAATTTAGATTCACCTTTTGGTTTAGGCTACGTGTATTGTGCTGTCGATCTGCTTGCCTCAGTCATTGGTCATCGGACCTACCATACCGATTTATCGTACTGACTAAAGTCTCGTCATCCGATCCGAATTGTGCGACTGAGTAACGGACTATCGAGGATGGTGCGTTATCGAAGCTCAGGTCTAACCTTTTACCATATAGACTGAGAGTACTTTTACGTACTTAACTCCCTTGGGTTTGGTTTTTCCAATACAGGGCTTTATGATATTGGACAATGATAAGCAGAATTTGGGTCACGGGTTATATCCGAGAATGAGCTGAACGGTATGTTTCCCGCCGATGAGTGTCGAACGGATGAAGTGATAATTCGGCGCTGGCCGTTTGACTGAGTCTAGGTTATGGTGAATTAATAGCAGTGTTGCTTCCGTCTCGGTAACGAACCTTGTCGCTCCAACTAACTGGAAGGTTTTGTGCACGAACGTCGTCAGTGAACCCCTCTAGGACAGCTGCGCTACTTCCTTCAACGGTGGGCAGGTGTACTATTTTCTGGCTAGCCAGTAGATCTAAGTTTGTACTGAGGAGCCTAGTAAATTTCTCTAAAGAAGTATTGCATCAGCATCAGAAAATGGAAGTTCCGTTCATAAACTGACGTTCCGAAGAGCCAGATAAAGCTCTCATCTACATCTTGTTTGACTGAATAGCTCCCTTTCGTTGCTTTGTAAACAACAAAAAGTGGTGTTCCTAATGGTCCTATTGAACCACTGGCTTTCGAAACAAAATCGGTTCAGCTGCAGCTAAGAGCCGTGGGAACAACATGGGACCAAACGGCGCTATCACTTGTGTTTCTTGGGATAGGTTTCCGACCTTCATATGATTCATGAAATGGACAGAGCATGATCTTCGATGCAGCGCACTGATGCGCTTATTCGGGTAGACATGGTTTATTTAAACGGAAGGTGACACTACCGGACCTCTTGCCCAACCTGCCAATGGACGCTCTGCGAAGTTAATCATGTGACCCTAGTGATGGCACTCGACTTCATGGCAGCGCAGCTACGAATGATGTGCCGACATGTACCTAAGCAATGGGTTTCTTGTTCGTGCAGCGCGTAAAAGCGACAACGAGGTGGACGGTTGCAATCGGTCCGATCACAACACTGAGTTTCGACCCCGCAAGTGGCTACTTCACATGCGCATGAGTTGATGGGGTATTCCTTCGACGATAGAGCCGCACGAAGATATCTAACTCATTTAACGAAAGACTTGCGCATGGCATACTTGTGGCACGGTTCAGGCCCAGAAGCGGATGATGGTTGCTCTGCATTAGAAAGAAAAGCAAGAAAGCTTTATCAATGCAGTGGGTCAACTTAAACATGCAGTTCTTTAGCATCAAACATGGTAGGCCCCAGCTTACGTATTACCGTCTACTGGGTTGGACGGAGCAAGACCCATGTTTCAACAGTTGCTGACAGTTGCTCATAACTGCTAAGTGAGTCTTTCCGGAACTCCCTTAGAAAAGTGCATTGAAACTAGGCTATGAAGCGTCGTATTCACTTTACTGATGCTTTTCACTTAACAACTAATAAAACGGTATGAGTATGGGATCACATACAGGACAAGAGGGCTGCTATCCTGAGATAAAGAGGTCTAGCACCGTGTATTACAAAATGCAGACGGTACGGACTCCACCACCAACTGCGTCGGGTAGTACAAGAGTGATCTTACGAGTTCATACTTCCGCATTTGTCCAGCAAGCTGACTGGTCAATCCGAATTAAACGGATCAAAATATCAAACTGTCTTCCCATGTGTCTGCAGACTACAGCCCTGCCGATGGAGCAGATTCTCAAAATGTGGTACGTGAAAAATAAATCCATCCACACTTGTGTCCATTGGATTACTGCTTAAATGCGTGTAGCCAGTTCATACTGCCCCCAAGCTACCCTATGCATGTCCTCCGCTTAAGCTGAGGAAAGCTATGGCTACTCATGATACAAAGTTGATGGATTTATTCTGTAGCGTGACGGATTCAAAGCCCCAATCGCGATTCTGTTCACACATGGGCATGCACCTCAGGTACGGAGGTAAATTACAAATATACGTCTATGTATGGCCGAATACACTCCCTTAGCTCATCCTTTGTCTGCCTGCATAAGCAGGATACCGCGAGAGTCTCTACAGAGAAATACGATTGCGTTGGAGTTTCTACTCGGACAGACTATGTACTCAGTTCATCAACCGCAGGATGACGCGTCCAGATAACTACGGAAGTACTAGGCTGGTGTGCTCCTGGAATGAGGCATCCTGCAAATTGGGCACGATGTACAGTACAATTACCTTAGGTTACAAGTAAGATCACACATGTGATCTTGTTGCCGAAAAAGCAGGGGCTAAGAATGCAACCAGCACAGCCACGTGACTAAAATAACAGCCGGACGAAAGGTGCACTTTCCGGGATTGGTTGTGGGTTAGAGCCAGCATTTCGAAGTCTCTTCATTCATATGAAACACTATTGCATCGCCACCGGCTGCTCATACCCCACGACCGCAGGGAGAACATGAAGACGAGCAAGGACCGAGTATGTATGAGAACGTTGATTACTTATATAGAATACAATAGCGGTAGAAACAAAGCTACTAAAGGACATGGGGGTCAGCCAACCACACGAAAGACGCTGTATGAGGCCCGCGAATAAGAAGTGCTAAAGTAAGACCCAATCCCCTGTGTCCTTGCAAATGGTATTAGCTGAAATCTGACTTTGAGAAAATATCCATTGCGAACGACGTATGCTGGCCGATCAAGCTACAGAAATAATGGGTTTAAACAAAAGTCAAGAAACAGACGACGGCGAATCGAAGGCGCGTAACTAAGCAGTGCCACAAAAGATATAGGTGCAATACGCTTCCTGCTAACAAACATTGCTTCATCAGCACGCTCGGTGTAAAGTCTGCCTTCATTACACAACAAAGCAATTTAAAAATCCAGTCATCTGACTGTATCAAATACGAGATTTGACTGAAAGTGCGTTAACTTCGAAGGCGTGCGCACCCGTGGGATGCGAAGGGGAACATAAGTGCGCTAACCGTCGCGTCCGCTCAAGTGCATTGTGTTGTATCTATCAGTGTAGGCACATGGTTGGAAGTCGTTCGAATCCACATTTGGTATGTCACTCAAGTTCGCACCCGTCACTCCATCGTTCGTACGAGATCACATCACCAAGCTCCATGCCCCAAGGGTTGGATCTGTGAATTTTCAGTGACAGAACTTGGCTGCTTCGAGCAATTCCATACGTCAGCCACGAAACAAACGGTCAACTCGAAGTGCTCATCCAACAGTGCGTTTCATTGCCACGTACTTGTACCGCCAGTAGGTTGAGAATAGGGCTAGGGACCGGATCAATTGCATGCCGCCCATCATGCCCCTGCCGCTCATGCGTCTTTGACGAGCCTAGTGCACGTTTTCTCAGACAGTTGGGTAAATAGTAGTCATTTTTCTCTTTAAGAAAAGTCATGTTCCTCCGTAGGCAATTTCAAACTAGTTCTTACTTCAAACAAGATGCATCCAATCGGCACGGACGACCAAATTACGTGCTGTTTCCGATGGTGGCCAATTTCAACTGAACCATGGAGTGCCGCGTGAGTTTGAACTCACATTCTCTTGGAAGGCGTTGCGTGCACGAAGAACAGAAGCGCTTTGACGGTACTAGTCACGTTCGATATTCAAACTCCCAGCGAGTGGATACGCTGAAGCTACCTCCGTGGCAAGACGCACGTGATATCTTTGGTTCTGGCGGCGGTTGAGCTCTCTGCGAATGATATTTTCCGTCTATGTGTGAGTAGCAATGCGCGCAGTGTGTCCACTCGTTGGGATCGGCCACGGCGGTCTGTACTGAAATGGTGGGGCACGTGCCCCGAACGCCGATACTACATTTGATAGCCGTCGCTTACCGTGAACACATGTGACTGACCATGGTGGAGCGTGTGGCCATGAAGTAATGGCTGACTGCGGCTACAGGACTTAAGTCAGGTGTGACTGGGTATACATTATCGGTGGATGGAGCGCACTGCATGCACTCCATCAAGCTGAGTTACTTTTAATCCCGAGCACTTAGGTCGGAATTCAGTAAACGCTGCTGCGGCCCTAGTGTATGTTAAACGGTGCACACGCATTGCTCCTGAGGATAACCGAAGTAACGTAGAGCCTAAGCTAGCAGCATTACTCTAAAACAGTGACACTCAAACATTTGCAGGTTGTTTCCTACATAGCGGGCTCACTATTAACAGTCACCCACAATGCGATTTTAGTCTAAAAAGCTAATTATCTATTAATTATTACAACGCTTTAAATTAGGGTTATTAATAGTATTTGATTATTTAAATAAGGACAGCACTTTTGAACAAGTTTTCATTAAATAAAGTGGCTATGTCCGTTGATGAGACGGTTGATATTGCTTGGTTCCAACGATTTCTGATATCTTTGATGCCTATCGGCTATTGCACGACGTAAGTCGTGCTCCAAGGTCATTCGGTTCATTGCTTAGGTGTGTGATCCCAGGGCAAATCTAAGCAGATGACAGTGGCTTCTAGTATGTTTCAACCATCTCTTCCAATCCCGTTCTGGACGACAGTTTCCAATCACCAATCTGTATCGATATGTCCTGAATACGAAACGCCTGTTTTGTCCCTTCTACCTTGAAAACATTCGCTCCCTTACCCGGCTGGCTGTCCTATGCTCCCAAATTAGAGTTCACTCAATTTTTTAATTCGACCCGGCGAACAATTGACTGACTCAAAAGAAAAACCATCGCGGAACGAGCCGATAGAGGCGTCAATTAGCTAAGAATAATGTTTGTTTAACTTGAGCTGTGTTGCAGGCCTGTATTCGATTTTAGGTAATAATTTTTATTAACGAAAACTGTCTAATTCACTGATTAGTCGCTAATGCTTAGTCACTGCTGGCTAATCGATAGGGATTAGGTAGTTAGTTACGTACTACTAGATTTGTGATTTTGTTATCCAATATTTTGGCGACAGATTGATGACGCAATCCTCGTATTTATATTCACAGCTCATTAAATGCCATTTTAACACTTTAAGAGTAATTCCCCCAGGTTGAACCCACTGCCCTAGTAGATGTAGGGCACTCCATCTGCCTTCAGCCGATTGCAGTCGGCGGATAAATGGCAGTTCCTACTGCACAGTGTGTAGGCAATTGCCAAGATGCCTTCTTCGGTTGAATGAGCGCTTCGTATTCTGTCGAACGCTGCGCCACCACCGGACGACTCTGGATGTATCGCCTACGTCAGCACGACTAATTTGCTGCAGCAAAAACAGTTGACCTCACAGTTCTTTGATAGGTAGCAAACAACTATTTAGCATCTTGAAATATGCTTGGAACCGACTGGGATCTCATGATTTCAGAAGCTTTGAATACAAATCGGTCATTGTAGGGTTTTATTATGACAACGTTTCACCTTTGACGCAAGAGCTTCTTCAGGCAGGTGAATCGGTATACAATTGGCTTAGCTTTTTGTGGGATAATAAGGTGAAGATTGCAAGAAATAACATGAACCATTGGATAATAGTGTTACAGGTCAATAGGTCAAGTGGCCATTCTGGTGAAACAACAAGCATCGAGCGTTTCTCATTGATCCACGTCACCGGTTGTTCACATGTGAGGCATTCCTATTTTGCAGTTGATGATTCACGTTCCGACCTGAGTTCGTCCGTCGACACCTTTTCTGATTGATCGGGTTAACACAGCCCGCCACGCATTCGATAACTCCACCCCGTCCGTCTTGTTTACACAGGTATTAGCCTTAGTAATCGCGGTCACCTCAGCAATCAACCTTTGGCTTGTTACTGATATTCCTTTCTTAAGTATCTCGAAATTGTCCCAATCAATTTCGTGTCCTGCGTCTAGCGCATGTACGGCCACGCCTGCATCTTTTAGTAGGGCCCTTTATTCAGCCGCGTTCCTCGGTGAACGCGAAACCTACCTCTTGTGTTCTGCTATCCTCGTGCGAAGCTCTCTCGCTGTTTGACCTATATACACGTGTTCAGTCTTTGCAATTGATTTTATAAACACAATTTGTCGTCCTATCTCTTGGAAGCGGACCCTCCGAACGCACAAGTGCTGAATAGAGCGTTTGAGCCTTTCGAAAAACCCCTCTTATTTCCTCCCTGTTTAGTACTTGTCTAATTGCTTCTGGAGTTCCCTTTTTATAGCGGAGTCCCATCGTCTCAATCCACTCCGTTGTGCATCGCGGAGGTGGATTTAGAGCCCTCTGCAACTGGGATTTCACTAACCGCCTCGGATATCCACTGTCTACTAATTTGCTCACCGTCTCCTTACGAGCGGCCTTCCTATCCTCTTCCTCCGTACATAGAGTCTGGGCTCTGTGAAACAGAGAGGGTGCGATAGCAGCATAGACTTGTTTTGGATGACCCGAAATGTAATGAAACACTCCGTCTGTATCTGTCGGCTTGCGATATATTGTCTCCTTCAACCGTCCACCGTTCCTATGAACTAGGCAATAGAGGAATAGCAGTGTCCCACTGCAAGATTCTAGTTACATAGTAAAGTTTATGTTTCCATTAATGGAGTTCAGATGGTTTCGAAACGCATGCTTCAGATCTCGCTTCATAACCACAAATGTATCATCCACGTAGCGCCACCAAATCTTTGGCGAACTACTGGAGTTTGTCAGCGCCCTTCTCTCAAAGTCTTCCATATACAAATTTGCGAATAGGGGGATTCTGGTGACCCTATGGCAAGTCATTGTTCCTGAGAGTACAGTCTAGACTGGAAAGTGAAATATGACATATTAAGGCACACTTTAATTCCATCGATTATCTGATCTACCGTGAGTTCCGTTTGCTGCTCCAGGCTATTGCCCTCAGTAAGGCAACGTTATGACATACCCAATGCGTCATCTTTGGGCACGTTGGTGAATAGAATGCTAACGTCGAAACTAACCATTATTTCGTCTAAAGAGGTTGCCAGACCTGCTAGCTTTCGCGCGAACTCATAAGCGTTCCTTACGAACGTATTTGTTCTCCCTGTTAGAGGTTGCAACAAACCTGCCAAATATCGGGCTAGTTCGTGCGTTGGAGAACCGATACCATCTACAATGCGTAGAACGGGAACTTAGGGTTTATGTATTTTCGGCAGCCCATAGATGCTAGGTGGAAGCGTCGATTTCGGATATACACTATACCATTTACCCGGTCCTAAGTTGTCCTTCACACTTCTTAGGTAGTTTCTTACATCTGTTTTACACTTATTCATTATGGACGATACGGATTTTCCTCAATTGCTTCGTAAGATCCTGCTGCTAAATGCTGTTCCATTGTTTCCACATAATTCGATTTGTCCATTATCACTACGGTCTTGCCTTTATCGGCTTTCGTGATGATGATGATGGTGGGATCTTCTCTTAAGTCTTTTAATGCGGTAAACTCCGCTGTTGTAAGATTTGGCTCCCTAGGCTTTTGCAATCTGATGATGTCTACCACTTGTGCACGAATATTCTCAACTGTTGATATTGGCAGTGGCGCATTCCCTTGGTCTGCTACTGGGGGTCGAACCCATGACCGATAGAGGCAGATGGCAACATGCCAGTAGCTTAAGCCACCGCTACTCACAAGCAATATAAAATATTTAACCTCTCCTAGTTTCAAATGCTATGGATATAGCATCTAGTGAGAGGACTTCATGACCTTGAAGGCTAGCCACTGGCCTCTGTGAAGGTAATAACCAGCGTGGCAGTGGAAGATAGGTGGGGTTATATCCCAAGTAGTTAGCAAATTAAGTAGCCCAGTTAAAGTTCTTCATGGCTCAGTGGCTTAAGCTACTGGCTGGTTGGCATCTGCCTGTAGCGGTCATGGGTTCGATCCCCAGTAGCAGACCGAGGGAATGCGCACCATTGAGGAGCTCCAATAGGGCGAAACGCATCTGGTGCTTTTCCGGACTAGGCTGTGCTATGTATATGGTGGGCTGCTGGGACGAACAGAATAAAGTACAACTACAATCCTGCTACTCACGAGTAAAATGAATTGCAATGCGTGGGGAACTTACTTCTCACGTGTTGGACCGTTCTTCAGCAATGCTACTGTGTCACGCAGGTTCCTGTCTATGACAAAATGCGCTCCATGAAACACATTTTCCACTGGCTCTTGCAGAGAACACCATCGAGATCTCCAGGGACCATCTCGGAATACCACTCCCTCATAACTTGTTTTACCTAGGTCTATATGCCTTCAATGGGATTCAGTGATGGAGAATATTGAGCGTTTTCATATATCAGATGACACACTTCAGGGACAGCAGTGCTGTTGTTATGCAGCATTTATGGCAACTACCGCACGCATTTTTCATTGTTGTATTTCGTCTTTAGGACGGAATATTTTAGCAGTCCAGCTGGAGTCACTGAGCTGATAAAGTATCGAGTTTTTTCATGTGTTTTAGCCACCATACATTGTATGCGGCTGCAGAAGGCTGAATGCTTTCTTGTGCGAGCGCGTATGAGATTGTGGAAGGCCCCATCAAGCCGTACTGCTCCCCGCCCTTCCGCATACCACTTTCTTCGCTTCTTGTTCTCGGGGGTATTCATAGAATCCGGTATTACATCCAGATTTTTAATGACTATGAACCGACGCTCTAGGCATCGAAGGACTGTACTGATGCCCACCTGGTGCCGTTTCCAACATGTGGATGGCAAGGCGCGTAAGTTCCCCATCCATAGGACTACTTATGCTGTTTCAACTATCCTTACTAACCGAAACAACAAACTGCCTGTTCCTCTAGCAAACTGAGAACATTCTTTTAGTGCCAATTTATTCGGCAGCTCCCAATTTGTTTAGATACGGAGCATGCCACATCAGCCGAACCGACAAGGTGCTGAACTCCCGGCTTATGAGATAAGTGTTTAAATAGCTGTAACGTGAAATTAGGGTGTCCCATATCACCTACTCACGAGCACCGCCTGCTCGCTTTCGAGGTAAACACTTGCTGGTCACCTTCCATCCATATGATCTGTTACAAGGTTTGAAATTGAGTTACGACATGCTAACACCAGCTTTCTGCGTTTTCCAGAGATCATCGTGATAAGTCAGATCAAGTCGGCATCCTGTGTATGAATACCGCAGTTCATGGGCCTTAGACTAGTAAGAATTTACGGAGAGAGACAAGATAACTGTAAGTACATTAAGTTTCCTGTTAGTGTAGTGGCAGTGACGAAACAAAACGGTATGTAGCCGAACCACATGTTTCATGTATCGCTCCGTTAGGTTAACTCGAAGGGTAACTATTTGCGTACGGCTGGGACTTAGAAGCGACGTTAAACTGATGGACAAACTTGTGTGAATGCAATCAGCAAATGCATCCGAAATCAAGCAATCTGCATCGGAGACAAGTGAATATGCAGTGTTACTGGGTAATTATTAGGCTGCTGTATTCGTAATAGCATTCACTGGCACACATACACTGTATTCAGCGGAGATGAAGAACAGAATACTGAGGAAAACTGAAGAGGGGGTGACTGGAAGCACCCTGCAGGTATACTGGACGTAACCCTGAAAACCTGCCGCAGTTGAATGAGGTGACTGGAATCAACCGAATCAAGAAGGAAACACAGTGGGGCGCGAAGAAGATTTCTGGCAGAAGGCCAGGTAGACTGCCTTGCGGAGCGGGTGTTGTTAGGAGAATCTCCGTTGGAAATTCATCTTTATGAATTATTTTAGTTGCCGTTTTCATTCTTCTTGTCGTCTAATTCTTGGCAGTCGTTTTAGTGCTCCTCTTCTTGAATCCCATTGGCTAATCCTCGTCGTCACTAACGGACGCTCTTCTTACGTGCCAATTACAACAGCATGAATTCTAAATCCTCTGGTTTGTTTTATTCCCATAAAGGTTTATTTAGTTATGTTAATGGAGTTTAGTTGACATATAGTTACTCGTCGCACTGCTTCCGCTGTGCGACTACGACAGCCTAAGTTTGATCTACAAGGAACGGTTGTACCCACGAACGCCGCGGATTTTTGCTTCAAGGTGCTGGATTCTACTTTTGCGCCAAGATTACTGTGTTATAAGTGTTGTCTCTGCGTGAAATGTACACCAACACGTTTCTTTTGATGTTTTTTTTCAACTATACAAGTTTGGTGGATATTCTCTGGGTAACCTCAGAGATCGCACTGGTTGGCCCAACCCCCGTCTGAGTTCGTCATCTTGGATTTGTATTACAGCAATCTAAGCTGTGTCAGTTGGGCCACCAGCTTGACGGACAACGCTTGAATTCAGCCTAATAGTGTCGGCGTTGCAGCGAACGACATCCGCAGAACGGAGAGCCACAATGGCACGTGATACTTTCCAACGGAAAGCTACGCCTAAAGCCTCCGAACTAAACGGTAGTTGTGGCGCAGACAAGTGTGCTAAACTTGTGCGCTTTGGGATAGATTGCATAAATTGTCAAAATATTTTCTTCTTCGATGTGCTCTCCTTACTCTCAGCATGATAAAAAGACTTAATAATACGACTGATTCCCACTGGTTTCGCACTGAGTGTACGTCGCTTCCACTCGTCAGATGTATCACTGTGTTGGCACCGAAGTGTGATAGGCTGACAAAGATTGTAGAGCAAGCAGCAGCAGCTGTGAAAGCTGTCCTACAGAAGCCAGACAAAAGAATGCCTCGAACTCCATGCTCAACAGCAAGCTGCAATCCGGAAGAGTCTAGCCTGGCCGAAAATAAGAGTATCGGTGCAGAGTTAGCCACGCTGACACTAGCGGCTGCTCATAAAAATGGGTTCGCCGCACATATTTCACCAGAACCACTGGCCACATCGAACACTATTAAAGGACCGACCACATACGCGTCCGCTGTTGCTACCCATATGACGGCGGCACCTATCTTAACCGTGTCAGCTGCTAAACGAATCAATACTACAAAAACCACCACGGAACTCATGATCCCCTCAGCTGTCCAACCGGAAAAAGCAGCTATTGGTCTTTCCAAAAAGGAGAACAAGAAGCAATACCTTAATTCTCCGACTGTTATATACTCCAATGTGACTGAATCCGGGTTGAACTCCATGAAAGATAAGCTACTGGAAGACAAGAAACAGTGGGACTTCCTGTGTCAACCAATAGGGCTTCAAGCTAAACCAGTCAATATGACGAGCCTCGTCGGTCATCCAAACTCCCTCCACTACGGTAAACCGCGCTTACTCCATGTAACACTTCAGTCAGGTAATGATGGAGAGGCAGTCCTCTTGTCAGCCACTCGCCTCCGTACCACCACATGCGCTGTTCGAATTTGTCCAGATTTTTTGGAGCGAACGCCAGGAACGCAAACGAAATCCTGAGGACTTCCGTAGATAATAAGATGCACAATCTATCCTTGTTAACAGTGTCCTCGGGCTCCAGACATTAAGTGAGCTAGCGGCCAAAGCGCATGATTGAGATAAATGAAGTTTTATTCGTGAAGTGCTCTCACTCGAAAATGTTATTGTTCATTCGACATCAAGGTTACTGGCATCACCTAACTACAAAGGGTGTGGTCCTCGAGTGACGAAAGTATCACTGCACTCGGAACTGATGGCAGAACATGTGATCAAAATGTGGCACAAAAAGCGTAAAATGCTGCGATTCGAAATACGTATAAAGGCGATCTCTACCGGGTCACAGGGAGATAAGGTAACACGGTGCAGGCGAGCTACCAATACAATTCCGTCACTGCGTACCTCAGAACGAAGACAGTACCAAAATACGCCGAAAGCTGAGGGAGGACTGGATGGCCACCCTATTGCTGCCGCTATGAACTCTATACAACAACCTGAACTGGCCCTATGGGCTGCGTCATCGATCCTACAAATAAACGACCGTCAGCCGACCCTGCAAGGGCCGGCATAGACCCTCACCGGAAAGTAGCGTTAACTAACATGCTTCTAACCTCCGATGCCCTGAGTTGCATGTATACCCATGCACAAGGTCTTCTCAGCAAGTTAACGAAATTTTCTATTCTTCAGGTCTGCGCGTCTTAGGACCTAGTTATGGTCACCAAAGCATGGCTGAACACGGAGATTGCCGATGCTTAGATTGCTCTACCCGGCATGACTTCCATACGAAACGATAGACCTAGCAGGGGAGGCGGAGTGCTCCAGTATTATTGCGAATCCAGAAACACAAGTCATCGATTCACTTTGGCGTCGTATGCACCTACGACGTGAGGATGTGTGTTTACTATCAATGGTTTACCGCCCTCCAATGTCCACCTTCGAAATGAATCAGTGCCTAGATTCTGCGATGGAGAGAGTCCTGACACGACCATACAGTCACGTCCTTCTAGTGAGGGACTTCAGCCTGCCCGCAATCGAAACCCTAGCATTGCACAGCGAACAATTCAAGGCTAACTTGCAAGTGGTGATTGCCGATGTACCTCCGTAAAACCATCTTTCCCAATGGATTCCGAGGAAGTGACACCCACTGTTTTAGACCATAGATGTACCAGTTGGCCGTAGTGATCACGCGATATTGCTCTTTCGTTACATCTGTCACTCGGAGTACATCAGTGAGAACAACGTGCAAATCTATGCAGTTACATATTACGATATCTAGTCAAAGATCTTTCAAGAAACCGACCGGTCTTTCTTGGTCGAGCAGCCGCCTGATGTCGCTTGGATGGTGTTTGTTACACAATTCAACGAACTAGTGACAAATACGTTAGAAAGCAAGGTCTTTCGCCCGAAGCAAGTGAACTCATTCCTGAGCAGCCGTATTACCAGGTTGTCCCGTAATCAATCGAAATTTTGCATCCCCTTCCGGAGGTTTCTTGAAGTTTCAGGACGATTCTTTTATATGGGTAAATACGGGGATACACTGGAGCAATAATTTAACGTTGTCCATTTATCCTACCTTTTAACAATGGCTGCGGTATTGGCTAATGATCGACATGGTGTTCGTAGATGCTTATTGTAGGAATAACTACAAGGGCGCAAAGCTATCGAGGCTTGTCGAGACATGCTTGGAGTAGTCGACACGGATGCTCCGAGTTACGGTCTAGTGGCAGTTTGGTTCCGCAGATTCAAAGTAGGCAACCATGATTTGTCCAAATCATAGGTCAAAGACATAAGCCGGTGGACATTGACAGTAGCATCCAGGCCGATCTAAGAGAGAATCCGAATCAAAGTGTGCGTAAAGTCTTGTCACACCTTGGCCTTCCAAAAACCACCGTTCATCGCCATCTGAGCCAATCCGGAATGCTCCCAAAGCTCGGACAACTTATACCATACGAATTGACTGATGAGAAGCTTTTGCACCGTTGTGCCATGGTACTTTCATTGCTCACCCGAGGACTCCATCATCGATGGCTGAACGACATCCTTGCTGGAGACGAGAAGTGGGTGCTCCATGTCAACCATAGCCTCTTCGCCTCACCCTCCAACCACGATCTCGCTATTTAGCTTTATATAATTTTGCGTAGTAATTTTTTTGCTGCATAGTAGCTGACTGGTAGCTTACCGGAACGATACCCATCCGTTACCGGTAGCTTAGCTGATTTGCACCTGTTGCATATTTTTCGCCTTTTTTTCTTCCGTATTGCGGCACAATTGCTGAGGTGCTTCCCACCAGCTAAGGTGTATAACGATGACGATGATGATGATGATGTCAATCATAACAGGAAGCGTTAGTGGATCACAACAGATGAAGCGTCAGTACAAGTCTCGAAAGGCGAACTGCACGGCAAAAAGGGGTTACTGTCGGTCTGGTAGGATCGCCGGAGCGTCATCTATTTGGAATCGTTACCTGACAACTCCACTGTTACTGCTGATGTCTACTGTCAACAACTGCAAAAGATGATCGAGGAACAGCAAAAAAGCGTCCAAGAGCGACCCGAATTATATTCCTTCATGACAAAGCCCGTCATCATGTGGCAAAGATGACACGTCTTAAGATTCAGCAGCGCAGTATCGAAATTTTTATGCATCCAGCATATAGTCTGAACCTTGCTCCTACTGATTAGCACCTTTTCCGCTAGCTGAAAAGCACATCAAGGACAAGAGATTCCATGACCGCAAGCATCTCAAAACATACTTTACACAATATTTGGACAGCCATCCCAGCTCCTTCTATGAGAGAGGCATGGACAACTTGCCTGAGCCTTGGGAGCACGTCGTCGATAACAATGGATGTTGCGTAGATTAAATATTGTTGATTGGTTGAACTAAAGATTGATTGAAAAAGTGTGCTAAAAAGTTCGATTGCTTTCGGGAAAACCTAACAGAAAATGCATGAGCTTGAGTGATTCAGCCTGGCGTGCTTACAAAGTCTGTCCAAGTAACCTGACCTGAAGTGCTTATATAACTCAACAAAACCACTACGTCAAGTTGATTCAAGAAGACAAACTCTGACACCAACGTGAGTTAGCGGCGAAATTCAGTAAAAATCCCAAATTGCTGTATAAACACGTCAACAAGCTCCGCAGAGTGCAGCGTGTGATCCCAGTTTAAGGTGGAACAGATGATCTGGTGCAAATTACACAAGTGGCGGCCAACTCGTTCCGGCAACACTTCATCCACGCTATCCAGCGTGAGTCATCATTTCACCCGCTTTTGACACAGTTCCGATCGCCAGCAGAAGTAAAGCACGTATCGTTTACAGCAGCCCAAATGATGAAAAAGATAATGTCATTGCGCGTGTATAGATCACCTGGCCTGGACGACATCAAACCAAAGGCATTGAAGACAGTGCTCATGAACCCTGCCGAAGCATTAGCTCGGTTTTCTCAACACTGTCTCGACAAAATGCAGGTTCCCACAATGTGGAAACATTAAATAATCACCCCTATGTACAAAAGTATTAATCTTGCGGAGCCCACAATCTACCGTCCAAGCACTCTCCTCCCAGTTTTATTCCAAGTAATGGAAGTTATGACCACAGAGAGTCTCATGGGATACCTTGCGAGCGAAAACATACTAGTGTCAGATCAGCACGGATTCCGCAGAACTCGGTCTTGCACTACAAACTTGCTTCTAGCCCGAGCAAGAATTAGCCGATGCCGGAGTGGGAGTCGACGTTGTCTACTTGGACTTCTTGAAAGCGTTCGATCGTTTAGACCACCGTATACTCTGCACACACACCCACACACGCACACAATATGCACGTTAGCTAGAGGTGGGAAACACCTCAGCTACTGTGCTGCAGTACCTAAAAGAAAAGAAGGGAATAAATGCCACAGGTGCAAGCCAACTGAGCTACCGGAAATGGATGGGCGTCGTTCCGGTAAGCTATCTGCCGGCTACTATGCAGCAAAACAGTAATTTCCTATACAAAATTATAACATGTTAAATAATGACATCGTGGTTGGAGGGGAGGCTGAGTGTTGGGGTGGGACAATGAAACTCACAGCACAAGCTTCGAAGCTATGAAACCGGTGGTACACAGTATCGACGCTTCGCTGCCGCGGAACCACCAGCGATCGAACGTGGGCTAAGGATACCGCGAGGGTCTTCCGGTCCCTATACAGGCTGCAACCCAGGTCATCAGGTCACATGGTAGGCTTGTGATCCTTAAGGCTATGTGTCGGCAAATAATTGTGTTCCAATTGAACCGGTGTGTTTTCCATGCGTCATGAGACAATCGTTGCAACCAACTCCTCTTCATTGGTCCACATGCCCATTCAGGGATGCACAATATTGTTCAGAACCATAGCGGATCCTGAAGATTCGTGACAATCAGCAGAGCAAGTGCAGTGCTAGTAGTTGTGGCAGACGATGTGTTGTTATAGGTACGTGACGAATGGATAGGTGAGGAATTGACGGCAGATGGTACTGTAAACACGACAACCATGTTTAAACACAGGAGTTGTTTTAGTGATTGTAACTTTGAGCAAAATATTGCGGGAGGCTCATGTTACACATCGTTATGGAAGACCGGTAGCGGTGAGATACGCGGAGACACCACCAACGACATTCGTCACTGAACAATTTCAGGATGCCAAATAGTTGTTTGCTACCTATCAAAGAACTGCCAGGTCAACTGTTTTTGCTGCAGCAAATTAGTCGTGCTGACGTAGACGATACATCCAGAGTCGTCCGGTAGTGGCGTAGCGTTCGACAGAATACGAAGCGCTCATTCAACCGAAGAAGGCGTCTTGGCAATTGCCTATACACTGTGCAGTAGGAACTGCCATTTATCCGCCGACTGCAATCGGCTGAAGGCAGATGGAGTGCCCCGCATCTACTGGGGTAACGCGGTTAGCTTTGGCTGTACGTTACTTAAAGTACCCGCAAGCGCAATGCGTGTGAATCGTTTAACAAACCCTAGGGCCGCAGCAGCTTTCGCTGAATTCCCATCTAGGTGCGCGGCTCAAAAGTCTTTCAGGGTGATGGAGTGAAAACAGTGCGCTCCATCCACCGTAAATGTGCGCCGGTTCACACGTGACTTAAGTCGTTTAGCCGCAGTCAGCCATTACCTCATGGCTACACGCATTCATCCATCCACTCATTATACACGTTAGCTAGAGGTGAAAAACACCTCAGCTACTGTGTCGGAATACATAAGAGAAAAAAAAGAAAAAATTCAACAGATGTATGTCAGTTGAGCTACCAGTAACGGGTGGGCATCGTTCCGGAGAGCTACCAGCTGCCTACTATGCAACAAAAATATAATTATGTAAAATTATATTAAGCTAAAAATCGAGATCGTAGTTGGAGTGGGAAACTAAGAGGGATGGGGAGAGACAAGGAAACCCACAGCACGAACTCCACTGAGGTCAGCTCCTTGCGATGTCAGCAAGTGTATTCAGTCAAACATAATCATCGTCTCGGACCCCAAACAGGAAGCCCAGACGCTCCATCTCCGAAGTGAGAGCCTTCATTCCTCTCGACCAAGTCATCGCTTGGCCACTTCTCCTCTTTTTCATCCACATCCCCGGCGCGTAAACAAAGCACGTCGCGGAAGCCGGTGGGCTGGCATGCGTAACACGTGGCCGAGCCATCTGAGTCTGGTGCATGAAATAACGGTGCTGAGCGGTTCAGTTCCTTTTCCTGGGCCGTAAACAAGGTGCCGAACATGTTCGTTGCTCACACGCTGTTCCTACCAGATGTGAGCCAGACTGCAAAGGCACCGGTGGTCGAACGAAAGTAGCCTTTTGGTTGGCTGATCTAAATGACCAGATTTCACAACTGTACAGTAGAGTCGAACGTACCGCTGCATTGTACAATCTGCCTTTCAGGGCGAGACTGATGTCGCACCGGCGCCATAGGTGGTGAATGTTAGCAAAAGCGCCTCGAGCTTTTGCTAAAAGATACGTGATCTCACCTTCGATCCCAAGGACGCTGATACAACTTCCCAGGTAGTCGAATTTTTGAACGACTTCTAGCTGATCACCACCAAGGGTCAGCGCAGGATGCGGTCCCTGCCAATCTTAGAAGAAATCTTTGCACTTCAGGGGTGCAAAGAAAAACCCGAAGTGACGGACAGCCAGTGTTAATCTGTCCAGTGCAGCTTGGCACGTCTGGGAGCTGTAACAGACGAGGGCAATATTGTCTGCATACTCCAAGTCAAGGAATCGTTCTCCTGTGAGCAGCCCCACGTCTTCTAAGTAGTGTCCTGTGGACGCGATCACCATGACTTCGTCAATGGCGAAGTTGAAGAGGAAAGGTGATAGCAACTATCCTTGTCTCACACCAATGGAGATATTGAAGACCGGCGACGGCTTGCCACAAGCCGTCAATTTGCCAGAGCTACGCGCGTAAAACGTTCGGACAATATTTTCATATTTCTCGGGCACACCTATCCTGAGTAGGCAGTCCCAGGGGGCACTTCGAGCAGCTGAATCGAAGGCACCTTTGATTTCTAGGAACACGAGAACGGTGAGCCGCCCATCTATGTGACGGTACTCCAATAGCTGACGCAAAATGCAGATGTGGTCGATGCAGGCACGACCTGGACGAAATCCAACTTGCTCTTCATAATTCTGGCCTTACTGAATGTTGGTCAGTCTGTGCAGGATGACAGGGACAAGCAATTTGGAGGCGATGGAGATCAAACGGATTCCTCTATGGTTGCTGCATTCAGAAAGCGAACCTACTTTGAAGATCGGGACAATAACGGAGCGGCGCCGGTCGGTTGGGACAGATTCCTGCTCCCACAGTTTCACTAGTAACTCGTGTAAATCATCCACAAGAGCAGGTCCACCGAATTCGAAGATGGATGAAGGGATATTTGCTGGTCCCGCGGCTTCAGCAGTCTGATCTCACGTCCGACTTCTGAGCGAGAGGGCGCATCCAAAGGGACAGTCCAGGAAGCAGGTCAGTCAGTGGCCGGTGAGAAACCTAACAATTCCGACCGATTAAATTGCCTTTCAAAGTGCTCAGCCCAACGCTCAATGAGTTTTGACAAGTTGTGAATAGGCTGTCCACTCTGGTAACGTATAGTTTCACTAACACCAGGTCTCCTGCTGCTCCTTTCCCTGACCAGATGGAATAACTACCGATGGTTATCTCTTCCTTCTCTGACGCACGATGAGACTACATGGCCACTCGCACTGTGGGTGCAAGTGTTCCTACCTGTGTCCACGGCACGTTGCGATCATCAGATGCAGGATCATTGCAGACTGCCGTGGCAGATCCCAACAAACGGACACACTGCGCGCAGTGCTACTCTCACACAGAGGTGAGGATGACTCAGAACCATTCACAGCGCGCTCAATCGCCGCCAGGACCAGAGATACTACGTGCGTATTACGACGGATGTGGCTTCAGCGTAGCCACTCCCTGCGAGTTTGAGTCCTGAACGTGACCAGTAGCCCCGATGCGCCTCAGTTATGCGCGCACGCAATGCGTTCCAAGAGAGTCTGGGTTCAAAGTCACGCGGCACACCATGGTTGATTTGAAATTGGTCATCAACGCGGACATTGCGCAGTTTGATGGTCCGTGCCCATTTGCTTCACCATGCTTTGAAATTGCCTACGGAGGAATATGATTACTATGTAGGGAGTGTGTGATGACCCTATAGACCCAACCCTGGCTGTCACATTGTGGCGAGGTTTGATGTCCCAACCACCCAGGCACGGGTCACATTGTTAATGTCTTTTGCATATCATCGGCAAGTAGGGTGAGAATCAGCGGCAAATTGCGCGATCCTCGTGGTTTATTTCCGGGCCTGCCATCAAACTACCTGAGGCTAGGGTGGGCATGCACACTATATGAGCAAATGGGACTTCTTCTCCTACTGCAGGGGGAATTGTCCATTAAAACAAACGCAGGGCCACCTAGGTTGTGCTAGAAAATATTGCAACGTTGGGGAGTTTTGGAGACACTGCAGCTTATCAGGAAACATGGCTTATTAAAAACCATTGTTTGCCTCAAACGTGGTAGATCCAGGATGAAGCAGTGCCAGAACAGAAGGTCATACTGTTCAGTGTACAAGAGGAAATGAATGAGAACTGGTCTCTCGCTTGTTTGACTCGGGTAGATTTGTCCAAGGTGATTTTGACATGCCTGTACGTGCGGTTCAAAGACAATAGTGAACTAGCGTACTGCCCAGGGCACTTGAGGTTTGAGCGTCCAAATGAAGAATGCTCGCCTGCGAAGAGTCAAGGCATCAGGTCCCCTGGCTGTATGAACTCTTAAATGCGATATTTCGATACACCTTTCTACTCTCAAACAAAAATAAGCAGAGATACACAATCCCGATTACCTGGCAATATCTGCATCAATGGAGGACACATGTGGGTTGAGTTGACGATACCGCTGGATAAAGTCATCTTTAGGCAGTTCCCATATCTCTCGGAATTGATCCCAGTAGCTGAGTGGCTCTTGTACCGCGGTGCTGATTTCTTGCATGCCTCGTTTGATGCTTGCTTGTATCTTGTTAATCTCATCATCATTTGCGATCGCTTCACTGATGGACTGTAGTAATGGAAAACAGAAATAGGATGTGCGATTAGCTGAAGGTCTCCTAATCACGTGGTAGGGATGAATGGTTACAGCATGGGGAAGTTAGGTAAGAACCTGGCGCTGCTGCAGAAGAAGACAGTGCAATCCTGCAATGTGTGAACTTCATCGTCAAGCACTTATTGCATTTTGCAGCTACTCAATGGATTGCCGCTATGTGTTTGTAGGTATGTGTGTATAAGTACTTACCCCGCCCTCAACATGTTTTCCATACATATGCTGATGTGTTACTCCGTTTTCCGTTAACTGCATCACTGATCCGGTCGCCGTGTTGATGGGCTGTTGGGCTGATGGGATGTTGTGACCCCCTCCCAACCTGTCCACATACACAGCGCGCACCGTACCCATCTTTTGGACTCATGTGACCACTCACTATGCAGGATGTAGCTATTGCATCTGCCCGCAGTCAGGAGTTTGAGTGTTTGCCCAATCATCGATCGACAAACTCGAGGCCAGCTTATTCATCTCTGGCCACGTGCGTTCCATTGGTCCTCTCATAACCGAGAGGACAAGGCGTCTGCCTTGCAACCCGGAGGTTGCAGGTTCGAGCCTGCGTGGAGAACCGGACGACCCTTACAGTATCCTTAGCCCGCGCGCGATTGGTTGTGGTTTCGTGGCAGCGAAGCATCGGTACGGCGTACCGCTGATGTCCTTCTATTTACGTCCATGACAGTTAGCGATGTTGACAGCTTCGTGTGTACTGACTGTTCCATTGATGCTTCTGAGCTAGTTGTTGATAACCTAAGAACGCAAGCGATTGGTGCTTGATCTTAACGGCATCGTAGATCCTGGATGCAGGTCTTGTTGTGAATGATTCAGGATCGTTGCAACGTTTAGCTCAACGACATCGTGTATGAATCACATGGTAGCGACAGAGCTTAGTCAGGAGCTATCATGCTCGATTACATGGATCATTTTGGAGCACTGGTTGCGCGAATGGATAACGGTAATATCACACAGTGGACTTCCTCAGCAGGTCCAATCGATCATAGCACTTACGCAAGTGATGTCGTACTAGTTGCTCGCGACAGATAATCATTGATTGAGCGCCTAGGTTGGTTTAAGGAGTATCAATAAACTACATGAAATAAATGGTACTGGATATCACCATGAACAGCAATAGGAAAAAAGTTGCCTATTTTGGACACTGCACATCTCCTTTGTGGCGCCCTCCAGATCCCCACTATCTAACCATCCGAGGAATTCCGGCTATTTGGATTACCATTTGATTGGAAGGGTTACGTCCGTCTGTTATAATTGCGTCGCCACTGTTATAATTGAGGGAACGCCGCCTCTTGAGATAATTGCGTAATTGCCTGATAAGAGTGTCGCTGGCACGCCTACGATGACGGCTTGTTACGCTGGCCACTCGAACGGAGTTGCGCTGACCTGATGACGCTAGCTTAGCCGGTGAGACGGAAAATTGAGCGACCGTGTGAACGATCCTAGCCGCACTTGTTCCGATAGACGCTGAGACCTCGGAAACGGAAACACACGAGAGGGGGGTACGATAGACGCGCGCTAATGACTTAGACGCGAAGGCTGGCCAGCTAACGACTCACACGCAATCACGTGACCCGACCGACTCCCAACTGAGGCGAAGAGAAAGAAAAGGCAAGTGGTCCTCTGTAGGCTATTTTACGACCGACAAAGGGCGATCACAGCCAATGCACTTTGTTATTAAGTTAGGAAAACAGTCACCACGCAGAGGTGGTAGTTTGCAAATGAGCATTGTCGAAAGGTGCGCAGTTGGGGCGTGTCTCTGAGTGGCTGAGCTCTGCTGCGTTGTGGGGAGGAATTGGCCTTCGCTTTCCACAGCCATGGTGCTGGAGTTTCTGGCGCGTTTTTGCGGGAATATTTGACGTGCCCGCAACACCTCCCTTTGAAGAGAAAGCATACCGCTGCTGGTGAGGATTGACCTGGAGGGATTTCGGCGACCTCCGGATTCTTCCTGTTCGTCGGCAAGGCAGGTTCTCCAGATGCGGCGACGATTGAGCGGCTTCGACCATGCTCTGTCGTTGTGTGGCCAATCCGAAAGTATCCAGCAGGATGTGCAGCGGCAGGCGCACGCGATGGCTGGCTGGCGTGGAGCTTTCTTCGTGGCCCGGATGAAGTTGATTGCGATGGCGAACCCAGATGTCATCACCTACGGAGACATATTGCAGCATGTCACCTCGCCTGGCCGTCACTGTTGCTTTGATCCAGCGTGGATGACCTGCTCGGTAATCGCGAGCGTAGACCGGAGCTCCGACGGCGAATTCTTTATGCTTGCTATAGGCACCAGAGTGACTAGGTGGCTTCTCAGTTGGAATGAGCGCCTCGTTGATTGTGAGTAGCTTGCGGCCCATCAATGCTTCAGATGGTGACTGGCCTCCTGGCGTAGCTGGATTCGGTGTGGACCGGTACGAGAGCAGGAAGGCCTGAAGACACTCATCCACGGTCCCCTGCCCGCGAGCTTTCAAAAGTGCCCTCTTGAATGTGTCGACAAATCGCTCCGCTTGACCATTGGGTTGGGGATGGTAAGGCGGTGAGCGGAGGTGTTCGATGCAGTGTCGGCGGCAAAAGTCTTCGAAGACGGAAGACGTAAACTGGGTACCATTGTCGGACACCAGAACCTCGGGAAGGCCATGTTGACTGAAGATCCGTTGGAGACAACCCAGAGTGGCGGATGCGGTTGGTGGGTTGACGGCGATCACTTCCGTCCATTTGAAATAGGCGTCGACTACGACCAGATAGGAAATGTCATCGATGGGACCAGCGTAATCGATGTGCACTCGAGACCACGGTTTTGCTGGCGGATGCCAAGGAACCGGTGATTGGTGTGGTGGCATCTTGGATGCTTGTTGACACCGTGAGCTGCGGCGGACCAACTCTTGAAGGTTGTTGTCAATGCTAGGCCAATACACATAACTGCGGGCAACTGATTTCATTCTGTTCATACCGGGGTGAGCAAAATGGAGCTGGCGGAGTACAGCTTGCCGGAGAAATGAAGGAACGACAACTCGATCTGCAGTCATGAGACAGGAATCTATCACGGAAAGGGAGTCGCGGCGTTGATGCAGTTGTTTGAGTTCACCAGACAAGGTAGTGTTTGGCCAGCACGTCTGAACGTAAGTGACGGCTTTCTGCAAGACAGGGTCTTGAGCAGTTGCACGACGTATGTCGGCGGCAGTAATAGGGAGACTTCGAATAGCGTACGATAGTTGATAACGAACGTCGTTCTCGACGGTTACAGTGGCAATCACTGTGTCTTCTACTGCGGCATGTTTGGAAATGAGGCGGGAGAGACCGTCGGCTTGACCAAAATCCTGAGTACGGCAGTAGCGGATTTCGAAATCGTAACCAAGAAGAAAGACCGCCCAACGCTGAAGTCGGCTAGCCGAGTATGCCGGAACGCCCTTCTTTGAATCGAAGGTTGAAAGTAGGGGCTTGTGATCGGTCAGTAGCGTGAACCGTCGGCCATATAACATCTTGTGGAACTTGGTGACGGCAAAGACAATGGCAAGGGCTTCCTTCTCAATCTGACTATAGTTCTTCTCCGCAGATGTCAGGGTGCGAGAGACGTGCATAACAGCTTTCTCGGAACCATCTGGGAATCGATGGGAGAGAACTGCTCCGATCCCATAGGCAGAAGCATCAGCAGCGACCAAAATCGGTAAGGCTGGGTCGTAATGGGTCAACAGTAGATCAGAACTCAGCATGGCTTTCAGGCGAACGAAAACATTTTCGCATGCGGGGGACCAGTGCCAAGGAACGTCCTTCTGCAACAACCGATTGAGCGGGGCTCGAACATCGTGTAGCGATGGCAGGAAGGCGCTGTAGTAGCTGATAAGATCCAAAAAGGACCGCAGTTGTGACACATCCGCTGGAGCTGGCACCTGCTGGATGACTCTGACGTTCTCAAGGATCAGGATGCCGACCATGGGAATCGAAAACGAAACCAAGATATTTGATCAACGGAAGGAAGAATTGGCATTTCTCAGGTTCCAGGTGGAAACCGTACTCCTGGATCCGTTGAAGGACTGCAGCCTGGCGCTCTCGAAGCTCTTCTGGGGTGCGACCAACAATGAGTAGATCGTCCAGGTACGCGGCCGTACCCGGAATACCAGAGATCATAGCGTCCATTGTCTGTTGGAAAATAGCTGGAGGGGTCTTGACACCAAATGGGAGCCTGGTGTACTGGAGAAAACCACGATGCGTATTGATCGTCAGAAGGGCTTGTGTCTCAGGGGCGACCTCGATCTGCAGGTAGGCGTCTGCCAGGTCGATTTTAGCGAAACAGGTTCCACCGTTGAGTATCGTGAAGAGATCGGCTGGGATCGGTAGCGGGTAGCAATTTGGCTCTAGTGCTGCGTTGAGACCAGTGGAGAAATCGGTACAGATGCAGAGGGATCCAATCGGCTTCTTGACCACGACGATCGGCGCTGCCCAGGCGGAATAGGGCACAGGCACCAGGACGCCCATATCTTCCAAACGTTGGAGTTCGGCATCGACCAAGGGTAAGGCTGCGTATGGAACAGGCCTTTTGGGACGGTTGAGCACCAGGTACAAGCTGTAACGTGGCGCGAGTGCGTGTACAGCGGCCAAGAACATCCTGAAATACCGAGGCGAACTGTCTGATGATGTCGGCGGTTCGATCGTTTGGTACTGTCAGAGAATGTACCTCATGGAAAATGGCCCGAAGCGGAAGATCGGTCAAGCCAAGAGTTTCGAGCCAGTCGAGACCAAGCAGGTTGAGCTTCGCCTTTGTGATGTAGCAGGTCTCGTTGAACGTGGCGTCCCGAAAGGAGACGGAGCAGTGCAGCTGTCCAGTTAGCTGCACGCGACCCCCACAGGCGCTGGTGGCAGATTGGGAAGTCGGTTCGTACGGTGGCTTGCCAAGCGATTGCCAAAGATCCTCGGAGATGATCGTGATGTACGACGCAGTGTCCAACTGCAATCGGACCGACTGACCATTGATCAAGACGTCGACGCTCTTTCTCCGATTCGCAGCGTTGATTTGGAAATTGGCCAGCAGGCTTAGGGAGCTGCCAACCGGACCAGGTTTGGGTGTGCGTCTGGGTCGGGACCTCTTCTTTGGATCGCGGGTGGGGGGGCCAGCCCAGTTTTCGCCCCCTTGGGAGGTGGAGGATGGCAGTAACCATCCCGGTGCTCCACCCTGCCACGACGTTGACAACGATGCTGGCGGAATTTGCAGTCGCGGTGGAAATGCCAAGCACCACAGAATCGACACGCGTAGGGTGGGGACTTCGCTCGGTCGGATTGGGTGGGGCGCGCGGACGATCGCGCCCTCGGTGCTGCGATAGCCTGGTTCATACCAGGTGCGGCGGCGTTCTGGATCATTGCAGAGTCGTGCTTCAAGTTGAGCAGCGTTTGACACTCCTCGGCCAGGTTTTGGGGTGTGACTGAGCTATCCTGTTGTAGCTTGGACAGGAGGCGCGTCCGGATATCAGCATCGTGTGGAGGCTGGAGGCCAGAGACGAAGATCAGGCATTTGAATTGGTCCTCGGTGAGCGAACCAAGTTGAAAACGTTGGCATTCACGGTTGACCACGCCCGCGTACGTGATGAAGTCGTCGGCATCACGTTTGGCCAGCTGCAGACACTGATAACGAGCATTGAACAGAGAGGACTGCTCGCCAAAAATCTGTGACAACGTTCGGACCGTCTCGTCAAAGGTAACGTCGCGTGGGTTCCTTGGCGAGATGAAATTGGTGTAGCGTTGGTGTTCGAGCGTACCAAGTTTGCGCAGAAGCAGGCGGACCTTCCACGCGTCGTTCTGGCAAGCCAAGTCAACGGTGAACAGGTCCTCGTACCGCTTGTACCAGGATTCGAACGTTACCCCGGCCTTGGCGTCGTACAGGAATTCGCTGATGCCGCTAACCACATGGTCCACTGACTGAGAATTAGCGCTTGGACCTGAGCGAAGGGAAGAACTGGAGAGCTTTTCAGTTAAAACGGACGTCAACTTAAGTTGTTGCTGTAGCATCCGTTTTAAATCGGCGTATTCGTCAGTCATGGTTCGTCAACTCTGTCGCCACTGTTATAATTGCGTCGCCACTGTTATAATTGAGGGAACGCCGCCTCTTGAGATAATTGCGTAATTGCCTGATAAGAGTGTCGCTGGCACGCCTACGAT
>OX104067.1:40022940-40266580 GCA_944474145.2 Dicrocoelium dendriticum | reverse complement strand
AGAGAACTCCATGCCTCACAACCGCAGGACCTGGTCATGAGTACAGAGACCTGTATAAACCTTGAGATAATCGATTCTGAGATCAATTTATCCGATATGTCGCTGCTTCGGAACGATAGAACTGGAAGGAGTGGTATGATTCTATATGATAATGCAAATCTCCGATGTGAAGTTATCAATCACCCGGAAATCCGTGCTTCTGATTCGTTTTGTTGTCGTTATGTTTGCGAACAAAGACACATGTCTAGTAGCTGTGATTTACCGCCCACCAAACTCTACATCGGAAATGGACTCCAAGCTGAACCACGTCTTTTAGTTTGTTTTGAACAAGTCCTACACCCACATTCTTATCGCTGCAGATCTTAACATGCACTACATAGAAATATCAACAGCCGATGGTGTGTAGTTTAAAGCCTGTTTGCCCGAGCTAATTGCTAGCCACCCTCTGTAGATCCATGTAACCCCACCCACCAGATTTTGAACTGCTAACAAGCCGTCGATACTGGATGTTGTGCTCACTAACGAAAACCTCATGGTTGACGGGATAGTTACAAGCACACCACTGGGTCGCAGTAACCATGCTACTTTACTCTTTAACTATATATGCTATGCGGAATATCCTGAAAAGTAGGATCATAAAGTGCATACTGTCACGCACTATAACGTGTTATCAACGCCTGTTAAAGATACAGGTTGGGGTTTCTTAAGCGAATGCCCCCATACTTTGCCTGGGAAACGTTCACAAGGACGTTTAGCATTTTGGTAGCGCATGCGTCAGAACAGAAGTTCTTCCAATGTAAAAACGACTATAAGTCATTTCTGAGGTGCAGAACACGTAAATGTATGTCCCTGAGGGATTTGGCATGGCGAGCTCACAAAGACTGCCCGAATGCCGAAACCTGGACTGCATACGTGGCACATCGGAAGTTCTGAGTGAAACTGATCCGGGAGGACAAGGTCACGCATCAACAAGAGTTACTGGAGCGATTCTGCACGACCCGCAAACTTCTGTACAGGCACGTTAACGGCCTTCGAAAGGTGGTGCGCGGGATTCCAGCACTAGTCACGGCCGATGGATGCACCCGGTCATAAATGGAAGCAGCCAATCTCCCGCAACTTCATTACTCCCAAACTTTCCAGCAGATATCCGCCCACATATCCCCCTGGTTTTTATTACTTAACCGTCGGGTTTATACAACATCAACTTCACCGGATAACTGTGTTGAAGATGTTGTTATCCTTGAGTATTTACAGTTCTCCTGGAGTCGACAACTTACGACCGAAGGTTCTGCGGGCGGTAGCTAGGTGTCTAGCAGTACCACTGACTCTTTTCTAACAGCGATGTCTAGAGGAGAATCCTATTCCACCTTACGGAATCGACGGGTCATCACTCCTATTCACAAAGGAGGTAGCCGCGCTGACCCTACCAAATGAAATCCAATAGCACTGCTTTCTGTACCATGCAAAATTATGGAATCAGTCATCGCAGATGCGCTAATTCATATCTGGAAAGCCACAACTTAATAGCCCCAGAGCAACATGGCTTCAGTCAAAAGCGTTCACGTACTACTAACCTATTACTTGCACGTAATACCTGGACTGAAGCCGTTGATGATGGAGCAGTCGGGGATGTCACCTGCCTGGACTTCTCAAAAGCGTTTTACCGTTTAGACTAACGAATTCTTCTTCTGAAGCTTCGGAACTACGGCCTTGGCGAGCCAATCCTGAGTTGGATTAACAATTTTCTACACGAACGTCGGTTGGAGATGAGAGTCCGGGAATCTCTGTCCGTTACAATTGATGTGGAATGTGGTGTACCACAAGACTCGCTGCTTGGACCTTGTCCATTCTTAGTGTTCATTAGCGATTTGGCGAGATCATTTGTTTCCGATTTCCTCTTTTTCTCTGATGATATCAACCTATGGCAAATGAGCAGAGGACCGGACGACCACGAACGGTTCCAGTGCAATCTTAACACGATGTCGAACTGGTCAGTTCAAAACGCCCTACCATACAACGAAGACAAATGTCGCTTTGTGCAAGGACGCCATAGACATGACTGTTCAAAATTGCTTGGGACATAGGGATTGCAGACCAGCTCCGAAGAAGGTGACCATGTTGTGCTCGTACAGTGACTTCAACTGTTCAAAATAGGCCCGAGGTAGCTGAGGAAAGAGGCAACTAGCACGTCGGTATGCTGCGAAGGGCATTCGGGAAATTTGACCCATCAATGTTCCCCATGATGCACAATTTCTACGTGCGCTTACACATTGAATACTCTATCCAACTTTGGCAACCATGATTTAATCGCGACCTAGAGGCATTAGATGCACCACAACGAAGAGTAAAACGGAGTATCAAGGGCCCGCGGTATCACGCTTATCCCCGAAGGTTGAAGTTGCTAGGAGTTTTCAGCGGACGCTACAGAATGCTGCGCGGAAATCTCATAATAGTGTGCCACATACTGAGTGACCCCAACCATCTATGTCACTATCTGCTGAAATTTAGACACAACACGTAGCTCAGGGATAACTGCTTGAAATTGAAGGAACCATATAGCCGTCTAGTGTCGACGTAATTAGTTTTCCCTTCGGGTTTGCCAACCCTGGGAAGCATTCTCAGACTCAGCTGATCCTCCTCTAGTTTGGACTTTTTCAACTAACGATTGGATCTTACCCTTTGCTTTCAGCACTTGTTAACTAAATTACGCCATTTTGGATTACGCCTATCATTCTCTTCTACAGGATTTATGTGTCACACGGACCCAATTAATAGACCACATTTTACTTTCCTCACGCCTTATATCAACGACTACTGCACCCCGGTGTATTTCTGAACGTTTGCACGCTTTTTTTACCTGTACATTGTTATTTATCAAAGTATTCAACTCGGCAGACTTTCGGTAGATGACCCACATGTATTTTGTTTTCATCGTATTCATCGCAACCATTCTACGGGACGTCTCAATCACTTGCTTTTATCCCCTGATAAATCATTGTTCCTTGCCTCTCATTGGCGTCGGTGCACAAACAGACCCTCAAATTGACGCACAGACTGATCTTGGCAAGAATACGAAAGTGGCTACGATTCCCGATTGAAGCAGCCTTGCTTTCTTATACTCATCAATTGAGGATTATGGTCTAGAGGTCCCGTGCCTTTCTAGTATGATCCCACTATTTCGGAAGTACTGTCTAGAATACCATCTTCCACTCTCACACCCAAGTACCAGCTGGGCAATACCGGAGCCTTCAGTGCCTACCATCCAGCACCTCGCCATGAAACGCGTGCTTTTTGGGAATCAAGTAGTCTTTGGCAATAGTGATGCGAAAGAAACAGGGAAGAACTTCCTGCTACAATCTATAGACGTATCCTTGCTTCGGGGGGTACTTATGACGCCAGCGTCCCACAACCGGATAAGAAACCTAGAGAGAATTTTTCCCAGACCCTACATCAGAGGAACCTAACTTGGAGCGGGGGTGCTGTCGACAAAATCTCTATGTTTCAGGGGACGACCATCAACAAACCCTACCGATCTTCAATGCGCTCGCGGAAATAACGCAACAGTTTCCCACGTCTTGTAATAGTGTGCTGTAACTCACGATGCTCGCTGTAAAGGGCACAACGATATCGTGAAACAACTAACCAAAACCCATCGTCGCAAAGGAGCCCAAATCATCTCCTAGCGCCGCATACTAACTGCGTCAACGTACAGCAAGCCGGATTTAATCGTCATCAAGGACTCCATAGGTGACACCTACAGAAGGAACCGTAACTACCAAGTAAAAATTGACAAATACGGTGTGGGTGCTCATGCGGAATCCATAGCCCGCTTTGTGAGCTCTTAATTTCCTAAGGCATTAACTATCATGCATCACCCGATAATCATCAACAATCGGGATTATATATTCTTAGCCTCCGCCAAGCACGCATCGGCACTGGGGTTCACTAAACTTGATATATCACTTGGATGTGCCTAAAATGAGAGGATCCCATCAAGTTTACGACACCTACTTGCGGGATGCAATGTCACAAAACATCTCACACTAACTACGTACACTCACACGTTTGCGAACGATTCCGACCATTCTTTGCGTTGTATATGATTACTGCTTCAATATTACGCCAAGACATTTGTCCAATGTCGGGGAATTTATGTAAAGCCCCGTCCCTGGGCCATGCAGGAATTTGCCGAAGCTATATGTTCATGGACTGCGATTTGTTTTGTAGCGGACCTTCGTCAATTCGAGCACTGGGACCGTATCTGAAGCAGACGGATTTTTGGTTTCACCCGCTCGAGTGCAACGATTTTGGTAGGGTGACACTCAAAGCTCATCAGGTATCACGCTCCTCATATGAACTCTATGAACAATGCTATCCATTGCCTTCGAACAGACTGAATGTGACACTTAGTACTGCGTTTAAAAGACCAAAACGTTAGTGTACGTTAAGTTAGAAAGCACAACAACCCAGATATTATAGAAAGATTGCAATGTGCTCACCGCGCACAACTCGTACCGCGGCTTTGTTGGCCAGCCTGTGGCCAGTTCGATAAATGGACAATTGTTCTACCTGCTGTAGCGGCAAAACTACGAATACGGGGGAGTTGATAACATAAGTATGCAAACTTATAGAACTAAGAAAAATCAGTTTCTTACTGTTGTAGCAAATGGACAACGTTGTGCGGTGACTACTAAGAATTGCCCGTTGAAAAGTAAACGAATTGTCAAGTGGCATGTGACACGATCCCTTCAATTGAACTGATCTCGTCACTATGGTCTAGCCGCCTTTGCTACCGCAGGGCTGACCACTGATAGAGCGCGGTGTTTGTGTCTGCTATCTGTCCCCTGTTTCATACGGTCGGTTGGTGCAAGTTCCGAGTTGAACTCGCGGTGCATAGTGATCTCCTTCAGGATCAATGTAAAAAGGCAGTACGCCGTACCGACACTTCGCTGCTGCGCAATCACAAGCAGTCGCGCATGGGGTAAGGATACCTCGAGAGTCGGCCGGTCCCCTACGCATGCGCGAACCCGCGACCTCGGGATTACAAGACAGGTATGTGGTCCTTTAGGCTACGGGCCGGCTCAGGAGCAGTGTGCTAGTCAAGTAAGCAGTCTTGACGACACAGCCACGACGATGTCACGCGCGGGGAAACTTTCGGCCCTTACTTCTATCAATATATGCTCCAGATCCAGTTAGGTAATCGAACTTGTTCCCATATGCGCTCACTTAATTGCATTTCGAGCGCGCAGCGGGAGATCCGGCAGGTGATCACATACTTCCGCGTTTGACAGACCGATCAATGGTTACCATTTGTTTACACGTGGAGGCCGTCTGACGTGGCCCACTTAATCTGTGTGCATCAACAAGAACATGATGCGGACGACTTGTTCTGTGTTGCGAATTGCTGAGCGCTTCCAATGACGGTTAGGAATTGTGGCACTTATGTAAATAAAGTACTACTAACACCGCCCAGGTCCAAGCTCTAACCCACACCTAGCTGCTTGTCTCAAACGAGCACGGAACTTCTGCACACCAGAATAATACAGCCGAGCTGTACAGATCACCGCACGCGGGCGGCTAAGAAAGCCCCAACAAGCAATCTGATTGAGTGAAGAAAACCGAGCAGTCGGTTTGCGTGAAACTGACCATTTCCTAATCCTTGGTCACTGCCATTGAAGGTCGTGGTGCTGAACATGACACACTAGGTAAAATGGCAATAAATAGCTAGACATAGATCCCATTGAGAGCGATCAGAAATAAAAGTTGATTATTTCTGCTTCGGGCACACCACACCACGCTTACGTCCACCTGCAATGAAAACTTCGTTTGTGGGTTACAAGTTTCATCCACTCTACGACGGGCACACATGAAGGGAAGACGGAAGCGCGCGGAAAAGGCAATACCCGTGCAGCTGACCTCATGAAGGTTGGCCAAGGTTCCCACCTGTTCTTAACTCCTTCTACCAAACATTTAACTTATAAGGCGCTGTCATGTTTTTATACCAAGGCACAAAGCCTTTGCTGCAAACTGATAGAGCGGCTGTTTCACGCCTTGATCTCGTGAGATCTCATCATGGCAATCGACAGATGAGTGAGTTAGGTGTTCACTGACGCCGAAATCGTACTATATGGGAGGCCTATTCTGTGCAACGATTGACCGAATAGTGGTGGTGTACTTCTCCACCACCGCAGGGAGCTACAAATTGATCTCATCGACGATCCTGAGGTCCAGATTGTCGACGCACGTTCGTGTCCTCTTCATCTAAGACGTGGTGACATGCTTAGTGGGTGTCGTGTACCGCCCAGTGTTGTCTACTTCAGAAATTGACTATCGCCCTGCCTCCACTCTGAAGACTGTCCGCGCACAACCACCCAGTCACATTCTCCTGGTTGGTAACTTCAATCTTCACGCCCTAGGAACCCAAGCCTCTCTCATGATGACTTCAAGGTGGAATTGCAGGAGCCAATCACTAGATTATTAAGCTAAAGCCACTTTGCATCTCCCACAAGATTCAGGACAGGGAACAAACTGTTCTCTGGATCACGTGTTCAGCAATGAAGAATTTATTGTCGAAAGGGTATCGGTAGATAGTACTTTGGGCCGCAGTGATCATGTAACACTGCTGTTCAACTACATCTGTTATGTAGAGTATTCCACAGAAAACGCCGACGATTCTTAGCTTATTATAGATTACGGCGTTCTGACCACCCTCATTAGTGCAACCAACTGATCATTTCTAGCTGACATATCATCAATGTCTCCCGGTGGGATTTTGTCAATCAATTCAACAACCTAGTGACGTGTGCGTTGAGGAATGGCTCCCCCAGGCTCGAATGAGAATAAAGCCCTTCATACAGAGCAGGACGCGGAAGTCATTAGATATTTACTCTGGCGAAAGTACAAGCAATCACCGGGTGACGAAACTTGGGGGACCTACACTGCCAAACAGAATCATTGCGTGAACATGGTAAGTGATGGCAAACTAAAGTATCAACAGGATATATCCGTAAAATTGGGATCAAAGCAGAAAAGTAAGTTACAGACATGTTTCCAAATGTTGTAAAGTGCAGCGAGGGGTTTCTGCCCTTGACACGTCATATGAACTGCGGTGGCTTAAAGGTAGATACTACTGCGCCGGGTATAAGTAGTGTGGTGGTGCAAGATGACACACCAACAGCGAGCCCTGCCGACGTCCCCAAAGTTGAAGATGACATCAGGATTACAGTTCCATGCGCAGGAGGAGTGAACACAGAGGAAAGAAACAGTTGGGGAACACTCCATGGAGATCACGCAGATGAGCAGACGCCTCCAAGGTATGGACGAACACACCTAGTGTAAGCCACTTTAGCAATAAACAAGTACCGCCTGCCCCTTGGGTTCTAACAGAACAAGCGCAAGCTGCAATAGAAGCGACCGTTTCGGTCGGTAGTGCTCCCCAAACTTCTAGGCCACAATTTCGTTGTCTATACAGTTCACACAAGTTGTACCACCATCGGGGCTTAGTCGTACCTCGTTTACGTCCGCGGAAGTTCCGGACAGGCTAACATCCCCGCGCCAGCATACCAATCCATGTGCTGATAATATCCACTCAAAGCGCTGAAGTTGGTTGCGATGAATCTGATGTATCCATTCGCACAGTTCCTCCAACGATGTCTCGACGAGATGCGGGTTCCAACAATGAGAAAGGACGGAATCGTCACTCCCATTCACAAAGGGGAAGTGAGTCTACCAACGCTTTCTTTTTTCTCGAATGATGCCATGTCATGCTTAGCCTGACGGCAGACGTAAAATCGAAGCTCTGACACGTTGCTTGCTTTCTACGTGCAGTCTCAACGGATCGCGGACTATTATACACCATTTAATGCCGTTTTGCGTCCTCTTTCCAAAATCGGAACAAGTGCTGAAGGATATCTAACGGTTCTCGCAAAAACTCCGCAAAACCTTCCAAATCACTATGTGCCCCGCTCTGCAGTGGATTTTTCGTTACCCATCTCAACGTACACCAACCAAATTCCAATCATTCGGCTCGGAATCACCAGCTCTATACAAAAACCACTTGGCCAGCTCCATACCATCATAATCTACAACTTTGGGCGGCACTTCGAGCCTGATTTGGTGTGTCTCTATAAAGCTGAGAATAATCTATTTATTTATTTATTTATGTATATTTCCTAATACGACCAGCAAATCGGTTTTCCTACTATCAGACCCTAGCTCCATCGTGTGGACTACATCTCACCGAAAACCGACCCTAAACGGCATCGATCAATAGACGCGAGTTTTCTCTCACCCCAAAGCCACTCGACCTTGCGTGCATCACAACGTGTGAGCGAATCACCTTAACGTCAGATTGTCATTTACCACCCGCCCGGGAGCGTACTCCCTAGACCTGTGCACATAGACGAAGAAACGAGAGTAACGAACAAACCGTGCAGGTGACAAAGTAACCAAAGAAATGCCCCATCAGCAAAAACAACCCGGGATGTGAACCGGTTGGTTTGCATAATTTATAGCAGTAAAAACTGCGCCATCTTTTTTTCTCGTCCCCCTGCGGTTGTATTCCTACTCAAAACGTATTAGACCTACACGCAGTACCATAACATTCTTCCGATTACACACTAGAAATGCCTGTTAACAAGGTGAAAAAGAGAAGCGCCCTCCTCAGGCTGAAGTTGAAAACAGAAAAGACTATAAAACCCTCAGATAGCTAGAAACCCACCCGATATTACTGGACAAAAGGGACGTCCATCCTCTAAATTCCAAAAAAGTCGATGTAGCTGCAAACCACTCCAACTTTACCAGCACAGTTGCTACTGAAACAACAAACCGGATTATAGCCCTTGAGGAAGAAGTAGCCACGCTGAAATGCAAGCTTCATGAATTCAGCACATGTTATGAACAAGTCCTATCATTCTGTGAACTGCTTAGAGGTTCAGCAACTGTTACACTGGACCGATTGAACACAGCTGCTTCCTTACTAGGCTCAATTACATCCGAAACGCAAGAACGCCTCGGTAGATCGCATAATGTTATGATTTTTAACGTGCCTGATAAACCAAACATTGACGGGGTAACAAATACTCGCTTAAAAGCATGCAATGTGGATAGAGTCTCCTGTCAATGCCTCAGGCTGAGGAAAAAGGAAGATATGACCACATGTCCGATACCCCTACAGTTTCCAGAAGACAGGAGCGCATCCGAATTTGTACGCAGTTAAAGACTAGTTATTGCACAAACTAATTTTACAAACATTATCATCAAACATGATCAAACGCCTCTTCAAAGGCGATTAACCATGAAACAAAACCCCTCCGCCCATCATATACCCCATGTTCTTACTAATGAAGCCAGTACTGACGCTGTCATCAGCAAGGTCGACCTTGATAAGTCAACCGCGTCGTTTAAAATAGGCGATGACGGGCATCTCAATCTTCAGCGGACTCATGAAAGATTCTCAATCAGCAGTAGTGATGTGTCCATAATTAAAACTACCAACCAAGCTGAAAATATAACGACGCAGACACCTGCTGACCAAACACCCAACTCCTTTACTTATGAGTAGAAGGATATTTGTGAGTAATTTTGTTCGTCGCAGTCAGCCGATAATCCAGATAAGTCAACTAGCTATCCGGAAAAGCACCAGACCGCCGTTTCGCCCTATTGGGGATCGTCAGTGGTGCGCATCCTTCGGTCCTCTACGGAGGATCGAACCCATGACTGCTAGTGACTCTTGCCAACTAGCCCGCAGCTTATGCAAGTGCGCCATGGGGGACTGTAGCCGACCATCACAAATTGTTAGCTAACTGCGATATAGCCCGACCCATCCTCCACTGCCATACAGGCACCTGCCATGCAGATGAGAGCGGTTGGCCTTCCGGTGTCAGGACTTCCCGGTTACGGCAGCTATGAATCGACATAGCATTTATAGAATCCGTAAGGGCGAATTTGTATTACTTATGAGTATGTCGATCCATAGCTACCGTAACCGGGAAGTCCTGACACCGGAAGGCCAACCGCTGTCATCTGCATGGCAGGTGCCTGCATGGCAGTGGAGGATGGGTCGGGCTATATCGCAGTTAGCTAACAATTTGTGATGGTCGGCTACCGTTCCCCATGGCGCACTTGCATAAGCTGCGGGCTAGTTGGCAAGAGTCACTAGCAGTCATGGGTTCGATCCTCCGTAGAGGACCGAAGGATGCGCACCACGGACGATCCCCAATAGGGCGAAACGGCGGTCTGGTGCTGTTCCGGATAGGTAGCTGACTTATCTGGATTGTCGGCTGACTGCGACGAACAAAATTACTCAACTCCTCTGTCCCTTCTCCAAATCGCGAGCCTTTACAAAAATTGACAGTAGATGTACCTGAGACCTATCAAGAGCGAGACGCAAATTCAGATCGTGACGTGGGCAGCACGAGAAACAAATCCAAATCCGACCCGAATGAAGTAAGCTATAGGTTACCTACGACCAACCGAGGCGTAGGCAAAAACAGAGGCAAACACCCTGCCAGAATTTCTCCCATAAGCACTCAAAGCTCATTAAGTCCGAAGCGACCACCACAAGAACTTGGAGATATGTAGCTAGGCCAACTGAGAAAAAGTGTACGTCCTCAAGCTTCTACCTGCAACACCGACACTGTTGTCGGGATAAGTCGCAGAGAGTCGGCCCAATACTTACCCACAATGTCTCTGACTACGTTTCCAAATCCCGCGACCTCAAGTTGGCAAAGCCCTTATGTGTGCGACACCGAAATAGCAAACAGAATGGTGGTAGGTCACACAGACTTACAGTTAAGAGGGTGCAACCCCTATCTAAAGTCAACATTCACCAACCACCACCCCTTGCATTACCCAATTGGCAACAATACAATCCCGAGAAAAAAGATTTTGTAGACGTCGGCGTCCCCACACCCCTGTATACTACGGATGTAAGGCCTTTTTTAGACTATCGTACGCCACCACTTCCTTCTCCACCAATCCAGTCCCTATCACGTGCGATTATGAATCAGAGGATAAGCAAACTACTGGAGTATGTACTTCATTCAATCCAGTACAATCTAGAGCTCACTGTGTCTCAGCTAGCTCACAACACACAGTTCTCAGTTACAGTGACGAGGAAACAAACATTACCCATCACTTTCATACCAATTTAACAATGTCTTTCAAATCTGTCGTCCTTAACATTCGTTCCCTTTTACCCAAATTAGATCTACTTTCAGCACTTATGTGTATGAGATCCCTCGATATTGCTTTTATCACTGAAACTTGGTGCAAGTCAGAAATTAGTGCTTCTCAGCTTAACATCTAAGGCTCTAAGCATTTCCGCAAGGATCGTTCACACAAACGTGGTGGTGGCTGTGCCATATATCTTCGAAATAACCTGACCGCAATTCTCGCAGGTTAACCTGTGTTCAATGGCTTAGCAGATACACTATGACTAGTGATCCCATCGATTGATCTTCTAGTGGGTTGTATCTACGGCCGCCCCGAACTACTCAATGTGCAACTCAAAAGCTAATCGATATGATCAATGTTGCTTCCAGCACCACATACAAATCAAAAATTATGTGTGGAGATTTCAACCTACCACATGTTAACTGGATGCTACCTACACTCAGAAACACTGCGGAGATTGAGGAAATCATCTCATGTATTCACCTCAATGACTGGACCCAGCATGTTAAAGAGCCAATCAGAAGTGCCAGTACCTTAGACCTTGTATTCACGATGGGAATCTCTTACACTTATACATTCACTGATAATCCACTACCTGGCTGTGATCGCAACATGGTGCTTTGTGAAATGACTATAGATTCAACTAAACGACCAAGTAAAATGCTAAAACCCATTCGAAACCTCCATCATATGGACTGGAACTCATTTAACGAACTCCTTTAACGAACGTTTAACGAACTTATCAGTACCATGAATTAGAATGCGTCTTTCCGAACTCACAGCCCTACTGTGGCTACAAATGAGTTTATGAACAATATTGCCCTTGTTGTGGATGTACTGGCACCTACAGTATGGAGAAATACCCATGAACATAGTGGTGAACTCAAGCTTCTGTACAAAGCGAAAATCAAACTAAAGAAACCCAAATCGCGATATCGCAGGAGCAACAGCTTCGCAAACTTGCTATAATTACACGAGAATTTACTATAATTACAAAGTCTAACCCAAACGGCCAAAGAAGAAATCGGGTACTCAGAAATCCAGAGAAAGTACGTACTTTGATGAACCACTCAAAAGAAGGAACCCTAAACCATTTCAGGAAATTGAAACGTTGGTTGAAACGTTGGTTCAATAACGCGCGACAGCTCTTGCATATGCGAGGCTATGATGTATGTATGTATGTAATCTCAACAGCCTAGCAACTAGACATAGAGCCAACAAAGTCATGGAGATTATCTGATAAGGGGAACTCACTGTGTCATAATCATCGTGGCATGCTAGTTGAAGGTGAGCAACACACTTCAACCAATATGCTGTAGGAAGAATGGAACATTTTGACCAAAAGTAGAACAAAACATCTTTAGTTTATTTCTCACACATCGCTTTTGCTCTTTTTTGTCGTTTTAATGTTTGTAGTATTAAACATGTGAATCAATACAATACTGTACACAATTCTTCCACTGATTCCAGTTGCGGGCCATGTCTTTAAGAGTGCTAAGCCATTGGCACTCCTCATCTCTCTGTCCCCATCCTGGAAGACCCACGGATCCAAGAGCGGCTAGGTACGACGTCAGCGATTTCATGTGCTGCCGCCATGTGGAAGGCTGACCACCACGCGGTCGCTTCCAGCCAGGTCCTTGACGAGCGAATAGAGCGCGACGCGGTAGACACTCAGGTGCCTTGCGTAGGACGTGACCGAGCCATCTTAACTGGCGCAACAAAACCAGATTGTTGAAGGAAATACTCGCATTCTTCAAGATGCGACGTCGAACACCATTACTATTAACGCGATGTTGCCACCAAACTCGAGTGATCCTCCTTAAGCAACCGGCATCAAAGGCAGAAAGAGGACGCATGTCTTTCACGCGAATCGGCCAGGACTCGCACCCATACAACAATACTGAGCGAACTGATGCTCCATAAACGTGGCGCTTTAGTGAGAATGAGACGTCGCGACGACGCCACAAGTGCCTCAGATTGACAAATGCTGATCGAGCTTTAGCGATACGAAGAGAAACTTCTTTGTTGATAGTGCCGTCAGCAGAAACACAGCTCCCAATGTAGGCGAAACAATCTACCTGTTCAAGTTGTGCACCTTCGAGAGGCTATGAACTCTAGTTTTGCCTCCTGTTTTGTCCCCAACACCCAGCCATTTTATCCTCCACTTCCAAAAAGAACGACCGAACTATACTGCAATACCCCTTTGACGTTAAGAGAGCTACAAATTGCCATCGCCTGCATAAAACCATCAACTCGTCTAGGTCCAGATGGCATCTCCCTAACTGTTATAAAACTTGGAGGCAAAAGGCCTCGTTCTATTGTTATCAAAAATCTTGACAATTTCGCTCACTACCGGCTGCTTTCCAACGCAATGGAAGCAATCCATTATAAGACCTAAGCACAAGGGTGGCCAGGGAGAAATTAAGTGTCAATCTACCGCCCAATAAATCACACCTCTGCTGCTTCCAAAGCTCTAGAGCGAATTGTCAAGAAGAACATTGTTCAATATCTTACAAGACTAGATCTGATCAACCCCTCACAGTATGGCTTTCTCTAAAATGCTTCTGCGTTAAATGCCAGCCACAATTTTTTGATCTCGTCACAACTATGTTTGACAGAGGAATGGCAATTAGTATAATTCTGTTGGACATGAAAAAGGCGTTCGACCGCGTGCCGCACAAGCCACTGCTGTCTGCTCTAGAGTCATATGGAATTGGAAACCCTCTGTTTACTGGTTTGACTCAGGTAGTTTGAACTCAGGTAGTTAAAATGGGTCAGCAATATTAGACACCGAAACAAATAACCAGCGGCGTCCTCCAGGAAAGGGTGCTAGGACCACTACTTTTCTTAATCTACGTAAACAACATATGCGACCCGATCAAACTTGGACACCCATTTCAGTTTGCAGATGACGTCAAACTGGTTTACACATTTCCTCCAGACCAACTACATATATGTTTGGGAAACATCTCTGAACACCTCTCCGCACTAAATATAGCTAGTGAGCGTGTGTCAATGAAGTTCTCCGCAGTGAAATCCCAAGTAGTTGGGTACAGATGCCGCATCCCAGAAGGCTCCATCATACTTGCCGGAAACGTGATCCCAACGTCTGATTCAGTTCGGAACTTAGGAATTAGGTACTCCAACTCTTTCCATTTCTCCAAACATGTACTTTTTCAGGTTGCGAAAGCAAGGCAGTTATACGGATATATCATCAGAATTTTCTCCCTACCTGAAGCACGCCTTGAGTCATTCAAAACAATAGTACGACCGACTCTGGAATATTGTACTATCTTTCACAGCCAATTGCGAAAGAAAGACAGAACGGCTCTGGAAAATATCCAACAATCATTTACCAAGTTGGTCATTGGGCGCTGCTCAAACCTGACTTATTATGATCGCTGTCGAAAACTCCAACTGAATCCTCTTTGGCTGAGACGCCTAAAGAACAACCTCGTTCTCTTCTACAACATCATAAACCAACGAATTTACGCAGACAGCACCGCACTTGAACTACGAAAGACTGCAGTCTACCCCACACGTAATGGCGGCTACTTGATACGCACAAACCTTTTAAGTCATAAAACTCGATCGAATTTCTTCTGGAACAAACTACCCCTACAGATACGCATGTGTACAAGTTATGTCACGTTTCGAAATTTCCTTCAGACGTTTCTCACTATATCAAATGTGTTGAAGATATTTGACTCACAGCAAACTCTAGAAACATTGACAGAATCTGGTATAAAAAACATATGAGCAGATATTCGCTTACAACTAGCTTACCCACTACATGTCATTACATACAATACCAAATCCTGTGTCTGTGCAGCCTAGTAGTCCCTCCCTTTTATTATCTACTCCTGGTGATACAAACATCCGTAAATTTTACATATGAGATACACGGGTCTAGGACCCAAGGAAAAAGAAATTGCGAGCCGAAATGCTATCAATAAAATTTTCTTTAATGTTATGAAACGTTTTCACTATATAAACGATCGCTCCCATTTATGGGGCCGTGTACCGTCTGTCGGTAAATATACAAATTTATTTAGTTATTTATTTATGTTGTTTCTCTAACCGTCCACCCTGCAGCCTATGGGGCCTGTCAAGCTTTAGCTTGTTTTACTTATGCTAAACCATTGTTTATGCTGTTGCAGTTGGTTTTTAGTAAATCCAACTTATCTGTAGTTCTGTGTATGATATCAACAGAATAATCTGCGATTAGCAGCGAACCGTGGGGTAAGTAAACGCAGTACGATAACCCTGGCTAACTTTTGTCTGGTAGCAAGCACTAGAGTTTTTGTGCCTTGTCAGCCCACGTGAAGATACGTTACGCCAGGGTGCTATAGTGGGTTTCAAACGTTACACTGAAATTAACCGTTTTGCCCAGGCGTCTAATCAGTGTGTACTTGCTAACTCTCATTCTAAGTAGGTCCGCGCAGCGTTTTATGGTTAATGCGCTAAGATGCTCCGCTAAATCAGTGAATCAGATCTTTCTTTACACCCTGTAAGCATCAATAGCAGATATTAAAGGAGCATTCTAAACAATGGTATACATGTTTAGTACGAAAAGTGAGAAAGTCATATTATGGACCTCAGAAAAAATCGACAACTTCTTCCCGCTAAACATCTTACCCTATTCTAGATTCAGGCGATGGTACCGATGACAAAGTGACGAACAGAGTGTCAAATCCACTCACCGGTTTGGTCGACTTCACTCGGGTGAGAAGGTCAGGCAAACGCGGCACTGCGGAAATGATTTCAGTGAATTTGACGCCAAGTGAGGCGACCACATCCGTGAGTTGAGGCAAAGTTGGCAGAAACACAAGCACATCGTTGTCCAAATTGAGGGCCACTTTGAAAAGTGGATTCGGATCGTTTCGGCCATCGCCGTTGATGGCTCTTTGCAATTCACTGAGTGAGTATTTAACATTTAATCTGAACGCCTCCTCACAGTAATGATCCATTCGTTCAGCATATCTGAAAGCAAGGAAAATTCAATTTATATATATGTCTGATTTGCCGACAGTTTATTTAATCCGCCATCTACTTACTGAGCTAAGGGTGCTTGTGTACTGTAACCATTGCTCTGTGGCATAACCGTGCCATTCTGTATACACACATGACTACCGTTGTGAAGGAATCATGAAACAGAAAATGAATAGGAACCGGTTGATGAGACCGAAAGAGTGCACCATATCAGGCCGAATGGAATTTTGCAAAGTTTTGGTGCACAATGTTCTTTAGGTTATCACATGCCGCAAATTAAGTCCATAAATTACCTTCCATATGAATAGGTTGGTTGGGGTAAGGTTTTTCGAAATAAGAAGGCTAGAAGGAACTTTCATATCAGCAGTCTCATTGTCCATTCTACAGGAGGTTTGTGTCCGTTTAGACAGCCTTTCGCAAACATAAGGGCGTAGCCACCACTACGAGTAGTCTATGTTGGAGCGTTTCTCCCTGGAGTGCGAAGTTGCGGGGGCTTACTAAGTAGTGTAACCTAACAGCGAAAGAACTTGACTGTCTCGGACACGGCAAGAAAACAAAAAGTTGCGTATGCATGCGGAGCGACCATTGCAAGTAATGTGTGAAACTGGCTGTATAAACGATAGCGGGTTTGGAAACCGTATGACAAATGGAGCACTCACTTACCTGGCCCAATAGAACTGAATATCTGCACTTTCCGAAACGAAAGTTTCTTTGACTTCTTTCATTTTGTGCACAATATCTTCATGCATCCCTAGCAATTTCACCTTCGTGGTCTCACGATGAGAGAACTAGAAGTAAGTGGGATAACAGATGATGTTAGCGAAACAATTCCTGTTGGAAGATCGATTTGTATGTGTAAGTGCACCAATGAGAGATTTCAAAATGATAGATATACGTAGGCCTACGTGCACTCGTCGAAGTGGTCGTCCAACAGCAAGACCGTGAGCTCTACGTATCGCAGATTCTTCGCAGCTTAGGTGAGTGTGCGTTAGTGTGTGTGTACTACTGACAAGTAGTACACACTGAAGAGGCAAATTATCTGGTTTACGGAGCCCATAACTAGCCATTGGAGACAAATACCGTTCGATAATCACTCCAGTAAAACACCAGAGGGCCTATTGCTAAGCACTAGATGTCGGGATGTGGCGCTGCCGAATCGGTTCTCCAACCAAACATGAACAGACAGCGACCAAACATGATAGATACAAGAACACTGGTCGCATCGCAACGTAGTAAACCCTTAATGCAATCAAAAGGCTTACGCTTTGCCGCCCGCTTCAGCACTCGATGCTTTGTAAATCCATACTAGACTTACCAATGCCTGCAATAAATTCTTTTGTGGTATGACCGCCAGAGATGATGCAGTTACACAGATAAGTAAACTTATCGAAAATTTCGACTGGGTGACACTGAAGTATGGTGGCGAATTGGCCTCGTTCCCTAACAGCTTCTTGGTCTCTGGGATGTAAAGAGCATACCAAACTATGTAGTGCTGCGCACAGGAGTGTTTCGTAGCGTGTGTACAAGAGAAATGGAGACAGGAAGACCACAACAGAATGCTATGACAAGGCAAAATCGAAATCAGGCTCCCGTACATGCCGCCAGAAGTCGTGGTGTTGGACATTCCGAATAGCAAGCAGGTGAGGCCAAATGAAACGAACTGGCATTCAACTTTGATAACGTCATCGTGACAAGTTAACTATGTGTATGAAGCCGTTCGAGCACAGAGTAAAATTCTGGTGCTCCCACAATTATGTAGAGCGGAAAACCGCCGCAGGGTGAGGTGTGTACGAAATTGGTAGTCTGTCACGACAACACTAGTAAAACAAGGTTAATTGGTGGACTACAGTTCGTATTGCTACCAAAGTAATTAATGTCATCATCCAGTGAGTTGTTTGTTTTGCTTTGAAAGGTAAAATGTTGGGTTGCTCTACGATCTACCACTGTTTCACTCACTTGGCAGTCATCGAATTCTGTATTTTCATACACCCTATTCGGTTCAAGACGAATGAGTAAGGTTTGAGCAATCTGCTGGCAGTTCAATTTGATGTCATCATTTGCCGCCTTGTAATCATCCACCTTGCCTTGCAATTTCGTTGCTTCCATGCGTACTTCGCCAACAAACATGTCGACCAGTCCTTTTACTGTCCAGTGGAGTTTACCGAAACCCGGGGCGATTTTTTTGTCAAGGATTTTGATGCGCTCGCGAAACATGGCCCTTTCTTCGCTATTTAGTGCGTTCATTATCCGGTTGTAATCGCGAACGACAAGTAGGACTGTTTGAATCAAGTAGCGGAGTTCTGCGTTTCGGCGGAACGCTTCTGCCGCATTTGGTGGCACTTCGACCCCTAACCGAGCCCAATAATACAGTTCGTTGAGTAGTTTGAGCAGCACCGGGTTAAAGTTGGGTTCGATGAAGCCGACTTGACTCACACTGCGGGAAAGCACAGGTGCTTCCAGAGCTTTGAGTGGATCCTGAAGGAGGGAAATAATAGCTATAGACATGAACAGCAGCTGCGAGTGAGTCGCTGCATAAATGGGTTTCAGAGACAACGTTCATGCCTAACAGGGTGGTTTTGTGAATCAAATCAGGTTTGACAGACGGCGTGAAAAAGAGTTTTAACGTATCTATCTATAGAGTCATTACAGCTAAAGTACGGATGTGAGTTTGGCAGTTTAGATACGCATCAGTGAGGTGTAGCAGCGTTACACTCCGTTTACTCACTGCATCATTCTGCTGATAGAAATGCGAATTCCCAACACCTGCCTTTTTAAATGGCATTGACATGACATCAGTAAACGCCGTAGTAACTGATGCCGACAAGTATGCATCTTATTGCCTCCATGTCAAAAGGATACTGTTAGAGGAGCAATAAAAATACTGGTATGCTTGTGTAGCCGTTCATGACTGCACAGTTTCGTTTTGCCATGTTGGTTCACTGATGTTTGTTTTAACGCCTCATTTCGCTATCCCTATTGGCTATTTGGAGTCGTTGTTTTTGCTTTCAGATCGCAGCCATACTTTTACACTATCACTTTCAATTTACCTTCTTTGTGTGCACTTGATTGGTTCCTCATCTGTTCAGTTCCTAGTGGCTTTGTGTCCACACGCTTTCCATACTCTCGTTGCCTTTCACGTGTGTGCATTCTGGTATATAACGAAATGGTTTCCCTACGTAAAAGAATCCTTGGATCTTTGTCCCTGGTGGTTCGTGTTCTCTCACTACTGTTAGTGGGCAGAAGCAATCTCGGGACTCCGACACAACAGATACTAGCGTTCCCAATCCAGTGTGTCAGTTGGTAATAACCCGCCAACTCAACGGACAAGGTGACCATGAGACGCCGCAGTTTCACCTTCGGTCAACATTTGTGGTCATTGCCTAAGGTGGTGCTGATCCACCGAGGGCAAGAGCCGACCAACCGAACGAGATGTACCGCAGACGTGCTGAACCAGTTTCCAGCAAACTACAGGGGTCCTAACCATGTGTTTTCGTGATGCTCAGAAGGGTGATACAAAGACATGGAGGTACCATAGAGATGCAGTTTGAAATCAATATCTGCAAATTCCTGTACTATAATGCAGGCGTACTATTTGGCTACACACCACGCGGCGTAGGTTATAGCCAGCAGAACGCTTACTCACCGGACTGCAACTAACGTTGCGTCTGCCTCTTTTGAGCAATGCTGGACTGATATCGGTAGCCAACGTCGGCAGTTGAGTGATCACAGTTAACCTGAGACATGGCAAGGGGCGGGGTGGGGTGGTCCTCTCAGGGCGGCATGTGAGAGGGAGCGCCATCTTTAGTACAGGCCTGTCTGTGATACGTTCCTTATCGTCCTTGCACACGTCTGTCCCGTCACACTCTCAAAACTCGTTTGTGCATAGAGCAGGGATGTGCAAAGTTTTTGCAAGGTGGGCCACATTTTGTGCGGTAAAAACATGTTGGGCCATATTCAGTTTGACAATAAGACAATGACAAAAATGCACATGTACGAAAAAATCCAAGCATGAATTTATTATTTCATAAAGCGGCCGCGGGTCAGTGGAAATGTTAATGCGGGCCGCATTTGGCGCGCAGACCGGACTTTGCACATCCCTGATATAGAGCTACCTTCGATCAGCAAGGAACCAGATAATGGTCACGGCCTTGGCAGTTCTCTCCATGGAGAGGAAAGTTGCCGATGGACTGAATTTTACTAGTGGTATCGATAAATTTGCCGTAAGTAAAGCACGAAAAGTGTGTTGTAAACTTTTTGTACAGGTGTTGTAATACGAATGTGATACTCTAAAATCAGCTCTTTGAATTTTGTTCTATGAAGCGAAATATTGAAGGGCTGATCGTGATGGTTAGGGTGTACGGATTTACAATTGAACAATGAACAATGATTTTTTACCGAATAAAAGCAACTACTTGATACGTAGGATGCTTTGGGTGAATACGATGAAATAAAAGTATAGGTGGGTCATCTACCGAGCATCTACTGGGGTGAATGCTTTGAGAAATAAAGTCAAGGGGGGTCGAAAACATTACGACCGCCCTGGCGGCAAAATCAGTTACTACGCCGCCGCGGTTAGTGGTGATATCCATAGACCGCGAGTTATGCTAACTCGCCAGTGACACCCGATTCTTATCACTCCGTTCCTAGCGCCAATTTTCAGCATGTTATTGAAGCAGGCATATAACTGGTTCTTTCCATCTTATGTGCGAAAAAATGAAGGCGGGCAGTCTTATATCTTGAAAAATTCTTTTTCCTGCACTTTTTGAATCCAGTTTCCGCAACTTGGGGCTACTGGAGTGTATCAGTGCCCGTGTGTTATGGTCGGACTGTCATGCTGAGGGGCTGCGCATGAAAAACAGTAAGCTCGAGACCATTTCACTGTAGTTAAGGAGGGTTTGGTATGCGTCAGCCACAGGCAATTGCCCTCCATCCCTCAGCATTGCTCACGATCATACATGAATTTGTTGGCCTGCGCGATGTAGAATACGTTTGAGTGTAATTCGAATAAGTGACCCTGATGATAATGCAGGTGTCTGTGGAAGGAAGCACTTGAAGCAATGACGTACTGGATCGATTGAGGCCTGGAACTCCAGTGCAGTTTTTCGGGTCATATCCTCCAAGGCTGCCAGTGTTTGAACATACTGCTGGCGATGTTCATTCATTCCGGCTGCGCTCAATGGTAGAAAGAAGGCCAGATCCAAACTCTACAACAGACAAAGTGAATCGGTATCTGACTTCGGTTACTTGAATCTCCTGCGGTAATAAGCACATAAACCCACACCATTTCTGTTGTCCTACTGCTACCAGTCATTGCATGAACATGATGGACTGAACATTTTAGGTCAGTGATAGCTTAGTATTAGAGTGGAAATAGAATAACCGCATACTCCGTCAGAATTAGCTCGGATTCTGATCGCAGTAAGCAGCTGCTAATCGAGATTACATAGACGGAGTTTGAGTGGCAGATGTGCAGGGGCGCTATTCATTGAATGATTCATCACTCCATCGATTACCTGACTCCACAGATACATTGGCCATTACCGATGCGCGATAATTGCGCGAAGAGAAAGAGTAAAACAATAAAATACATTGTTAGGCTATGGAGTACATGTAGACAAAGAGTGAAGGCACTAAGTAACTATGATGTCATGCTGTGTGTAGCATCTAAGTAGGACGGACCACGAAACAAGTAAGGGGTGGTGGAGGGGTTAACCCAACTAATTGAGGGGAAACCACGTTGATAGAACAACAAGCGCAAAGCCCTTATTAAGTGCATTCTGCACAAAACTGTTCGTTCTGTAATCTGTACCGTCCAATCAGCAGATAGAGTAGAGAATAGATACCACTACGTGAGATCACAGTCCACGATGACTCACGCTCATGCAGTGATGCGTGTAACTCAGAGTACACAGTCAAGGCCCCCACAGTGGGCCAAACCGTGCGGACCGCAACGGGGAGAAAGCCAAGGTTCAGGTTAGGGTTTGGGCAAATCTAACCCAGGGTCCGGAAAGCCCGAAGTCAGACGACACGAAAACAACTGCAGCCGAACAAAGTAACTACACACCAAAAGTTTACAGTGCAGACGAGAACGTACAGAGATAGACAGTTCCTAAAAACCCATGGCATTTGTGTTTATTTTGCATAACGCGGCATTGTTCTTGTCGCCTAACCCACGAACGTACAACACTTGTGAAACGTTCGTACGGAAATTCGAATCGGGATGCAGAGGCCATTCGGATGCCAAGCAGATTGGTAAATTGGGAACACATCGGTGTTGACATACTGTGAAGGCGAGCCGAATAACCCCCTTGGAAGAAACCTAATGTGACATCATCGGCCAGCGAAAAACCAAATCAAACAGCGCGAATGCCACGGTGATCGAACTAACCCCTGCGTGACCGTTTCTATCATTTCGATCGACCTGCCAAAATGTGGATGCCAATCTCTAACATTGCCTTCGTATTGGATTTCGCTACAGCGCAGTGGACCAGATCGATGGTGGTGTGATCGTGTCTTCAGGTATCTTCATGAGATCTATTTGCAGGAAGCATGGAACATTATCAACCCTTAACTCTCGCTTGAGTTACCACCAAATGTTGGGTCTCCAATGTGCAGACCATGTACTGTGATGTCGGTTTCGACTATAGGGGAGCGTAAACTATGCCTGTAAAAGTCGCCGGTTTAGTGCTTCCAGTGAGTCTATAAGAACAATCAGTTCTGTTGCCGTAGAGAAAGTAAGTCCGAAAATGACAAGTAAACTAGTTTCCTTTGACGTGCGTAAGACGAAGCTACGCTCAGAGCGTACGAGAAAGTAGTGCTCTCGTGCGGACCAAGATTGGGTCTCACAGACAGGGACTAGTCCAGGGTCACTATAGGGCATCCAAAAGACGAGTCCCATGTTCCAATTAAGGCACCTGTAGTTACAGTTATGCTTGAGGAATGACCTGGTCCCTGCTTGCAGGTAGATAACTCGAACACAACATGTCTGCTGCACGACGACAATGATTTGTCACAGCTGCTCCCGGAGTTTTCCGCTTAAAAAGGTACATACATTGAATACAGCAAGTTAAGAGTACTGTGTCGGTCCCACGAGCTGTTTTCATTCACACCGGTAAAGAGAACAGCAAAACAAACGATACCGGGAGCATAGTATTGGAAAACTGCGATGCGTATGGAGCACTGAGAAAAGTTGCCGTGCAAAAATAGCTAAAGGATACAGTTGTCTGAGCCAGTCAAGGCATGGAAAATAGTTAACTGCGCTGTTCAATAGTTGGTGATTAGGTGTAGCGCCAAGAGATGCAGCTACTAAACAGTCTAGTTATAGTGTTACCATCAGGCATTTGAGTAAAGAGAGATTCCAAACTTGTTCACGGGAATCAGTTACTAACGAGATAGAAACACACGTCCGTGAGAGCAGTAGACTGCCGTTTTAGCTTCGGCTTCCCTTATATGGCAGTGAAGGACGAGCCATGGTAACTTTTGGTTAACTCATCAGCCAGTGCAGTATACCGCCGTCACCTATGGCTTATTGGCCTATGTCACTGGCGTCGGGGCTGCGCACTACTGACCAATTCCAACAGGAAGTAACGGCCGCCTAGTGCTTTTCCACATGTGTGGGATTCTGCGACTGGGATTTGATTGCGATGAAAAAGTTACCCGCTATATCAGAGACCCTATTCATTTGCATTTCAAGATGCCGATCAGAATATCAAAACGGTAGGTTAAACCAGGCGCCAAGAAATGGACCGAGGAAAACAAAGGTTTGCAGACGTAAACTGTGGACAAGAAGTTGCAGTTCCACCAACAGATAGTCAGGTGTGACAGGGCAGATATGACAAAAGAAGTTGGCACCTGCGTATTAGTGGAACTGCACGCTGTAGGATGAGATTGTGAAACGATATCTTACTCAAGACAGGGGCTACACTGCCGAAATTGTGGTCCAATACAGCACCGAGATGTTCAGCTGGAGATCAGAATTACGATAATGCAATGCAAATCCACTCCTTCCCCTAAATGAACGTGTCGCGATTCGACTTCTAAAGGCGGTGAATTTGGAAACGGAGTCGTGAGTGATCACATTCGTGTGGGCAACCGATGAACTCATCTAGCAGCCAGTAGCTCATCGGATTGATTTTTGGCTGGATTTTATTCGCCTGAAGAACTTGAAAGGTAAAACGCAATTGAGCGTGAGATTTAAAGTGAGCGACAAGGAAACTTCGCAACTTACCAACATGTTTTTCTCCAGGCGGCGACGCAAGAAGCGCCAATAGATACCTTGGCCACTGTAGTGGGATTCCATAGGCATGGTTAATCCGGCATAGGTCCGTTGGGTCATCTCTTTCTTCACCAAGTTAAGACCATCAATGAAGCGAGCAACGAGTTCATGTGTCCTGTTTTCAATTGTCCTTCTAATAGCCTGTAAAAACGGCGGAAAACATTATGGGAACTTCAGTTCAGTCAACCGGAAGATTATAAGATAGACGGAACCTAAGATAATGTGTTCCCTAGCCACGGATTCTCATCCAAAATAAGAAGCAAGACAACACGCAGCGACAGAGCAATTCAACACCCCCTTTGGGACAGAACACGAGATGCATTAACTTATTTTCCAACTATGTGATTTTCCAAATGTCAAGGACAATCACTAGAGGGTAATAAAGATATCAACTCGAGTTACGATGGGTTTATCTGCTTCTCCCTATGGTGTACAAAAAGAGGCGAATCACTGCACGAATTGGTTAATTTTAAAAGGTCCCAAAGCTAATCAGTGGCGGAAAAGGCTAGGAATACTGTTAGCTAGGGGTTGTTCGAGTACTCGCCGTAGTCAACAATTTGACGGCAGGTGCTTCGTTATCAATCGTGGAGGCGCCAAAAGTACGCCTGTGTCATTGGATCTAAATGGGCTTCATGTCAGGGGTCCACCGAGACGACGTGACACCATCTTGAGCGACCGAAAATGTCGACAGCATGTATCAGCCTAACCGCGGAAGCAGCGTGAGCATTCGTAATATCGGAATGGAAATAACGCAGAGACATGAAAGCCGGTTTTGCCGGAGCCGCTTTACCTAAACCATACGTACCAATCCCGAGGTAAATCTGATGGAATATAGTGACAACCTGAAGAAACTAGAAGCAGTGGCGTAGTATTGTGGGCGAAGGGGAGATCCGCCCAGGGCGGCATTTTTAGTAACGTCCATTTTTCGATGCCAAATATAAAGGGCAAAATATCCGGATAAGCTTGATGATTTTAATGTTATTTTGTACATTTGCGCCATGTCTCATGCCTGTGCGAACGTTCTTCCCAGCGATCCCCTTATTTGTCCCATTGTGGTCACTTTCACCATGTTTGCCTCAGTGTCCCAAACGTTCATCCGTTTCATCGAAAACTAATGTGCACTTTAACTTGAGCCGAATGGGCTGCCTTCACGTGCCTATTCTGCCCTCACTCAGGGCGAAATGCTTGCCACCGCCCCGGGCGGCAAATCTACTTGGCACGTCACTGACTACAGGGCACATATAATTTCGCCTGCCCCAATTGGTCTTCCACGGCTATTCATTTCCATCGTTACGCTGGTCCCTCTTAACGAGTCACCTGATTGTGCAATACGTTAATAGGATCAAATGCACAGTCAACAGCAAAACTTGGAGTAAACAAAATGAGTTGGTTTGGACTAATCGCATACACATGCGGCTGCGTGAAAAGATGCATACTGAATAACATGCTCGACGGAAGTCTTTCGTCAACCAGTTGGTTGCATAAAACATTCAAAACATTATCCGCATAAAAAGTGCTGATAACCGCACGCCTGATCTAGTGCCCTTGCTTCATCATCATATCATCAGTGCTCACAGACACACAGAACTCTCAGACTTTGTGGTCAGGAAAATCTGTGAGGAGTACGACAATTCAGATTAAGATTTTAGCCCGTTAAGGTAAAAGACTGTTGTAAATAGCTATTGAAAAGAAAGGCTATGTGATCTTCGCACAATACCAGATAAGGACTAGTTTAGTACTTAAGGCCAGTTGCTCATTTACAGAACGGTGCTAAATATGTCCGGTACCAAAATTTTGCGCCGCCCTAACATTTTGGCTGTTCTCTCTCGCACAATATAGTGAGGTATATTCAGTTCCTGATAAATACTGTGTTGACCAACCCAAACCTTATATTCTATGACAAATGTGTCCTGATTCCAACTCTTCATATAAAGAAGGCGGGAAATGCAATTCGATCCTAAGACGCGGATATTGCTGACTGATGCCTTCACTCTTAAACCACCAAGCTCATCTTTGTGTTGCTTTGGAGTATTTGTTGTGTAAACTGACTGAAATGCAAGCTTACTTGTGATCGTGATTTTCTTTAAATTGAATCGCAGTTAGACTGGTTATTAGAAGAGTGTTAGGAGTGGACAACTACAACCGTAGACTAAAGGAACCATTTTCTTGGATTGTACAGCAGTAAGCAGCAAGGACTTACCTCACGTGTTTGTAAATGAGCAAAAACATCCAATATTTCTACACCCTGTTGAATGGTGGTTACTGTCTCGAACGCCGTGTTGATGGCATTCTGCATCATCACCTCTAGATCCTTTATCCCCGCTCGAAAACGGTTATAATCGTCATGCCATGAGGTTGCTTTCACATCAAGTATAGCTGCACGCTTGTCGTACAGATTGCGCATAAGCTTGCCAAACATTTGCTCGATTGTGCTGAGGAGAACTTCCAATTCTGGTCCTCTTGCACCTTGGAATAGCGGCATGGGTGTCTTGGTGCCCTCCTCATATCGTCCGAAGTTCTTCTGGCATTCACAAATCTGAGTACAATTATGGTATGTGACATGGGGATGCATATTAGCATAGGGAGCATACATATGGAAGAACAATGCAGGTTGCGAAAACAGCCATAGGCAAAAATAACTTTATAGAAAACCTCGTTATTGATTGTTTGCGACGCGGTTTTCTTCACTTGTATGCAAGCTTCAGGTAAGGATAGGGGGTCCAAAACGCGAACTGATGACTGGACGACCGCTTGCACGGTTCAAGCACACAAATAGTAGCCAAATTTTGATCTTATCAAGTAGCAAAACTTGGATAAAGCTGGGACACGGAGTGAAGATTAATGCATCCATGGCTGTAATTCCGGGTTTCCTCCGAGTACACACTTTATGAAGCTACAGCGTCTTGCGCCTAATTCGGTATTTCTTAGTGGGAATAAGTAAGATGACTAGAGTTACGTGCCATTTCGTCCATCACTTGCACTATGTTCGGCTCTATCGGTGTTGAAGTCTCAGCCAATAGTTAGCACATACTGATCATGGAACATGGGAAATCAAAAGGAGAAGATTGGGTTCAGTTACCAGCATCAATTTTGTCTCGCCAAGGCCTGTTACTAAGACTTGTGGGCGTTTGCAGGCTGAGAGTGGCTCCTTGGGACTGAAAACTCTTGAGCAAGTCTTCATGTCAGATTCGTGCAAATTGAGTCCCGGTTTGTAATACTTAATGACCGACGCAGTCCGTGCGGAACGATTTCACGAATAACCGCCTTAGTGTAACTAAATGGAGAAGTGCTCGACAGACAGCCTCTCTTGATAATATGACACCAGACTGTTGACATCGGGTTGCCAACAAACAAACTAACCCAGCCATAGAGAACGATGCAAGTTCACGATCGTGAGCATCGTGGGTGTTTGGAACCTCAATGACAGTGAGTGAGATTGGCCATCCGTGTTCATTATGGGGATACCTTAAAATCTCACATTGTCCCACGATTCCAAGCATTTAAATACACTCTTGCGGGCTCCAAATAAAACAAAGTAAAAGTGTCACTATATTTGCTTATCGATCGTTACTGAAACCGCCTGTGGATCAGTGACTTACCTCCAACAAATCCCGACACCTTTGAATGAACGCATCAATTTGTGCGAATATACTATTCTTTTGAGCATCCCATGGCTTGGTTGAATGGTTCTCATGCATTTGCTGCAAGCGGTCATAGATCACTTTATACTCTTCACAACACGTAATGCAGTGTTGCAAGTTGATGGAACTGGAAGTCACTTTTCCATCAAAGATATCATCAAGAGAGATGACACTGCAACATCGATTGATGATTTCGTTAGACAATTTCCGAAACATCCCAGTGATGATTTCCTTTGTATTATAATGTTCTGAGTTGACCCAAACCATTCGAATTCCATTGATAAGCCTGGGAAGCTTGGACGGAATTGCTTTCGGCGTTGAGTCCGACAGTTGGTGACACATCTCTTTCAAAACATTCAGAAATTTCAGGTTACTCTGCGCTTGATGAGTGTTAAATTTGATTTCATCAGCCAGACGTACGAATGCGGCTATGTAGGAAGATTTGGCAGCCGTCAGAATGTCGGTTATGTGTTTTACCTGAGGTTTATCTAGTTGTCTACTTATGCCTGTCAGGTCTTCACAACGATTTCGCCAAAATTCTATCTCATCCAAAGGTCCAGTGCCTTCGACTTCATCCGTAGTGTTTTGTGAATTAAGAACCGCTTTGATCTGCCTGGTCCAGTGAATAACAATCATTTCGAACCGATTGACGGCGTCTTTATTTTTCGCGGCCACATCAGCGGAATCGTCAAAGTTCTCTGTAGGCATGTACAGTACCGTTTTATTATCCAACTTCCAACGCGCGTCAGTTAATGCAGACATGAAACGTTGCAGTTGCAACGCAAAGTCGTTTTTAATACTATCCGGCCAAGTTTTATTTGCGAAGAATGCTGGTGCAAAAATAGTGGACATAATGCGCAAAAGTGACTCGATTCCGCGACCCACCACACTACCGTATTGGACGCGATCACCAAAATTTTCCGCCGTGACCACAGCTCCCTGTGGATCGGGTGTCTGAATGAAATAATTCAGTTCCGAATACCAGTGGCGAGGTACTTCAAATTCCATGCGGAGTTCGTTCTTGCGATTCATGTAGAAAAACATATGCAATTGGTTGCCGGTGACGAAATCATTTTCGATCATATCGCTGAACTCTTCAGACCAATGCTTCTCGGGATCATAACCGGTGAGGTATATGCGATCGCGAACCAGTAGGGGCACAGGGACAGAAAACTGTGTTAAACCAGGCTTTGGAGCGTCATTTATATTTTCCAGGTATTCAGCACCCTCCACGTCTGCACTGGTGGTAAACCCGAGAAATTCATCATCAGGGTCCAGTATTATCTCTTTTTTCAACTCCTCGGCACTTGTCTCACGGGTATCCTCTTCAGCACCACTTGGACCCGGTCGAATTGAGACCTCGTCGACATTGTTCTGGTTGGAACTGGCCAGTTTGCCTAGTGAACATAAGCAGAATACAGTGTAAACTGGTCTAGGTGTAGAACATTAATTTGTACTATCGTATGGATGTCAGATAGCAGCAGAAGTGTTCAGGCTTCATGATGAAGTCATTCCCATCAGCCAGTCTGTTCGTGACTTAGGTTTAAGATATTCTAGTTCGTTAAACTTTAGCGAACATACAAATCATATAGTGAAAAAGGCTAAGCAGTCGGTCGGGCTCATATGCCACCTGCTAACCTTGAAAGAAACCAGACTAATTGCTTTCAAAATCAGTATCTGGCCTTTGCTTGAATATTGTTGTGCTGTGTTCAGTAACTTGCGAAAGGCTGACTTGAGAGCCATTGAAAACGTCCAACGCGCCTTTACGAAGCGCATATTTGGCTGTTCAACCGCTCTTTCATACCGAGATAGGTGCAAGCAATTGAATCTTGAACCTCTGTGGTTATGAAGAATGCAACTAAATCTGTGCTTTCTCCACAAACTCGTGTGGCGGAAAGCATATATTGGAACCTATCAATTGCACTTTCGGGAAAACACCACTTATGAACTGCGAGATAAAGAATGCATATTCTATTTACCTAACTTCAAGAGCAGTCTAAGGAGAAATTTCTATCTTCTTAGGTATGGCTCCATTTGGAATAAGCTGCCAAAAGAGATTAGATGTATTGAACATTTCTGCATGTTCAAGAAAATGATAAAGGCTTATCTGTCAACGGACAGAGCGAAATGGATCTTAAACATTCAATTTGATGATGAAAAACTGTATGAAGAAGGGCCGGATCATGTATGATACCGGAGAACATCAACTCTACTGCACCAGAGAAAACTTGATCAGCTAGGATGAGCTGATACAAACCGCTTCTTATGCTATTCCTTAACGCTACCATCCATGCGGTTTTACTCCCTTTAAGCTTAATTCATATCAACTGTCTTCTGTTTAAAACCGAGAGCCAAATTATTTACTGGTGTGACGTCAGGAGCTATTTTCGTAATTTTCCCCACAAATTGATTAATTCGTAATATTGTGCTGCGATCCCTTTCGCTACATTTGTTCTCCAGTGCTAATCATTTCCCCCTCTTTTCGGAAACTAACAGTCCAGAAACATATACTTGAATTCAGGGATGGCAATAACTGATTCCCTACGCGACTTTTGCCTATGGACAACTCGTACAGTCATCTGTCTCCGGCTGTCACGCTACACAATTTATCGTATGATCGGCTCGATCGATTTCTACGCCGATGTACAAAACATACCTGCCTATTTTTTTACATTAACGATATAGTACCTCTTTCACATAATTCTTCTTTTCTATATTCTTCCTTATTTCATAGTTGGCCACGACTTGGCTGATCTCCTGTGGTGACGGATTACAGCTTCCAGATTATAAAAGACGTTACCTATGCAAGGCAAATTGCCACCAACTGACTGGCGCATAAAAAAGTGCCATAATAGAATGATCCGCATGACGGACTGGGCTGAGCCTTCATGGCCCATAATACATGTACAAAAACAGCTCTAAAATGAACAAAACATATGATATACAGGTGATGGCTCATATGCTACTATGCCACACCGGCACACGGCCAGTTATTGCATGGAAGTGCGAGCGAAACCTTTCGAGGGAATACCTTGCATGGAAGCAGGTCCCCTGGGGATGGTTCCACGAGTGGCCGTATTACTTTAACTGGACAACTGTTTAAATTTGCTTATGTTATTGTTCCTGCTTTTTATTTTCTTTAATGCCTTAATCCTGCCAATTAGTTTAGTACCTGTTTTTGGATCCATTGTAAAAAGCGTGAACAAATTGATTATTTTTTTGCGATCCTGTTGTACACATTGATCAGACCACTTAGTTGGACTGCACCTCGAAACACCGAGGAATATAACACTTATCATTTATCATTTATCAATAAACTAGTTCAGGAATACCGCTACCAACATTGGGAGAAATGCATATAAGTTTCTTTTCACGCATCAGTAATGTACGGTTGTTATACGACATAAGTGGGGAATCGCACAGGATGAGACGGCAGTTTATCTGTTTTGTAGGCAGATAGAGTCAAGGAACCACACACCTGTGCCCCTTCTGATGCGATGAATGTGATGCAGACCATCTGCAACGAGGGTACCCTAATGGGCGACTCGCCTTTAAGTTTGACAGAGCAAATCCACTTAGTTAGCATTGAATGCTTATGTGAAGTAAAATCATAGAAATTCAACGTATTGCAAAGAGGGATGTGGATAGTTCATAGCAAATTCGTCACACCCTTGCCCAGTTAAAGAAACGCTAGAATACTATTGTTTAATTGTTGCATCAATTTACCCTTTCGGGACTGGTCTGCAATGGATTAAAATTCGTGTCCCTTCTGTCCCAATCGATAGTGAAGGCCAATGAGCCACGGGACAGGGCAGTCCTTTGCATGACCAAGCTATTGGTTACAAGGTGACGCGATCAAGTGTTCCCTGCGACACGTGTTTCCAACGTTAGGGAACAGAGTCCGACCCTACTGTTGAGCTGTCCTCGTCAGACAGCATTATAAGCTACCTTGGGGAAGTACCGGTTGTGAACGACACCATATCACATCTAGTAACTGAGTCACGATGGTCCTCGCCTTTCGTCGCAGCCCAGTCGTCGTAACCGCGGACTAATAACAGTCGGTTGACGATTCTAGTCCCACAGGGGCCAGATGGAATGCGCACTGCTGATGATTTCCGAAAGGATGAAGCAGCCGTACAGTACTTTCCTGGCGCGTAATTGCTGTCTGACTTCGCCTAGGTGTGATGAACTTCCACGTACACCAAGTACAGATTTCACAAGTGGTTTGACTCTGTTCATGTCACGCAGTAACCTGCTTCCGAGCCTAAATGAATTCAAGCTAATTTACTATACACACATGAATGCAGGGCTGATTGCCTGAACAATTTCATGCTGCCGAACGGAGGGTGTGCATAATTTATTAGAATAGCATATAAGTTTGGAATAGGAACCAGTGCACGTCCAACTTTCTCTGGTGCGTGAGGACGAGAGTAACACGGAATATGGACGACAAGAGTATTTGACCAATGTCTATTATCTACGGCTCCCTGATAGACTGGCTACTGCGAGTAAGTACAAACGAGATGACTGGGACCACAAGTCCAAAATTGCACTCTGTAAACTGTTTGCGGAAGATGAAGTTTCGCAGCTTGGTGGGATATTGTTAGGTGAGACGAATATACGTGAGTTCGTTGAGGTGAAGACAGATCGGAATTAAGCTGGGACACAATTACTCCTGATGTGGCGGAGACTAAGCTATGGCAGCAGTTACGTACACCAGACACGTGCCTTGTAGGTGATCGATTCCTGCAGTCGATTTTCTGGGACATCAGTCTCTAGAATATGGTACTTTTATGAGCCGTACCAGTGACAAGGAGCTTGCAGTACTGCTGCTTCGCCATAACTTGGGAAATAAGACCTAGTAATAAAAAATGACGAGTAAACGAGTAAATAATGCGTGGCCGTAACATATTGAGCAAAGTTAACGGTCACTGTGTTCGCCCGTTGCGGGCACCCGGTTTGTGGAAGTTGTGCAATGATGAGTAGGTATTTGAGCTGAGATGTGGAAAAATGATTTATGTTTGTAATACACATAGTGCACCGATTCGTTTACATTGCGATCCCTGAGGTAAGTGGACTTCTTACCCCTTGGCCGATAGTCCCTTTACGTGTGCCAGTTTGCATGTTATGCATAACGGATCAAACAGTGCTGTCACTAGTGATTTCGTTTACTACACTTTACTTTAATGACGCTCAGTAATACAACGAGTAATTCGGCCGATGAACTGCTCATTCACTAGGCAATTATTTTAACATCGAATCATCTATTTAGCTTGTGAATCAGTTCATCAAAGGTTTTAACAAGCACTCCAACACTTACACATGTCATTGATTAGCTGAGAAACCGATGTGACTGCGAAATGACAAACCAAAAACCAAAGACTAGTAGGAAAATTTGTCTTGTATCAAGGAGCCTCGCCGTAACTGGACTCAGTAAGGAAGCCATTACACATTCAAGTAACTGTTGGACAACCGTTATGTCTTGGACTCGTCAGTGGGGTGCATCCCTCGAATTCCGCCAGTCACAGATCCATGACCTAACTGTCACGAGTCGGCGACTTATGCCTTTGTGGCATGGGTGACGATGGTGGACCGCCTTGACTGACATGTAACTGCGATACAGCTAGGCTCAGACCCCACTGTCATGAATATTTGACCGTGAAGAGGTCACCGCTGGCTCTTTCTTTGTAAGCCATCGCCAATCATGGTGACATGCTAAGCTGCTAAGGCGGTTACAGATTTTTGGTAAGTAGCAGGGGGTTTACTCGTGTTTTTGAGAAGCTCCGTCGCAGTTACGGATGAGACCCAACATGATGAAACGGTGGTCTAGCGCTTTTCTGGAATTATTATGGCCGTTTCCTGATTGTAGCTGAAAAGAAGACTCTAAAAACCAAAAAACGCTTTGCGTGCACGTTCGTCTGTCCTTTCACTTTCCAATCCCCCATCCATATGGGTATTTAGTAAAATATCCATAGAGATAATCAATTGTAAATTACAGGTGTGTCACAAGATACCTCATTGGATTGCAAAAGAAATCAAGATGCATGAACTGGTCATGACAAGTGAAGTGCTCGCAAATAAAAGGGAATAAATGGGAAGCCCACAATTTCCTCACCGCTGATGGTTGTGTCTACCATGCGAACCCTATCTAGGTAGGTGCCGAGCCTTTCGGACTTTGGCAAACCTTAAGTGCTAATCAACATGGCAGGCTACTTCTTAACTGACAAACCTAGTAAGTCGGGGCACTTGAATGTAAACCAAGATAAGGCAACTAGAAGTTCATTTAAAATCCTCATACTCATCAGTACTCAAAGTCTTCAAATGCTGTGTAGCACATATCGACTGTGCTGTGGAATCGTGATCTTTGGAGGTCAACCAGTGTCTTCTGCAAGATTGGTAAGCTGCATGGTAGTGGAGGCTAGCTCGCACTTTGCCCCAGTTAGGCTGCATGTTGTGACAGTCCCCCATTGGCCCTGTGGCTCAACGGCATAAGCTGCGGGCTAGTTGGCGCAAGTTACCAGCGGTCACGGGTTCGACTCCCCACAGGGGACCGGAGGAACGCGCACCACTGACCAGCCCCAATAAGGCGAAAAGATCGTTTGGTGCGTTCCCAGATTGGTGGTTAGATTACCGCACTAGTGAGCTGCATGGACGAACCGATGGAATTTCAGCTGAAACCCTCCTACTCACCAGTAACTAAAATGTGCCTAGGTTTCTCGTAACTAAGTCATTGTTTGGCATTTTTGCGTCCAAAGACGGTTCAGCCAAACAATAAAGGCATCAGCAGCCTGCCCGTACGTCGTGCCGACGCTTCCCTACCACGTCACCACCACCAGTCGCGTTTGGGTTAAAGATACTGCGATGGTCGCCCAGTCTTCCATCGTTCGTGAACGTCTGGCACTGCCTGAATCCCCACTTACTAGTTGACCGGCAGTTCTTGTAGTATCCATCTTTCACGATGGTAGGAATAAGTATGCCACAATGAAGTTCCGTAGTATAGTTTGTGCCGCGGAGCGACCAGCTATTCCTACTGGGTAATTTCAACGCTCTCGTTGAGCGCGATGCGGCGGTGTTTGCAGGCGTAATCGGGCCGTATAGTATTGGCACAGCCAATGGGTAAGGTGATTGGCTACTCTCAGTGATCGTCAGTCGCTGCCTGACGATCACGAACATCCGCTTTGTACTATTTGCGAGTGACATAGCTAGTTGAATGCACCCACGGACTGACCACGCTCACCTGCTCCACTCTGTTATCGTACGCCAACGTGACATGCGTGACATGCGCATGATTTGTGTACTGTATGGAACTGACTGTGGCACTGATCACAAGTTAGCGCGGACTAAATTGTACATGTATTGTACATATATTGTAGTAAAGCGGTGAATTGCTTACCTGAAATGAACCGGCGTAAATTTAATGTTTTTTCTTTAGGTACCATCGGGAGGAGCATGGAGTTGGAGAAGGCGATGGTTACCAACTTTGGTGATGCCAAATCCATAGTCTCATTGAGCGACCTGTGGCACTATATTCGTAATCAGGTGACGGCTGCTGCGCGCAAACTGTAAGCCGCCCGAATGGTTTAATGACAACAGTGTGACCATTGGCGCATTGGTGCCGAAGAAGAAAGCAGGCTTTGCCGCACATGTTACGGACCCTACCGACTGCGAGAAGAGTCAGTTTCGCTGAACACGACGGCGACTGTCTCCAGAGCTTCGTCGCAACAAGACTGTAAATTAGCAGCCACTTTGCCAAAACTCCGTATGCTGGCGTTCACATGAAGGAATGGAAGGTTCCGGAATCTTCGAAATCAATGCACTATAGAAGATAATCGATTACTTGAGAAAATATTGATTTTCCTTTATGTTTTTACCTTGTTCCGGATAGATGTGTCATACCGACACACCGACATTGGATGAGACACAGAGAGCACTTGCTCAGCTGAGAAGCGGCAAATGTGCCGGAGACGATGTGGTACTGGCTGAAGTGTTGAAACCTGGCGGGCCCGCTTTAGTGCATGCCCTGCACCACTTGATGCCGCGCAGGTGTTTGAAGAAGGTGCCGGCGGATTCGAAAGATGCGATTGTGCTACCACTGTACAAGGGCAAAGGTAGCAAGTAATGTGCAAAGGATTGTCGTTGCATCAGCTTAGTGAGTTATGTGAGAAAAGTAATCGCACGAATCCTGCTGAACCGCCTCATCACTCAGGTCGTTGAACCGCAATTTGCGGGAAAGGTAATGCAGATTCCGTTCTGGTCGCAACGCCATCAATATGGTGTTTGCGGCTCGTCAGTTGCAGGAGACATGCAGAGAACAACCACATCCATTGTACTCCCTGTTTGTAGACTTCACCAAAGCATTTTGGAAGCTGACCCGCAAGCCGCTGGGAGTGGTGTTGGGTAAGTTGGGTCGTCCGAGTAAGTTCGTAAGTTTGATTGTATACCTGCCCATTGGTATGCGGGCGAGAGTGCAGCTCTGTGGACAAACGTCGGATTATTTTGATGTTTGAGCAAAAGAGTAAGGAGACGAAAGCTGGTAGATGCATGCATTTCGTATTGACCCAGTTCTATCGTGAAAAACCGATATGCAATTTTTGGCTAACATTGGGTGTGTCGAGACTTTGAGGTTTTCTGTGGGGAAAAGCAAAGCTGCGTCTTAGTCTCAGACAGCTTTTGATGCTGCTTGTGATTACGGTGTCTTTGGAGAGCACGGCATTGATGGTGGTTTGCTGAACATCCGTCATTTCGGGGTAAGAACCCTAGTGTTTGAGACAACCATCCGTACGTTACTGTTGGCTGACGACTGTTCGTTGTTTTCACACAATGCGGAAGAGTTGAAGCGCATGATGATGGCTTTCATTTCGACATCGGCTTAACTAGGGCTTACCATCAACACAAGCAAGATCGTTTGTCTTTTTCAGCGTCCATCAGGAATGTAGTCCGTTCCTGTGCCTCAAATCTAGGTTGCTGATGGCATCGAAATTCAGCTACCGTGAGAACGTAACACTCAACCACAAACAGATGATGAGCGAGCTGCGGATCCGCGTATCGAAGGTGGCTGCAGCATTTGGAAACTTGGATATTCGGGTGTAGAACGATCGTCAACTGACCATTAAGACGAAGCTGAATGTAGACTGGTCGATGGAGTAGTCCGTTCCATACGGCAGCGAAATGTGGATGCTTTACCGAAAACAAGTCCGTTATCTGGAGCGCTTCTATTAACAGTGTCTGCGTCGGATACTACGCACTGGCAGGAGTGATCGAGTTGTAGACGCGGAAGTGCTGCGCCGCCGTAGCACCTATGCAGTGGATTGCATGATACTGTTGCGGTGCCTGAGATGGCGAGGAGATGTCTGCCGCATGGATTCGACGAGAATGTAAAAATAATTGCTACATGGGCAACTGCGTGCAGGGAAGTGGCACGTGGTTAAACCGAAGTTACTTTATTAGGACATGATCAAGGTGAGCTTATCACGAACAAATCTCCATTTCGGGTCTTGGGAATCAAATGCAGTGGATTGGTGCTGATGGCGAGTACTTGTCAAAGGCGGTTGACCATGTGCATAAGAAAGCACCGTTGTATGAGGAAGAGAAAAGGCTGGTACAGTAGTGACAGTCGCAGGTGGAGTCTAGCTCATCGCCGCCAAGCGCATGGTGCTGTAACACAGGCGGTCGCTAGTGCCTCAGCCAACCCGGTCCGGTAAGCCACTAGCGTGTCCAAAGTTTGCCAGTATCGAAGAGACGACGAGTAAGCATCAGCAGCGCAGCGGGTGGTATGTATGCCGCTTGCGATTTTATTTACTAACCCAGACCAATAATGCGGTCGATGTGACACGTGTATTGGGGTAAAACCTGTACACACCACGCCATTTTCCATCCAAACAATTTGTATTTTTACCGTTGCTATTTTAGTCCATTCGCAATAGTTACTTTAGAATGTTGAAAAGGCAGGCACTCGGGTACATGAAGCCTATATTGACTTGGCTTGACTTGAATAACAATCCAAGTAGCTGGGCCTCATTGTCCTCTCCTCACACCAATACTACTAACTAGCAGATTCTCCTGATCTTAGCTTTTTGTCCTGCTACCCTCATTTCCCTCCTGTCCACAGGTTTTGCGCGAACTGGTAAGCCTAATTATTATGGGCCCGACAAAGCCCAGTTGCACTCAGCAGACAAAAGCCAATGTGTTTAACGTCACGAAGCACACGTTTAAAACATCAAGCAATAAGCAAATCACATGTTCATTCCACTACAAACGCTAAGCTTATCTTAGACCTCACTGATAACAACTAGGATTTGCAATCATAACTTACTGAAATGCAAAAAGAATTGACACATTTGAACCTCTCGAAAACCATCTGTTATCCCTGCATCGCATTAGTAACCATTGAGACAAAATTAAATCGGCACTGCTGAGGAAAATAGGACAAGTAATCGATTCCAGTGCATCCGAGGTACACAGAAATCAAAATATGGTCATATTTAACATACTGGACAGATAGTTTAGATAATATAAAAAGAACTATACTCAAGTATTGCGAACGTATCAGTATACAAAGTATACACGATAGGTAGATGTGGAGAACACCTCAGTTATTGTGTCGCAGTACAAAAGAGAAAAAAATATATGCAAGGCACTCGGCTGACTCAACAGTAACGAATGGACATTGTTCCGGATAGTTAAAAGCCAGTTATTGTGCCGAAAAAGGTTATATTATGCTTAGTAAATGTGAGCGTGCTTAGAGGATGAGGCTAAGCGAGGGGGAGGAACAGAGAAACTCGCAACACAAACGCCACTGAAGTCGGTTGCTAGCCAGGTCAACAAGTGTATCTATCCAAACATGTTCATGGTCTTTCGGACCCCAACAAGGGAGCCGAGACGCTCCAACCGAGGCCAGCTTCGAAGTGAGGGCTCTCATTCCTATCGACCAAGTCATCGCTTGGCCACCTCTATTATTCTTCCATCCCCACCTCCAGCGCGCAAACAACGCACATTGTGGGAGTCGGTGGGCTGGCATGCGCAACACGAAGCCCAGTCATTGGAGCTTGGTGCGCGAAGTTACGGTTCTGAGCGGTTCACTTCTTATTCCTGTACCATAAAGGAGTCGAACACGCTCAATGCCCATTTACTGTTCCCACCAGATGTGAGCCAAACTGTGAAGGCACCGATGGTCGAAGGTAACTAGCCTCTTTATGTCGGCTGATCTAACGGGCCAGGTTTCACAACCGTACAGCAGGGTCGAACGTACGGCTGCATAGTACACTCTACCCTTCAGGGAGAAAGTGATGTCGCGCCGCCGCCATAGGTGGGGAAGGTTGACAAAAGCGCCTCGTGCTTTGCTATACAGTTTGAAATCTCCTCTTCGATTTCACAGGCTCTGATACAACTACCTAGGTAGTTGAATTTTTGAACGACTTCTAGCTGATCCCCACCAAGAGTCAGTGCAGGAGGCGGCCCAGGCCAAGCTTGGAGGAACGCTTTGCACTTCGAAAGTGCAAAGCATGACCTGAGACGACTGACAGCCAGTGATAAGCTGTGCGCGTTTGTGAGCTGCCACAGATGACGGCAATGTCGTCAGCATAACTCGAGTCAAGAAATTGTTCAACTGGGAGCAGCTGCACACCAACTCCTGTCCTATGAACTCGATCTCCATAACTTTATCAATAGCGCTTGAAGAGAAAAGGTGACAGCAGCCAACCTTGTCTCACATCACTGGATATATTGAAGGACGGCGACAGTTTGCCGTAAGCCCTCACTCTGTCCTAGGTACGCGCGTAAAACGCTCGGATAATATTAACATATTTCTCAGGCACACCTTTCCTGAACAGATAGTTCCAAAGAGCACATCGATTCACCGAATCGAAGTCAAGCTTGATGTCGATGAACACGACAGTGATGGGCTGTCAATATATATGATGGTGCTCAGACAATTGACTCAAACTAAAACTGTGATCGATGCAGCCTCGACCTCGACGAAACCCGGCTTGCTGTTTACGAAGCTGGCCTTCATGAGTGCTAGTCAGCCTGTGGAGGATTACAGAGTCAAGCAATTTAGAGGCTAAGTGTCGAGTACAAATGTTTACGCCTAAAAAGGTAGGCACCAATACATTGCTGTCCCAACAAATTTAAATTATCGAGTGAAGAATTAGCAGGCTAATTCTCCCGCAGTCAGTCTGGCATAACCCAGCAGACTCAATTCAGCGCTATGGTGATTAGTCCGGATCGCACACCGCTTCAACATGCATGCCTAGTACACTGAAGAAAGAGGACACTCACAAATCGGCATTAACACCTTCCCCAATCGTCTGAATAAAAACACACTAAGCGAAACACCAAGATCTTCTGGTGTAGACCTCGATAGTTCCTATCTAGTGGTAGTTATCTTGAGTACTAGTGCTGCAGATCTTCTCGCAAAGACTTATGTGCATCAACCACCAATAAGTGTCGATACTCCTTATCCTGACACTAGTCTTCTGACTGCTACTACCTCAGCCGATTTACCGGCTTTAGAAAATGCTACTGGTAGAGAAAGTCCTAGTCAGAACAGCCTTAAGCACTGTATAAACGGGACACCTCCGGACGTTAACTTCTCCGAATTCTCAACGACTGATACCCACAAAAGTATTTAAGTAAGAAAAAATTGACGCTTCCTAGTGTTCTACGTCAAAACCTCCATACTACCACAACACTACTTACCATCCAATTCGAGCAAATTTAGAGCAAATTGGCTGCTACCTAACCCTATTTGTCAACCTCCACGCCACCGTCTGTCCCGCCTTCGGACTGCTACAATCGTAAACCAGGAAGTAAGTTCCTGCAGATCACTGAACATAGAACAACACATTCTGCTAGGCCCCAAACATGATTGACCCTTCATAGTTCATCACCGAACTACAACCTTGTTTATTAGCTGTGGGAGAAGTACCACAACCACGTCTTGCCATCATTGGATCCACGCGTCTGCCTGGTTGGGGACCAAAGGACGAAGAGTGCCGATGGCTGGAAACAATTCAGGATATGGTGCGCAATCGAAACCAGTGGAAGATAAGTGTACATAATTGTTTAGATCTAGGTGCTCAATGCTTAAGAATTGGACAGGAAAAAAGGGGAAAAAACCGGCTTGTGCAAAATAACAAAAATGTTTCCTGTTTTTATATTACAACACAATAGCTGAAGTGTATTGCTCGCATTCAGCTAATGTGTCTTGATGGTAATGCGGTGATTAAACCTGTCTTCTTCCGGTGATTTCCATGGTTTTGTTTGGCTTCATGGCTATTCAAGAGACTGCAACAACAACAACAACAACAACAACAACAACAACAACAACAACAATAACCACTACTACTACTACTACTACTACTACTACCTACTACTACTACTACTACTGCTACTGCTACTGCTACTACTACTACTACTGCTACTACTACTACTACTGCTACTGCTACTGCTACTGCTACTACTACTACTACTACTACTACTACTACTACTACTACTACTACTACTACTACTACTACTACTACTACTGTTGCCAGTACCACAACCACTCCCATCACTAATGGGTCAAACCGAAGTAAACAGTCTATTTCCACTCTTCCTGCAGTTTGCGCACATGACTTGAATGACCTATCACCAAAGCAGGAACATCCAAGCCTTTAGATATCAACCTTCCCTTTTCAACCAGCAAAACCAATAATCCCGGCGGAAAACACATCCGTTTGTCTAAATACAGTAAAGACCGCATCTGCCCCTTCATCACTAAATTCACGTCCTATATCACAACTTTGTGCCCCTCAATTCTCAACCTTGCCTAATGATCTCAACGACCCAAAGCACACCTACCGTTTTCTCTACTGCTGATCAATGCGAGCCCTATTAAGAACAAACCACACTTCCTAAACACATTTTCACACTTGGGAATTCCAAGTGCAATCTTCGTCATTGAAGCATGATGCTCTACTAATACGTTGGATTCAATCTCTAACAACCTCCAACTACCAACTATTAGGTAAAGATCTCTGCACAAATCATCGGGTCGGATGTATTAAATATCTGCATCGGACATTCATAGCGGTGCCTATTGAGCATCCTGAGCCAAAAAATCCCGGAATCCCTGCAGTTACTGATTACTAGCAATCCCATCACATACTTCTCGGATGCATCTACAACAATCCGAATGCCCCAACTGGTTATGTCTTCGCTATCTGCTCTGCATTACATCTTGCATCAGTGCTACAGTATAAATAAAAATAATAGAGGCTACAATTTCCAGAAAATATCTCGGTCCCCAAATTCCACTTCGTCAAAACGTACAGATTTCCTGTCAACTATTGTGGCTGGAAAATGGACCCAATGGTTTACAGAACCTAATATGTCAACTAACGTACTTGAGTTAATACTTAAATTAGGAATCATCGACAAAAACATCTGTCTACTGGATTATCCCTCAGGTAGTGACCATAAAATATTACAATCCATTTTCCACATAGGATCAAACGTCAGCCTGGACCTGTTCCTAAAACATGGAATTTGTTAGATACACCTCCAACATTTGATCCGATCTTCCTACTGGAATACATTTTTCCTATCTACTAATATTTGCCTAAGAGTAGCACGATTCTATATTAATATTCACCACGCCATAACCCATCTTTACAAAGTAAACGTGTTGCTTACGGCTCTTAGATTACAAAAGCACCCTTACTCATTCAAAAGGCGAAAATTACCAGCAGGATTTCACAAGACCGGAGATTGTGCAACAATATTAAAAGTGCACGAATGGACCATTAGGATCAAACATTTACAAGCGATGCGACACAAAACAAAGGAAAGGCCGTACAAAAAGGTTGCAAAACAAAGAAACACGTCGCGATTCTCGTTATAGAACCAACAACAGCTCTTTTCTTTCACAAGACTCTTGGAGAAACATGGCACTGTCTTTAGTGACCCACTTGCCAGTTGTGAGGCTTCTATTTCCTTCTTTGCTGCAGCTAACATTTTTGAATCTGATTCCATACCTGAATGTCCTCAATCCATCACGACCAACAGCCGATATATTGTCGAACATTCCCTAACTAATATTCAACAGCTGATGAAAACCATCAGACCTTCTCTTAGGTTGGACTCCAACGGCATCCCTTCATCTACCATTAAAATGGGTGGACCAAACTTACCATTACTTCTGTTGAGTTTGTTCAAATTATCTCTACGAACTAGCTATTTTCCTGATGAATAGAGAAATGTATTCATTGTCCCACGCCATCAAAGCAGCCCTAAGTAAAAGTTAGCAAATACTCACCGATTCACCAGTGTACTACCATCGCCAACCTGTTTGAAAGATTAATCAAGAAAACTTTGATGGAATGTATTAATTCGCTGAACCTGTTTAACACATCTCAGCATAGTTTCCTCAAACTATATCTCCACACGACTTACTAGATCCAATCTTCGCTACCTACACTACAGAATCCATAGACTTAGGTCAAGCAATAATTGTTATTGGACTTAGCAAAATCATTTGACCGTATATCACACAAACGGCTATTGAACTTTTGGAATTCTAACCTTTTTAAGTTGGTTTTCGTCCGACCTTTGCAATCGGCTTCAAGTAGTCGCTTTGGGTGACAACCACCCTTCTCCACGACTAATTGCCAACGGCGTTATCCAAGGAACTGACTTGGCTCTGCTTCTTCTCTACATCAATGTCGGCATGTCCATCAAAAATGGCACTCTTTCCAGTTGTTGCTGACATAAAGACTGCCTATAAACTCAGGTTTCATGCGAAGCAGAGCAAACTATTTTTGATTCAAGCTGATATTCACTCTTGAGGAATGGTCCGACACGTGGCGGATAAAAAGTTCGACTGACAAAGTAAACACACTATCAAGTGGTTGTTCGATCCCCGAAGAGTCAATTAAACTTAACAAAAAAACTACATCCATACCGCAATCTACTCGTGAACTTGGAATCCGATATTCTTCTGATCTCCGCTTTTTTAACCAAAAATAAATAATAATAATGTGTCAGATGTACGCCGTAAGGGCCCAATATCAAATGGTCCGTGGTTAACATGCCAAAAAGTCCACCCTGTCTCTGCCAAATTAGAATTATTTAAAAATCTTGCTCCTCCTATTCTGGAATACTGAAACTTCGTTCATGGTAGCATGCGGAAGTTGGGCAAGGAAATCATGGAGAATTTACAGGAGTAATTCACTAAACCTTGGTTCGGTAACAAAAGTACTTTTAACTACCGCGCACGTTGTAAGCAGCTTAACTTCAAGCCTCTCTAGCTGCGGCTTCTGAACAAAGAAAAAGGAATTTATACAGGTTATGAAGTGATGTTTTACACGTCACGTTGGATGGTTTTGCAGGATTATCGAAAAATAAAAGAGTAGTGGGCTATTTACTTTTAAAAGAGGGACTTATTGTTTGTTTCGCTGTATTCCTACGATCCATGTACTTTCACACTAAATAAATCCAAACTATATTCCTGGCGTGGTATGGAGATGTAGTACTAGGTAACAGATTGTAGGTGAATAAGTGAGTCATCTAAGCGCCTTATAAATATGGATAGTACTGGTACAGAAACGACCGATTCTGGAAGAGCATTCCACGGGTGACACGCGGACGGAAAACAAGTTCCCACGACAATCCAGGCGGCTGTACTGTTCTGTCAGTTTTAGTGAGTGACCTCTCATGTCGGTACTACTGCTGAGTTGCGATAAACAACGGCACACATGATGTGGATCGTGCAGCTTTAAGTACATGATTAATAAGTCACCCAGTAGGCGGCGCTAACGTCCGCTGAATACCCCGTTCCAGCCTCGACTCGTATGGAAGATGGTGCATTCCAACGACGTACTTTGTTGTTCGACGTTGGGGCTGCTCCAATGCAATAAGGTCGTGTTTTAGCCACGGGAGCCAGGCTTGAGTTGTATATGCGACATGAGGGTGAGCACACGCACTAAGCATCTGCCGGAAAATAGAGCGATCTATTTGTCCGAAAGCCCGTCATGACAGGCCCACATTTTGACTACCAGAGGCTTTCCCGGACTGCCTGGAACAACCCAGATCATCCTGAACCAGTAAACCCAAATCACGTTCGGTGACAGCTCGCTACAACACATGCGTTCCGAGCCTGTAACGGTCGTTGCTCTGGTGTCGTATGGAGAACACCTTGCATTTACCCACATAGAATTGCAGTGAATTTTGGATGGACCACTGATGTACCGTGTCTAGATTACTCTGAACCAGTTACTGGTCATTATTCCCCTGAAACTTGCGCCAAATCTTGAAGTCATCGGAAAACAGCAGGAAATTAGATGTAAGTGCCTGTGTGAGGTCATTGATAAATACAAAAACAATCGGGGACCTAGCACCAGGCGTTGAGACACACAACATTCAACTTGTATGGGGTCAGAGAAGGAGCTAGAACTGCTGAAGGAGCTAGCTGGCGATCAAATATTGTTGTATCAGGAAACGTACTCATACCTGCCTAATTAAGACATAAGACATGATAACCATTACAACAAAGCATTCATGCTATTGACACCAAGGGCTAGAATAACCAAAGACAACTCATCTGCGAACACAGTGAGAAGAGCTGTGTTCGCTGGAAGACATTTCGTCCAAAGCTGTGGCCGAATTGTGTCATCGATCTGAGAGGAAACGACCACCGTTCGCATGTGCCCGAAAAGTTGTGACGTTGTGCGATCGCCTAGTTCAACACAGGGAGATTAACTGTCGATGTCTAGCTTCGTCGGAAGCCGTGGTGCGCTTTAAAACGGCAGCTTTCAGTTTATCGTAAGGTGCGTCGGCTGGAATCGGATCGAGCAAATTTATAAGGTCAGTTGCGATGTGGGTGAAAAACTGGGCAATGAGTGCGAACATTAATGAATGCGAAGTAACGTGACGTATGCGAAACAGGGTTTCCAATTGTAAAAACCACACATGATTAAATGAATCGAAGACAGGGAAAGATAGACCAACAAGATTTCGGTATTGTCAGCGCGGGAAACTTTGTCCGACATAGTAAAGAAACAAAAGGAGTTTTGGAACATTGGAACATTGTACTTAATGGGAATAAAAGCTCGAGCTTTACATGACCCATAGGGTAAAAAGAGTACGGGTCGGGTCTAATGAAAGGCCAAGCAACCTTATAGCGGGTTGGACTCGCGTGTTAGCCGTATCTTCATCGGGCTTATGTGGCATTTAAACAGAATGCACGCCGGCTCAAAGCGAGACATCCCACCACGCCCTCCGAAACGGCTTTGGAAAGGAAGTAGGTGGAAGAAAAAAAGAAAGAAATTCCATCCAGTAGAATGCAGTTAAATTAGGGAATATCGCGGTGTAGCTCGGCCAGATGACAGTCCAAGCGGGTCTTAAAGTCCGCCACAGTGGGTGCCAAGACTAAATCGGCAGGCAGAGCATTCCACGGTCGGCAGATTCGCAAAGCGAAGTAGTGTCGTCTGCAGTTCAGCCGACTGTGCTGATGTGTGAGCCTCAGTGGGTGGCCACGTAGGTGGGAGCCCGATTGGTGCAGTGTGAGTAGGTGGCGACAGGGATGTCCAGGGTTGGATAAGATCATGAATACGAGGATCAGGTCACCCCGTAGACGTCGGTACTTAAGCGAGTAGAGGCCCAGGCACTGAAGTCGTTGTGGATAATCTAGGTGCTTGAGACCTCGGACCAGTTTGGTTGCTCGACGTTGTGGGGCTTCGAGTATGCGTTGGTCCTTCAACAACCAAGGGCTCCAAGCCTGAATAGCGAACTCCAAGTGGGGTCGAAGAAAAGCGTTAAGGAGGAGGCGGAAATTGCTGGGGTCAATTTGACCGAAGGCTCGTTTCAGCAATCCCACCATGCGGTTAGCAGCAGCAGCTGCTTTCCGGCAGGAAGCGGATACGGAAAGACTCGTCTGGGTAATGATACCCAAGTCTCTTTCGGCTGAAGAGATCTGGAGGATAGACGCTCCCAGGTAATATACAGGAGAAAAAGCGGAAGGGCGGGTAGAAAGGACGCGACATTTCGAAGCGTTAAATGGAAGGTTATTTTCTATGGACCACTGATTTAGACGGTCGAGGTCCGTCTGAAGTGCGTGGGCATCGTCCGGAAGGTTAATTGTGCGCCACAGCTTCGCGTCATCCGCGTATAGTAGCAGCGAAGACTCCACTTGCGGTGTGACGTCGTCAATGAAGGCTAGGAAGAGGTGCGGTCCGAGAACAGACCCCTGTGGAACTCCGCTTGTGGCAAGGATGCGGGGAGACAACGCTCCGTCGACGCGTACTTGGAAGGTACGGTTTTGGAGGTAGTTCCGGATCCAGTCCATCAAGTCCCCTGAAACGCCGTAAGATGACAGTTTCCGCAGCAGAATCTTGTGGTCGACCTTGTCGAAGGCTTTGGCGAAATCCAGGAAGATAACATGCGTTTCTTGGCCAGAGTCGGCTGCAGTCGTCCAGCTGTCCCTGGCAAGAAGCAGGTTACTCAGGCAAGACCGTTGACGCCGGAAACCGTGCTGGCAATCAGAGAGCAGTTTCTGGGCCTCCATGTGGTCCATTAAAGCGTCTGCGACGATCGATTCCATCACTTTGGAGATCGTAGATAGGAGAGTTATCGGTCGGTAATTGGCCGGATCTTTGCGAGTACCGCCTTTGTAGATTGGTGTAATAGTCCCACATTTCCAATCATTGGGAACTTTGCCTTGCAAGAAGAAGTGGGTGAACAGCTCCGCTAGGGGTAAAGCTAGAGCTGCAGCGCACGCTCGCAAGAGCCGTGGGTGGAAACCATCAGCGCCAGGAGAGGCCGTTAGCCGCAGGGATTTGAGTTTCGCCAGGACCTTCTCCGGAGTGAAATGAACAGTCGTCAGGGAAGTTGAGAGTGAAACCGAAGAAGGTACCGTCGTTGTGTGCATTGATGGAACGGAGAATGTGGATGCGTACTGCTGGCACAGGACTTCTGCTGCCTCGTTAGCTGATTTCGTGAGCCCTGTGGGGGTCGTCAATGCGGTGACACCGTGCTTGACTTGTCGAAGACTATTGACATGACTATACAAGGCTTTGGGATTGGATGAAAATTTACGCATAAGTTGACGCTGGTGCTCACTCTTATCTTCTCGTACAAGATGGACGCATTGGTTACGGATGGATCGGTAATATTCCCACTGAGTGGCCGTTGGATGGGAGCGATAGTTTCTCCATGCCGTGTTCCTGGAGGCAATCCATTTCCGTGTACGACTTCGGATGAGTGCTGGGCGTCTCTTCCCTATGGAAACTTCTTTGCACGTCGTCGTAGTGGAGCAGAGTTCACGTAGGGTAAGGCAAAAGCTTGACCACACGCTGTCGGCACTCGATTGGGGCTCGGGTGACCAGTTGTTAGCGGAAATGAGAAGGTTCAACTTTCCGTAATCAGTCCAGCGTTTGGTATAAGTTGGCGTGCTGACGAGTTTTTCGGCGAAGCATATAAAATCGAAACGGAGGACGCAGTGGTCGCTAAGCCCCAAAGGGGCATCATACTCAACGTGCTCAACCATCAGTTCTTCGTTAGTGAGGACGAGATCTAGCAGGGACGGTTGGTTGTTGGATCGGAATCTGGTCGGCTGATACGTGTGGTTGTACAACGGGGCCGTGTGAAGAAGATCAATGAGGCCTGATGCAAAGGAGTTAGTAGACGGGACAGAGTGAAATAGACGGGGCAGGTTGAAATCACCCATGATAAGAAAGTGTGTGCGCTTGTGGGATAACATAAGGTGGATGTCGTGCAGTAGTCGTGCATCCTTCTCGGGAGAGTTGTTTGGGGGGCGGTAAATGATACCAAGACAGCTGGAGTGTTTGGCGGTTAGTACGACCTCGCACCACATGGTGTCTGGAGACTGGAGGGCAGTGTTTGTTAACATGCTGCAGCTGAGGGAGATGTCATAGTACAGTGCGACACCGCCACCTGGGGTTGCGCGGTCAGAGCGGAGAACTGACATGTGAGGAAGTTGGATTTCACCGTCGGTTATGTCGCCGGAGAGCCACGTTTCCGTTATGGCTATTAGGTCCGCTGGTGTTGATAGAAGTCGGGATTGGAGCTCCGGAAGTTTGGACATGAGGCCCTGTGCGTTCGTGTAGATACAGGTGAGGCCCGTTTGGGTGATGAGCGCGGGAGTAACTAGGGTGCTGCCGGTCAGCAGATGACCGGCAGTGCACCGTTTTTTTGGTTTAGAGGGGTGGAGCCGCTAAGGTTTGTAGTTGGGGAAACAAGGTGTGGGTCGTCGGAGCACAGATGGGTGCTGGCGGCTGGGTCGTTGAAAGTCTGAAGGTTGGAATGTGTAGGTGAGTAAATTACTCCAGGCAGTGAGGCAGGTGGTTCGGTGGTGGACCGTCTGAGGACGATCTGGTCAGAGTGTGTCGGTACCGAGTTTGCTGCTGCTGCTACCAGGGGTCTGTGGGAAGCTGTGCGCCTCGGCACCGGGTGCCCATCTGGACGCAGACGGATATCTGGTGGTGCTCGTCTTTTATTAGCATACCAGATGGTGAGTGCATCGGTTGCCATGCTAGCGGTGAGGAATGTCACTTTCAGGAGACGGGGGCTGTTCCTGTATAACTTGCTGGACGAGGTAGGCGGTGAACGTCCGTTGTGATTACGTTGACAATATTTAGTGTCTGCTGAAGGAACCGCCATTGATTACAGTCATGCTGTTGTCGTTGTTGTAAGGTTGCGTCAAGGGCATGCAGTTCTGGGACGCCATGCACAATGATGGAGCATGGTTGAGTGGGTGGCGTCAGTTGCTGTCTGCGCGCAGCGCGCTTAGTCCAAGGGATGTCGGGGAAGATACGAATTTGGTAAATGCCGAGAGACGCATTGTTTCGGAGTAGGTGTGCTGACAACAGGACATCCTCCATAGCCGGGCCTGGCTGCAAGTCAACACGCAGAAGTCTTGGCTTACCGGCGCTCGGAGATGAAGTGTGGCGAGTCAGTCTTGTGAGACTAATGGGTTTTGTTTCAGGGAGGTTTAACGCGGTACAGATTGAGCTCCACATAGTGGAATCATGAGAATGTCGATTCTGAAGTTGCGGGTCGTTGGACTCGGGCACGTTTGTACATATGACAGAATTAGGAGCAGGGCTACTCGTTATTCGCTTAGACGAACGCGGATGTGGAGCGGTAGCAAGCTTACTTGGTGGGAGGGCCTCCGTCGGAAGCGTTGGTCGTCGGCAAGTGTTGGGTAGACCAGCAGTTGGTAACGGTGAGACGGTGCGTGATTCAGGACGGTTGGGAGGTTGTTGTCGTCGTTTGGTTAGACCGTCGACTTTCCGCAATAGATTCTGTAGCTGTTCTTCCAGATTAAGCAAGCGCACTTCTGAGCGAGCATTGTTGCTAGGCGGCTCAACGAATCGTGGTGACCGGGGCGACTGCGTCTGCGACTGCTTGTTACGCGGTGTGGAGGGCGGGTTAGTGGGAGACGAGATTACAGAACCAACCATAGGGCAAGTCGTGGAGGAAAGGTCGCAAGAAATATCCCGCACGTAGTTCGCAATTCTGGGAATGCAAACCGGGCAAATGTACCGCAGGACCGTCTGTGGATGCGAGCGACAGAATTCGATGTCAGCTGCATGGAGCGAATTGTCACAAGGAGCGTGAACACGGTGAAGACAGATCGAGCAGGTGATGGCTTTGGAACGAGGTCCTACACGCTGAGTGCAGATAGAGCAGGTGTTCAGTGGCCGCATTGGCGTAGTGGGCGAGACCGAAATGATCGGCATGGTCAAACAGATGACTTACAGATGACACAAATATCTGCAAATAAACGTAGTGGACTACCTGTCTCAAGAGAACAGAATGCGCAGGAGGTCGCTATCCGCAGACGTCGTGCATGACGACAAACAGCGCAACACGCGGAGCCGAAACCAGGAGGCGAATCGAAACCCGAAAAAGTGCATATGGGGAGGGTGTGCGTCAAAGGTAGCCTTTTTGTACTCATCTGGCTTGCTATACGTTGTAAATACTGTAACATTTTTTTACACTGCACGATGGCCGATGCAGAGTAAGATTAAAATTTGATGTGACCGCCATAGCTGTGTTTGGGTTGGGCTACTTCCGGACTGTTCACATATAGGCGGATCAGCAGCTGTGGTCCACAACTTATGTTCGAAACCCCTATTGCGGGGTAACAAGAACTTGACAACATTCTTACTGTCCGACTGTTCACTTGTTAAGGTATTCTCACACAAATATGTTGCTGCTGTTTTCTTCCTCGGCTTGGATAACTGGGGTTGGGTTTATCTTATTCGTACTTAAGTCCACCCCATCAGCATAAAAGGAATTAGCATTGTGCTAGCACACCGTACCGGCGCTTCGTTGCCATGCGACTACCAACAGTTGCGCGAGGGCTGAGTATACCGTTAGTTTGCTCTTATCTACACGAATTTGGGCTAGTGGCCTCTGGAGTACAACAAATGTGTGATGCTTTCGGCAACCGCCCGGCGAACATCCCGTCATCCAAGCATAAACGCGTTATAGCTAAAGTGGATATCAACGGTGTATTGGTTTTTGCGTATAACTTGCAACTTCTTCGTCCCAGTTCGGGTTCCCGCTCCCCCTCCCTGTGTTCGGGCACCATAGAAGCATTCCAACGCGCGAGCAACCACTTGCATTTGCATGGCGGCGAAACCTCACCACAATATACTAGCGCACACCTGTCACTTGTCGGCCGGTAACTGAAAGGATAAGGTGCCTACCTCGTATTACAGATGTCACCACTTCGAATTTGCTTATGTACAGGCGACGTCACAGTATCCCCGTCCCACGCGTGACTGGTGGTGGTTGCGTAACAGCGAAGCGTCGGTACGAAACACTGGCGTACTGCTGAAATCCTGCTCCTGCCTGTGTTTAGACAACATCGTTTTGTCAAAGACCTTTTTCGTTTGTGAGCCGCTACACTAGTTGTTGTCAGTGATGCGTGTTGGGACTAATGGTGATTTCGAGAAAACAGTGCTAATATAGTAGATCAAGCAGTGCACCTTAGTCCATTGCTTCTTAAAGCCACACTACCGGTCTCATTTGCCAGTATATTCTGGGTGCAATCCAATCGTTCTCCCTATTACATATGATCAGATATTTCTTCAACGTTATCCGATATCTTTGTTTTCATTTTCAGCTATCCGATGTATGCAGTGGCTTATTTACCAACTACATTAACAAGAGCTAAAGACGATTCCTGGTTAATACCTCACCTATCCCTTCCGCTCAGCTGATTTATGGCCTCCGAAAGCACAGGTATGCCGTTGAATACCTCGAGTATTTTTCCAACCAGGCGCATTTGTGCATCCGTTTCTGCACACAGCTATGGTTTTGTGCTGGAAGTTGCCATTTTAAGCAATACTTTGATTGCAACAAGATATTCTCTCTTGCTTGAATATGACATCAGACCATTCTTGACTGAATTGCTCTGCTTCACTATTCAGGTTTCTCTGTTAAGCGCCTATCATAGTATGGCTTATTCCACATTTCTATCGCACTTTGCATGAAGTGTTTGTTCATTTGATATCTTGGGGTGTGCTTGAATTGATCGTGAACTAGTCGTTTCAGAAAAGCTAGGAAAAACCTACTCATCTGTTCATTGTCTAGAAATATGTTTGGAACCGATGAAAAATATACAAGTTCGGATAGTTTGAAAAGTATCGGTTTTGCGCAAGTTCGTTTTGTGGCAGTTTCGATGGCTTGGTGAGGCACAGTTAAGAGTCTCTAAATTTTCTCAACAGGTGATTTTTCTTCGTTTTTTGCATTCTACTGTAGTTGAGTGCTGGGCCTTCGGCTTTCAATCCATGCGTCCCGTTTTTGCATCTGGGCTTCTACATATTTTCTCGTGCCCATGCAGTATCTCATCTCGCATACAGCCGTTTGCATTCACTCGACAACAAAGTATCAACACGTAACACTACACTGCTAGTGTTTTTTCTTTTTTGATTTGTTTGCTATTACTCAGAAACACAGGTACCGTGTATTACCAGATGTAACAATAATAATAATAATAATAGTAGTAGTAGCAATAATAATGATAATATGTCAGCTATACGTCGTAAGGACGCTTCGCTGCCGCTTTGCCACCACCAGTCGCGCGTGGGCTGACTATACCGCGAGGATGCCCGCCCCTACACAGATTCGAACCGGTGACGTTATGATTGCAAGCCAGGCGTGCGGACCACTCGACCACCTGCCCCCGAATGTAAGCCTGTCCATGGATAGACTGACAGTATACTTTTGCAATATCCAATTTGCCCAAAGTCGCCGGCCCGTGTATTAGCCGACCCTTAAAAACAGCAAAAACAGCAACAAGATTGTTTCTTCCCAATGTTGACGTCATCATTACCTGCTTCATTTGAGCGTGTTCAAGGGAAACCTGTTCTACTATTGATCGGTTGTTGTGATCATAATGTATGGGCGCTTTTGATTCGCTGCCCAAAATAGCACCAACGCAACGTCACATGATCCAGCTGAGAGGAAATGTGCATTAAGTACATGCGATCTTCCAAAACGTAAAAGTATCTTTGCAGAAACGAGTACATATGCCGCCGGCTTTAAATTAAATGTATTTCCTCATGTTATTTTACGTGCTGTTTAATTCTATATTCGCCTATGTTCTGTTATTGCCACCCGTCACGAAGGTCAGCTGTGCGATATACCGCGCATTCTCGCCATAAAAGTAATGTGGTTAGTGGTAGGCACGCTGTCCACAGTGCTTCATAGAAACCGTACCAAAAAGGCGACGCTTTAAATCCATATCTAAAACGCCGTCCGTCACTAGCGGGTGGCGCTAAGAGAAGATAGGGGCGTGCAGTGAATTCCAGGGTGGATTTTGCATGTGACTTTTTTTCAAATTGCGTATAACCTTTTTATAAGCTGACCCCGTTTTACAGAAATGAAACATTGTCCAAAAATTGTCGGCTTTTTTCGGTACTACTAGGTACATGTGCTTCCTACTGTAATCAATTTTCTGCTGCTGAAATTTCCTTCTTGTGGCGAAGCTTGCAGTACTTGTCCCAACGGTCTCGAATCTATGGATTGCGCTTTTTTCAATGTTGGAGACATTTCTCTCAGAGGAGTCACAGTGAATCCATCCATAGCACCACATTTTTACACGAACTTTCGCATCGTATTGTCCATTAACCAGCAAGCGATAGTCTATCGTTTACTGAATTAAGCCCCCTTATCGTTACCTAGAATGTTCCCTTCCAGAGTGTTGCTTCTATGCCTTACGTTCTCGTTCTAGCGGCAGCCGGAATCGCACTGGTCACATCATGATCATCTATCGTTGGAGAGGTTGCGTTCAAAACTGCCGCTCAATTTGAAGCACAGTGTAGACTCCAACCATGCAGTTGTATGGACAGATATCCGGGCGTGTTTCGACAAGCGCATCTGCTGACGTTGTGAGCGCATAGACACTTACCGGCTGGCGAAACCGGAGGTTCTGAATAACTATCGAATTGCGCTGGTATCACGACTGAGTAAGGGCTTACTGAACACAATTGGAGTTCACTGGTCGCATGTGCACCAGACGTTATTAGCGGCGAAATGTCTTCACGTAGAAAAACCAACTACCATCTTAGGCATTGGATCTCGACGCAGTCTCCAGATTTACTGAATGCTCACTCACGCATTCATACTGGAAGCGAATATGACGGGCCTTGCAAAGATCTCAGGGTAAGATTCTTTACTAGCCTGAAAAGAGACTGCGAAACTTGGTGGTCTCATCTTGCGTCAGAGATTGAAATAGCCACTGTTTTTCTTTAATTGTCAGAATGTGTTCTGTTTGGAAAAGAGGAACGGCAACAGTAGACCTGGTACTCAAGTCACTATAGGCTTACTGTACCCGAAGCGGTGCCTTTTCAGTATTTTACTGTAAGTACTACAGATGGATTAAAATGGCAAATTTAAAAATGCAAATTTCTCGATGGAAAAATTGGCATCAAGTGCATAGGTGTCACCCGAATACGGCCTTCTATATACATGTACTATTTTCTTTTGAAAAAAATGAATCACTGGCATTTGCTTTCTGTTGAAGTGACAGTGTCGGAACTCAGTCTATCAATCGGAACGATGGTTCTTTAGGTTACAAAAGCGCCTTTGCTAAATTTACGCGTAACGCGCACGGCATCTCAAAGCACATGTTAAAACTCAGCGCAATACAGCGCTAGTGACCTTGAAATATTATAACCGAAGAAAATGTCAATAATGTCCAGTGAGGACTGTTAAATCCGCAGCAGATAAGGTAAACACGGTGTTCCAGTGAAATGGCAACGGCCGATTTGAAGGCCGTGCCATTATTAGCCAGGCTGTGCTACGAGGGAGAATAGTTTATGTAAATGCTGTCAGAACGCTTGCAACAATTAACCCAACACTGAAAAGTTATCTAATTAGTAAGAATTGCCAATTTCCTTATCGGTCAGTGATCACCATGCCCGTCGGGCTGTCCATTTATCTCCGCACACCCGCGAAGAATTGAAACGTAAGATTGGACTATTGAAACTAAGGAAAGTCGCAAAGCTGGATGAACTTGCAGTATACCGACCATCATACCCTGTCTAGCAGTTTGGAAACCTGTCGCAAAGAACTGCGTAGATTAGCAATGGTTATCAATCGCTTCAAGCCGGCCCGTAGCCTTAAGGATCAAAAGCCTGCCTTGTAACCCGAGGGCGCGGGTTCGAGCCTTCGTAGGAGCCGAGCGGCCCTCGCAGTATCCTTAGCTCACATGCGACTGGTGGTGGTTGCGCGGCAGCGAAGCGTCGCTACCGCGTACCGGGATACTGCTAATGCCTTTTTTGCCTTTCGTTTCAGATTGCGATTTATGTCCTTATACTGCACAGTCTACCTCCAGAATTGGCGGGAACCAATCCCTGCGCTGACCCTTGATAGTGATCAGCTGGAACTTCCAGAAACCCAACTACCTGAGCAGCTAGATCGGAGCCTGTGGAATAGAAGATTAGGTCACAAACAATTATAAGAGAAGCGCAAGGCGCTTTTGCTCATCTTCGCCATTCATGACGCCGATGTGACATCACGGTTGCCCAGGAGGGTGGAGTCTACAATGTTGCTGCCCGTTCACTCCTACTGTGCCGCTGAGAAACTTGGTCCATCACATAGATAGATATAAAAAGCTATTTTCGTTCGATCACCGGATCCTTCGCTGTTTAGCTCATATTTGGTAGGAACACTGTGACCAATGGACATGTTCACCGTCTTGTTTTTGGTGCAGAAAGAGTAACTGAACCGCGCATGCGGCTACATCGACTCCCGTGATGTGCATTCTTTGGGCTACTGGGGCCAGGCAACCGACTGCCGCAAAATGCGTTGTTTTCTCGTCGGTGGTGTGGAGGTAAGAAGAGGATAGTTGGCCAAAGGATGACTTGGTCAAGAGGAATTAAACCCCTTACTTCTAAGTTGGCCTCGGTTTTGGCGTCTCGGCTCCCTAGGTGGGGTCCGAAAGACCATGAGTACGTTTAGCTGGATACACTTATTGATATAGCAAGGAGCCGATCTCAGTGGTGCTTGTGTTGTGAGTTTCTTTTCCACCCCCTCCAACCACGATCTCATTTACTAGGCATAGTGTAACTATCTTTCTATTGCGACACAGTAACCAGCTGTTGGCTCTCCGGTACGATGCCCATCCGTTACTGGTGACTCAACCGGCGTGTTTCTGTTCGCATGCTTTTTCTTATGTATTTCGGCACAATAGCTGAGATGTTTATCACCTCTAGCCAACGTCTATAGTGATCATGATGGAGGCCAGCCAATGACTTGAGCAAGAGTAACGAGGGCTCTCGGTTCGAACATGGCCTCGGTTAGCGCTTCTCGACACTTAAATAAATAAATAAATAAACGTTTTATTCCTCAGCAGTGCGAGGCACAGACCAATTGGGTGGTCTTATCAACATGTACAACGTGATCGCATAATATAGTTAATTATTCGTCTTTTGATCAATGGTTCCCATATGGGTTTTTGAATTGATTAGCAGTTTGGAAAAAGTAGAGAGATAAAGAAACTGGGAACAATAATAAATGTAGATTTCACGGAAAGTTCAAGTAAAGTAATACGGTCATCCATGGAACTGTCCCCAGGGGACTTGCTTCCATGCAGGGTATTTCCACGATGGGTTTCACCCGCACTTCCATGCTCCAATTGGCTCTGTGCCTGTGTGGCAAGATAGTAAATAGGCCATCAGAACTAGGTATCAAATGTCTTTTTTAGGGCTGTTTTATGCATACATTATAGGCGATGAAGCCTCAGCCCGTTCTGTCATGCGGATCAATCAAGTATGGCACTTTTTTGTTTTAAGCCAGCGAGTCAGTAGTAATATGATTTGCATGGGTATACTTTTTTATTTTGGAAGCTGTAATCCGTCACCACAAGAGATCAGCCCAGTCATGACCAACGGTGAAACAAAGAAGAAGATAAAGTATGAGGAATTATAAAACATAATGATGAATACAAACGCTTGCCGATAGGCCAGTCACAATTTGATGGAAAATCTTGGCGAGTGACGACGATGGTACAGAGACATCAGCTTGAAAGGCGTAGTGCATCTACGAACCAGTGCGTCAAAGGAGAAAACAGAATTGGTTAGACGGATTGATAGGAGTAAGATCGTTCTCAAATATATACTCAAGAATGCAACTATATGTAGGTAATCTTATATTATTGAAACGAATAGAGGATATGGTGACTTTCATATGTATCCAGGACCTTTCTCATACAAATCATCTAGAGTCACCGTTTGGCTTAGTGTTGACCAGATATTTGCAACAGTCAGGTGAATATTAATCATGCGTCTGAATTGTGGATAGGTAGTGCAGTTTCTAACACTCGATGGAAGTTTGTTCCATATTAACGCATATTTTACGGAGAAAAAATTTGAGCGGAGCTTTGTGCGAGACTTTGGTATTTTCACCGTGCGCTCGCTGTTTCTTAGTTCATAGCGCATACGAGTCTGAAACTCGAGTTGTGGCTGAGCAGTGAAGCTTAACCCGAATAGTAAGCGGTATAGAAGGCACAGATTAAGTTTGAGTCTGCGTAGCCATAGCGGCTCCAGATTTAGCGCCTCGCAACGCTCACGGTATGTCATAGTATTAGGCATGTTCAAAAACCTTTTTGTGAATGATCGTTGAATGTTTTCTAGTGCTATAATATCCACTTTTCTCAGATTACTATGCACTATCGTACAGTACTCAAGCTTCGGCCTAACACATATTTTAAAGGCTTGAAGCCTGGAATCCCTCAAAATAAGAGTTCGACTTATATAGGCGATCACTTTTCTGGCAGAAGCCTGCAAGAATATAACATGCTCTAAAAATTAAACGAGGCAGAATATCTTAGACCAAGGTCTCGGACTGCGCCACACACAGGAATAGGGGTATCGTTTAATGTAAGGATGTTCAGAGAAGGGCCACAGCCGTGGTACAATAGATTACTCTTGTCAGTGGCAAAGTGCAACTTCCAGGAGTTACTCCAGAGCTCCAATGCGGACAAGTCAGACTGAATATAGGCTAAGTTAGGACTACATTGCCCAGGGGCGGAACAATACACAATTTTAACATCATCAGCGAAAAGGAACGGCTTCCCATACGAGATTTCATCAAGGAGATCGTTGAAATAGATTAAGAATAAAAGCGGGCCTAGCACGCTACCTTGAATCACTCCACTAGAGATTGTAGTGGCTTCAGATGTATAGTTACCGATTTTGACTACTTGCTTTCTACCCTCGAGGTAGGAAGACAACCAATCTAGAAGCGAATTTGTGATACCATAGGACATAAGCTTCCGCAACAATAAATTGTGTGGGACACGGTCAAAAGCCTTTTGGATGTCAAGAAATATTACGATGATGGCACTTCCGGCGTCTCTTGCTCTAGTCACATAATCAAGGTAATCTAACTGACAGGTAGTGCACGACCTACCTTTCAAAAAACCGTGCTGATGTTTACTGAGAAGGCTCATAGAACTCAAATATTCTATTATGCGTTCTTTAACTATCCTCTCCATGATTCTGGAGATAATAGATGTGTGGTGGATTGGGCGGTAATTTTTTACATCTTGCATAGATCCGCTTTTGTGTCTTGGTATTATAGTTGATTGTTTCCAGTGTATAGGATACTCCCCATTGAGCATGGAAAGTGTAAATACATTAAGCAAAAACAGGGGGATGTCTGGACCTCCGTGCTTTACCAGTATTGGAGGGATGTTGTCAGGGCCTGGTGAGCATGATGGCCGAACTAATCTGAGTTGGCGACATATGTCACTAAGTGTAAATTCAACAGTTTGGAGTGTATTTCTGCCTCTGTGTATCAGCTTGAGCTGAGGATCTTCATTCGCATTAGTGCTATAAGTAGACATGAAGTAGTCATTGAAGATCGAACATATGATTGCACGGTCGGTTATGGCAGTTCCATCAGAGTTTACAATGGTGTTTATACAACTTGATTTTCTATTCTGCCTACGGTCCAAAAGTTTTGAGATGCAGCCTACCACGTTGGCGCCCTTCAGTGCCATTACTTCCTCAGAGCATAGCATTTTGTGGTGGTCTTGGTATAACGCTGTAAGCAATCTGGTGTGGAGCATCAGCAGAGTAAAATCGTTTGTTTTCCTAAATTTTTTCTTTATTTTATGAAGTTTAGTGGCTACCTTTTTTGAGATGCCTGCAGGTGCAGCAGTCCTTTTCAACTTCTTGGTACGTTCTGGAGCCACAGCTTCAACACAAAGCTGAATGCGGTGGTAGAATTCATTACAAGCAATTTGTACATTCTGTGCTAAGAAGAATGGATCCCAATATGAAGACCTTATAAGATCCGAGAAAATTGACCAATTCACAGAAGAGAATGGGCGGTAATTGATCACTGATTCTATCGGTTTAGAAAGAATTTGGAAAGAACAACCAACGATGTTATGATCACTACCCGGCAACTTGTCACTGATGTATGTGGACACATGCGAACATCCCATAGTAAATATTAGATCAAGTGTGTTACCAAGCCGTGTAGGTTCTGTGACGTGCTGTACCCATCCCAGTCGACCAAGAGTAGACATAAAAGGATTGTGTTTTTGTGGTTTATTGTTAAGGGACCATGGGATTTCGGGCATATTAAAATCCCCAGCGATTATTTTATTAGTGTATGAGAGGTCAGCAATAAAAGAAAATGTGTCCAACAAGTCATCGGTCACGGTGAGTGTAGACGATGGGGGTCTGTAAATACAACCTACTAAGAGATTTGTTGGATTAATAGAAATTGTAATCCACACCGAATCAGGAAGTTTCCGTAGGAGTGGTTCATTCAGAGGCAGAACCAAGTATTTGTCTTTGACGTAGATTATACAGCCACCACCTCTACCATAAAGGCGGTCATTACGAAAGATGTTATAACCCAGTATCCTGAACAATGTGTCAGACATCTCTGCTGAACACCATGTTTCTGTAATTAGTACTATATCAGGAGAAGAAAGGTGAAGAATATTACGCAGGAAGTGCATTTTATTTAACAGTGAACGGGAATTAATTAAAAGTAAGTGCAGTGTCTTGTTATCCGTTGGGTTGTCTACAGGAATCCAGGTACAGGACCCCAACGAGGTGGTATTTGGAGAGAGTGGAGTGGGGTGGTGGATACGGAGGACATATAATTTGCGGAATTAGTGTCATTTGGGGGTGTGGCGGGTAAAACGCCACTGGACCCCCAAAAAAGGTCGGAAGGGTGAAATACTGGGAAAATGGCGACCCACTGGGAGATTACAGTTTGCTGGCTGTTGCACATAACCTACGTGCCAGTTAAGATTATTTACATGTTGAGGTAGTTTGAGAGGATTTTGGTTGGGCCAATTTCTCTCAGCTACTTGAAGTTCACTAGCAAGTGGCTCACAAGTTATGGAGCGCACAGGTCGCATATTCAAATGCTGCATGGTTGGAGATATGCCGATTGTCTGCTGGTTTTCAGTGGTGACAGCGTTTGGTGGAACGTTTAAAATAGCTGTGTTTTTATTGTGCTTAGGAGCACCCGTATAGATTCCACGTGAGGTTTTGTTACCAGTGTTCTTTGCAACAAGGCTGTTCCTCAGTTTTAGAGGTTCACAGCTTTTAGGAGAGGAGGTTTTCAGTTTCGTACCAGAGCGTCTATGCACCTGGTTGGTGAACGACAAAGAGTGAGTAGAAATAGTCGTTTGCGCAATGGAACTTTCTTGTATGTTCGGGGACGAGTTGCGCGGTAATGCTGGACTAATGTGACACTGAATGGAGTCAGAAGCGATATTTTTATGACAGTTGCTATTTGATTTCAACCTTAGAGCTGATTCATTTATGATCAGAGTGTCATCTAGGTCAACCAGGTGGGGAAGTTCCTGAGTTTCCGTGGGTAGCGGAACATATTGGTCACAGACTGTTTGTCGGAAATAGGCTTTTTTGCACTCCCTTTGTAGTACTGTTAAATCTGGTTTCAGGACCATGGATACGTAATCTTTCCTAAGGGATAATGCGCTCCTACTACAAATGAATTTTTCAGCAAGTGTGTCGTTTGAAAATTTAAAAGTACTGGACAGACCTGCTTCGGAGATTTCTTTCGCAGCCTCACGCAAGAAAACTGCAGTCTTTCAATATGACAGTCGTTTGCCACTGCAGAGGAGATAGACTCAAGAGATAACTTTTCTGGTAAATTAAATGCTATAACATTTTTGGAGCGTTTAATGCGCTCATGCACCTCAAATGCAACATGTTGTATAAGATTCCCAACGGATCGAAGGTGTTCCATTTTTGGTGTATCTGGAGTATTAAAAAGATACTTAAGCGAGTTAAATTGCTCTAGCACTTGGTACAGAGATTCAAACCTTTCCTTCAAATCCTTCAGCTGTAGTTCAAGCGCAGCAATCGTTTCAATCGCTTTAGTGGGCGATTCTGCAGTAACTGCGCTGTGCTCTATCAGAGAAACCTTATGAGAACTATCATTTGATTGCTTTTTTACTCTTACGCGCAATTTCGGCTTTATTTTCATCTTAGATGATGAGCCTTTAATTTTTTCCGTGCTGACGGACTGGTTATAAGCAGGATGTTTTGCCAGCATTTCAATGGCTTCCTGTCTCTTCTTTGAGTTTCTTGTTTTAACTGAGGTAACGAGCATTTTTACTGATTGGTCACTCGGTTTTAGGGCTTGTGAAAACTATTTTATGTGGACAAGGATAAGAAAATAGGGGACAAATTTCACCGTTTTTGTTACAGTGATCAAGAGGAATCAAACAGTTATCGACAAACCGCCGAGGAAACAGACTAGGATTTTAGGGCTTATACGACCTATCTAAAGTGCACGAGAATCACACGGGTACAAACAGGCCACGGTTTCAGATGCAATGATCGATACAAACCAACCGGTTGTAACAGTGCTCAGTTGTCCAAATTCCGCCGAGGGTAGATTGTCCTTCAATAATCGACCGCTCCGTGCACAGGTAGCCCTGAGGTCAATTCCGTGGCGCGCCGCGTCACGTTATGCCGCAAGTTCCAACAGGCGCACACGCACAAATCCGGCCAAACAAAGAGATTTGCGTGCGTTCGATAGAGCGCGATTCACAATGCGGCGTGAGAGCTCTTGGCCAACCAAGGCAGTGTACGAAGATATAATTGCTTCTAGTTGCCTTATGCAGCTACCAACAGGGTTGGTTTAGGTCTCTTGAAGTAGACCTAGCAATAAGCTTTCCGATAACTCCAAAAACCTTGATGAAGGCAGAAAATTGGTGCACTCGTAGGCGAACGACTGTGCTGAAACACAGCCAAAATTGAAAACCGGCTTTTGACGTTGATCCGTTTATAGTACCCTCAAGAAAGTTTGCGCAATGGGTAGACCTGATCGAGCCCGATTGAATGAGTGTACCCAGGCCGATGTGCGAAGAAATTTGAATCCGAAAACTTGAAAAGTCAGGAGCAACGAAAAAATTCCGACCAGCACGGCGAGTGACTTGGGGTGTAATCCGAAAGACGACGAACATGTATGAAGACACTTGTTAAAATTGAGAACTGCAGACCTCAGCTGCGTATATGTTGAGAATTTCGTTCTGCTTTCCTTTCTCGTTTAGCCTCCCCTCTAACCACGCTCTCACTTTCCTTGTGTTTGTATAAACAATACATAATTATTGTTTTATTTTGTATTTTAACCTTTCTCATGTTTTTGGATAGCCTATTTAATTCTTTCGCGGCTCCATGATTTAAATTTTTTTCGTTTGCTTTTCCGTTGATTCGGGCGTAGTATGCGGGCTCGAATGGCTTGTTTTTTTACCCAGGTCCAAATTGACCAGTATTATGCTGCATTTCGATTTCACTTACGATTAGTTAGGGGGATGCGTCGATTGAGATTGCTTTTTAGGGATGGAGGCCACTTGTTGGTCTTGTTTTCCTTGCGCTAACAGGTGAACGCATTTGTTTACATTGCTTAATTTTCTGTAGTTACAATTAATAGTTTTGCTTGGGCATTATTTCTGTGCTCATAAAACCCTTAAATGATGTGTGCACTTCAGTTCATTCAGTTGAACAACTATGCTTCGGGCACCGAAGCGCGGTGGATCCAGCTGCCGCCACTCACGTCACCAGAATAACAACGCTAGGGAACTAAAGTCGAATGCAAACAGCATGCAAGAATACATGAAATTAATAGATACGTTGGATTAATCGGCGTGGAATGGAACTTAGCAGCTAGACCCAAGAAACCGAATGCGAAAAATCAACTGATTGCGCGACTTCACGATGTCCAATAGAGCGTCAAACCAGTGGTACGGACCATCTCGAGGCCCCCATCCACGAAAACGGCACGCGCCAGTTTGACCAAATTTTTGAGTCAATTTCTTCGCGCCTCATCGACTGGCGTCCTTGCGGATTCGCTCAACTTGGCGCAGCGACGAGGTGGGGCATGTCGAGGTAGTCGGTCAATCGGCGTACCGAGAACATGAACTGATCAACGTAAGCTTCAGCAAACACTAGTGAGACACTATAAGGCTTCTTGTCAGAAACCAACTGACTGACCCCAACATTGCTAACCCGGTGTTCTCGCAAGCTTTGAACAATACTCCTCTAGTACGGATGAGGAAACAAGACCATTCGTTTAATGTATTCACTGCGAACTTGCTAGGTCTCTAATCCATACAATAACACCTCTTTTGCCGCTACGTTATACCCCCTACCTTTTATTGGCAGGCTGATATCCCACTGTTTCCATAGATGGTCACGCCTCTGGAAAGCCACAAGGGCCTTAATGATGTGCGAGGTAACTTCCTCAGTGGTGGGACCACCAGAAGGGACACAGCTACCAACGTACGTGAACCGACTCACCGCTTCTCTTGGCTACTCGCTGCTAGTTCAAACTGGCGGCGCATGTATCCAGTCTTGCAACACTACCCTGCATTTTGAAGGCGCAAAGCACATGCCCAAGCGTGCAGTAGTGCGTGTCATTCTGTGCAGTAGTGTTTGCATAGCTACTGTCTCAGATCCAAGGATAACTTTGTCGTTCGTATACTCAAGGTTTGTTAGTCGGTTACCTGGCAAAAGAGTCCAAAGGAGCGGAGTCATTTCGATCACAAAGTCGAAGAGGAAAGAAGATATAGGACTAACCTGGTGAATCCCACTTGTTATGGGGAACTTGGGAGACAACGGCGTCGGGAGTCACGGTAGAGAGGCTCCAGAATGGAAACGAGTTTAGCTGGCACGCCTTTAACGGATAAGCAGTGTCTCAACTTGGCTCGATCAACAGTGTGAGACGGATTTCTAGTAAAGGAACACCACCATAGTCGGTTTTCTGTGTCTGTGCTTTAACATGTGACCAGAAATTAAGAATTGTGCGAGAAATATTCTTTTGGATAGGTTACTTCGAGCATCTACAGTCATGAAGAAAATTATGACACGAATTAGCTTGTGAAACCCTTAATAAAATAGGATGAATGAACATGAAGGAAACCACACTTCTGTCCAACTGGTTAGCTAAACATTATGAAATATAGATTAATGCTTTGCTCAGTCAAACGAGGCGGCATGCGCATATGCAACGCCGGACAATTATTGCTGGAACGGGTTTATGATTAAGGCAACGTCAAAGCTTGTACCAGAGTTCGCTGATTGCACAGTTCTGGTTTCAAAACTCTGATCAGGATGGCCTCGGCGATGATTAATAGATGTTTCTTGAGCAGATTTGGGTAAAATTTAGAGATGCTATGGACCACTTTAAAGGACTCACTCATCCAAGCTTTATGACCGACTTCAAGCAAATGTTGTAGAATGGAACTATTGGAACGGGACCGTAAAGATGAAAAAAATGTAAGAGGCGATGTAAGACGACGAGAATTCCTGGGCCGTAGCATCCTCATATCTATCCACCCTACTCGTTTCAGCAGATAGGGTATCGTTGGTTATCCTGAGTCGCTGCTAGAGTATGAATAAATCATTTGAAGAGTTTTGCTGCACTGCGTGGGTAGCATACTATCATGTCTAGACAGGAGAACGACTAGAGCTCTCAACCAAAGCCTTTGGTTCAAAAACCCGACCACAAGAGAACGGGATTTTGACTGTAAGCTACAACAAATCAGTTTTAAGGAATAATTAACCACGGTCACTCCTATCACCAACCAGGAGACTTATTTTTTCTAGCCTCTAACCATTAATCTCTCTGGTATGTGTGGAGGAAGGCGCATGAGACACCATCCAACGTAACACAACGTATTGATTATACACACAAACAACCGCACCATGTTAAGGTCCAGTTACCTCCTGGTAGCTTTCGAACCGGGATTCGGTAGGCCTCTTTTACTGTCTGCGTTTTTTGGATCTTCTGAGAGGTTGGCACGCTGTCTCCTGCTGTTGAAGTGATCCGGTTTAAACTGGTGCCGATAACCACTGTCCATTCTTGCTAAAGCTCCTTGGTGCCTCTTATTAACGAGTAATAGGGATTTATGGTGTTTTTGAGAAGTTTCGTCGCAGCCAAACTCAGCCAGATAGCCTCACACATCCAGGAAAATGCCAGATGGCTGTTTCAGCCTATTGGGACTCGTCAGTAGCGCGTACTCACCGGATTCGAACCCATGACGTTTATCTTACAAGTCATTGACTTATGCCACTGAGCCACGTGGGACGGTGGCGTACCGCGATTCCACACAGACGCAAAAAACGCGGAATTTATACATTTCACTGAATCACAGCGAAAGCAAGAACTTCATAAAGAAAGCTGTTTTGAATTCATTTTTGTTATAATCAATCTAATCAACGGCTTTTGACTTTCGCGGATGTCATCTAAAAAATGAAACAGAATTTAGGAGGGAAAACTACCCTGGACAGAGTGGAGTTTCCTTGCTAATACTGCGTCCATAATACGGATAATGCGGGTCAAACCACGCAGTTGGACTGTGCCTCACACCACCGAGGAATATACCATTTATTTATTTTATTTCAGAAATTACTGTTTTGTTCTTTGCTTGATGTGACTGTGGATCCATCTCGAAAAGCAACCGTGGTTAACCATATTCGCAGCCAGAAGCACCTTCAGCAGCAAGCTCATAAGGAAGAGAACGCAGTTACACATTTTGCCAAGGCGCAGCTAGCTCAGAAGAAAGCCCGATAAACAAGAATCGTTAATTCCATCGCTGTTGCAAATGTTGCCATGAAAGCCCGCGACACAGTAGTATCTGCTTTTCTACTTGCTATGGTATCTGCGAATATTCCTATAGACCGACAATCCATGGTTGATGGAATTTACTCAGACGCGTGCGAAATGGTGAAAGCATTGCCAGATCTAACGCGGTACGTCTGAAAATTCATCAGCTCTACGGAGAACACAAACAGATATTGTAAGAGATGTTCCTTGATACCTTTGTCAGTGTCGTAACAGACGAAACAACTGGTGATCGCAGGAAGGTGAAATTACACATCCTGTTATGCTCATCATTGAAGTCCAGCAAGGACTATCTGCAAGCACACCTCATTGACTCGATCAATTTGGAAAAAGCTAATTCTACTCATCTTACGAATGATGGGTATGGACTTCAGTCGTGTGACGGCTTTCGTGTCCGATGGTGCAAGATATATTATAGCTTGTTACCGGGATGTCATTAAGCCTGTTTGTAAGGATGCAGTTCACATTAGATGTGCTGCTCATTACATCAATTTGATTGGAAACACCCTTCACAAATCTTCCTGAAGTTGACGGATTCGTTGTGAACATGAAAGTTCTTTTCATCTTTCGGGAAGAAAGTGACGTGTCTGCACTGAATATCTAACTCAGGAAACCGTAGATAACCCGACTGGCCCACCTGCATCGGTCATCATCCTCTGTCACACAACACAGTGACTTCCCATTATTACCCAGCCATGTTGCTAGCTGTATAACGTGAGTTTGGGGACTGAGCTGGTGTTTGTGAACTTTTGTATATTCTAACCAACGAAACAACACAGAAAGCTTTAATGTGCCAACTGAGTTGCATTTCGGATGTTGGCAAGAACGTCATTCGTCACTTGAAAACCTTTGAATTACAATCTCCGGTAACCCATAAGATTTACGATAACCTATCCGATCTATCCATGTCACTGGGAACTGCAGCTGCGGAAAACTGGGTGCAGCATTTGCAGGCAAAGCGACTGACCTTTGATGCGTCTATCAAAATCCAAACTGACATGCTTCTTCGATTTTGTAGAGATGCTAAAAAGCCAAGGAGTTCCTGACATCGGATGCTAGATGGCAGTTTCTGAAAGTCATTAGAGTGCTCGACCCTAACCAACGCATCACCTTACTCAGTGACCTATGCAGCTATGCCGACGTTCCAGGCCTGGTTGATTCTCCAGCTCTGGTAGCCGAATGCCTATTCTATCGGAAAATGTTGGAAGAACTGCATGGAGACGCGCTGACGTACCTGTGCAAGGTGCATGAAAGCACCCCACAACTGGCAGACGTTGCTGGCCGTTATCTATGTATTCCTGTGAACTCGGTCGACGCTGAATCGAGCTTTTGTGCCTACAAACATATTGTGTCTGACGGATGATAACACGAAGCACCCTGTTAGGCTTTATTTTGATTCCTCTGTTTTGAATCATAACTGACATGTATATAGTAGATGAAGTGCCCCGATTTATGTTTATTTTAGACTTTCCGGGGAAAGCACGGAATTTTATCTTAGCACTACATAAATTCCGCGAAATTTTTGGTCTTGATCACGAAAGTGTTTTGTTATCACAGAAAACTAGGGCCTTTAGCCATGAATGATATCTAACTGCGATGTAGCGTCGCTTATCCTCCACTGTCATGCATGTTATGAATGTGCAGAGGACAGCGCTAGCTTCCCGAGCTACGACTACCTTTTCAGGCCGCTAAAGCGATTACTGATTATCAGTGAGTAGTAGGGGTTTTTATCCTGCTCGAATCCGGTGGGTGCGCAAGCGAGATGAAACGGCCCTTTTTCTATGTGTGGTGGCTGTTTGGTTTCGCCTAGCTTCGACGAATCTTCCCAGAGACCACATTGCCTCGTTTATGTTGATTTTACTGATTTATCTAACATTGGCGATTATTGACATTCACCATCGTCTTCAGCGCACACTAGAGGGTGTCGTGTGCGACTAACCGAGGCGTTGACATTGTTGGGATTCTCTCTAAATTAATCCGGTGCATCCTTGTAGTGCTCGGAGAGGTGAGATCAGACGAAGGCATTAGGCATAAGGCTCATTAGTCGTACATTCGGACTACACTGGGAACTAAGATAGCGCCAGACGTACAGACACGCCGCTTTTCAGATTGCGGTAAACCCCCTCTGACTCGATTTTAGATGTGGCCGCATGTTCTTTATTATCATCGTTTATTGAAAACTCATCCATTTCCCTTCCGTTCCCAGTTCTCCTCTGTTTACGCAAGGTATTTACTATAGCCATACTTACCGATGGCACCCACTATGTTTGATTATGCTTGGTGCATCGTTTTATTATCTCTGCGCGTTCCAAATCTCCAGGACTGCTCGAATTCTGATCTAGTATTTTATTCCATTCAAACCTTTCCTTAACTGATTGAGTTTCGACTTTTATCTGTCTATATTTTTTGTAGGTTTTAGCAGTCCCCTCTCTCAGTCCGAATCTACAAACTCTTCTCGTGGATCTGACTCCATTTCGCCAACCAGACGGCGATCGTACACGCTCGCTGATCCCGCCGTCAAATCCACATCATGCTATACCAACAGGCGTTATCGTAATAACGCGGCTGTACAGCGTTTCCGTAATCGAAGCAAAAACAAAGCGCAGGATATTGAGGAGGAAATTGCGCGATACAATTATCTCACAAAGCTGTTTAAGCAAGAGCAGACTCGGATGGAGGCAGTTAGGCAGGTATGTTTCAGGAACTTCGTCACATTTGCATATGATCATTCTTATCAGCTATCTTCACATTTAAGTAACATATTTTTAAATCGGAACTCATCATGCATTAGAAGTTATTCGTCACCAACCTCTCTATCCTGAACTGGCTGCACTGCGGCGTTGTACGACAGGCTCTTCGACAAACTACACGTGTCTCACAGAGACGACTTCTGTATGATGTGTTGACTTGTGTACCTCTGCGATTCACTGGGTCACATTTGGTGTCACTATCTAAGTACTTTCACACTCATTTCTATCGGACGGATTGATGGTTGGAAGACAGACAAAGTCTTACCATTTTTGGGATTTTGTAAGGTGGTCTGTGACCCTTTTTACTTTAAGTAGCTATGGTTGTAAGCGTGCAGTCGCCTGAAAGGACAAACATTGCGCAGATAACGGGAGTTCAACAAACCAAAGCCTGATAATGATCCACGTGGTTATTTGCACAAAATAGAAACGCCAAAAAAGTCATACCTTAACGATTCCCAGACTAAAAACACCCTAACAATCTGTGGTAAGAACAGTGTAGCTTGCCGCAAAATGGAATCTAGTAATGTAGTGTAAAACGGATAGGACGGCAAAGGAACAAATGAGAACAAACAAACAACAAATGAGAAACAAACAAGTAAATGAGAACAAATACACAGGCCATACAGAAGGGCTGGACAGGGGTCAATCAAAGTTCATCAGCTTAGAAAGAGAGGATCGATAAGACGTTTAAGTAGCGGGTGGAAAACACAAGGTAGAAAACAAGGTGAACGAACATAAGTGCAATGTAAGTACGAATTGATTATGAGTGTGATAAAGGACAGCAAATTGCGAACAAAGAACCAAACAAGAGCAGTATGATCAAAGGGTGAGATAGAGCAAACTTGCTAATCTGGCGGTGGTGGTTGGCAGCTGAAAGAATCTTTGCCACTAAAGACGTTAGAGAAGGCATGCAGTTCCGATCCAGGTAGCAAGAGAGGCTGTAAGACGACTAAGCGAGCGAAATGTCCGTTACAGTGGTGCGATACAGCTAACGAGCTCATTTTGTCCCTGTTTTATCACCTCGAATTGGACGGATCCCGAAGAATAAGATAGTGCATGCTCGCCAGCGTCACACTTTTACCCCTATCATGACGATCACCACGAAATTGGCTGCAATTTTGCAGCTTCTGCTAATTCTGAACTTGAATCTTTTGTCAGATTACGAGTCTCCACTCTCATTGCCTACACCGAATCAGCCAAGTCATCACTGACGCTACATCTCTGCACTACACCCAGGGACTAATTGCGTACATCTGATTGATGACCTCGCACATTGTGTGATACCTGGTCAGTGACTGCACTCCGTAAAAACAACACTACTTTCTTGAATGGGCCTCCACGAGAGTTACTCAACATTATTTGGAGACGCAGTGCTGTTTTCTATTTTGTTTCTGAGACTGCCTTTCATATACTGCAGCTCCAGAGGGTATCACAAGTGAATTCGAATCCTCCCCCCTCCTTATGACTAGGAAAGCAGAGACTGTAATCACTGTGGGTGAGATGAATACTCAAGTGGACCGCAGATTAGACGCAAACAACAGTTAGCTGCTTCGGAGTCGATGTCTGCTGAACTGGTGTAACAGCTATCGGTATCTACAATTGCATGCTCACTGTAACTGACAAATTGTTAGCACTGCTTTTCAGCACAAGCATTCACGTCATGTGCCGCCCACCGAATTATACACCACCTTGAACCTAGCCTTACCGTATTCACTTCGGCTGTAGGTGATGTGCATGCTTTTCAGTCGACCTGAAACACCAATGCATAGTCGCCCATAGTTCGCACCCTCAGAATGTCCATTTTCCCTACCCCTGTGAAGCTGTCAACCTCGAGGTCGCCCACTCATCAACTGAAATGTCAATTCGCATAACAGCGCTATCAAGTCGGGGTGAAGCGTCAGCTATCACTGAGTTCACAACGATCATTGGGATGTTCTGGGACCACGATGGTAGAGATCGCGATTGCTTTTATGACCCTACCGAAATGGCGTTCGTATTTCTCGTGGGCATCGTTCCGCATCTGTCCTTAGTTACACAAGAACGTTTGACAGAATTGCTTCTACCCAAGTAGTTTGACTCCTGATATTATAGCCACGTTAGGCTAGTTGCCGGAAAAATGGCACATCCAGACGGCTGATCACGGCGATGTTCCTCTGCTTGATAAGTGGTCTTCGAATCAGCAGACCACTGACACTGCGTATCCTTACAAATGGTGACAGAAATATTGACTTCTATCCCGGGATCTCCATTTGGTGACCCCCGAGTCCGTGTACGCGTCTACCAAGACCTCTTTCCTGGGCTCATAACAACGAGTGCAGCATTGCAGGACCACACCATCTCCCTGTTTTCACCCTTAGTTTATTAAGCATAATGACATTTGCTTTGGCTGCTTCTGAAGTGTTGCAGTTCTACGCTTTACCCAATCCTGAACATCCGAGGATATTGGTCCCTTTTGTTTGGGCACAATAAGTACACAAGCTCAGTTGAATAACGTGACAAAGAGTTGCTTGCTTTGATGTGTGCGTTTTGTATCCAAAGTACGAAGTAAGCTATTAGTGGTTATATTTCGTAGGTATCTTAATCACCCCCCCCAATAACACAACGTCAGGCTCCTCGCAACTGCAAACCGAATTTGCGGTCGAATGTCTGGTCTCGTGAATGGCTAACTACGCACCGTTTTTCTCGTCCCGCTGACAGCAAACCTTAAGTGGTCCTCCACTTCAAACAGAAGTCCGTGATTTATAAGACCATCCACCTTTGACATTTATTCGCTCGACCTAGAACTTCCCCACATAATGCCGGTCTCGTGTATCATGATAAAACCTAGGTTGTATAAGTAGTGAGATATACATATGTCGATGCAAAAAAGAACAGGCTACGAATTCCATGCTGACTGACTTTGAGCAAGCCGCTCTTTCTTTCACAAGCTATTCACGACACTGCCCTATTGGTTATCCCCATCTAACCTATCATCCAATTGTATGGGACGGCTGGTTTTTTTGTCAGCTTTGGTTAAAAAGCTATTCTTTCGTTCTGGATAACGACATCATTTTACAGAGGTGCTCACGGTCCAGAAAATGACATGAACAAGGGTACAAGACACTAGAGAATAGAACGGACAGGCTTCCATACCACCATCTAACCCTTGGAGATGACAAGAAGACCCAGTCAAGGGCTCTCATGTATGCGCGAAGAAATTTTCGATAATTCAGGCTAATACATGTATAAATGAGGTTTACATTGCGATAGACTGATAGCTAAGCAGTCGATGAAGATACTAACGCACATGGGTTACGGGATCACCGTCTAGGATGATTAAGCGGTGCTCAAAAGGACCAGAGCAAATGTAGCGTCCACACTGTACAATTCGTTGCATCGTTTCCCCAAAGGTTTGCATCGATGACCTCTGAAGCTGCGTCGCCTGCGTCACGTGACACGTCGCACGTGCACTTTCGCATGAGCCACGTATGAGCGACGTGAGATCACGTGATCGCCTTGCCACTGACTACACTGTTACTAACGTCATTATGGCTCATACGAGGCACACATGCAACGTGTCACATGATGCACGCGATGTAGCCTCAAGCGTGATCGATGCGAACACTTGGGGGAACGATGCAACGAATTGAGAGTCCTGTTTACACAGCTCCGTGATTGCAATGGCCTCGACTGTCATTAAAAGGCGCTTTTTAATCCCTTTTGGTTAGCGTTTTGGTGCAGCGTAAGAACCTAAGCTTCCGAGGTCACAATTTGATGCTCTGGATTAAATGTTCCAATATAGAGCTGTTCATATATTCGACTGTTCGTTTCCATAATGCTGCTATCCGTCTGGCCAAGCATCTGCTCGTGTGTCCGATGTATCTTGCACAACAGGTGCAAGTAAATTGATATAGGATAAAAGATTCGGTCATGACCCGGAGTCGATCCTTAAGACGTTGGATAATAAACGTGGCAGTTTCTGCAATGACATGTAGGCGGGCAGCAGGGAACGCCTTGGCTATTGCATTTAGGAGTCTCCTGTTCATTAATTCGATGGCGACATCTTTAAAAGGAACCGAAAGATAGCCATCCTTTTTCGGCACCGTCACAGTTGTTTCTCGTCGGTCACGGATCACAGTGTGCCTCCGAATGAACGGAGCGAGAGAACTATTATTCTTTAGCGTCCTGAGGATGCAACCCTCGTCACTTTCCAAAGTTTGAATTCTTACTTCCCTATGCGCGTTCACTCAGGGGACAACAGTAATCACTTCCCTGTTCCCCATAACTTTATTAAAAGTCCGCCTAGTCGTATTCTTCATATCACGCCTCTATTGAATTCGATTCTGCGCATACACTAGTACTCCTCACCTGAACAATATGTTTCTTCGAGTTCAGGTGTTTGTTACTTCCAATCTTTGTATTCCTTCCAAAGCACATCCACGTCGTTTATTCAATTGGTGGTTTTCGAATGTCTTGGGAGATCTCGCCATCTGCTTCTCGTTCTATGCGGCTGGAATCGCCTGTGTAGATACTTTCTGTTCGCATACACTGAGGCGCTACACTTGTGCACTGCATTAGTTGTGCGGTGTTTTGCAATCTGTGCACTGCTTTGCCAAACTGATTTATTAATTGGCCGCTTCGGTTGAGGGAACACGAGCGCTAAAAATGCAACCCATGTTTTACTCGGTTCCGCCAAATTGTTGCTAACACACCCTTATCTCTTGCTTTGCACCGCAGGCTATGGAAACTCTGATTCGACTGCATGTCCGCGGCGAAGACGTGACTGCGGATACTTACAGCTTGATCAACAGTGAAGTGATTGCCCGTAATGCTTTTCGAGACAGCATTTCTGACAAGTTGAGCGACGATGAATCACTCGTCACGAATTGACCCATTGGAGACCAGGTTGGACTGGCTGTTGGATTGGGCTGGACTTTGGTGTGCTGCTGCAGATCGTTGTCCTTTCGCGACTTACGTTACTCTGCGCTTGCATACAACTTTATCCTTTCAATTGGGCATTCCGTTGTGTTCTAGGGCACCTAACGATGTAAACTTTCTGTTTTTGTACAGTTAAATTCGCCTGTATAAGTTTGATCCAAACCCCGGTTTCGACAGTCGTTCGCAACAGCATGTGCTCTTACCTCTGTATACTAATCTTAGTTTCGTTAAGTCCTTGAGCGCGTGATTTTTGGCGTTTTGCAGTACCTATTCCCTTCTTCATGGGCTCACATATGTTTCAGTATTCGTTTTCTACTTTAGAGTTCGGAACCTTTATTATCTAATCTGCGCAACTTCCCGGCCCCATTGATGACGATCGAAAGTCGATAAAGCGACGCTGCGTCCTGAGTTCACGATCATCGATAACTCAAGATTCCCACCTTAGATTGTTATGACATCTACAATCAGAGCCTTAATTACCCATAGGTGAAACAATCCATTAGCGAAGACATATCTTTTCGATAATTCTCCTCAAGCCATTACAATTGTAACAAAAAAACAGATAACACAGTATGCTAATAAAAACTGGGTCGAAGGTTGCCGCTGTTTGAACGAGACCAATAATTAGTTCGATTCACTGGGGACAGACCTTGCAGCCTACGTTACGCTGTCAGTGTCCGAGGTCGATGTGTTGTAACTTGTACTAGAACCTTCTGTTTGCACATTTCGGGCTGGGTCAGTGTACTAGCGATTTTTTCGGTCGTCTTCAACAGACGCACGAAGCAGAAAACCTTGAACGCATCTGCTATTCGGATTTCTTGCGCGCTTGGAAGCAAATGCTCCATGATTGCGCTCTTCATGCTTCTTGCCGTGCCTTTTCGTATAAATCCTGGGAAGTGTTCTGCTCTCCGTCTTGACAAACACATGGTCGTTTGTCCGAGATATCTTGCACCATAGTTGCTAGTAAATTGCTACGGACTGTATGCTTTGAACTGCACCGGGAGTCTGTCCTTGCGACGTTGTGTAACACAAAGGATACAGTCTGCGTAAGTACACGCGGGTAGGCGGCTGGGTACTTTTGGCCATTGCGACTGAGAGTCTTCTCTTTAGTAAGTCAAGAGCGGCATGCCCTTTGAATGGAACTAAAAGTAACGTCTTTTGGTACGGTCTTGACGGTTTTCAGGCACACAGATTGTTGCATGCTTTATTAGGCGGAACGGGGTGTCCCTTCTCTTGCAGCACTCTGAAGATGCACTTTTTCCTCTTCTATCGTCTTCGGACTGCAGATTCTGGCCGCACGGTAATGCAAGCAACGAACTAAGTTTCGTTTGTGCTGCTGAGGTACAACGCTTAAAAAGTGTGTATTGGCTAACTCAGGTTTCTGGAAAACGTTTCTCTCTAGGGAGCCATCGTTCCGTCGCTTCAGCAAAACGTCTAAAAAGGTCAGTTTTCCCTCAGTTTCGATCGCACTGTTGAGATGCAATGACCTATATACACCGTTGAATTGAGATAATAGACAGGGAATGTCTGTTCCAATCACAAATAAAAATTGTATCATCCATGTACGAATCAAGCGGCGAGTTCATCGACTGTTAGTGTCCACGTTCCAATTTCGCCAGAAGAACAGTTAGAATCGGTCCTAGGGGAATTTCATCACCATCAATTTGTCTGTAGAAGATATCATCAAGTAGAAACTGCCTATTGAAGGTGCATCGTAAAATGGATCTCTTTGCTTCTTATTTAAGCATGAGCAGATTTTATGAGTTGAAACAATCAACACCAAAGGTAAAGTGGGACTACGGCATCGGCAGTGCTCCTTGCATATATTTCGCTGCCATACAGCCGCCAGCCTCTGTTGGATGCTGGTTGGTATGCTATGGGTTCATCAAAGTCCCTGCAGGAACGAGCTAGTCAGTTCCGTAGTCTGTGCTTATAGATTGGGGGTATAGGGTGGCACTGCGGCTATTGCCAATAAAACTAACCGCATTATCGTAATGGACCGGAGACACTTGAGAAGTGTTTCTCATATGTGACGAGGATACCTTATGAGTTTATTTGCGTCCACCACTCAACGTTTGGCAGCAGGCCACGTTAAATCATCTTTTGAGCAGTCTACTCTACCCATCTCACCTTCATGTCGATCGTGCACTTCGACGCATATGGTCTACCCATTACTGTACTTGTTTAGGTGAGGCATCAATGTGTTCAACGGCCTTCGGACATGAGTCGTTGATCGAAAATCTTGGTCAATCTGACGCTTAGGATTCACGGGATCGGCAGTAGTAGTGACTCGATCTTTTTGCTGTGGGACGATGGCGAACCAAGCGCTATCCCTGCATCCACTCTGTGCTCCTATCCTTCCCCAATACTTCGTAGTTTGTAACTTTAAGGTTGCTTTCTCGTTGAATTGTCGTTTTTATATTCCCCTTTTTCCTCTTGTTTTTTACGTTAGCCTCGTGACCTCATCATGGCAGCAGACTGAACTGAATCGCTCCACTACCCGTTACTATTGGAATTGAGTTGCACGGTTTTATAACACTCAGCCCTGGGCCCATCTTACAGTGGGGCGCCTTGTGTACTCCTAGTGTGTACTTTGCCATGTAATTTTGTATTACTTTGTGACTAGCTAGCATTGATGGGTCTTCAAGGTCACAGCTGGAATTTCGTCAGGAGGGCAATCTCCCCTTACCACGATACGAATGCCGATTCTCTTATCGTCACCCCCATGCGTTTTGTCTGTTTTACTCGCACCATCACTGTGGAGTAGCGACTCAGGCATCTGATCATCTGCACTTGGGTTCAAGCCCCTGTTTCCACCTCCGCTGCAGTATCTCAGCCCGCATACGATCGCTTGCGGTTACATGTCATCCAATTATCAGTTCATGATACTGGTGAGGCACTGTTAGCCCCTATCCTGTTTTCATCGTTGTATCACTTCTGCCAGGTTGCACTCGATCAGTCATATCCCGCCTCCACTCAGCGGTCAATCAGAAGTTAGTTGCATGCATTGTGCATGAATGCAACGGAACTTTCTCGGCCATTTTGCTTGGTACAATTATAGGTTTTTCGGGTGAGTTACATTGCCTCTAGCTTATGGTCGACGTTTGTGGTCTCATGTATGTTCCATGATGGGATTTCACCCTCCATACGGATCCTGACCTTGGTCATACAGCGAATCCAGTTTTTCGAGTTATTCGGAATATTCTTGATTTGGAGTGTGAGTCAGGTCACGTTAATTCCCGAGCTTGGCTTTCTGTTTTCCGACTCTTCGTCACAAGACTAGGTAACTACATTACAACTTCCAGAAGATGCGCTGACTATGTCGCCTGGGTTAGTGGTGAGGTCTCCGCAGACAAATTACCCAGCTTGAAGAGCAACCCAACATCTTCAGTCCGGCCTCTGTTTTCGTAATGGAAGAATGTTTGGCCTTATAAGTACACTGGTTTACTCAAGTCATACGCATTTTTGGCGGAGGAAATGGCAATTTGGGCCCTCCATTTTAAACGGAGAATACGATTTTCCACTTCTAATCTAGTGTTCGATGTTTATAAGCGCAATACACTGTCCTACACTTTGAGAGTTGTTTAGTTCGTCACAAGTAGGTTACAAGCCAGAAAGATCAGCTACCAATCTGATAAAACACTGGACGATCGTTTTGCCCCATTGGGGCTTGTCGGTGGTGCACATTCCTTCGGTCTCCTTCAGGCAACTACACGTATGACCGCTAGTGGCTTGCACCACTGGCCAGCAGCTTATGACATTGGGCCCTGGTGGATGATTTTGGATTGAAATCTTACTGCAATATAGCCCGACCCATCTCCCATTGTCATGCAGAGTGTTGCCTGTGCAGAGGACAGTGGCTGGCCCACAGGTGTCAGGACTTCCATTACCAATAGCCGTGAATCTACACAGCATTTTTGAAGATCGGCAGGGCTAATTTTCGATTTTGTCTGGTGCTTTTCCGGGTTGGTAGTTAACTATTTTGCCTTGTAATCCAATTTCGATGCACTGAAGATGGCAGCGTGTCTGAATTCTCAATAAGCTACGCGTTCAACCGACTAGTAACCCATGATTTTAGACGAGCTTGAAAACATTTGGTAATTATATCTGGTGGGCGGTTTTGTTTTTGACCCATACGGTCACGGTAAGCAGGGCTAACATGATCGCTTTTACTCTTTCCAAATTTAATCGACCACTTGAAATGGCACTATCCTGAGACGCTATTACCCTCCTACTCACTTTTCGATCGTTGGGATTATCCTCTCAGTTTGCTGTAAATGCTATACTAACCATCGGTTATTTTTTCGCTTGGTCTGACAAGGCCTTTGTGTCAAACGGGAACTGTTATCCGCCAAATATGCTAACCCATTCTTTTCTACCCCTTCCGCTGTTAGAAGTACACACACCTACCGTTTTTTTCATCTTAAGCTTCTCCAACTTTTTCTTCGCTACCCGGTTGTAAGCGGTCATCAGGAACAGTGCTTCATGACGATAATTTACCAGCGCGCTTAGCGTTTTTTGTGGTTCACCCAAATGCGAGTGCACTTTCCGCCACACTTCGGCACCATGTTACTGGCAAGTCATCGATCATTCCTCAGTTCTGCCATAACAGTTTCTGTCAGTTGGGCTTAGCTCGGCTTGCAGCATTTGTGCTCGCTGCGCACACCATATAGCCGCTTATTGCGACCGGTCACAATTCTACCGATCTCTGAGCGAGCCTAGGTTGGATCATTACAGAATTTCCGATTACTATCGATTAGTTATCTTAGGAATGCGTGCTCTTTTTACTGCGCTGCTTATACCTCGTGGTTCCGCCGCCATTGCGTCGCAGTAAAAGCATTGTTTATCCTAAGTGGCGCAGCATTCTGTTTGGAAATTCAGCGTGATTTGAACATTTCATCTGCGGCAAAACTGTAGTTACTTCGTGCGTCCAGTAACATTTAACCTTGGTCCGCCCTTTGAAACCCGTTTTTTTCGTCATTGACTCAAGTTAGTGGAAAGAAAAATTAACTGCTAATGATGATCCACTGGAGCTGATCGACTACACTCCAAAATCAATAATGCAGCATTATCTGCGGCTACGCAGCGTTAGAATGTTGTCGTACAATATTTTTGGACGAAGTCGTGGAAAGCCTTTTTAGCTAATCTTCTCCAGGTGGCACGTGATAATGATTTGAATCTGCAATTCCACGGATGTTTACTGCACACCATTCACAGACAGCGAAATACTTCATCTGAGAGACGCAATATCCGCCTGATTTTTCAGGCAGTAGTTATCTTCCCTAGCTGCTCAAACTCGTTTGTGATGTGTTCCGGTCGTCAGACCACGGACGATGATTCCGGACAACGAACTGCCCCTTCCATTGGCCTCTCCATTTACAGATGCTTCAGAATGGCCTTCAGGAATTATGGCAACCTTCCGATAGTGAAATCTCTCTTAGTTTTACCCAAATATCTTATCGTATGCACTCATCTAAGCGGTCTTCCAGAAACGATTTTCTGCAAATTGCTAAACACAGTGGTCGTCTCTTTCCCCCTATCAAAGCCCTATGAGTCCTCTTTGGGATGATATCTAATGAGACAATAAAAGTTAGAGAATCTGAAGAATACATTGGTCGACACTGTTATCTAACACCGAATGCATCGCAAGCTTGGGTACAGCACTCTAATTAAAGAGTAAATGTAAAAGCTGTTTCTAACATGAATTTCCTATACACACAACCACTATGAATAGTTGTTAGATTTTATATTGTTACCTTAAAATGTGCACCTGTGTTTTCACCTCGTCACACGAGCGCACTTGGATAACACACTACTACCGGGTGTTCTGTAGGGTGCCTGAATCCGTACGAAGGAGCTTTTTCTTCTAAAAAAGTATCACAACACTACGCAACGCAACAAAACTCCTGTAGTGGGGGAACGGTGAAGCTTAGGTTTAGAATAGGAAAGCAAACAGAATGTCTATATGCTTAAGTGGCTGTCAAGCTACAGTGGGCTCGAATCCCCCGGTCCTTATAAGGTCAAAAAGCGTGTTGGCCACAGTTCTGTGAGGATGTTACTCATTTGAACAGAATGGCATGCTTAGGAGTCGACTCAGACAAGCGAATGCAAGTGGTTTGGCCAGTTCTCTGGTGTATTCGTTAGGGCCATCCGTCGTGTACTAGCTCCCGCTTTTAACCTGCACCCAGGTTAGCATACCCTGTGAACATCACAACTCGCGTGCAACTGCCTTGCGAATTCGTGCTAACGTTGCATATATATATATATATATATATATATATATATATATATATATATATATATGTATGTGTGTGTGTGTGTGGGCTTGGCGACATCCGGTTTCGGATTTGCCTGTCACTGTGGCAAGGCACAGGACGCCTGCGCCTACAGATGGACTAGGGTGGCTTGCGCTGGACCACCCACAGATCCAACCACACACCCCATATCCAGTGTAAACCCGAAGGAATTAGACCGGGAGGCATGTGGATGGGAGCCACGTTTCATCAACGGAGCCGGCCCAAACTCCTTCACAGACAAACACAAACACGCTGTATTTGGGGAATCAAGCGCACACAAGACGGTGGCTGGACCGTTATCCGCTCCCCACTGAGTGCATAGAAAGCTCTTGGAGCCTAGTACAACCACAAGGACCATGCACCCCCTCCCCTCCAGCAACGACCAACTGTATTCTAGAGTCAGTATGGACGAGGTAGTGGGTAATAGACAGGTGGGCACCTTGTCAACATGCACATCAAGCGCCGCCACACCGGGGTTATCAAGCAAAGCAATCACTTGAAACGACAAGGTGAAATAAAATAAACCGGGTAATGCATACGGACACCGCGACATAACTCTTCACTAAAAGAGCGTATAAAAATGATTACGAACGAATCCGCGATAAGTTCAAGAGGTCAGGAAATATATTTTAGGAAAATGATACTAACACGAATGTTATCGAAAGCAACTAATTAGCTTCAGCAACATGTGCAAATTTATAGAAGATAGCACAGGTAGAAAATGATATGAGAAAGAAAACCATTAGGACAAAATTGAAAACCCACCATCTGAAATAGAGACTTGGCATGCAAGCACACGGTTAGTAAATCGAATGCAGCGTACCTACAAACGTTGCGCCGTTGTGCCTACGTTCTCTGCAGGGCCCGTTGACGCTTCGATGGTGGTCCCGAGGGGGCTCGCTCATGGCTCACTAGGTCTGCCTTACTCAGGCACTCGCGACCGCATGTGCTACAGCACCATGCGTTTGATGTCGATGGAGTACAACTCATCGGTGCTTTCCGCTTCCGCACTTGCCGCTTCTTCTCTGCATGTATGAGATCTTTCACCTGCACTTCGGTAACTGCCTTCGTGATTAGATCGTGCCATGCACGCCGATCAACCGCCTTCGATTCCCATGACCTACAATCAAGACTGGAACGTGAGAAGCTCACTTTGATCATGTTCTGGCAACGCAAGTTTGGTTTCCCCACATGCCGCTTCCCAATACTCAGATGACCATATAAGAGTTGCTTCGGTATCCGCGTCCAATCCATACGGCTGACATGACCGAGCCACCTCAGGTGTCTCAGTAAAAGTATGCAGTCCACTGCATACATCCCACTTTGTCGCAACACTTCCGTGTCCGAAAATCTGTCGCCCCATCCGATGCGCATAATCCGCCGCAAACACTGTTGATGGAACCGCTCGAGATATCGCACATTCCGCTGGTACATCGTCCAATTTCACTGCTGTATAGAAGAACGGATAGCACCATGGATTTGTACACCATCAGCTTCGTGCCAATGGTAAGCTTATCGTATCCACTTATCGTATTTTGGTCAAATGCGTATTGTGGTAACGCTTTTAGGTTGCGGAGTTCCTGGATTAAGAACCCGTCATTCTTGGATGCCAAAAGGGATTGAAAACGTGTATTCCCATAAATGTATTTTGGGGCTCCCAGATGTTGTACACGAGGTGGTCTAGAGTCAGCCGGCGATTCAAAAGGAATGTTGGTCGATGTTGAAGTGTATGAGATGTTTGAAAGAATAGTCGATACAGCTGGTGATGTTATCAGCTGACCGGAAGGTTGTGTAATAACATGTGAAAGGTACGCTACATACCTCCCCACCAGTGCGCTAGTCGCACGAAGTTCAAGCGACCAGGAGTAAAAATCCCGGTGGGAATAGCCGATAAAAACTGACCTCTACCTGGTACAGTGTCGCATGAAATATCCGAGGCTGAGGTATGAGAGGCATGCAGGCTACTATTCTGTGTGTAAGGTACAATGAAAGATTTTGGAGCAGTGCAGAATGGTAAATGCACGGATGTTGGATTTGTCTACACCGGATGATCCGCTTCTTCCTCGTGCGAGATGTTCATTTGCATTCTGGCGGAATCTGGTGAACAACAATCAGGAGGAGAATGGCAGCAAACGGTACTAGCAAGTGATCAGCAGAACAAGATGATATTGTCACGATGTGTGATACACTAAGCGGTCTAGAAAATGGACTCGCCTTCTTGACCGTGTCTGCCGCTTATTAATGTCTCCTTTTGGCTTAGCTTTAGATGTTGCAATCTACAGGTCATCTTCAACGAGCTGTGGTGTCTGCTGCGTCCACGGTGTCGTGTGAGAATCAGTAGATTGTTGTTTACAAGGTTTTTCCATGTACGCTGGTTTCGACGATCTACGGAAACCGCATCGACCTTACCATTCTTGTTGATCATATGGTGTTTTTCGGTTCTAGCGATCACTTCGAATGGTCCTTCGTACAGTGGTTGTAATGGCTTGCGGACTGCATCATTTCGTACCCACACGTGTGAACAAGTTTCGAGATCTTTCGGTATGTAACACTTGTTGGTGTGTGCGCGTGTGGGGATACAGTGCAGTTCACGCATAGATGAACGTAGCCGATGGACAAAGTTTGCGGGATCTATAGCTTCGATGTCGGTCGGTTGAACGAGATCAGCCGGGAGCTTTAACTTGGTACCATATACCAGCTCCGCCGTTGGGCAACCTAAATCAGCTTTAGGTGCCGTTCGGCGACCTAATAAAACCAGCGGTAAGGTTTCTGTCCAACGGGTAAAGTCGGAACATGCCATCAAAGCTGTTTTGAGATGACGGTGGAAACGTTCGACTAACCCGTTCGATGATGGGTGGTACGCAGTTGTTCTTATACGCTTGGTTCCGAGAGTATTGATTAACTCTCGAAAAAGCGTCGACTCAAATTGCGCACCGCGATCAGTTGTTATGGTGGATGGTATACCATAATGTGCGATCCAATGAGCCAGAGTTATGTGCTACCGTCTCTGCAGAAATGTCTGCGATGGGTACTGCCACGGGCCAACGAGTGAAGCGATCGATGCAAGTCAGTAGGTACTTGTATCCACTCGACGGCGGCAGTGGACCAACGGTGTCTATGTGCACATGACTGCAAAGAGCATCGGGAACGGTGAAGTTGCCAAGTGGTGCCTGAGTATGCCGTTGCACTTTTGAACGTTGACATGGGAGGCAATTTCTCACCATGATCTGCACGTCTTTGTTTAGTGCTGGCCAAACAAAGCGATCAGAAATAAGCTTACGAGTTGCATGGATGCCTGGGTGTGATAGACCGTGGATTGAATCGAAGATGATTCGTCGATAGTTTGGTGGGACGACAGGTCGTGGTTTTCCTGTCGAAAGATCACACATCAGAACATCCGAACTACCAGACAGCGGAATGGCTTTCACTTGAAGATTGGTTTCTTGCAGTTGTTGAAGAAACTGATTATCCTGATGCTGTGCTGTGGCTAGTTCTTGGAAGTCAACGGAGGAATGTCCGAATAGAGCGTTGATTTCCGCCCTTGATAAGGCACCTGCTACGGCGTTATTCGCGCCGGACAAATGCTGTATGCCAGAGGTAACTTGAGAAATGTAACCTAATTGTTTAGTTTCTCGTGGGGAAAGACGATCAGAAGCAGAACGCAGTACATACCTTAACGGCTTATGATCGGTGAATATCGTGAACGTACGTCCTTCCAAATAATGTCGGAAATGACGCACATTGGGGTAAATAGCTAGGAGTTCTCTGCTGAACGTGCTATAACGTCGTTTGGCAGGCTGCAATTTCTTAGAGAAAAAGGCAATTGGATACAATTCACCCCTCTGTCTTTGTTGAAGCACACCACCTACAACTACATCTGAGGCATCCACCGTTAACTGTAACGCGGCCTTAGGATCCAGATGCACAAGAAGAGTGGCAGTTGCTAGCTGGTGTTTTAGCTCGCTGAATGCGTGTTTAGCTGATTTCGTAAAGCTGAATGTTTTAGCATCTAATTTGAGTAGTTCGGTAAGTGACTGGGCTAACTCTGAACAGTGCGGAATGAATCTTCGGTAGAAGTTAACCATGCCAACGAACCGGCGTAACTTTTTGATGGAATCAGGTATGGGATACTCAGTGATGGCTGTCACTCTGTCCGGTAGGGATGCAATTCCACCAGAGGAAACACGGTGACCAAGAAAGTCTACCATATCAACTCCTAACTGACTTTTGGCGGCGTTGATAACTACTCCATAATGCGCAAATCGTTCAAAAAGCTGTCGCAGATGACGCAAATGTTCGTCATGATTCCGACTTGCAACTAAGACATCGTCGATGTAGACGGAAACGAAGTCCATCTCGCGAATGACCTGCTCCATAAAACACTGAAACGTCTGAGCTGCATTACGAAGACCAAATGGCATTCGCAAGAGCTCAACTAAATCAGAGGGAGTAGTGACGGCAGTCTTAGGTACATCTTGAGGATGAACGGGAATTTGGTGGTATGCCCGTACTAAATCCATCTTGCTGAACACTTTCCGTACAGCGAGGATGAGAAATCCTGGAGATGCGGAATGGGGTATCTGTCTGGGACGGTGATGGCGTTCAGTCCCCTATAATCCCCACATGGTCTCCAGTCTCCGGGTTTATTCTTCGGGACCATATGTAGGGGCGATGCCCACATACTGCTGGATGGATGTATTATGTCCAATTGTAACATATGATCGAACTCGGCCTTCGCTCCGGAAAGTTTATCTGGCGCTAGTCGCCGATGACGATGAAATACTGCACTGCTTGCTGTCGTTATCCTATGAACGATCTCATGTTTAATATCACCAGGATGATATCCGGGCTTCGTTATGCTGGCAAATTCGCGCAACCGGTCCAAATACATCGAAGATGCTTGAGGCGGGACAAGCTGCGGATTCATAGACATTACAGAGCTCTTAAAACCAGCCTGTGATAGTTGTGTTAGGCCATCTATGATCTGACAGCGCTTAGGATCTACGATAATGCCATAGTGCTGAAAGAAGTCGAGGCCTAGTATTGCACTGGGCACTTTAGCTATGATGAAAATCCAAGGAAAGGATCTACGGAGACCGAGATTTAGAGTAATAGAACGTTCTCCATAGGATCGGATTTGTGTGCCGTTTACTGCTTGGAGGCTGTATACCGAGCAGTGTTTCAGGTCTTCTGAACGTGGGGGAACTACACTAACTTGGGCACCCGCGTCTACGAGGAATTGCATGCCGGATGTTACGTCCCGCAAGTAGAATAGACGACCTGGCTCGCATATGCCAGCTTGCGCCGTCGCCATTACGTGCTGGCGTGGTCGTTTTCCGAATCGGAAAACCGACACGGTTTCACGCACTTTTTCGCCTTGTTACGGAATCTACGGTGGTACCAGCATATGCCACGGAGACAAATAACACTCCGAGTACGCCGTTGATTAGATCGAGAGTTGATCCTTCGTCTGGTGATAGTAATGGAAGCCAGTTGTTGTTGTTGCAAGAAGTGTACGGCCGTAACGAGTTCGTCGTCAAATGTACGAGGTGATAAGTTTGAGATCTTTGGCGTTTGTATCTCCATTATCTTATCAGCCAAAAGGGCTAAATCTTTTAGTTCGGTATCCTGGTGGGCGTTATCCAGTATCTGTTGTACATGTATAGGGAGCCGTTGCATAAATAGCTGCTTAAAAATAGAATTCTCTGGGAGATTTTCACCTACCAAAGCTTGCATGGCTCCATACTAGTTGCGTAGGAGTGCGATCGCCTAACTGCTCTTCATTAAGTAGACGCTGCACACTTTTACGCTCACTAAGGCTAAGCTCACGAACTAACAAGTCCCATAACTGTTGGTATGTAATGCGCGTTTTTAGGATATCCTGTGCCAGGAGCAATATTTCTGGTGGGAGTCGGGAAATAACGTGATGAACCTTTAAGGCATCCTTATGTATGCGATTGATTTCAAAGAATGACTCGGCCTGCATAAACCATAGCTGGGGATACTGTAACCAAAATGTTGGTAAACAACTAGTAGATACGGTGTTAATTTCCCCTGGTTGCTGGTCAGTCATATTAGCATACATGAAATGGTGGAATTATGACGAAATTGGATACGACTCACCGGATGATGTTTGCTGAGTTGAAATATCCGAACTCACGTCGGGTCAACCATTTATCGTATTCATTTATCATATTTTGGTCAAACGCGTATTGTGGTAACGCTTTTAGGTTGCGGAGTTCCTGGATTAATAACCCGTCATTCTTGGATGCCAAAAGGGATTGAAAACGTGTATTCCCATAAATGTATTTTGGGGCTCCCAGATGTTATACACGAGGTGGTCTAGAGTCAGCCGGCGATCCAAAAGGAATGTTGGTCGATGATGAAGTGTACGAGGTGTTTGAAAGAATAGTTGATACTGCTGGTGATGTTATCAGCTGACCGGAAGGTTGTGTAATAAAATGTAAAGGGTACACTACAAGCTGATGGTTGTTCCACACTCGGTACTCTAGCTTCCCCAATGCCGCCGCTGCTTTCGACACGCGGATACGAAGCTCATTATATAGCTACTGATCAGTTGACATCACACTCCCAAGGTAGCAGAAGCGGGAGGTGGTTTCCATACTTCAGCACCAATGCTGATTAGTGACAATAATGAAGATTGCACTTTCAGTGAAGGCTAAAAGAGTAAGGCAGTGTTGCTTGTGTTGATAGTGAGCTCGAATTTGGCCGTTCTCGAAGCCAAAGCACTAGTCATGTGCTGCCACTCATCCGCGCTGTGTGCAAACAACGCACAGTCGTCGGCGAACAGCAACAAATAGATAGTTGTCTCACAGACTAGAGTTCTCGCACCGAAACGACATGTTCAGCAACCAACCATCAATACGATACTCCACACAAACACCGTAATCACAAGCCGCATCAAAAGCACAGGACATCATTGCACGAAGATAGATATTAAACAGGGCAGGAGCTAAGACGCAGCCTTGCTTCACACTAGAGACAACTGCAAAGTCATCCGAGGTCTCTCCACTCAGCTGCATCCTCGCTCGCATACCACTGTGCAGACATTCAATTAAACTTACAAACTTACGCGGGCAACCAAACTTGCCGAACGCTAGCCACAATGCCATGCGGTTCGTCGCATCAAATGCCTTGGTGAAATCAACAAAAGCGAGTACAACGGCTGGTGTCGTTCTCTGCACTTCTGCTGCAACTGACGGGCCGAAAACACCATATCTATAGTGCGGAATTATTCAGCAAGCAGGCCCAACTCAGACTACGTGTATACGCAGGCCGCCAGTATCTTCGATCGGCAGGCACTTATTGACATCGGGTCACCGAATTGAGGTCAACCAGGCGTTTCGAATCCTGCTTCGCCATACTAATTCTCGCCTCCGGTTTGCCGAGGCTATTGCCATTAATCGGATTAAGCCAGTGCTTTGTGTTCAAAAACAATTCTCGATCAGCCTCGGGCTGCCCTGGTTGTAAAACAAAGACACCTCTTTTTTCTCTCCTTTGTTTGTATGTTATATAAACTTACCGGTTATCGTTATCGGCACTGATGAGACGATACGAAATGCATGCATCTGCCGAGCTTCATCTTCTAATTGGGCTTTTCATAATACAGAGAGCACAAAGTGTCTTTGTCTTTTGTTGATATTTTCACATGCCGTTTTATCTTTTTCTTGTCCATTTAGTGTTTCCGATTTAAATCCAGGAAATGAAAACAATCATTCGTACACGTTTTCAATTGGGCCCGGTTCTGTGCCATCTCCGAGAGTTTCCAGCCAGCGGTATTCTTCATCTTTGATCCCCCAGCTCGGAAAATGCACGGGACCCAGGACAGCTAAACTAGAAGTCAGCGCTTTAATCGTTTGTCGCCACGTGATTGGCTGACTACCACGCGATTTCTTCCAGCCTGGCCCTGTGCGAGCGACTAGTGCGCGTCGGAGCAGTCGTTCGCATGGCAATATCGTCAACATATTCCAAGTCAAGAACTCGTTTCCTGGGATCAGCTTCACACCTTCTAATTCGTTTTCTGTGAACGCGATCTCCATGGATTCGTCAATATCGAAGTTGGAAGAAAGGTGACAGCGGCCAACCTTATCTCACACCGCTGGAGATATTGAAGGGCGGCGACAGCTTACCGCGAGCCCTCGATTTGCCCGAGCTGCACACGTGCACGGATAATATTTACCTAAATCTTAGCACACCTTTCCTTAGCAGACAATCTCAAAGGACACATCGATCAAAGGAATCGGAGGCACTTTTAATGTTGAGTAACACAACAACGGTGGGTCGCTAATATGTGTGATGGTGCTCCAACGGTTGACGCAAGGTGTAGATGTGGTCGATGCAGCCACGACCCCGACGAAATCCGGCTTATTCCTCACGAATCTAGCTTTCGCGAGCACCAGTCAGTTTGTGAAAGATTACAGAGGCAAGTAAGTTGTAGGCGATGGGGATCAGACTGACTCCTCTATGGTTCTCACATTCCGAACGCGAGCATCCTTTGAAGATCGGGACAATAATGAAGCGGCTCCAGTTAGTTGGGACAATTTCCTGATCCCACAGTTTACTAGTAATTCGTGTAAATCATCAACAAGAGCAGGGTCCCCGATTTTGAAGTGGGCTGGATGAAGGTCATCTAGTCCCGCGGCTTTCTACAACTTTAGCAGTCCGATCTCACGTTCGACGTCTGAGCGAGGGTGGGGTCAAAAGGACAGCCCAGGGAGCAGGGGATCACTGGCCGGTGAGGAACCTAACAGTTCCGGCCGATTAAATTGCTCTTCAAAATGCTCAGCCCAACGATCCAAACGTTTTGACGAGTTGTGAATAGGATGTCCACTCTCATCATAAATTGTTTCACTAACACCAGATCTCCTGCTGTCCGTTTCCCGTATCAGACAGAATAACTTTCGATGGTTACCAAGGGCAGTGGCTCTTACGGAGAGTGAGCGTTCAGGCCGAGAGTAGTGCCGCAACAATGGATCGGTCCACGATTAGAGATCGAAGGCGAATATAGATCAAAATGCGAATCTATGAGGAATCAACGGCAAGTCGGACCATGAACTTGAACCGTTTGAGTTGTATTTACTAACATTAATTAGCATCTCCACTTTTGTTGTGTTAGTGGTTTCCTACAACCCATTTATTGCACCACGCTCTCACACAATAGAATCAGAATCCGGATCCTTCGGACCGGTTGGTCTTGGTGTTCTTATTTCGTGGCGGGTTGAACTGGTTGGGAGCGGCACAGCAGATTCAGGTAGATTATCCATAAAATCAACGGAAACCACAACACATTTCTGGCAACGGTCAGTTGCACGGTAGCAGCAGGTTAGCCGTACAATCGGTGGCACCACAACAGTGGCCACTTCCATCTCGGAGGCACGATGAGACCAACAGGATTCGCTCGCGTAGAAATGCAATCTGCTTACGCCAGATTGGTTTAATGATCAATCGCCTATTATGTCTCCGATTGGCAAATCCCCCTCGACACCGTAGAAGTGTGCTGGTACACCGGTTGCGATCAACGGATAGGCTACCGACCATCCGAGCCAATCGTACAGCGAACTCGAAATCCTGCTATCAGCCTGCAGATAGTTTTAAACAAGATGACAATTGTTTCAAAATTTGCTCTTGTTTAAAACTATCGGCAAATTTCGTGCCGCACCAATGCGCGCTCGAGGGAAAGCCGAGCTGAAGTCAACCCGTCCAATCAACATAAACACAAGCATCCATACGACTGTACGCGTGCACAGCGTCACACTTGTTACTCTTCCCTTTGGTGTGGCCGAAGACTCGACCCCAACGTGCACCGCGTGTTACGCTGCGGACCAATGTGGTCCAAAGCACACGAGACGTTTACTCGGCTACGAGTGCAGACGAACAGGCAAACTGTCAACTGAAGCAATCGATAGTACTGGTTCACCAGCCGTTTCCTTGTCATGTTATCGTTCAACAGCCTGGCGATGAGTACGATGCTCTCGTACTGAACCATTATTGTGGTAGCTCGTATTACACAGCGCATGAGGTGTGGCAGAACCAGCAACGCGTGCATGCGCGATTGGCCTATCACCCACGCCATGGGATGGACGACGCGCACTCAGCCTAGGCAAGAAAGGGCACGCGTTTGGCTGATTTATCAATGCCTGCTCTGCGGTTGGCTAACCCAGCCGAGGGAATTCCAGGAAGCTCTTGGAGGAAAAAGGGTTTTAGGGGGGCCTGTTCGGGAGACAGTAAGAATTGCCTAGGAAATCCACCATTTTAGCGATTAGTCGATTATTAACGATTATCGCATCGATTTCGAACATTCCGGAATGTTCAAGTTCAAGTGAGACTGGAACGATAGGATGAATTCCGCAAGTGTTCCTTTTTGAGTGGGTCGTCGATCAAGTTGATAGGGGGTGCTCCGACTTCTTGTTGGGTCTAAAACAAAAACACCCGAAAAACACCCTGGTCCACCAATTTAATGCCCACGTTCCTTACATTAGCTGTCCCTGCTATGTCAGTTACTTGAAGTAAGAGAGGAAGAAAAGTCGAAAAGTAAGGGCAATCAGTTAAAAGAAGATAATAATACCAACTGTGTGGGAAAGTGCAGCAAATAAAAGCGAAGTATGAAGATGAGAAGTAGTCAAGAAAAAGGAAAGGTTTCGTGTTGCCTCCCAAGAGCGTCTAGTTGACGCTTTAACCCTTTGACCGTAGCATCCTTGACAACATTTTCTGGAAGCAAGTTCCAGCACTCGATGACTCGATGCGATAACTGTGTCTCCGCTCTAATTCGATCGGACCGCGGTTTGTCCAGCTTCATACAATGCCCGCGGAGACCAGATAATCTAGCTGGACTAAATAGCCAGGACAAATCAGGGCCAACCTTCCGAGTCAAAATACGGTAGGTTAGGATTAGGTCCCCTCTAATCCTTCGATAGTACATTGAATGCATCCCCAAACTAAGTAGGCGTTCGGGGTACGTTTGTCCTCGTAACCCCTCGACCAAGCTAGTACCGACACGCAACACCCTTTCTAGTGCCATTTTGTCCCGGACAAGGCATGGTGGACAGACCTGGACGCAATATTCTAGGTGGGGTCGCACAAACGCTGAGAAGAGCTTCACAAACACATCAGCGATTAGGGTCCCGAAGGAACGATGGATAAACCACAACACCCGGAACCCTTTACTAGCCACCTTCTTCCAGTTATCTCCAGTGGACGACACCTAGATCAACTTGATGTGTCGCGTGGGGAAATTCACTCCTATCGAGCACATAATTTGTGGAGGAATCAGACGCTTCGATACGCAGCACTGAACACTTTGCCCGATTGATGGGCAGAAACCACAACACAGACCATTCCCAGAGTCTATCCAGAGCTCGTTGAAGAGCCACAGGACCTCCAGGGATATCAACAATATTTCAGATCTATAGGTCATCAGCAAATAAATGCGATGGTACCTCAAGCTCCTTCGGCAAGTCATACACGTAGACTGAGAACAGCAGCGGGCCTAGGACAGAGCCTTGCAGAACGCCGTTAAGTACAGCTTGTCAAAACAAAAGACTGCTTCCCACACGAATACACTGTTCCCGTCCATCCAGAAAAGCTGACACCCACTGGAGAGCGCGACCAAATATTCCATACGACCTCAACTTCAGTGAGAGTCGCGAATGCGTGACAGTGTCAAAGGCCTTGGCGAAGTCATTGAACACCACCACCGCATGTCCACTGTCTATGGCTTCAGCCCAGCACTCATGAGCTACCAGCAAGTTCGTTTGACATGAAAACCCTTTGAGAAAACCATGTTGCTCGACGCTAAGCAGGTTAAACATATTTAAATGGTACACCACTATAACTCGTGCTAATTTTTCAAGTAACTTAACGGCCACGCTAGTCAGGCTGACAGGCCTGTACTTAGCCGGTACGTCTTTGTCACCGCACTTGAAAATCGGGCAGACAACAGCCTCCTTCCATTCGGTAGGCGAGATACAGCTGTTGCGTGACTTCTGAAACACACAAGTCAGAGGTCCACTATGTTCCACTGCCAATTCGTGCAATAATTTTGGATGAACAGGATCTGGCCCGGAAGCCTTAGTTGGGTTTACCTCTGTTAGCAACCCTAGAACACGAGACTCAGGTACAGGAATTTCATCCAGACAACAGTCCTCAGAGACTCTTACAGCTAATTCTTTGTCTGGCGTATTCGTTTCGCAGACAAAGACGCTTGAGTACTGCTTACCAAGCACGCATGCCTTGTCATAGTCGCTATAGGCATGGGTCCCATCTCCTCGAAGCAATGGTGGAATGGGCGAGTTTGCACCACAGCGCCGTTTAACGTAAGCGAAGAATTTATTGGGATTTTTCGAAGCAGTATCAGCTAGGCCCTTTTCATACTGAAGCCGGGTCTACCTGATGTAGCTTGCACTCATTTCGAACCAACCGATACTTGTTAAATGTGCTGTTCGACGGAGCTGTTCGGTACGCTTGCTAGCATATAGACCGCTTCTTTAGCAGCCCTTCCCAGCGGAATCTATCCACGGGGGCTGCGCTCTCGATTCCCTTCTTTTTACCAGTGGGATGTGAGGTGCAGAAATGTCGACGAGGTGAGCGTTAAGCTTTTTTAGGCTATGTTTCTGCACGTGACTACAAACCACCTGCTTCATCACTCACAGCGTGCCTAAACATCGCCAACTGGTACGCCATTGTTTGAGTATCCAACTGGGTCAAGGTCACGAAATCCCTCCATTTCGCCTTTCACATTCTCCAGTTTTCTGGCAGCATGCCTTCAGTCATCTGCAGACCGGCCGGAAATGTGATTGACGGCTGTCCAGCAAAAACGAGCGGGTTCCGGGGCGTCGGCTTCTTCTCCTCTGTCGCCATGTCGTGCAGCCCTCCGGGAAGCAAGAAGACTGGGCCGCGATCACGTCATTTATTAAGATTACGCTCGAATAGTTATAGAGTATATACAATACAACAGTCCGTCTAAGTGGCTCATCCTTGTTATTTGCATTGTGTCGCTGTCTCTCTTTCCATTGGTTTACGCTTGCTCGCCATGTTCACTCTGTCTGAAATCACCTTGACTCTTAGTGCATGTACGATTGGCGGGATTGGGCTCGCGCGCTTCTTCTCTCGGTCCATTGCCACAAGCCTTGGCTCAAGGGTGCACGAGTATGCGCTCCTTCGTCTGCTGGCACCTGATTAGTCACTTGCACGTTCAGTGGATATTTGCAGGGTGGAGGCGATTACGAGTCAAGGATTTTCGGATTGGTTGACCAATCTGCTTCCGGCAACATGCACGCACCTTATCAGTCTGACCTGTGACGTTAGATCGGCATTACAGCATTTGCAATCACCATCATTTCCAGCCCCCATCACACCCAGCAGCAATAGTCGGTCGCCTCGCGGCACAGACCGTATCACGGAGGATAGCTGAGTAGAAATGATCACGCGTGTCATCAGGATAACACATGGTCGGACCGTATATGCTTATAAAAGTGGCAAACTTACCTCTTCCGAGTCGTAGGCGAACAGTCATCAGTCGCGCGCTGATGCTTGTTGGTTCGCCCACGATCTGTCCATGGAGGCAATCGGATATTGCAACTCCGACCCCATGGTCACGTGGTGCTGAGGCGGCGTTGCCCACCCAGTAGAATGTGTAGCCATCACCTGCTTCATGCAACTTACTTTCCTCAGCGAGCCGGCTTTCATTGAGCGCCGCAATATCGATGTTGTGGCGCGCCAGTTCCATCGCGACGAGTTCAGTGCGTCGCTCGGGGGCGCTCATTCGAGTTCCGGTTCAGTAGTATGCGCATGTTCCAGCACCGGATGCTGAGTGCTTTGCGCGCAGGTATATGATTGCATTGGTGGGCAATCGCACGAGAGGTGGTCGTTGTGCTTCGGAGGTTTGCTTGAGGGACTCCACTCTGAGCCTTTGGTTCAATAACCTGACCCACAAGGCAGTGGGTGATTTGGAGGTTTGCTTGAGGGTCTCCGCCCGGAGCCTTTGGCTCAATACCCTGACCCACAAGTCAGTGAGGAGGAAATCCAGCTCGGGAATCTGATTGCAGAGACAGATGGGGATCTGCTTGACGGCCGTCACACGCAGCCTTTGAGGTACTGGTACGATTTATATATGTTTTGCCACCGTAGTAGGATACACCTGTGACCACGGCCAGACGCAGGTGGGTTTTGGCGGGTTTGTACCAATTTGACCAGGGGCTGCCTGGCTTGAGTCGGGCAGTAACAAACCATTGAACACCCAGAGGTGCCCTCCCACCGTCAGAGACAATGCGTGGCGCTCGTGCCCTACGCCAATCGGACTACGAGCTTATAACCCGTAGACCTGTTGCCTCACATGGATAGGTTTTACGGGAAGAGGGCCATCGACCTTTTCCAAACCTCCGAAGAGTATGGACTAGGATACTGCCAGGGCGCCCACACCTGACAGGAGAGCGACTCGGGTTCTCAGCCAAAGCCCTCGATTAAATGAACACCCGAAAGGCAGCGGCTCTAGCACATGGTCATTTCACCGACTCATGCGAATCGGTGTTCTGGATCTTAGCAGGGCGAAGGGGGTAATCCAGTTCCCACCCAACGGTCGCCACGAGGAGGCGTCCAGGACATGAGCCCGTGGTACAACCGTAGCAGCAGTGGGTAGACCATCTGTCAGGATCTAGCCACCACCAGCCTCAGCTCATCATCTAGGTTTACTTTATCCGATATCTTTTCTGTGATATTGGCATTTCGAATGATTGGCTGTTGTTTGACATCCCAAGTGTGGCTGCGCTTGATGTGCATGTTGACAAGGTGCCTACCTGTCTATTACCCACTACGTCGTCCATACTGGCTCCAGGCGATAGTTGCTCGTTGCTGGAGAGGACAGGGTGCGCGATCCTTGTGGTCGTGCTAGGCTCGAAGAGTGGTTCCATGCAGTCGGCGTGGAGCGGACTACGGTCCATCCACCGTCTTGTGTGCGCTTGATTCCCCAAATACAGCGTGGTTGTGTTTGTCTGTGAAGGAGTGTGGGCCGGCTCCGTTGATGAAACGTGGCTCCCATCCACATGCCTCCAGGTCTATTTCCTTCGGGTTTACACTGGATATGGGGTGTGTGGTTGGAGCTGTGGGTGATGCAGCGCAAACCACCCATGGTCCCTCTATAGGCGCAGGCGTCGTTTGGCTTGCCACAGTGACAGGCAAATCCGAAACCGGATGCCGCCAACCATATATATAATGGTTGCGGATATGCGCTTTCGGATTTGCCTGTCATTGTGGCCTCCACAAGACAGTCACAGTGCGCATGCGCCTACAGAGGGACGATGAGTGGCTTGCGTTACACCATCCACACACCCCATATCCAGTGTAAACCCGAAGGAATAAGACCGGGAGGCATTCATATGGGAGCCACGTTTCATCAACGGAGCCCACCCACACTGCTTCACATGTACGCTGTCTTTGGGGAATCAAGCACACACAAGGCGGTGGCTGGACCGTAGTCCGCTTCAATGTGGGTGCATGGAACCACTCTTCGAGTCCAGCACAGGTACGAGGACCGTGAATCCCGTCCTCTTCAACAACGACCAACTGTCTCTTGTAGCCAGTATAGAGGAGGTAGTAGGTAGTAGAGTGGTAGGCACCTTGTCCACATGCACGTCAAGTGCAATCACCCCGGGGATGTCAAGCAACAGCTAATCACTCAAAATGACAATATCAAGTAAGAGATCGAGAACACCATATGGATATGGCGCTAAAATAGCGTATGAAATAAATCGGTTATCAACTTGTCCGTGACAAACTCAAGATGGCAGGACGAGCGAGCAAATCAAACATATGTAACAAACGATAAAAAATAAACGAAGTTAACCACCTTTCATTTAAGTGACGTGAACAACTGAATAGAACGATATTCAGTTATACATTAAAATGCGACAAAATATGATCATTAAAACAATTTAGCAAAATAATTACTTGAAATAAAGAAACTTAGCACTCAAGCACGCGGTTGATAAATTGAATGGAAATGCATACAGCCTACCTACTAACGCTACGCCGGTTCTCAGCAGGACTCGTTGTCGTTTCGTTGGTGGTCCCGAGTGGCCTAGCTCGTGGTTCACTGGACCTGCCTGACTCAAGCACTCGCGACCGCATGTGTTCCAGCACTGTTAATACACTCGATCGGCGCCTGTTGCTTTCGTAAAATCCGCTTCTACTCCGCATGCGTGTGGGCTTTCTCCTGCATCTCCGCAACTGCCTTCGTTATGCGATAGCGTCATGCGCGCTGATCAACCGCCTTCGATTCCCAACACTTGAAATCAACATTAGAACGCGATAGGTTCACCTTGATCGTGTCCTTGTAACGAAGCTTCGCTTTTCCCACATGCCGCTTCCCCACACTCAGCTGACCGTATAACAGCTGCTTCGATATCCGCATCCAATCCATACGGCACACATGACCGAGCCACCTCAGGGGTCTCAGTAGAAGTATGCAGTTCACTGTATACATTCCACTTCGGTGCAACACCGTGTCTGCAACTCTGTTGCACAAACCGATGCACAGTATCCGTCTCAGACACTGCTGATGACACCGCTCGAGATATCTCCCATCTCGCTGGCACATCGTCCACGTTTCGCTGCAGTATGGAAGAACGGACAGCACCTTGGACTTGTAGACCATCAGTTTCGTGCCAATAATAAGCTGGTGGTTGTTCCACACTCGATACCCAAGCTCCTCGAATGTCGTCGCTGTCTTTGACACGCGGATATGCAGCTCACTGTGTAGCTGCTGATCAGTCGACATCACACTCCCAAGGTGGCAGAAGCGGGAGGTGGTTTCCAATACTTCAGCACCAATGCTGATTCGCGGCGATATTACAGACTACACCTCCCGTGAAGGCTGAAAGAGACAGGTAGTTTTGCTTGTGTGGTTGGTGAGCCCGATTTTGGCCGTTGTCGAAGTCAAATCACTAGTCATGTGCTGCAACGCATTGGCGCTGCATGCAAACAACGCACAGTTGTCGGCGAACAGCAACCAATGAATAGTTAATGGTGGATGTTTGTGAGTAGTGTAAAGTTCGAAGAAAGTAGAAGCCACGATTAAAATTCACGCACAATAATATGCCTCGACGGGGAGTCGAACCCCGGTGCACGAATTTCCGGTCCGCTGCTCTACCACCTGAGCTACCGAGGGCTGACGATTAGGTGCGCAAATTTTAACATGTCTTCTGCTTGGTGCGCGACGTGTTGCCAATAAGCTCACAGTACCTGTCCTGATGTTGCAGATTGGCTCACTCACCCGTCACTTCCCAATAGACCGAAGTTCCTGTCCTTCAGACGTCCAATGGGCGATGGTAGATTAATGGTGGATGTTTGTGAGTAGTGTAAAGTTCGAAGAAAGTAGAAGCCACGATTAAAATTCACGCACAATAATATGCCTCGACGGGGAGTCGAACCCCGGTCCACGAATTTCCGGTCCGCTGCTCTACCACCGGACATATTTGGTGGTAGAGCAGCGGACCGGAAATTCGTGCACCGGGGTTCGACTCCCCGTCGAGGCATATTATTGTGCGAGAATTTTAATCGTGGCTTCTACTTTCTTCGAACAATGAATAGTTGTCTCACAGACTAGAGTTCTCGCACCGAAACGGCGGATGTTCAGCAAACCACCATCAATACCATGCTCCACACAAACACCGCAAGCCCAAGCCGCATCAAGCGCACATGACTTCATGGAATGAAGATAAGCATCAAACAGAGCGTGAGCCAAGACACCGTTTTGTTTAACATCAGAGACAACTGCGAAGTCATCCGAGGTCTGTCCACTCAGCTGCACCCTCGCACGCATACCACGATGCAGACATATAATTACACAAATTTATTCGGACTACCAAACTTACCCAACACCAGCCACAATGTCACGCGGTTCACCGTATCAAATGCTTTGGTGAAATCAACAAACATCCAGTACGACGGCTGGTGTAGTTCTCTGCACTTCTCCTGCAACTGACGAGCTGCCAAAACCATATCAATGGCGCTGCGACCCGAACGGATTCCATATTGCTCTTCCGCCACGTTCTGTTCCAAAACCTGACTGACGAGGCAGTTGAGCAGGATTCGGGCAATCACCTTGCTCACACAACTCAGCAAGTTGATACGACGATAATTCGTGGCCTCCTTGATTCTTTTACCATTGTGCAGCGGGAACACAAGCGCATCCTTCAACGTGGGAGACACCTCCTCCTCAATCCACACGCGTTGCGCCAACTAGTACAGTGCAACATTAAACGCTTGGAGATCGGATGGAGGACCGGATGGAAGAAAAGCTGGAGCTTCGGTGGAGTTTGAGAATGCTGTGACCGCCGGGCATCGAACGCTAAGACTTTGACTCTGACTCCCATTAGGTGCGATCAGTGAGCTGCCGTTGGCGTTGGCCGGGGAGGACATAAGTGTACTTAAATAATGGGACGTGGGGCGATTTGTGTGTGGAGATTGAGCAGTGGGGACAGTAGGGTAGGTAGACATAGCAAGAATGAAACCAGTACTATAGTCTGATTGGAGGATGATTTTAGAGTACATGTGTGATTGGATTGCGGCGCGCAATCTCGATGTAGATCGCGAATTCACATTGATGTGCTTTGGGCCATGCGATCACTGGGATCGTGGACGAAGCAGATGGAAATTGGGTCTTGCCCTTCCGAAAACACTGCATAACCACGACGCGTTTATATCTGATTTGATCTCATCAAGGGAGATAGCAGGCCTCGACTACTATTCCAATGGTCTCGAGTTCGAGGCCTACTATCTCCATCTGATGAGATCAAATCAAATCGAAACGCGTCGTGGTTGTGCAGTGTTCTCGGGTGGCCAACACCCAATTTCCATCTGCAGTAGTGTAGTCCACTCATGATTCGTCAGTGGGCATGATACTACCCGGTTGCCCAGGCCGAAGTAGTGGGTTGTCTTAGTAGACCCCACCCCGAGCCTTTGATCCAGGATCTAACCTACAAGACAGCGGGGCGATATGAGGGCGTCGAAGCCCGTTGAGAGCCGGTGACCAAGCAAGTGGTTCATACACAATGTACTAGGGGCATAATACACTTTAGAATTACAATGCCACTCAGAGTGAGTCAAGGGGCAATGACTAGTTAATAGCGAGACATACCCGCCAAGCCATAGTGTTGTTGAACGGACATATTTGGCTTTTTATAGAGAGGACGGTTACCAAGTCGAAAACCCACCAAGTTCTGGAACACTGCCGCCGAACCATTCACTGAAGCGGGATAAACCCGAACCACCCAGCTGGCACTACGAGAAGGTTGTTCAGCCAGCCAGAACGTGTACTGTTGGTTCCATGCTTCTACTCTGCAGTCCCGGGGCTGTTGCACAGCGTTTCGGCTTACGCGTGACTTGCCCGGCCTGCTCTGTCTTTTATGTGATGACCAGGTGTACTGGGTTGTGCTCAAGATCCTGGATCACCATGCTGCGCCTCCTAAGGGAGTCTAGTATAATGAGCTAGATTTGTGTATGTGCTCGGCAATAAGAGTGCTTTTGGAACAAGCCTGCTCATTGGTTGTTTCACGATAGTGGACGACATAGCTCCGACGCGGTGGCTGCTCAAACACTACTGGATAGACTGGTGTGTAGCGCTGCACTCTTCGGCACATGCTTTCCACCTTCAAAGTACTGTTGCAGGATTGGATCGCTTCACCATCCGATCTAGCTATCAGCGAACAACCCCTGGAAATGGGTGCATCGGCCCACGTACCTTAATAGCTGCATCACCTCTGATGGTCACATGACTGAAAAAGTTACTTCGACTACCAACAAGGCCCGCGTCGCTTTCCAGAGACTCAACCGTCTATGGAAACGATGGTTTATCAGTCTGTCAATGTAAGGCAGGGTGTATAACGCTGCGAGAAAGGCGGTATTAATGTTTGCTTACAGACCTGGTCAGTTCACAACGGAGATCAGACGCTTGGCCGTGTATTGCTCACTTGTATTGCAGAATGCTTATCCCGTGTGGTGGGGATACCGAGTTAGCAATGTTGAGGTTCGTCATTTGTTCTTTCGCAAGAAGCCCTTCCACTATCTTAATAGAGTACAATGGAACAATGGTTTATTACGAGTAAAAAAAGCATCGCTTAACAAGTCCCGTGGGATGGAAATTATTGCGGAAAGTAAATTGCATGATGAAGTGAAAAGCGTTGTGGTGGACTCACCATAGACTTATGTGGAATAGCGGAGATGTTCGCGTATTAAACGTATAAATCCACAAATCCATTGGTTAGGCGTTTGGCAAGACACCGTTTGATTGCGTTTTGTAGCCCCTGGCTAACAAGTCATAAAATGAAATGTAAGTGAGACAATGCATCGTCAACACGTTTTTTAACTATCGCCAGATTAGGAGCAGAGACGACATAATTAGGGAGAGCGTTCCAAGGCTGGCACACGCTGAGAGAAAAGAAATTTCTACGGCATTCAAGCCGGCTATACTGAATTGCCAGTTTCAGAGGGTGACCTCTTAGTTTAGTGTTGTGGTTCAATTCCAGCAGCGGACGGCAAATGTGGTTTGGGTTCTTCAGAATCTGGTAAACCATTATGAGATCCCCCCGCAAAAGCCGATATCGACTGCTGTACATTCCTAGAGATTTCAGTCTAAGCTGATAGGGCAGATGAAAGAGGCCCCTGACGTTCTTGGTTGCCTTTCGTTGAGGAGTCTCGAGAGCAACAAGATCCTGTTTCTGCCACGGCTTCCACGCCTGAATAGCATATTCTACGTGCGGTCGCACGTAGGCGTTAAGCATTTGGGGAAAGATTGAGGGTTCAAACCGACCGAAGGCTCTACGAAGAAGGCCGAAGTGTTGATTTCCGGTTCTCGTCGCCTTCTCTGCTTGTTTTGAACACTCGAGATATCTCTGTACCAATACACCCAGGTCACGCTCCTGAGAAACCTTCTGCAAGGTGTGGTCTCCAATCTTGTAAGCACTCACTGGCTGGTGACGCAGATGCATCACTTTGCACTTAGCCATGTTCAATTGAAGCTTGTTCCTCTTTGACCATTCGTAAATGCAATCTAAGTCATGTTGGAGCAGATCCTGATCTGGCTTGTTACTAATCGCCCGCCATATCTTGACGTCATCGGCGAAAAGCAGGACATTTGAGGAGCTGACCCCTGCCAGGTCGTTGATAAACACCAGGAATAAGCGCGGTCCCAGCACTGAGCCTTGTAGGACACCACATTCCACCTCAATCGGGTTAGAGAGTGATCCCATAACACATACTTGGAGCTCCCGTTGGTAGAGGAAGCTGCCAATCCAACCAAGTACAGGATCTCCGATTCCGTAACTCTGAAGCCGTTGAAGTAGGATGCGGTGATCAAGGCGGTCGAAAGCTTTGGAGAAGTCCAGATAGATGACGTCTACTCCGACCCCATCATCGGCCACTTCGGTCCAACTACCTCGTGCAATAAGTAGGTTGGTGGTGCATGACCGGTGTTGACGGAAGCTGTGCTGCTCCGGTACCAAGATGTTGCATTTTCCAGGTAGTCCATTAAAGCCTCAGCGACGACTGCTTCCATCACCTTCGCGAGCACAGGGAGGAGAGTCACTAGACGATAGTTTGCAGGATCTGGACGGCTACCGCCTTTAAAAATAGGGGTGATAATGCCACACTTCCACATAGTGGGGACTTGTTGTTCATCAAAGCACCTTTGGAAGAACTGTGACAGTGGTTCAGCTAGCTTGTTGGCCACAGCCTTCAGTGCCTTCGGGCGGAGGTTGTCTGCTCCCGGAGAACTATGCTCACGCAGTGAGAGTAACTTCCTTAGCACAATTGATGGGTTGAAAATTACATTTGTAAACAAAGGTGTCGGTAATGAGCTTGATATTATGGGACAGGTAGATGTTGCGAGTTCGAAAATTGGGGCGTATTGTAGCCGCAGGGCATTAGCTGCTTCTTCGGCACTTTGTACTCTACCGTGTGTTTGCTTACCTTGGCTAGGTCATATCCATTGTATGTCCATCGACTGACCTCGATATTTCTCATACGCCGTCGCTGCACCAAGTTGGGTGAAATCACGAGATGGCCAGTTGATGACAGCAATAGTGTCCCGAAGAGTTTGGCTTAAAGACAGCTATGTTGGCTCGTATCGTCTTCGTGGATGGGGGTTTCAGAATGGTCCACACTAATGGTTGGAGACCATCAACCATGGTAGTGGCGCAGTCGGTCGCTTCACTGCATTCGGCTTCTTGCATCCAACTGTTAATTTCCATTACATCACAATTGGTTTAACGCATTTCTTGATTCCATCTTCGTTGTATTCTGTTTGGATGCAATTTAAATTTTTGCTGTTGTTATTTATTGTTACCCTGGCTAAGAGTAGTGGCAACTGCGCCCAACGCACTTAGGTGACCGGATCATAGTCGTTCACATGTACTGAACACTTGGGAGACTATTGAAAGACACGGGACAATATCGATTTTCGCTGTTTACTGTCGGTTACTTCCTTACCATTTCATTCAATTCATTATTCTTGAATCCTCATATGTCATCATCAATACACGCTAGCCGAGGGTGAGAAACACACCTCAGCTTATGTTCCGCAATACAAAAAATAAGAAATTTAACAATACAGACTAAAGCTAAATATATAATTGTGCATAGAGTTTGCAATCCTTGTTGGGGGAGGGGGTGGAAGTTACAGGGGAGGGGATGCACAAAGAAACTCACAACGCTAACACCACCGAGGTCGGCTCTTCGCCATGTCAGCTAGTGTATCCAACCAAACGTGTTCATCGTCCTTCGGACCCCAGCCCGGCAGTCGGGATACACCAAACGACGATAACTTCGAATGCGCACAAGTAACCGAGGAAGATCTCCAACATGTCATTTACCTAGCACGCATGATGCTACAGGCAGGATGCCACGAGACCACTGGAGGGTGGGTGGTTCATATTTCCTCTAATTTCAAGTTTTGAATGTGGGGTCTGACTTGTTGCAACAAATCTGTTTCCCTTCCAACGAAACTCTATCAAATTCATCTGTTTTACATAACTTCGTCACAACTATTGCCATTCAAGAGACCGCTGAATGTCCATATCGTTCCGTTGAGACACATTATTGGCACGTATTCTTTTTCGAGCCCTTTGGGACTTGAACTCATGATCGTTCAACTTGTGGCCAGAGAAATGCGCCACTGGGCCTTGAGTGATAGTGGCTACATGCGCCATCCATCGCTGTAATCGTTACTTCTTTACGGCGTGCATAGATGCCCTCTGGAGGCTTTACTTTTCTCACTGAACACCCACCTTATAACATTATAAGCTACTCGTATTGATCGTAGTATATCACCACGACGTAGATGTCTATTTGAATCTGGATGCTACTAACCTCAAAATAGACAGATTTGCAAAGTAACTAGCAGGGAGCCTAGAAGTGCCTTGAATTAGTTCCTTACACTTGGATTGTCATGCACTCATTACCAACAGGAGACTGCTGGATGGCCGTTTCTTCCTATTGGGGCTTGTCAACGGTGCGCATATTTCTCAGTCCTACCGGGTTCGAATCCATGACTTTCCTCACACCAGTCAGCAGCTGAAGTCAACTATGCTATGGGCACGGCGGCGGAGTGTCGTGGCTGACTACAATCCTTGATAAGGCACGGTAGACTCTTCGTTGCCTACACATTACTGTCATGCAAGGGTCAGAACTAACCCCCAGAGTCACAGCTTCCCTCGATTAGCTACTTCTTATGTTTTTGCAAACAGACTTTGGCGATTGCTGATTGTTAGAGACTAGTGTATGGATTCTTTGTGTCATGAGAAGGTTCGTCGCATCCAAATTGAGCCACAAAGCCACCACACATCGGGAAAAGCACCGGAAGGCCATCTGGCAGAGAATCGTCAGTAGTGCGTATTGGAGCACGAGCCGCGTCATATCGCCGTTTGTAATCACTTACAGCGTTCCACCGCTGTCATTGGCTCAGTGGGTTCGGTCTCAGATTCCTTAGAGTAAGATCATGGGTTCGACTCCAGCGGGGTTGTTGGAGATGTGCGCTGTTGACAACTCCTATCAGGATGAAACGGCCGTCTAGTGATTTTTCGGATAATCTGTGCTTTTGTCTGAACGTGACTGCGACGAATCTACTCAACATTTGTCTGTGTTTGTGCACTTGTCTAAGCAGTATTCTGGTGAGGTTACGGTATACTTGTTTTTTCGGTGCAAGTTCTCTTTGGTTGTTGCTTAAGGACCTTGTAGTGATTCATCACAGTGGAGGTTGCGTTACTTTTAGAGCCCTAGATTCAGAATCATACAGTTGCTCACTGACCGTTGTCCACAGGATAAATCGTTATGTTTGCGGGTCTCTACTCCGTATTCTTCAAGTCAGAGATTTGCTCTCCACAGTGCTGTAGAGCGTATGACGCTCTGTGTACACTATAACTGTAGAGATCACTCGCGTCAAGATTGTGAATGCTTATGTACTCATCAGCTGGATATGATTTCTTACTTTTTTGACTGATGAAGCCGAAGCAAGCTTTTGCGGGGGGATCTCATAATGGTTTACCAGATTCTGAAGAACCCAGACCACATTTGCCGCCTGCTGCTGCGATTGAACCACAACACTAAACTAAGAGGGCATCCACGGAAACTGACAATTCAGTATAGCCGGCTTGAATGCCGTAGAAATTTCTTTTCTCTCAGCGTGTGCCAGCCTTGGAACACCCTCCCTAATTATGTCCTCTCTGCTCCCAATCCGGCGATATTTAAAAAACGTGTTGACGATGCATTGTCTCACTTACATTTCATTTTATGACTTGTTAGCCAGGGGCTACAAAACGCAATCAAACGATGTCTTGCCAAACGCCTAACCAATGGATTTGTGGATTTATAAGTTTAATATGCGAACATCTCCGCTATTCCACATAAGTCTATGGTGAGTCCACCACGACGCTTTTCACTTTATTATGCCATTTATTTTCGCAATAATTTCCATCCCACGGGACTTGTTAAGCGATGCTTTTTTACCCGTAATAAACCATTACAATTTCTAATGCCCCTAACAGCTTTTGGTAGTTTCAGGATCCAAAACGACGAACTATTGGATAAAGTGAGCCGCAGACCAAGATGATTGTGATTCTCAGAACGCTGTGTGATTTGACTTTGCATGACACACGGCCGAGTACTTTCGTGTTGATCCAGAGATGATATAGCAACCATCATAGCAGTTTCACTATCTGAAAAGTCAACTCGGTAGAGCACATCAATATCTCACTTCAAGACACTTGCAACTCACCTATGGGGTTGTGAGTTGGGGGATCATCTCATTCCGTTACTCACTGTCGATCAGAAACAATGGGTGTATGATAAATCAGTCCGTAAGTTTCACGTCACGGTGTGTCTATATGATTCCACAGTCGACTTGCACATGTGCAAAAGCGTTAATGAGACTCTCAATTTGAACAGAGCCCATAGGATTCAATCTGGTCTTGAATAATGAAACTTGCTTTCGCTTACCTTGTCTATAATATTTACAGAAGAGTAATAGGGGGAGTTGAATGGTATAGGTAGAAAACCGTCCCACATAGACTCACTCAGACAGCTGCCACACGCTCGCAAAAGCACTGTACGCGCGTTTCATCCTTTCGGGAATCGTCAGCAGTGCGCATTCCATCAAACCCTGGTAGGTCTCGAACCCGCAACTCGGCGCTATATCACGTCTAGTAACTTATTCACGATGGTTGTTGCCGTCCCCCGTAGCTCAGTGGTCTCAACCACGGACTGGCAACAGTCAAGTTGCGGGTTCGAGCCCTACCAGGGTCTGATGGAATGCGCACTGCTGACGATTCCCGAAAGGATAAAACGCGTGTACAGTGCTTTTCCGAGTGTGTGGCGGCTGTCTGAGTGAGTCTAGATGTGACGAATTTCTACTTAGAATATTTAGTTGGTTAACTTGAATATCTCGTGTGTGACAGTCTTTGGCAGGAGGAGCCTTGTACTTCATTCCCGATGCCAACGCATCGGCAAAGTAGAGACCACAGGTTCACTTCGAAGCGGCTACTTAGGTCTTCTCGGATTACCTCACTCGACTGGCGATTACTCCTTCAACGTGGAAGTATGCTCACTTAACATATTGGCACTGTTGACGGTCTTGTGCTCCTTACGTAGGGCAAGCAGCTGAGAGTATTATTGTGTTCATCCGAGGCTTGTTCGGCCATTTTACAGCTTGTTGATCTCACAAGGTATGCCCTTGCTATTTCCATATTCAACTAAGCGTCCTTTTTATGCGGTTGTAAAGTCTGAATCATTGTTTATAAGATTTTCATGGGCACCGATCATGAAGTCAGTGTGCGTAACTATAAAAATTGTTTTCCGGACCTCGAATAGTATCAAAATGGTTGAGTTCTTAATTCCAGATGGGACAGATGCGTCCTATTGGAACCTTTGTTATGTTGGGATATATTTTAGATAAAATTTCTCTACCCCACGTTCTCTACTGGTTAGTTTGTTGCAGACCTCTACCTTATATGCCCTATTATTTGTGGTAATGATGCTCCACTATGTTTCTTCGCCTTTTGGGCTTTAACCGCCGTCCACTCAGTGACGTACGTGTAGTTATGGGCGTGCTAAACCGGCTAGAGGATGAACACCCACCCGTTGTATGCCACGCATACCAAAATCATCCGCTATGAGCTTATACTTGTTTGTTTGGATGATTTTGCGATGCGGATTGTTCCCTGTTGTCGCGTCCTGTGTAGGTTGTGCACTGTAGAAGACAAGTGCTGCTTGGTATTGGCGTCGTTCCCAATATCTCTCACTCGAGGCTGGTTAAACACTGCAATAATAATGGGCTCTTTCTATGACATTGATGCTAGCGAATATGTGGATCAGACTTATGCTTGATACTCTCTTGTCAACATTGCATAACCGGTGCACTAGTTTATTTGGGTCAATGAGAATGGATCAAAGATGCTCCTCTGGAGAAAACCCAACGCTGCGCTGACAGGTAGTTTGCTGGGTTAACACAACTCATTAATATTTTAGAACCATACTTATTTGCACTCTCCATTCTCGGTGCTACCTTGCTTATCTGTCCTGCGCGTCTGCATTCCACCGTGTGTCTTCTTCATCGTTCTTTTCTCTTCTATCCCACTCGTGATCTATGCTTTCCTCAATTTCTTCAAATATCACCGTTCCCCACTCCCCCACTGTTCATTAGTAGCACACGATATCTCTCCCCACAAAGAGGCTCTCCGACTTTCGAGACTACTCCATGTATGCTATAGTTTCCTCTCCCGTTACTTACCATGTCCTCAATTCGTTAGCCTTCATCCGGGCCGACTGCTTGTTTCATGCGATCCCTTCTATTTATATATATATATATATATATATATATATATATATATATATATATGATGTCAGAGACGTGGATGATTTCTACTGAGCTTGACACTTTTCGAAATTCCCGCTCATCTCTGCTAACCAGCTGGATCACTCAACACAACATTCGTTGCGGACATATCTATGCTCAGGTGTTTGAAGTAGCGTTACTCCCTAGATCTTTGGAACAACTTTGTATTCTTAATTTGTCCGAAATGCAAAAGCATTGTCACGTTGAATGTCCATCAGATGGTGTGCAGTCCGCAATCCCAGTGTCAATCCGTGCTCTTTGTCATTGCACTACTCATTAGTAGTGCATTCCACCCTTCGCGATTCTGGAATTGAATCGCTATCTACCTAACGGAGGCATCTATCCCAACCCGGCTTCGTCGAACGATTCCCTTCTTGGGTAGGGTCCTGCACACTTTCAACGCCGGCCGTTTCACAACCGAGCCCTTTAAACTACAAGGTTGTGAAGGTTACGTTGCTTTTCCAGCTTAGGTCTCGTTACCGACATAGCAGTCCTGTGCCAAGTAATAAATAAATGGCATATTTCTCGACATTTCTAAACACACACCGATTACGTGGCCTGATCACTTTCTCCAACAAAATCGAATAGCGGAGAACGTTGTTGGTTTTTCAATGGTCCCAATGGTGTGTTAGAAGTGCTCTATCATTTAAAAGAGTAAAAGACGGAGAGTTTAAGAAGAAGAATAAATATAGGTATATCCGGCAGTTTAAGTAAAGTAATACGGCCGTGAAACCATCTCGAAACTCCGGCTCACAAACATGCATGAAGCCGGATCGTTCAGTAAACGGTAGCGCATCAGTAGTGACGGTGCTTCGATTTCAGCCACGAAAGTGGAAAGCGCAGGCATAGTGCAATTGTCCTGGTTCATGAAGGTGTTGGGAACCAAGGTACAGCCTTTCCTCTTGGACGATGCTTACCTTGCTAGTGGCTCCATATGTGTTTTTAACAACGTCTACTTTTCGGGATCCCCAGTTTTGAGAGTTTAAGCATCGTTACCAGGATCGAAAAGTTGGTGGAAGGGTATTTCGATGCCTTCTATTTGCCATCAACTTCTTCGGGTCCGTTTCACGACTTGTGCTATCACTCATGACCGCGATTGCAAGGGAATTCAATGCAAAGGGGTGTAGCTTCACCCAACAGAACATAAGCGAATCATCTTCAGGTTATTCTCCCCGTTATAACACACGGTTTACAACAGTTTAGGGCAAAATGTTTGCGCTACGCTAGGTCTCGACATACGGTGACACATTTTGCACTAACGTATTTATTCAAATTCTTACATACAGACAATTCAGTATGTTTTACTAGAAATTTGCTTCTACGGCTTTATCTCATCAAACGGATTATATTGCGGATAACAACGGAAATCTACTTATGCGCACCATATACCACAGAGATGACCCGTCTGTGCAAAACGTACTATTCTGCAGGACAACCGCAATTCACTTCGAGTGAGTTGCCATCTGGGTCTATCAGTTGATAGATTAAGTGCACTCGAAGACCATGGATCTTGGATAAGTACTCAGGACATATTTAAGCCACCATTATCCAGGGGTATTGAAACTAACACACTTAGATCTCTCATGCGCTTTTTGAACTTCAGCCGCGTTATCAATGGTGTGAGCTCCAACTGTTGTTCGTCCCCCATCGAATCGTTTCCGATCAATTTATTGATCTCCCCATCACTATTATCCATCTGGCGAAACAACGGATCTTTTAGGGATAATAAAGCAAGCGGTTAACAAGTCTTGCAGGCGAAAATAGTACAATCGGATTGTTTCTAAAAAGCACGTCACTGAACTTTATTTAAGTTTCTTACGTGTACAACACAGTTAGTCTACCGTATAAAGTGGTCCAGTAACGGGCTAACTCATGCAATGTAGATAGAGTAATGCAAAGCGAATTCGCCTCTTGAACTTAAATGATGTACAAGCGGAGTAGTATGCTATTGTCCACAGAATCCCATGTGCTTTAATGCACAGCCTCTAAGGGGTTGCGTTTCATTTCGTAACTGTAGTAAACGACTCTCCCTTGTTTAGTCCCGATACAAAGTTTCGATATTGCATGTCCACTTGCATGATAACTTCTCAACACTCTTAACCTGAAGACAAATTCCACAAGGTCACCGCTGCTAACTGTGCTTCTGCTACTTTGGCTTCACGACCTCAATAAATATAGTTACTCTAACTGAACCAGCTGGGACCATTTTGTGAGAGCCCATAGAAGATTGTTTTCGTACATCTCTCTATTTGCTACTTCTACCGTTCGCAGTCGTGGATATTTTTACCGGATACACTAAACCAGAGATTTCTTACTGTTTCTAGACATCTTATTTGCGGTGTCACAGTAGAGTCAAGATAACCTAAACCAGTAATGACACTCCTGCTTCTTTTGACTTGGAAAACTTTTTTACTAGATCAAAGGATGGGCTAGGTACACTTATGAAATCCTGTAAACTCTGGTTGTGGATTCTTTATCGACGTTGTCCTAGATTCACGCATGTTTAGCATAGTTCTGTCCCTTACTCTTCACGATTGCAATCGTACGAGCATTTTTGCTGTCTCTCTGAAGAAGCTCCCTTTGGTTGTCATTTGCAGTGCCAACTTTGGGGATCATTTCCCCACCTCTTATCGGATCTCTCTTTACCCCTACCCGTCAAAATGTTGCTATATCTTACTGTGGTGCGATGGTTCGCGTGCGTCAGGGATCCATTAAGCTATGCTGCGTGGTGCTTTGCACCTTCAGAGCCACTCATACCAGATTGTTTAATAGTTAGCAGCCAGACAAACAGCCTCCTGGTGCTCCAGGTTGGGAATTGTAATGAGAGTGGCTTCTTATTCCTTAAAACGGACACCTTGTAGTCTGCTGCCAAACCGGCTGCCTTGCGGTCGGGTTTTGGAACCAAATGCTTTGAGTGAGAACCCTAATCGTTCTCCTGTCGAGGCCTGGACAACCTGACAGTATCCTGCCCACGCAATACTATGCACCTTTTCTCAAACAATTTCCTGATGCTCTGGCCATCGTAGCGGGTAATCAACCGTGCCCTGTCTGCTGCATCGAGCAGGGTGTGTAGGGTTTTAGATGCTACTGCTCAAGCCTTCCCGTCTTCTTATTACCCTCTTACGCTTTTTCACCCTTATCGTCCCGTTCTAACCGCTTTTATATCCGCTTTTAACCCCCAATTCGGGGCTCACCCCCACCTTGCTTCAATAGGATTTTACCTTTTAGTTTCAACTCACATGTGAACGCGGAGCGTCGTTCCTGTCCTGTTGACAAGCCCATGTCTAACCAAGCAGTCAAACCCAGTTCATCGGCTTCCAGTTGGAGCCCCCGATCCTTCTCAGATTGGCATGCCTCAATGTACGCACATTGTTGCAGATCAGTCAACAGGCAGCACCCGAACATTAGAGACCCTTTCGATCGATATCTGCTGCCTATCGAAAACCCGCCTACAATACCCGAGCTCTGTTCTCACTCTGCAATCCCCTTCAGGTGACACTAGCAATGCTTTCTGATTGCGCCTATCCGGTGACGATTCAGTTTCGAGTACCGGCCAAACCGGTGTTGTCCTAAGTCCCCGGGCTGAAGCTGCTCTGGTTGATTAGATCCTAATCAGTAGCCGGATGTTTACGGACCGATTGCCTGGCTCGTTCAAAGCTTAGAAGTTGCGCGGGACTAACAGGGGTTTATTCGTCATCGCTGCCTACTCCCCCACAAACTGTAGCCATGACTCGGTAAAAGACGACTTCTATCGTCAACTGACCGAGCTCCCTCGCCACAGAAGAAGCACGGATACTGTTGCGCTGGCTAGGGATCTGAACGCTCAAGTTGGAAAATTATCCACTGATGAACTGCATCTGGGCGGCCAGCACAGTGTAGGCTCCCGTAATGATAACGGTGAGCGGTTACTTCATTTGTGTGAAGATGCTCGCTTATTTCTTGCGAGCAGTAATTTGCGACACAGCATCCGCCGAAGGGTGATTTTGCGCTAACCAGCCTTGGATGCTGGAGTGGCTGCGTTCAGAACTGTCGCTCGATTTGGAGCACGTATGTGGACGACGACCATGTACTTGTATGTGCTGACGTGCGGATGCGTTTGGCGGACGTCATTGACGACGCTGTGAGCGCAATGACACCAGTCAACTGGGGAAGCCATCTGTTCTGTTTGCGTATCGAAGTACGCTGACATGCGGGTTGGGTGAGTGGTCGCTGGAGACAGTTGTAGATCACTGGTTGCACGTTCACCAGACCTTACTAACAACAGATAAATCCTCATGTGGTAAGTCTAATAGCCAAAATGGATATTGGGTCTCTTTGCAGTCTCTGGAAGTTATCGACGCTCGCCGGCATATTCCGGCTGGAAGCGAACATAATAAAACTTGCAAAGAACTTCGAGCAAAACTCCGTGTTAGCCTGAAGAGAGACGGCGAATTATAGTGGTCACTTCGTACGTCAAAAATGGATTGGCCGCTGCCCTTGGTAATCATCGAAAGTTATTCCGTCTGATACGGGAATCGGGCAACAGGAGACTTGGGGTTAGTGAAACTATACGTGACAATAGTGGACAGACTATCCAAAACTTATCAGAAGGTTTGGAGCGTTGGACTGAGCACTTTGAAGAGCAATTTTATCTGTCGGAATTGTTAGATTTCTCGCCGGCCACTGATTTCTCTGCTCCCTGAGCTGTCCCTTTGGATCCACCCGCTCGCTCGGAAGTCGAACGTGCGGTCGGACTTTTGAACAAGGACGCGCTACCAGTTGCTCTGCATCCAACTCTCTCCACATTCGGTGCCCTGCTCTTGTTGATGATTCACTGGAATTAATAGCGAAACTGTGGGAGCAGGAAATTGTCCCAATCAACTGGAGCCGCTCTGTTATGGTTCCGATCTTCAAAAAAGGCTCGCTTCGGAATGCGGCAACCATAGAGGAAACAGTCTGCGCTCCATCGCCTCTAAATTGCTTGCCTCTGTAATTTCTTACTGACTGACTAACACTCGTGTAAACCAGGTTCGTGAAGAGCATGCCGGGTTTCGTCGAGGTCGTGGCTGCATTGACCACATCTTCACTTTGCATCAGTTGTTGGAACACCGTCACATATATTGGTGACCTACTGTTGTCATGTTCCTCGATATCAAAGATGCTTTCGGTTCGGTGGTCCGACGTGCACTTTGGGACTGTTTACTCAGGAACGATGGGCCTGAGAAACATGAAAATATTATCCGAACATTATACGCGCGTAGCTCGGGCAGAGTGAAAGCTTACGGCAAGCTGTCGTCGCCCTTCAATTTCTCCAGCAGTGTGAGACAAGGATGCCCGCTGTCACTTTTTCTCTTTAATTTCGCTATTGACGAAGTCATGGAAATCGCCTTTACACGACACGACTTAGAAGGTGTGGATCTGCTCCCAGGAGAACGACTTCTAGATTTGGAGCATGCTGACGATATTATCCTAATCTGTGACAGCTCCCAAACTTGCCAGGATGCACTGGACAGATTAGCACTGCCTGTCCTTCATTTCGGGCTTTACTTCGCACCCTCGAAGTGCAAAGCGTTCCTCCAAGATTGACGTGGAACGTCTCCTGCGCTGACCCTTGGTGGGGATCAGCTAGAAGTCGTTCAAAAATTTAACTAACTAGGAAATTGTATTAGCGCTCGTGTGATTGAAGATGAGATCACGAACTGTAAAACAAAAGCTCGATATGCTTTTGTTAACCTTCGCCACGTATGGCGCAGGTGCGACGTCACTGTCGCTCTGAAGGGTAGAGTGTACAATGCAGCGGTACCTTCAACCCTACTGTACGATTATGAAACGTGGCCCCTTAGAGCAGCGGATCTGAAGAGGCTAGTTACGTTCGACCACCGTTGCCTTCGCAATTTAGCTCACATCTGGTGGGAACACTGTGTGAATGATGCGCATGTTCGACGCTTTGTTTGTATCGCAAGAAGAACTAGCGAACCGCTCAGCACCGTCATTTCCCGCACCGGGCTCCTATGCCTGAGCCACATGTTGGGCATGCCAGTCCACCGACTCCCGCGACGTGCGTTGTTTGCGCGCCGGGGGTGTAGATGGAAGAAGAGGAGAGGTCGCCAAGTGATGTCTTGATCAAGAGGAATGAAGGCCCTTACTTCGAAGTTTGCCTCGGTTGGAGCCTCTCGGCTCTGGTTGGGGACCGAAAGACGATGATCACGTTTGATTGGATACACTTGTTATTATGACTAGGAGCGGACATCAATGCCGTTTGTGTTGTGGGTTTCTTTGTCCACCCCCCTTTGTTTAGTCTCCCTCTCCAACCGAGATCTCAATTAATACGCATTAGATGAATTTTTGTTGCATAGTAGCCGGCTGGTCGCTCCCGGAACAATGATTGTCCGTTACTGGTGACTCGGCCCTCGTGCCTCTGTTTCACTTTTTCTTTTCTTTTATATTGCGACACTATAGCCTAGGTATTTTACACCTGCAGCTAGTGTGTGTAATGAGTGTATGTTTACCCCTACGATGACAGGTCGAATCTTGATCATCTGCGTTACGTCATTGTCTTCAATTTGCACACAGTCGCCTCATTTCGTGTCAGTTCATTCTGTCTGTTGTGACTAGGGTGAAGCAACTAATCGGTTTATGAGCTTGTTTCATACAACATGCAGCGATCTAAGTACAGTATGGATAATCTTAGCCTTAGAAGAAGAGGAGCGTCTTCTTCACATCTCAAATATCTGGGGATTCCATCTTTGGAAGTGGGAAGATCGTTCGAGGTCTTTTAGGATGTGGAGAGTATAACACATTTCGTTCATACACATTGAATTAGCTTCAGTCGATCCGACAAAAGTTTGCTCAAGGCGATCCATCGGATAATATTCAGTTTTGGTCTTCTTGGTCACATTTGAAGTTAAGCAGCGCCGTCTGCTAAAGCGGTTTTTTATGGGTAACTTTATTTTTCTTCGAATTTAGCGACCACTCACAGTTACGGCTTAGCTTATTGCCTCTTTTTGCTCGGAAATGTTACAATCTAGGATCTTGTCCTGTCATACACGAACCAAAGCAGTTTGCTGATTCACTGGGACAGTAACGGTTGGAGGAGAACAACTGACTCTAATCGCTCCTAGGATACCGTGAAAAGCAAAACAAACATGGTCATCTGTCTGGAGCGCTTTTCTGCGAATCCATCACCCTCACGTAGCTTGATGGTAAAAAATAGCAACCGAAGTGAATCATCTCCGTTCCGTGGTCGAAACGGTTATCGATTAGCTTCATTGGGCGAAAATGTCTGACTTGCATAAACAACACGAAAACCCGGTTGCCTGTGTTCACTAATCTAAACACTTGTATATCGTAGTATCCCGCATCATGTTGCGTTACTATCAACGCACTATGGGTTCGCCGCCTTCCGAGTACGGAGCACACACCATGGCTGCGGGCAAAAATGCATTACACATGGTTGTTGTCTCCATTTGTAAACATCAGCTGCTAATGTGCACACCACGGCATTATTTAAATTATTTCTTATCCTCAATTATCGAACTTTTTCCGATTTGCCCTTATTGCAATCACCATCAGCATCACGCAAAGTTTTCATTTTTTTCTCGCATTAACCATGCGTCTCAAGAGGAGAAAAAAACAAACACACGCTTTCCAGTTTTGCTGCATTTGTGTACGCAGACACCATCCTTAGATCTAAATTGTCCGCAAATTTCTTCTTGTTTATCCATCGTACTTATGTCATCAGATCCATTTCATCATATCTGAGTAACGCAACCGTAAACCTCCAGATGCGGTACTTTGACAAGCGATCATAATTTCCGCGCAGTCTGACTACCGACACTCAATATATACAAGAGCTCTCTTGTATGCGGATTATGCAGTATTTGAACACCAACATGCTACTGCTACCAGGGGTCTACTTAGTTTGGGAAGCATGCGCATTTTACATCAGCACAAACTGACCTAATATAAAGTTGTTAGTTTTGGTCGTGAATGGCTGTCCGCTTTCTCACCGGGAGTGCACAGCTAATTCCCGGACAACCGGAATACGAACTGAGTGTATGTGCGTGAACAGTCCTTTCGGTGTTACCAATGCAAGCTGAGCGTGCGATGCGGTAGCTTCGAACGATTGGACCGTGCGCACACGCATAAATATGGCACATCTTACGTGAACTATTCTGAGGGCTACCAGCATAGTAGTTGTCACACCGCACCGTGAACTAATGGACCACGGGTGTAAACAGTTCTGGCCTATGACTCGTAGACAATAACCGTCTACGATGTCCGCTAGACCATCTTGTTTCTGCACGCATAGGTGGACTGTGCCGGATAGGGACCCCGGCGTTTTGACAAATGTTCCGGGATTTCGTTCGGATAAGCGATCAGGACATAAAGGACACATCTTTGGTCCAGAAATCCTATAATTTGCCGGGAAAGCCATAAATATGCCAGTGTTTGAAGCATTATCTGCGCTGGAATTTTCGGGTATACTGCAACCAGCATTAATTTATTAGCACATACCAGTCATTCATTTCCGCTGCACAGGTAATCTAGTTGCACTGAACCCCTAATTGAATTTCTCGTAATGCGCATTACTAAGTCCCAAACGACTGGCTTGTAAATTATGACGGTCCGACATTCCCCGTTTGCCCAATGGCATAAGCTGCCGACTGGTGGTGCAAGCCGCTGGTAGCCATGGGTACGAATTCTGAAGTATCTGATGCATGCGCACCACTGATGATGCCCAACAGATTGAATCTGCGGTCTAGTACCTTTCTGGACATGTGGATGACTATCAGATTTCGAACCTGCTGCGACGAATTCTCAATTACTTATCTGGATTGTATGAAGTTATTTCTGTAGGGATCATGGGCTTTATAAATGCACCTTGCTTTCTTAACTACGACCTGCGAAAAGAACGTAATATTCTTGTTCAGGCATTTATTATCGTCTTATCGCACAGCGATGTTTCACCCATATTTTTAACCTCAATGTATCATTTCTATTCTCCAGAGACCAGGTTGGCCGCAACTCCCCTGCTCAATATGCAGTGGACAACCACAGGACATTCTTGTTATTTGCAAGCAAAACATGACCATCATTGTTTACTACTAAGAACCAATCTATTCATTCAGCGAGAAAATGCGCTGGATTGAGAGCATTTTTAATATCATGTTGGGGAGACTGGACCCCGTCGATGCGTGTGTTTCGAGTCGTTTCTCTGGTTCTAATTATAATAGCGGTAGCTAGTATGCATGTAAGTGCTTCCGACGAATTTCGTCACAGTGAATGAAGAGCAGGAGTGATGTCATTGAGTGATCGGATGGATTAGTCACAATCTCAAGCTGGACCGGGATTCACTTTGAAGCGGCTGCTGGATGTTCGGTCACTGGGACTGCAGGTAAATGTTAGATGTTGCACCACCGCAACAATGCACATCGCGACTGGTTTCGTAATTGGTCGCACTTGTTCGGTAGGAATATCAGCACTGTGCCTCGAACCAAAGGCTCAAAAACTATCCGCTGAAACCTCTACTCCTAGGCCACAGAGCCGCGGATAACACCTGCCATAAAAATCAATCACTCATTGTTGGTTCCTTTAAGGTATTCATCTGGTGAATTGATTGCGACGCAATCTGCAGGGCGCAGAACACAGTCCGTAAACTGAATCAATTTGCTAGTCGTCTGCGGACTCGTACTCCTCTAGACCGATGAGTTTAGAAACTTTCTACACTTCAGATGTTTGAGGGATTAGTTAGTACCATGTTATTTTACTCGTGCACTCGGAGGTGCCCGTCACACCTGTTTCTTATATTTTTACCTCAAAGAGCTACTTGAAGAAAATTATCCGATGGTTATAAAAGCCTTGTTCGAAGTTATTATAGCGCGACTGGCTTAGGATTTTTCTTCAGTTAATGCGTGTACATGAATAAGAGTTTTTTCTTTTATACACCAATAGAGTGGAATTGACTTTCCTTAAGCAGTTGCGTGTACATTCCCAATTACGTTCTGCTGTCTCGTTTGCTGCATTAGACGGATTCACTTGGATGTAACGTAGGTGCTAAGCGAAGTGTGCTTTTTAAACTTGTTTAGCCTGGACGACATTGTTGACTCCAGTCGACTGGTGAAAGCAAGAATGCATCTTGCCACCATGACTCAAAAGCGATCGCCTTTTTAGCACAGTTGAACGAGTATCACTAAGTGGAAACCATGCTCGTTCTACAGTTTTTATTTTACACGTCCTCTGGTTACTCGTTTCTGGACTACAATTTGGTTTAGGCCCGCCGACTGCTCTTCTGTGGGAACTGGTGAATGACTTACTATTGAAGAGTAGCGTCAAGTCATCGCGATTCTATCTCTTGCGCCTTAATTGACTGGCTGTCCTCCCGCACGTTTCCACTCCTGAGATGATTCGGCTGCATAATCACAAACAGTGCAATATTACTGTGTTGGGATGTCACTTAAGTTTGTTGCTAAAGGACTATGCTTCTAATTTGAGTGACTTGCTCTGATCAGCGAACTTTGGCTCATGGACGACTAGAACTGACTGGCGCAAATTGTTTGATAATATGTGGAAACCCCTGTGCGTCTACTATAATGTTGATTGAAAAGGGCGTGCTTCATACTGGAAAATACGTGTGTTCTCCCAGTTGTTTGAATATATAGCTAATTTGGCCTCAGAGACACGATCTACTGTTGCGCTCTTGTAGTAGACCAACTTAATAATATTCACGCTAACCTGAAGATGACTTTTGAATTCGTATCGAATGGACGTCTTCCGTATCTCGTTATTCGCATGAGTCGCAGGGATAATGGGTTGATTAAACGATCTACAAACCGGAAGCCAACGTGGTCCTCGTGGTTCCTCTTCGCCTTAGTTGGGCGTCGGTCGGTCACGTGATTTTGTGTGCGTCGTTAGCCGGGCACCGTTCGCGTCTAAGTCACTAGCGCGCGTCTACCGTAACCCCTCTCGTGTGCGTCCGTTCCGAGGGCTCAGTGTCTACCCGAATACGTGCGGTTAGGATCGTTCTCACGCTCGCTCAATTTCCGTCTCACCAGCGCGTAGCCCGGGATAAGCTAACGCCATCAGGTCAGCGCAAATCCGTTAGATTGGCCAGCCTTCCAAGCCGTTCTCGTAGGCGTGCTCCAATCGTGCCATTGACAATCTTCTCAGCATCTACGCAATTATAATAAATACGTCACCTGCGACATATCGGCCCATCTCACAATTTCTTTTAAGTCGCTTTGGATATTGTTAAGTTCGGCGGTATACTGAGGTTTTGAGAACGAGTAAAATCCTTTAGATCATCAGCAAAGAACTAATGTTTGCCAAATTGTATAACAGAAACACGGTCATTTATATAGATTAGAAGGAGTAACGGACCTGAAACGCTGCCCTGTACCACCCCACTGGTGCCCAGACGAAGTGAAGAGATGTTACCATTTCTATCCACAATTTGCGACCTTCCTACCGGGTAATATTGGATCCAAGAGTGAGGCGGATTTGTCACATCGTACTTACTTTATATAGCAGCCTCTTGTGTGGGACTCTGTCAAACGCTTTTGGCAAGTTAAGGAAGATGACAATGCACTGAAGGCTTGTGTCGATTTCTTCCGTTAGGCGGTTAAAGGAGTCAACTTGACAGGTAACACACGAGCGGGACTTCAGAAATCCATGTCGTGAAGGTGACAGAAGTTGGTGCGATAATGAAAACGAAACCAAATGTTCCTTAACAATTCTCTAGCATGCGTGACAGAATGGCAGTGTGGCTAATGGGGCGATAGCTCCGGATGACAGTTTTCGACCCGGACTTATGTCTCGGTCTGACCATAGAGGTTTTTCAGCCTTCGGGATATTGACCATATTGGAGAGACAAAGAGAAGATATTCAATAACAGAAGAGAGATGTCATTCATGACGATGTGAGAGAGTAGGTCAGTTTTGCCACCTCTCCTTTTTCCCAATAATGCAGTCAACATTTCACTTGTATTACTACTATTTACAGCTCATTGTTCCTCCTGCATGAGACGGGTTTTGCTGTTTTATGTCCGACTCAATTATAAGACGTTAGAGTCTCAGTAATACCCTGAAGTCATGAGTACCTTCATATGTTCGAGTTCGCACTCGTATTTTCCGCTTGTCCTTTGCCTTGATAACGTGCTTATAAGAGGTTCTCGGATTATCTTAACTTTCCCCATGTATAAGTATTCAGACAGAATGAACAGGCATTTGGATGGATGTGTAGACATAGTGCTTGGAAAGCTACTGATTGTACTCCTTTCCTAACGTACCCCGCAACGTCTCTACCTGGAACATTCATACCTGTTGCAAGTAGATTTAAAGTCAGGTTGTTAAGCTGCACTTTTTAGACATTGTCTTTCATTCAAACAACTACCCGGGTGGGCAACACCCGCTTTCCAACTACCAGAATCGTTATTTCATAGTGAGAAACACCGCCTAGACTGCTATTTTAGCCTGAGAAGCGTGTTGTATGCTGAAGCACCACGTTTAGCAATAATTTTGAGAAAAAGAGTAAGGACACCATCCGCGAAGTTCTGCAGTTGCTTTTCTGGGCTTACTTTCATCTTTCTGATCATATGAATGATTCGGCTGCCTTCGGACATGTACCTCGTTACTTTACCCCCGGGTGTATTCGCATTCAGGACATGAGATGGCCGATCCGATAAACGCCTGCTGTGATGTGGATAAACACGATCTCATAAGGCTGATATTTATGTATGAATGCATTGCCGTATCAAAACAATAAGTAAGCGCCATAATAAATAAAACGAAGTGATAGGTAGTCACCGGTGAGCGCCGTGATATATGCCTACCGCGTACTACCACCGATAACATACTTTTTCCAAGGCACCTTAGTAACAAATAGAAGCAATACCGCAGTCAGATTTTCTCTTTATGGTCGCTCGCGGTACCCAATCAGCAGCCTAAATGAAACATATTTTAAACCCCACCACCCGATTTTTGATTGCTCCGAAAGCTTAAATGTCCACTTTCCATTTTTATTTTTAGAACACGTATGTTTTAATTTTTGTCTGCTTTCAAACTTACCAAGATCGCTGAGTGGAATTCATTACAACTGCACCAAGCCAGACAGCTATCGACACCTGCGTTCGTTGGAGGTATCGGTTTAGCGAGTCGGAGTACTGGTTAGGTGGAGGTAACCAGCAACGCTGCACGGTAAATAAAAGCCGCGAGCTAAGCGCGGGATGGTTTATTTAAAAAGTCCATAATACCAAATGTTAAACGACAGGTACGGCGATACCGATACATCCGTTTAGGTATGGGATTATATTCGAACCGGCTGCAGCGTAAGCGATGCTAGGTGAGATTCGTAGTCGGGAAAGGCGTGACTGTGCTCCGGGTTATACAGACAACCGTTTGCAGGCGGATACCTTAGATTCCATAGGTACATAGTTAAAGTAGTTTTATACTTTCACGACTAGCCCAAAGCGGAATTGTGTTGTCGCGACACATGTACAGCACACATTCCGTATTCCTGGTGACGGGTTCAATACCTTAACCAGTTTTCGCAAAAAGCCTCTGGGTGACGTTGAATACGTGAATCCAGTGTTTTGTATGACTGCGCGGACCACTGTTCAAGGACTTGTGCACGATAACAATATCGGTTGTTATGACCAGACGCAAGCACTACTTTTGTCAGCGGCTATGTTATTACGGTCGACGGGAACGACACTTGTACCACAAGACACAAGGGGGTAAATTGATCTGCTTGCCTTCTAAATACAGCCATCTCGAACGGCCCTGTTTCAGCTGTACTGAGGTTTTGACTTTCGGATTCCTCTGCACAAACAGAGGACAAAAGTCCGTTATATACTCTTTTACTTTTCTATATTTGTTCGCTAACAGTGTCGCTTACTCTACGTGACTGTGGGACACTTGTCAGTCACAGAGGACGGCAGTACTAATCGTGGTACTGCACATACACCTAAGTATAAACATCTTACTGGCTTCTGCAGACATGCTCTCAAGTTGTCTGATACCTTGGCTGCCGACGTTTTCCAAGTGCAACTAATTGCTGTGGAATTCAGCTTGATACCTATATTGAGTTGGCCGCTGGATATCATGGTTTACTGGAATACCACTGGGAGGCATTCATCCTGTTAGTAGCTGTGCCATCTCACTGATCACAGCCGGTATGTGTCAGTGCAACTGCAGACAAGTTCTCCTTATCTAGGCTTTACGGCAATGCAGTGAAGGTGATGCCAATCAAATTGCTTCCTTTGTTTAGAAATAAATGTCAAGACAGCAGGTGGAGGTGGCGGGATGAAACGGTTGTCGGATTTGACTGGTTCCTGTATCACTTGATGGGTGTGTATATCTGATTCATTGGAGCATGGATTTAAGGTATTGGTTCATGATGATTTCGGCAGCTGGATGCAACTCGTCAATGTGCTAAGGACCAAGAATCAGTATGTCGGTCTTTTGTTGAAGACTTCCAGGGGGTCTGATCCATCTTACTGTCCGTAGATGCCTACTGCCTAGATGCAGTCTCATGTGGAATATGCTATTCAGGCCTGGCAGCACTGCGAGATGTAAGATTCATCTCCACCGGATATTTGCAACGCAAAGCTACCAACTGATTCAAGAGCTTTCTCCACCTTCCAAATCAACTTGTGACCCTTAAGAACGTACATCGTTTAGTGCCAATGTATGCGAAACGATGTTATAGTGACATACTGCAAAATAAGGAGTCCCAACTACTTTTGCCACCGTCTGTTTCAATAGTTAGACAACACGAGTGTGAGATCCACCAGGTGAAGTTGGTCACGCAATCTAAATGATTAGCATATCACCGGAACGCTTTCATTCTGTGTGAGTATCAGTTATGGAATGCGCTCCAAAGTGTGTTGTAGCTGCCCATGCATTAGAAGTGTGCAAATAACCTATTGATACCGTCCAACTTACGTGTGTTACTAAATCTAACCTATGTATATCGGAAGATGAGCTATGTTGATAAACGATTCACCTCTGAGCATTTCCTGGCAGAGCCAATGCAGGCTTCTTTACGCGCATGCCTTCGTGTGCGCACTGTCATGAATAGTTTCTAGGCATTTTTGCGGATAGTTGTTCCACTCAGGATGAGCGGACACTCGGTCACTCTCTGTGGAGCTGAGTTACTGACAAACCCATATCATCTTTGATTTCCTCCACCCGGCAAACAGACATCTAGACAGCGTGAAATCCCACAACCTGACTGGTATGCACAAACAAGAAACGAACTGGCCAATGCTTTGCAGCTTCAATACCTCGCTTCAGTATCTTGCAGAGGCCGGAGGGCGCGAACTTCCTCCCCGTTTCTGTTACTTCGCTTTCAGAGGTATTCAGTATTTCCATCACCACGGAATCCATGCGAAATTTGCCATCCTTTCGTGTTCACAATCCTAATGAGATAGATGACATTTACCAGAATGCTCTTTACAGGTGGCATATAAGTTAGCCTCCAAACCGCCGGTGAGATTCTGTCAGAGCTACCTAGAGATAAACAAAGTTACACCACTGTGAAAGCGGTGGAGCACCACAGTTAATCAACATTGAGCTTGTCGTGCTGATTGTGAGAATTCCCACTTGGTAGTGAGGATTCCTGTGCGTTTCACTAGCAATTGAAGAAATCTTCGCTGGACAAAGCGTACACATGGTCCATCAAGCACATTATTCCGTCCAACACCACAATGTGCGAAATTCTGTAATACGTTGTCAGAGTATCCATAACTACTGTCAAGAGTCACAAGTTATACAACGGGCTTCTCATGAGTGTGATTTTGATGTGCTTGTGCAAGAGGACCTTGGGTGTTTGAGGGAGAGTGAAAAAGCATCAATGAAAGCAAACCAGTCATTCAGCCTTCTACGTAGAGCTTTCGGGAAGTTTGACTGCTCAGACTTTCCGAAAAAGCTTGGCGCATACGTGAGGATGCACGCGGAATATGCTATTCAAGCGTGGCAACCCTAGTAAAAGCACTACCTCGTCTCCCTCGATACTGCACAACGCAGGGCGTCCAAGAACGTCAGAGCTTTGTCCTCCCTTCCCTACTCACTTAGGCTGAAGACACAAAATATACAGCGGTCATTATTGGCGTCATAATGGCGTATTAGATCCCGAGAAACCCCAACCGTACATACCATCCTTTTTGAAACAGTCAAAACACATCTCTAAGGGTTCCTCAGTCTAAGTTGACCACGCAGTGCAGCCGACTGCATTGACGTCGAAATTTCTTCTCCCCCAGAGTGTCACAATCTGGAACCACCATCCCGGTAGATGTAATTAATGCCTCCACTTTATCCCTTCTCAAAAAACACCATGACGATACTTTGACACGTTTACACTACTTGATATAGCCCGTGATGATCAGATAATGGCATTAGTAAACAACAAACAGTGGACGACATCATAGCGCTCTACGTTGTCTAACTTGATTCACCCTAAGCGTTTGATCAACCAACTCGTTGTGTCCTGCTTTAAAATTTCCAGCATTGTGGCATTAACAACCCAATCTCCATTTAGATAAGTATTATTTTACATAAACCTCATGGTATCCAGAACCCGGTGCGACTGAAGTTGTGTGCTACATGTCACAAGGTACGGTGTCACGGCTTCACATATCCCCCGCACTGCTTCGCCGGTTCCAATATTACCTCGCCTATGGTATTAGCATGTGGTGAGCTACCAGGCAACTGCACGACCATTGATTGGTCCTAGATTGTCTACCATTTAACCTAGGGAGGTGTCGAGTGTTGCAGTCACGTCGTAGACTTGCTTACGTTTGTAAACTTGAGGCACACCACTTACAGACCAGTTCCCATAAGTGTGATTCCCATGGGTCTAGATAGAATGACCTCAGTTGTTCAAAACAGTCTGAGACAGCTTCAGAAATGGATAACGAACACGTCAGTCCGTTGTGAGGTGTACTGGCAACTTTTGTCCCATCTATCTTACGCACGATACAGGTTCCTTTATGCGACTAAAGCTTAGAACTCTTGGATGACTTGTGATTTCATGTTGCTAATGATCCCACAATTATGTGTAACGAAATGCGCTTAACGGCTATGCAACTTCTTGTTGAGAAACGCTAATGCACTCAGAATTTTCGCTGGGTGATACAGTCAAGCAGTGATCTTATATTTGTGTGTCAAATATTGAGTAAACGAAATAACACATATTGCCCAATACTGAGACTCAACCCCAACAGCAACCTCAGAGATAATCATCTGAAACTGAGTGGGCAGTGTAACTATGTGGTTTCGACGGAATTACTTTGCTATTCCCATACACAAATATTTTCATGCCTACCTTAATTATTCGCCTAAAGTGATGGTATCTTGCTTTTAGCTGCTTCTCACTGTGATGAGATTGTTGTGACTTGCCGTTAATGAAATGGTGCATCACGCGGATACATGGAAATTAATACATGGGGTGAGAGTCTTTATTTTTATTGAAAAATGTAATTATTGCGACACCGTTTTCAAGTCCACATCCAAATACAGTGAAATACCGGTATGACGAAATTTTGTGAACCTCATAAGTTAGTCTGTTTTGGTACAATTTCATTATTCGGAAACAAGTCAATACACGCGTTAATGACATACGGTAATGAGAAACGCTTTTTGCGGCTTTTCGATATGTTTACTGTTCTGTGTGACGGTACACAATGCTCTGGGCCGTATTTTTTTGAAGAAAAATGTGATCTTTTTCTGAAGATTTCCTGACACATTGAAAGAGACATAGGCATTAAGTGCTTTCGCCTTAATGAAAAGTTTGTTACACTGGCATCCATTGTGGCGATATTATACTGTGCCAATTTCCCGCCACCACCATGCAGCGGGGCATTCAAATCAAACGTCAGTTTACCAACAATATGTCATTATGTCAACTTTTCGTTGGTACATGCTTACTTTGATGATAGGCATATCTTTTGATCTTGAATTTGTACTCCGTGCATCTTACGTGTATTAACGGGAATTTGCTCGTTTACCCTAATAATACATTGCTCACTTTCATCCCCATGAAATGTGGAAAGCTAACAGCCTGTAGATTGAAAAACATTCATTCTAGTACTCACATTGGTAACCTAATTAAAGCTGTTTCTATGTACAACGCAATATTCGCCTCACAATATATCTCCAAGAAACCGGTTTGACTAGTATTATACCCCGCAAATCCAAGTGAACTATACCATGTATAAACACAGGTGTGCAGCAGCTCCTTGCACTTTGTTGTCAGTTGGACAGTTGAGAGCAATCGATGCGTTAACACACCATATGTAATTTGTCTATTATGACAAGATGTCAGACGGCATTCAGTAGTTTGTCTTAATTTTCTGTCTGAACGTTGGTCTTGTCCGCTTGAAGCGCTTGTGTTCGAGCGCTCTCCCTGTATGTGTATTCCGTTTTCCTTGCCATATACTGCTTACAGTTTTGCCTTGATCGTTTGTGACTGTTCCACTATCAAAAACGTCAGAGGTGATTAATCATGGGAGCGAATCTTACCTCATGTTAGCATTTTGTGCTATTTTCTTGGCTGTGAGGAATCAAATAGAATTGTAGTGAGCCGATCAGCTTTCTCGCATTGTGATCATGGTCGAACTGCAATAATCCCGAGGAACAAATCATGACACATTATCACTTATTTTGGACGTCATTGAATTGCTAGCTATTAAGAATCGGTCCCTATCCGTAATGTGCTAGGCTATTTAACAGAGTTTCATGTGAACTGCTCCCTTCACAATGTTCAAAAGAGCAAGAATGAATCATAGTTGCTAGTATAAGTTAAACTCAGTCATTTCGGATATCCAGTTCAACTGTTTACATCCGTTACATGGAATGAATGGCTTGCTTACAAACACAACCGACGTACGATGTTACCGGTGAAATTCAAAGCGGTCGAAGGACATTGATATTAAGTTACTGCTTACACTAGTAAAATATGGTTCTTTCTCGCTCTTTTGAAATTTTGAAAACCAAAAGTTTGCATGAATTATATAAAGTAACATTACCCGATTTATTTCGATCTTTGGGCAAGTTGGTGGAAATGCGTTATTGTACTTCACGTGAGAGATTATATTTGAATGTTTGAATGCTTGCGGACTTCCACTTACCCGCATCAATTTATAGAGTTACTACAAAAATAATTTATCAGTCAACACTCAATACTTGTGACGATCAACTAACCACTGTTTAGCGCATTATTGACCTAAAACGTTCGAATAGGATGTGTGGACCAGGTGCTGGAATTTTATATCCTAGGCGTCTTACAATAGTCGTTATCTTTCTTTGCCATTTATTGCGAAAAACGTGATGAACAACCAGGAAGCTGCTTATGAGCTGCATGTTGCCGGAGTGCTTCAACGGTCAGATGTCGATGAAGCCTGAGAGGTGCATATTAGCTCTGTCCACTAGCACATTAACTTACCCTCAACTTGAGGCTTCATCACTGAGGTTCAATTTCTCGGTTCCACGGAATATTTACAACAGAACAGGAATTAAAGCCCAATTTTAACATCTTCACTAACAACTGTCCAGTTTAGAGAAGACATCAGCATTACGCCGGTACGCAGTGCATACGCTTCGCTACCGCGCAATCAGCACCGGTCGCACGTGGGCTAAGGATACTGCGAGGGCCGCCCTATCCCTACGCATTCTCGAACCCGCTCCCTCAGATTACAAAGCCCGCTTGTGATCCTTAAGGATACGGACCGGGTCCAGTTTAACACCAGTCAGTAAGAAGGTAACTGGTTGATTTAAGGTTAGCATGGTAGCTGTGCCAGTCATTTTCGTGTTAGAGAAATGGAATCGCAGAAGTCTAACAAAGGATAACATAATCCCTGACGCAGCCGCTACGAAACGGTGGTATTACTACTGAAGCAAGATAAGGGATCACTAATTGTAATATTAAAAAACACCAGAAAAAATTAAAATCGGGATTTGTGGTTGTAGAACTATAGCGGAGATTCGCTCTTGGCGATCTCAACGCCCCTATATATATGTATGGCCTACCGAGATCGCATAACGAAGACATCCCTCCATGTCAAAAGGTTGGTCCGATAAGTAGCGAAGCCTATCACGCCTATCAGGAAGGAAGTAATCGAATATATTCTGAGAGGCAGTTTTGACTTTGTCCACAGATTACAGAGTTTAAAACTAAAGAGAAGACGTTATTTTTTTGGCGTCTACTCATTATTCACGAAAGTCCCCTTGTAAGAAACTTCGGACATAATGGTCAGGTACGCCGAGAAAGTTGGATTCCCAGTGGCTTAACTCATTACTCTTACTATGCATAAAGAATATTCAGTTCCTGATTCAAAAGATACTCTATATAGGCAAATCGACAGCATAGCCATGGGCAGTCCACTGCGAACAGTTTTAACTGATATATCTACGGACCATCAAACTAGCGCCATCCACAAAACCGTGCACTTTATAGCTGGTGTATGGGTAATACATTCGTTATGGTTGACATTGCTCAAGTGGCGGCACGCCTAGATATGCTGAGCAGGTGTATCCCGTGAGTAAATTCACGATTGAAAACAAATTCGACAGCGTCTTCTATTTGTTGGAAGCTAACTTACAGAGAAACCCAGACGGTATACTAGTTCATTTGGTGTACAGAACACCTACATGTTTAGAACAATACATCAGCTTTAATAGCTTCTGTTCTATGAACTACACGTGAACTTTATTTTGTGCCATTTTTGCCAGAGCTCGTCAAATTCGCTCTCTGGATTAAACCGAAAATGACTTGGAACACGTCACCTCGATGTCACAAGAGAACAGATATCCCGGGCATACTGTAGCACTACACAGGAACTTACAGCTCAAAGGGAAAATGTATTCCTAACGATATCATTTAAAGGAGACCAGGTTGACAGGATATTTTGGTATCGTCTCCGCCGGTCTACTAAAAATATTCTTATGCGGTTGGCATTGCACCAAGTTAGGAGGTTGCTGTGCAAAACCAAGCTGGACAGACTGAAAACTCAAGTTACCTCTTTACTTATACTTGCGATAGAAAGCACAGTTGCCGAATTGAGAGAAGCTTTTCTGCAAGAATGGCAGATCGCGCTTCGCATAACGGTTGCAAATGGCCCCGAGCTATCCACTAGAGCGATTGCCAGCCAGATACTCAATGGCACGTGCATGCCAAAACCCATATGGATCGTCTAAAGAAAGTAGAATACAATCTAACACCCTGCCTACTTCTATTTACTGAAGTTCCGGCGATTTGGTGGCTTAAAACAAGTTTATGCAAGCAGACAGACTTCGTAACCACCCTCGACTTACCCTGACGAGGCCAACTATTGTCCTTTATTCCAACCGAAGCCTAGTAAGTTTAATGGTCTTCGACAGCTTCGAATTTCACTAGTAGCATTGCATGTCGATTGTTTTTGTTTACAACACAGTCACTCCACACAATGTAGACAGCAAAATTGAAGTTACAGATTTACTGAATTCAGCCTATAATTTAAAGGTGTGGTTCTCGCTCACTTCTATAAAACCGAGCGTAGTTTGGGCTCTCAAAATATCTTGGTAGAGCCCACTAACCTTCTTATAAATTGTTGAAATGTTCGGGGATCGAGGTGTAAATTTGGATGTTTAGCTGTTCTGTAAGTTGAGGTTGCTTTGCCATGCTTAGCAGCAGCAGCAGTACAACTTCCGGGACGCACTTCGCAGAACTTCCTGAGCTGCTGATATGCCCAGGCCATTTTTGCCCAAGTGCTACTCTGATTGCCATACTTCAATGAACTTCCATGCTTGCCACCTTTTCGCTCTTCTAGAGATTCTATTTCCTTCCGATCTAGTTGGCAGTTTTTATCATCCATATAAACAAACATTATTGATATCTGATCATGATGATAAATAGCCGGTCTGGTTTCATGCAGCCTTATACTAACCTTTCTTCCTCGACAACCTACGTAGTATTTGTCGGAGTATCGGTAGTAGCCCTGTAAGTTGTACCCAATATTCCTTCTTTGTTAAGTTTGTTTTTAAACTATAAAATGTTTACTTGAGGTTCTTCGCAGCCAGCTTCCAAATCAGATACTCGTCCACATGATCGGAAAAGCACTAGACTGCAGTTTCAACCTGTTGGGCATCGTCAGTAGTGCGCATCCATCGGATTCATCAGGATTCGAACCCATGACTACCAGCGGCTTGAACCACCTGTCAGCAGCTTATGCCAATGGTCCACGGACGACAGCATCGGACCGTCATGATTTACAAACCAGCTGTGACATAGTGCGTCTTATCCTCCACCGCCATGCAAGTTACGAACGTTGCAGAGGACAGGGTTGGTCGCGAAAGACGACGTCCACTAACAGTAGCTATGTACGACACAGCAGTTAGAAACTATTAGGGCGGATATCTTTTGATGTACTCATGAGTAAGGGATTTTGATATAATTAACTGAGGTTTTTCGCAGCCAGCTTTCGATCATGTGGACGACTATCTGATTTGGAAGCTGGTTGCGAAGATCCTCAGTTAATTATATCAAAATCCCTTACTCATGAGTACATCAAAAGATATCCGCCCTAACAGTTTCTAAATGCTACTGTTAGTGCACCTCGTATCTTTCGCGACCAACCCTGTCCTCTGCAACGTTCGTAACTTGCATGGCGGTGGAGGATAAGACGCGCTATGTTACAGCTGGTTTGTAAATCATGACGGTCCGATGTTGTCGTCCGTGGACCATTGGCATAAGCTGCTGACAGGTGGTTCAAGCCGCTGGTAGTCATGGGTTCGAATCCTGATGAATCCGATGGATGCGCACTACTGACGATGCCCAACAGGTTGAAACTGCAGTCTAGTGCTTTTCCGATGATGTGGACGACAATCTGATTTGGAAGCTAGCTGCGGAGAGCCTCAATTAATTATATCACTATCCCCTACTGAATACTGAATACTGGTTCGAAACAGTGAGTAGAGCTTTCTCTGTGTAGCTGCATCATTCGTTGCTCTTGGACATATACTCCTTATTTATCGTTCCGCTCTCTAAATTTTGCCTCTGCAAAGTGTTTGCCAAGGGGCTTCCTAAATTCCGACACTGTGTTCGCCTCTACTATGTGCTGCGGCAGGTCGTTCCAGACATTCACCACTTTGCGTTCGAAACATAGTTGGTGAGCGACCCGCTTCAGCTCCGGTACGATAGGTTTATACCGGTGTCCTCGCGAGCAGCTTGGTGTGCGCAGATGAAGCAGTTGTCTCAACATGGGGTAATCACTCAGATGTAATCTCCGGTGCGTCATGATGAGGTCAACCCTCAGTCGACGATAAGCTAGGGTGTACAGCCCTAGTTTCTTACATCGGTCTTCGTATGGCATACCTCGTAAGTTGGGAATCAGCCTGGTGGCTACATGCTGAACTCGCTCAAGCTTTTCTACCTCGCCCCGGGTGATGGGACAATACGCGGGATAGCCGTACTCTAGCATTGGTCGTATTAGCGAAACGAAGACACGAGTGGCAATCTCTTCGGACCAAGTGCTGAAGCTGCGCCTGAGGGCCCAAAGCATCCGAAGGCTGTTTTGGTACAGCCTATTCGTGTTGTCAATGGACTTTAGGTCGCAGCGTGAGAGTACACCGAGGTCGCGCACGAAAGGCGCGGGATGCAACGGTTGACCAGCCACTGTGTACGTTCGGCTGTGCTCACACTTACCCAACCTCATAAATTGCGACTTGGTAGGGTTGATTGAAAGCTTAACCTCTGCAGACCACGTGGAGAGGCGATCGAGGTCCTGCTGAAGTAAATCACAATCATTGAGTGTGCGGATTACTCTCCACACCTTCAACTCATCTGCAAACAACGCACAAGGTGATTGGAGTAGTTGAGGCACATCGTTTACATGGATCAGAAACAAAATCGGCCCCAGTACAGTGTCTTGGGGCACGTCACTGCTCGATGGATATCAGTCGGTTAGATGGTTGTCCACCTGGACCCTCCTCTTTCGATCAACAAGGAAATTCCTGATCCATTTGTGCAGCGAACCACCAACACCGCACATCCTCAGCCTGTCAAGGAGCACTGCATGGTTAACCTTGTCCAAAGCCTTTCTGAAGTCAATTTAAATGACGTCGACCGACTAGCCTTGGTTCAGCGGTTGTAACCATTCGTGCCTCGTCAACAGCAGGTTGGTGATGCACCAGCGAGCTTTCAAGAAACCATGCTGTGCGAAGGTTGACAGGTTTTTCGACTGGAGAAGCCGCAGAAGGCTCTTTTTAGTATATGTACCGCCGAAGCCGTGAGTATATAAAATGTTTGCCTAATCTCGTTTGCGTTTACTGTTAGGCAACCTTGATTCCAAGAGTCAATAAAAGCTTCGTCACAGTTGTAGGCATTCCGTTGATGTAGGACAGTGATGCGTGCGCTTCACTTCTCACCTATTCGCAACATTTGAAAAGGGTGCCACATGGACTTTTATCGGAATATGTTGTGAAAACAGGGGACAAATACCACATAAAACAAACAGGAAAGTAAGGTTGGAACATGGCTGCATGAACACAGTCTAGCTATTTATCATCACGATAAAAATTCAGTGGCGCCGGTCCATCTGGACACCAGGGATTATAGAAAGCAAACATTCTCGTGTTAGCAGAAGGCCGACGGTCATGTTAGTTCATGGGAGCAGAACGCGATCAATAACATTTGTCTTACGAGACTTTGTACAAGCTGGCGGGAGCTGTACTGATGGTGTTGTATAGCATGGCAACGGAACATTCGAAAGCCACTCACTCAGCTGGCTGATCAACTCAAGATCCACCACTAACCAAATGATGCGCACTAGAGTTTCTCAGCGTTTCTGGAACGTTGTACATTGCGGTTCAGAATCTGCGGCACAATTTTCCATTAGTCTACGTGAATTTTCCAGACATACTGATGAATGCATCTCTCCATGAACTGGCGCATTTTAAATAAGTCGGTCCGAAAAGTTCGCATGGTAGAGGAATCACAAGTTTGTCCTCTGCTCCTCAACCACTGAATGCTTCACCGGTGTTCGGACATACCTGAAGGATCCCACCTGACTAGAATCCAGTGTAATACCAGTTTGGATTTATTGGACGCCTTGAGCGACCCATCATCTCTGTGCCAATGTAACTGTGTGAATGTGTTGTTGCAGTTTACCCCAGGTCTTACCTGACTGCAACATGCAATGGCTATTAAAATTATGAGTTGCACCCAAATAAATCCAAGTATGCACAAGTGAAGTTGTTAGCGATTTAACACAGTAGCATTTGCTACCCCTCGCTCCAGGAGGGGTATTCATCCCACGGCCTAAGTGACCATGTTACGTTACTGGGTGCAAGTTTGGATAAACGATCTGGTTGAAAATCTGCGTTGTCAAAAATGGCCAGTGGTAATTCTTAACCATCACAGTTTGATAACCGAACGCTTATTTTCTTCCACTAAATACGTTAATATTCTTTAAACTTTGCTTCGGTGCCATGTTTGTAGCTACAGTGGGACCTGTCTAAGGTGACCACACAAGGGACCGACAAAAGCCTTCTCTTTGGGCAGGTGGAAGCCATAGACAGGTTCATGCATAGAGATATTAATCATAGGAGAAAAAGTTGGGGATATTTTTGGCTGGTCGCAATGGACTGGTGGTCACCATAGTCAGTTGATTGCCATAGCAGGTTACACTGTACCTTCTTTGCATGGGGAAAACGGCTTTTCTGTCGATATAACTTCAAAACTATGATAAGAGGGAAATATAGACTATCATTATAGTTCTCACTTATTGTTAAAATTTGGGCCCCTTAAAATTGTCAGGAAACCGTTTATTAACAGCGTTTGGCAGAGGTTATTATGAGTGATTTGGAATTTCTCCCTTTTTCGTCAGCCAGGCGTTTCATTTTTACCCTCCACTATTGCGACCAGTTTTCTAGGCACTTTCTTTTGTTTTAACTCTCAAAGGACCCATCATGTCGGTAAGTTCAATGGTATATTCTGACAAACGGACTCCAAAGCGCTAGTCGCCTTCTTCAGTGAGATCATTATAGTTACACAAGGGAAATATCCGCATTCGCTACTGTTTTCGTATCAAAGTGGTGACTGATGCAACCCTCATTGGTATCCGTGACCACTAGCCGAAAATGATGGCATTCCAAGCTCCACGTCACGAAACCAATTCCTAAATGGGTTATAGCCATTATGACAGGACAAACACTGGGACAGACGTCAGGCTCCTACATTCCAGCCTCATCGATTGCTAAACACCTACTAAATACAGGTCAACATTTTCGATTCGGACTTGGCGTTTAAAGTTAGCTACCGCAATACAACCGCTAAAATACGCAGGCTAGCAGACGCAGTGGCCATTAACCGCAGTCGTCCTGACGCTTGTGTGCAAAACCAGCTGACTGTCACACTTAAACTTCCTTGGGCATCGTGATACTCGTTTCACAATTTGTGCATCTGGTGTGGCTTGGGTCTTAATGTCCCTTCTCTCTGTTAGCCTTCGAAGCATTGATTTTCCCTCTATGATCGTTAGGTATGTTAGTAGTTTACATGTGATTGGACTGCATGAAATGATATCATCTTGCAACTCGCGTCTTCTCATGGTATTGTGTAGAATAATTATTTCGTATTGGGGACTCACTTGGACAACCGATGGAGTGGGTAGTTGTCTCGTCCCTCTTTTAGCAACTATGATCCGCATTTCCTATCATGGTCGCCTTAGTCATAGTCCTTAATTTATAACAGTGATTCCCTGTGAGTTGCGAATGTGGGACAGATAATCTCGGGTCACTGACGGATCAGCTATTTTCTGTCGTTACTTTGTATCAAACCTGCATGTTAAATGGAAATGCGTAGCAACCAAGCAGCTTGCTGGGTAGGACAATGGATACAATTAAGAATAACAACCAATGCATTTGTTCTTGCAATTTTGCTTTCGTAACAGGAATGAGGCCCACTCGACGATAACTTGCCCAGTATTACCTTTTCTAGTCATTCTAGACACTTTTTGTTTACGGCTCTTTTACCTGTCACGGGTAAATGACAGTGGATCTGTGCTTTTCACTTCTTAACTCATGTACTCATTTATTAGGTATGCTTTTGGTCGTCAAAATTTGTATCTTTTGATCGCCTTTTTTATTTGCTAGGCAGGACTACTGTGACACGTGATTTTCGTTTCAAGCAAATACTGTGAGCGAATCGCATAACACGAGCGCAGAGTCCGGAGATGCGTCGCGCAGTAAATATGGGCCAATGTGTCAACGACTGATTGAGGTTACGTCCATCTTAGTGGTCCAAACCCTTATAAAACATGCTAGAACATCTTATTGTGTGGTTAAAAGAAAACATACGACGAAACAGCAAATAGTCAGCTTTACGCAATGTCGCTACGTGATGTGCTCACCTATTCTTGTCACTTTAAACCAAACACTTTGCTACTTACTTTAGCCGCAGAGATCATTGATTAAGGAGCTGTCTGTTGGGATTGAACAGGCACCGGCACCTCTAATCACCCATCTCTTTGAACTTACTAAGCTTTCAAAACCAACAGAATCACTTAAAACGGACAAATTTCCCAGCACAGTGAATCTCGTTTTCAAATAAGATTTTATATGGCTCTAGCTTTCCATAGTTGCCTACGTAATCCGCCAGCTCCCAAGGATTTTAATGGACTAAAATAAGCAAAAGTTATCGCTTTATGTGTTAATAATGTAAGCAGCCATGCTAGTCTGAAACTAGTTAAGCCCCGGCTCCACACACATGCACACAAGCGCTGATCAAGTTGTGTCATAAACCGTTAGGTTACCGTTAGATGGTGCATCACAGCGCACTATGTGCCGAAAACTAGTTCAGGTCAGTTGTGAAAGCAGTAACGGCGATTGCAACATAATGGCAATCCGAAACAATCGATAAATGATTGCCGGGTTGAGGGTTGATAGAATATCTTCCCGGAGTTCATTTTATGTAGGAACTCGTTACTTTCTTGGGCACAACGAATGACCATACTATTGTATCGTAAAAGTCTGGGTAACCACAACTTCTTTGATTCGGACGGTGGCAAAACCAACACTATGTGTTTGGATTCGCCTAGTCCAACTTTTGTGCCTAGTCAATGGTTCATTCATTTAGAATTTCTTCAGTTGTATTTTATGTTTCTTCCTGCTAGCCTGTTGGTGCGCTATGAAACTTCCTGTTTCATGGGGTATTTGCGCACAACTCTCCGGTTCACGGATAAGAATACGATCAGAGGTTCCTACATACCCTCAAACTTGTTCTCTGTCCAAATGATCACTCGTTTTCTTTGGGTGGGACTTTTATCAAGTAATCAGAGCTCGAACGTCCGAGACTACAGCTACTCATGGGGGTTCTGGATCATAAACACCATGTAAACTTTGCGTGTCAAAAACCCCAAGTTACGGAGAGCACACATGACACCAGCTCAACGAGGTCTGAATAGCTAGCTCGTTTAACAAATCAGTCGGATGAAGCGACTGCAGTCACGAACCGTCATTTTAAATGAGTGAAACGGATTTGTTGAGCATGTCGAGTGATGTCGCACAAGTGCCAAAGAAAATTCCAGTCTCCCTGCGATTCTGCTTTCCATGATTTTCATTCTGCAAAGCTCATTTTGTTATCTTCCTCCTTACATACACATTGTAGATGATTGAATCATATAAACTGGTGACCGCATGTAAGCTTGGATTACAGGTGTAGTAATTATTTTCGCCGACGAAATGTTTTCCAAGTTTAGAAAATAACAGTATATGATTCTGTACACAGGTTTCGTCTGTCGTAATCAACTGCGACCACAGTGCCAGTACTCTCTTTGCCCAGTCATAGCCCCATTGATAATTCGCATTCATTTCTCATTTTGCTCCCTATTTTGCGTGCCTCACCTCAGTAAACATAAATCAGTCCCGATGCATGTCGTTTTTATCTCCCTAGAGTTAACGGCGACTAAGTCTCCATTAACTGGGGTGAAACAACCGACAGCGGACTACGCACACATTTGGGAGTTTAACAACCCTTCTTTCAGTGGTTGTCCCAGTGAGCTCCAACCTATCGGTTTATTACATTTGTGAACACCGCCTATCCAGACGAGGGTCTCACGCTTGGTTTGTGAACGTATGTCAGGACTTCCGGTGACGAGTTCTATTAATCCGTACAACGATTGTGGCTATCCACGAGATCAGAGGGCGTTTAGGTACACAAGTGTGCGCTTACCTCTCGGTGTGTTGGGGCGTGTGGTTCGGTGGGAAATTCGTTGGACGCATTAGGTCGCCTCTATTGATGAGGCTGGAGCATTAGCTATAAAACTGTTACCAGACGTCTACTGTAAACCAGTCTGTCAAAAGCTCAACGTAATACCAGACTGCGAATACCACCACCTTTTGCTGCGTGTGAGGCAACGATCTCCCCTGTTTGTGCCTTTCACCAACGTCCATGTACCTAACTATTCTTTTAATGAGATGCGCATTACTGCTGCCTGCGAAATTGATTACCCGTATACTCACTAGGCATTTACATAGCCTATAATTTAATCGCATCTGAGAATATCACCGGGCCTTGCGACTAAATGTAGCGATGAGTAGCGCTGTTTTTCGAAAGGAAAAGCAACTGTTCCACACTGATGCCTATTTTTATATATTAATCAATACATGAATCAATACGGAAGACTTAATTACGCAAATTAGTTTACACACGTCATTATGGTTTCAACTTCTGTTTATTGTGGTAACTATCTGGTAAACCGGTGAGCTCCGTCTCTATTCGGTTGTCTTGATTCAATGGTTGTCTTAAACGATAGCTATTTCCCCCTGCTTCCGAGATTTTCAGTGCTCTTTAAAAGCGTGACAATGATTGTCGAGAACAGTCCGTATGCCAATTGCAACCCAGTGGCTGAATGACATCTAGTTTGGCTAGAGAATGAATATTTAAATACAGTTTTCACTACAAACTGTTGACGCATTATATAGCACTTTGCCTCGGAAGAGACAATATTCAATAAAAGTGTTTCGTGTGTGTGTTTGAGCGCATTTGCTAGTATCCTTCATTTTACAGAGCAGTAGTAAAAGTAGTTGAATAGTCTAGGTAGAAATTCATCACATCTCGACTCAGTCAGACACCCCCGGCCGTTTCATCCTTTCGGGAATCGTCAGTAGTACGCATTCCATCGGACCCTGGTAGGGCTCGGACCCGCAACTCGACTGTTGCCAGTCAGTGGTTGAGACCACTGAGCTACGGTGGACAGCAACGACTGTCAATACTTAGTTACTAAATGTGACATAACGCCACTCACTATCCATTGACTTGCACGTTATTTCCGTGCAGAAGACAGGGTAGCCCCTCACCTTGTTTAACTGAAATGCGCATTGCTAACGATTCTTGAAAGGAGGAAACGGGCGTACAGTGCTTTTCCGGGCATGTGATGGTTATATAAAGGAGTCTAGATGTGATGAATTTCTACCTAAACCATCATTTTGTCTACAGGGTTTTACAACCACCAGGGTGTCTCGCTGCTCTTCGCTACACACGGTATCCCATGGCTCGGGCTGAATAAAGGTGGAAGCTCGAATATCTAATCCAGTTTTAGTCGATGTTAAAAGGACGCTGGTGTAATAATCATTGTTCACTTTTGGCATACTTGGACGTAGAATCTCTGTAGCTCATAGAAACATCCTTTATATTGTCGTTTATACAATATAACAAGCGTAATAATTAAAGCACTAATTGAAATGTAGATAATTAGAATTAAATCGTGATCGTTGTTAAGATTCGGACTGTTTATTACTCACCACAATAGTCGGTCCACGTGGTCACCACATATTTACTGGCCCATTTCCAGTATTCCCGGTTTCTTGTATTAAATAGTTTCAGATATGAAAGACATTCACTGTGGGTGCGCGCGCCAATATCATCGAGTATGGTTACAAAGGACATCTCCAGCTGTGGAAACATTTCTTTAGAGTAGTGCATGTTTTCAATATTGAGAATGGCACACATCTTATTTCTGCACGAGAATTTGCTTCAGGGATCTGTACATACTGACCGGTGGGTTGACATCCGAACTGAGATACTGTGTGCCGACATCGACTTTCACAGCCTTACAGGGTCCAACAACAGCCGTATCAGTTTGAGTAGCTCGATCATCCAAGTTACCTTTCGGCAACTCAACCTGTATGGCGCGGTGTCGCTGAGCCCCTTTCGGTGGGGGTAAAGACTTAACCAATTCTGGTCCCGTTTGTACATAAATATTCATTCTTCTCGATGCCTCTGCCTTGGCTTCCGCAGCCAACTCTTTCTCTGTGATTACGCGACCCAGTTCCAATCGGCCTAATTGAAACTTTCCAAGGCACGACTTCCAGTAAGCTGTCCGGCAGTTTGCACTGTATTCAGGCCCAGTAAATGAAGAAGGCGAAGCAGACTGACTTGAAACCATTCCACTGTCTCCGTTCTGTAGTAGATTGCTCTCAGCGGTCTTCAGATGTGTCAGGAAAGGCTGTCTAGCCAGTTCGATATTTAGAGGCTCTGAAGCCGACTGAAGGCAGTGACTCACACGATCCAATATCGGACCCGCTTCAGTTAGTGCTTCGATGGGATCCATCAAGTCGAGACGGCAACTGACCCGATCATCATTGAGGAACTCATACCACTCGTTCGTTACATGAGTCAAACGTTCGCATTCTTGGCTTAGTATTTCTAAAGGTATTCCGGCCAGCTGATTCACTTTATCGTATAGATCACGCTGCTGACGACTCAACTGATCCATGAATGCTTTAACACCCCCATCAATAGTTGTGTACAGGACACGCATCTCATATTCGCACACTTGCAGTCTGTTTAAAAGCGATTCAATTTGCGTGATGTGCGACTGAGTGGTTGCACTGTCTCGGCTTAATTGGTTTTGGTAGGCAACCACCGCCTCTCTAATGGACAATATTTCGTGTTCCGCGTGTCCAATCGGGCCCTCCGAGTCACCCTCGCTCGACTCGAACGTGCAAACGATGCAGATGTGAGTGCGACATGTGAGGCAAAAGAAACGACGATGTTCTCTAGGATGCCGGCTACATTTTAGGTCTTCCATTTGTTCTACGCGAATCAACACATGGTTGGCTGTGACAGACATGCTTGCATGCATCTCTCGACAATCTGTACACAGACGCTTTGCACACTCAAGGCATGCGACACTGGCTGGTCTAGGGCCGCTTGAATGACCCAATTTGTCCACGGTGCTAGTTGCAGTTCGCCTTCTAGGTCGATGACTCGCGTTCTTTTGCTCGGCGAGTCTTTGACGAGAGTTGTGGCTTGAATGCGATCTATCTTTCCCATTACAAAGCGAATTGATTCGGTCATCAGTATCAAACGAAGTGGAACTGATTCCATCCAAACTAAACAGAGTTTCCGTCTCATCACCATCGTCCTCTGAATTGTCCATATCTTTGGCAAATCTGCCACGAGTAGAAAACTGCGATTGAAAATGATGTTTCTCTTTGGGACTGCGCGGCTCCTTAGAATCGATAGGTAACGGTCCGTTACCAAGAAATGGTTCCTTAGTGCACACATCACACACAGGGAACGTTGGCATACGATCAACCATGGAGGCTAATTTGTCAGCCAGTTGATCCGTCGGTAAATCGGCTACGCCACCTGCGGGCAACGCTGTCTCTTTCTCACATAATGGGCATGGTAGACTTTTTGGTTTCGGGTTTAAAAATGGATACCGGAGTGCATTGTAGTTGGTGGAATCGTAGCCGCGTTGAAATTTCGAGGACCACTTTTTCCTGTATGGACTTCGATATTCGTTGGAGTAGTTGGAAGATGCATAATAACGCTTGACAGCTTCGAGTTCTTTGGCCTCATTTTCGGCGTCTATTTGCGCAACTAGCTGCTCCAAACACGACTGGCAGAATGTGTGCAAGCAGACGAGTACCTTCGGCTTTCGATATGTCTGGTGACATTGCTTGCATGTTAGAAAATTCGCCTCGAGGCTCTGACGAATCTCCATGAGATATGGGAAAACTAACCCTATGAACGACTCCACCACGATGGAGGTATGTATGTCACTCGTTGTCACAAGGTCGATTAAAAAGTCGGATGACTAGCGCTTCACAAATGGCCGTCGGCGGTACGAACACAAAATACCTGGCAAGTCAGGTCATACGGGGAACGAATGGCTGCGAATCACTTTTCCCGACTACGTGCGTTCACTCGTCTCTGACCGAATAGTTAGAAGACCGATCACCAGCTGTCGGTCCTTCAGTTGGGTCTTCATGATCGTGGTACACTTTCCGCCCACGCCGCAGTTGAGGGAGAATTTTGTTTATCGGTTTTCTTCAAGCATATCCGGTGCAACATGTCTGTCCACACTCGCACCAGTTGATAGCACATACTTGGGGGCGGGACCAATGGGAAGACATCCTGAGGTCGCTAATCCATTTGGGGCCGGGGGTGGGGTGAAAATTGTACGGCTTCGAGTAGTCCATCTAAGAGTACGATAGGATGACGCCCAAAACAGATGCATGCCCTACACCTATTACTCGCACTTAGACGACAGATGGAGCTAGCATAGCCTTTGAACGCAATTTAGCTAAAGTGTTGGTACAGATGGTTTATCTTGTGTTTCAGTTTTGCAACAGATAATGCGATGTTCAAGGGGGACAATCTAATCGCTTGATAGAGATTACTCGTCGTGAGTAGCGAAGACCCCACGTGTTCACATAGTGGACGCCTCTGTTGCAGCTGGAGTCTGTAACTAATCTTTTGTGCAGATTCCGCAATGCATATCTAACATATGTAGTTCTGTATGGCGTTATTCGAGACACAGGAAACCCAGATGTACTTTCATAACAGGCGACTGGTGCCCTGACTCGAGACTACGCGCTTGGGATACTTTCATGTATATATATGGATTAGCGGCATCCGTGTCCGGATCTGCCTATCACTGGGGCCTCCACGGGGACAGCCACAGGACGCCTGCTCCTGCAGAGGGACCATGGGTAGCTTGCGCTACAACACCCACAGTTCCACCTACACACTCCAAATCCGGTGTAAACCCGAAGGACTAAGACCGGGAGGCATGCGGATGGGAGCCACGTTTCATCAACGGAGCCGGCCCACACTCCTTAAACCAGAAGAACAAAAGCATTCCGACCTACTTGGGAAATCATGCGTACCAGACGTACACAAGGCGGTGGTTAGACCGTAGCCCGTTTCAAACAGGATGCATGGAGCCACCGTTTGTATCTAGCACCGTCACGAGGATAGTGCACTTCGTCTCCTCCAGCAATGACCAGCTGTCTCCTGGAGGCAGTATGGACGATGTGGTAGGTAACAGACAGGTAGGTAGCTTGTAAACATTTGCAATAAACGCAGCCAAACTGGGGAGCTCAAGCAGCATCTAAACTTTAAAACGCAAGAATACTCAACGCGCAGGCAAACGTACCGTATCAACCGCCTTATTGGCCTGGATTAGTAAATCGAATGGGAACCGACGCATCGCGGTTATCCTCCACGTGCTATAGTGTCTTCTCCTACACATGGGCAATCGCCCTCTTGTTCAGTCCACGGATTTCGCACCGATCAAATCTGCCTTTGATTCCTAACACCTGAAACGATTATTACTTCGTGATAAACTCACCTCGTTCATGTGCTGGTAAGATTATTTTCGGTTTGCCAGCGTGCCGCTTCACTGCACTAAGTTGACCGTACAAAGCTGTATGAGTACCCTAGTAGAATTCATTCGGCATACATATATACATGGATTGGCATCATCCGTGGCCAATAGCAGTTCGAATGCAACACATGCACAGACGATTGTCCAGACTTCGACATGAACTGTCACAAACTGGATAGAGACACATTAGACCACATGGAAATGGTACTACAAACATGCATGGGTCTGGTTTGTAGGTAAGGTTACCAACTATTTTCGCCAAATGATGCGAACTCGCACGTACATGAGTGAGTACCCAATAGGAACTGTCGCTGTTTTCTTTAACATTTAGACGTGGACATAAGTGACTTCCTCAAATCGTGGGCAGCAATATTTAAAAGAAACCGATATAGGGAGAGGGAAGCAACTGCCATCGGTACGGGGTCCAGGTAGAATGATACATAAACAAGAGGTGCAGTTAAGTAGTGTGTATTGAGGTGCTTTCTCCGGTATATGAAGTAGGGCTTGCGGAGCTGATGGAGGAGATTGCACAACGTGCGAACGCGATGGGGTGTTCACTTCAGGCTCTCCGTGTCGCTGTCCGCCGCTTAAGACTGGACCGGTCCGATCATTTACTGTTTGAGATCCGTGAGGATTGTCAATGAACGTGTTTTGCGCAATCCTAACTATTGACAGGTGGTAATATCACCTATTCGCCGTATATGGCGTCTTTGGCGCGACAACAACCGCAGTACTATATCAACTAAGTCCCGCTGCCCAATGTCAAACATGCGGCTTTCAGAAAAAGTACTCGTACTCTTTTGCAAATATCCAAGACATAGCATGACTGTGATCCAAGTACTCAACCGTTCGTACATATTACTGTGTACTCTGCTGTGGTAACGATCTGCCTCGTAACTTTTGGGTGCAGTCATTCGGTGCTTTTAAAACCAACCATTGTCGCTATGCGCCGATTCCTTTCTGATGTGACATATTAAGACACTGATGTACCATTACCGTTAGCATTACCTTTTTCTTAGTCTACTCAGAAGATTGACCATGTCCAATCCAACTTCTGCTAGACACCACAACGTGTTTGCCTTCAATCCCTATAGTGCCAGCGCTTTTCATAAGCATGGCTGATGAACTACGGGAAACATATGTACGCTCACTCTCATCATTAACATGTGGAGCGGAACATGAACTGTCGACATAATGATAATCGCTAGCCAATTACTTCTCGGGACTGTTCACTTGCCACGGATTTTCCAGGGCGATTTCACTTCGGATGCATGATCCAACGTGGTGAAACGAGGAACAATTGTTGAGCATTGTGTTCCAAATTGCAAACTTCGCACCTTTTATGGGTGCTGTAAGCAGCTAAGCGCTGATAACCTTTGATTCACGCGTATCCGTCCGACTGGAGACACCATAATTTACCACCCTAGCACAAATCCATATCAACAACACAATTCGCTCGGAAACTCCGTGCGCGCGCCAACTATGAATGACAGTTCATGAATAGATTGAACCCCTATCCTACGATGCATCGGCTCTCTAAGCGTCGTGCTAGTTAGTTTTGGGCAGCTGGTCGAGAAAGGGTCATGTAATCCACCAATCCATTTCAAGGAGCAGAAGGTATGTAGCAAAAGCGACAGTGACAGCCTCGCATAGTCTGGTGAGCGATACCATTAAGCTTACCTAGTGATGTAAATCATCGACGAATAATAATACGAAGAAGAAGATACCACAGCTCTCCGTCTTGGTATGTCACCGTAGTAGAATGCACCGGAGACGGTAGCATGTGTATCATAGGCCACGATGAGTACAACAGTGTAGTGGGCAACGCGTGCAATCATCACGAAATACAACCGAGTTAAGTAAGTCCAGTAAAAGGTAGGTTAGACCTGGCTCTTCCGCCTTGGATAGGTGCAATAAAAATACGATATTGTATCAAATCAGTAGTTAATCCTTCTAGAGGGAAAATGCACCATAGCGCGAGTCACCTGAGCGACAGACTAAGGATGACACAAAGAAGATTACGGAGATGGAGTAAGCAACTTTACTAATTGGCGAGGAAATGATGCGCTTAGGTCAGCTGTTTTTCATCAGCTCAACTAAGTGAATATCCGCGGTGAAGGAATAGAAATTATAGCTGTTTTCAGTTTAACGAATAAGTAAAGCTCAGTGTAACAGTGATGACTTATCGTTGGTGTTTGCTGTAAATGTCGTCTTCTATCTTAGTATAGAATGCTGTCAGAAGGTACCTCAGAGCCGGTCCGATCGTCTCTCGTCCGAGAGGTAAGCGAGAATTCACATGCATGTGGAACCGTCAGGCAGTCAGTCATGTGTGACTATGTATGGTCCCCCTTCGTTGCTCGTTCTGTGCGTTAGCATATCTCGACCAATTCATCTGTACCTAGAGTGCTGCCTGTGTCCCAGCATTTCGATTCGGATGTCACATCGTCTTGCCTCTGTCCGTGAATCAAAATTCATGATTTGTCTGAATTTCAGTGAGTGTGACTGAAGGTGACATCAATACAAGGAAGCGCACAGAGGCACTTGACCTGGCTACATTGACATTACATTGCAACTCGCAATATTTCACGGCGTCACACCAGATGGAATGTAATAATACCCATCTGTCAACGGGGAAGGTAATGCGACATGAACAGATGTTAGCGTTACCTGTACTTTGGGCGAGCCCCAGTTAGACATCGAGCCATTAGGTAATCGGGTCACGCGTGTTACAATGCAATCAATCTGTCAAGGTGAAATGTAGCGCTTACAAGTGCTTCTAAATGACTTCCACTTAGTCATTCAACACGTTGACGAGCCCCGCCCGTTGATAGTAGATATATCGGTTGGCATACCAAAGGTTCCGGGTTCGAGTTGCAGTTCTGCACGGTTGTGAGCGGGCATTCGCTCACACTTATGGATGGAAAACCACAAACGAAATGGAGAAACAGTAACGCTCATGGACAATAATACTGCGAACGTTCATAAGTTCGGATAGAATGCAAACCTAACAGCCATGTTCCTCTAGTTTTGGAAACTCACAAGTACACATATAAGCAACCAACACGACTCTCGGCGGTTAGTTAACGTTTGGACTGGAACCTAAATGGCAGCCTTAAATTTAGTCAGAAGTGTGGGCCTCAAAAATAGATAGATAAAGATATAGGAATAGGGAAGCAAATGCTATCATTGCGGCTACCAGGTGAAATGATGCACAAATAAGTGGTACAGTAACACAGTGATGCCTTATCAATTGTGCGCATTCTAGCTGCCGTCTTCTATATGTGAACTTGGGCTTGCAGATCTCATGGTAGTCTCACAGCGTGTGAATGCGACGGGTTGTTAGCTGCAGTCATTACGTGTCCTTGCCGCCTAACGCTGGACCGATCCGTCGACTCTTGTCCAAGGTATAGGGGGATTTCCGATGGAGGTACCTTGCTCTAACTTAAGCGTTAGAAGGCAGTGATATCACATAATCTCTGATGGCCTCTTTGACGCGACCACAGCAATAACACATCAAGTAAATCCCACGGCTCCCTGTCCAACATTCGGCTTGCGAAAAAGTGTTCAAACTGTTTTAGCAAATTTCTAAGAATTAGCTTGGCTATCATTCAATTACGCAATTGTAGACAGATGTGGGGCGATAACCTATTTAATAACAATCTGCCATCAGACATATCGGTTGTAGCCATTCTGATCTACAAATCAATTCTTTCCATGCGCGGATTTCTGCTTCAATGAAATATGCTATGGCGCTACCGTACCATCATAGTTGAACTAACGTACTTCCAAGTCAACGCAGATGATTGGCCGTTTCTAATTAAAATTCTAGCCGGCGCTTTTGTCCTTTTGCTTTGAACCTGGATACTAACTGCCTTTCATTAAGCGCACCTAAGTTCTGTATGACGGATGAACAATGGGAAATAGAGCTACACTCACTCCTATGTCTACCATGTGGAATAGAACATGTAGTATCAACATCATGAAAATGGCTAGTCAGTTACTTGCCGGGATTAGTTACCTTATCCGAATGAGCCAGCGTGCACACTTACAACGAAAAGTGTTGAGCTTTAAAGCCCGAAATTCCAAACTGCACTCCAAAGCGAGGAAGCGTTATACAGTACTTAGGCTCCAAGACTAAGTCTTGATCAGTGCACTCAATTCTTCACACGAATGCAAGAACAAATTTGGAATATTGTAAGCAGCAATCATGGAGCTCTCTCTCTCTCTCTCTCTCTCTCTCTCTCTATATATATATATATATATATATATATATATATATATATATATATATGGGCTTGGTGACATCCGCTTCCGGAGTTGCCTGTCCCCTCGGTCCTCACAGAGTAGCAACAAGATAACTTCATCTACAGAGGGACCATGACTGGCTTGCGCTGCATCACGCAGAGCTCCATCCACACACCCCATAGCCCGTGTAAACTCGAAGCAATAAGACCGGGAGACATGCGGATGGGAGCCACGTTTCATCAACGGAGCCGACCCACACTCCTTCTACATGCACAGCAGCAACATTCCTGTCTATCTATTCCGGGAATTATGCATACCAGACTTACAAAAGGCGGTGGCTGCGCCGTGCCTCGCTCCTCACTGGGTGCATGGAACCACTTTTTCAACGTAACACCGTCACGTGGACTGCGTACCTCGATCTCTCCAGCAACGAGCAACTTTCTCCTAGTGCCAGTCTGGATGAGATGGTGGGTAATGGACAATGAACAGTGATTTCTCACATGTAAATAGCGAGGTGCATGACAAGTCCCGTCAGATGGCTAGAGAGAAAACATAGATTGAAGCACAGCGGAATCTTCGATTTAAGTGACTATAGATTTAGCTGCACTGCTGTATACCGATGATCTGAAGTGAGAATTGGAAGTGCGCACACAATGCATTATGGTGGTGGTTATAGTTCACGTAATGCCTGAGAAAATAATAAGGGAAACTTCAACACTTACTCGTTTGTAGCTTTCTTGGTTAGACCGGATACTTAAATGCAGCTTCCACAGTATTTTAGTGAATGATGTGTTGAAAGTGAAAATGCGCGCATTCATTTGTAGTGTTAGGTTGACGCCCGGATATAGAGGATTATATGGCCTAGTGTAAATGCATGGGTACTTCGTCGAGAGGTTTTTTGAGTACTGTGCAAGTGGCGGAAGAAGCAACATAAGTGGGGAGGATGTTCCATCATTGGCACACGCGAAGTAAAAAGAACTTTCTGCGACATTCCAACCGGCTATACTGTGTGATCAACTTTAGCTGGTGACCTCTCAGGGTGGTATTGTGATTCACCCTCAGGAGATGACTACAAGCAAGGTTTGGATTCCTTCGGATCAAATACGTCATTAACAGATCGCCACGCAGGTGTTGATATTGTTCACTGTAGACCCCAGTGGCTTGCAACCTGTTGTTAAGGAAGATGAAACCGACTCTTTACGTTCTTGGTAGTCCTTCGTTGTGGCAGTTCAAGTGCTTGGGTTAATGTTTGTGCCTGGGTTGCCAGGTATGAATGACGTATTCCGAATGTGGCCTAATGTAGGTATTGAGCATCTGAGAGAAGATTGCAGGGTCAAAACGCCAGAACGCTATCAGCAAATGTTCAAGGTGTTGATTGGATTTTTTGGTCGCCTTCTTGGCCTGACGTGAACAGCCAATACCCTCTTGCACTATCACACCTAGATTGCATATAGTAGCAACACGCTGCAAAGCTTGATGCACCAACTTGTACTCGCAAGTGGATTGATGCCGTATGCTCGAAGTTTTATGCTTGCTGGCGTTGAAATGAAGTATGTTCAGAGTAGCCCATTCGTTTACCTCAACAATGTCATCCTGAAGCGCTACTTGGTCACTCATTGTTTTGCTGGTCCGCTTTATCTCGAGATGGTCAGCGAAGAGTAAGCAATTGAAAGTGAGGACGTTTACATGGTCGTTTATGTGAACCAGGAATAGGCGTGGACAAAGTACTGAGCACGGTGGCACTCCCCACTGAACGTCGATAGCGTCAGTGATGACGCTGCAAACTCTCACATTCAGATGTCCATGAACCAAAAAGTTACCAACCCAACCAGGATCTAGGTTACCGATTCCACAGCTCTTAAGCTTGTGAATGAGGATGCGGTGATTCAGATGGTCGAACGCCTTTGAGGTATCCACATAGCCCGAGTCCACTCCTACATGGCTGAACGATTTTAGCCAAACTGGAGCGAGCAAGCAGCAGATTAGTTGTGCAAGACCGCTTCTGGCGAGATCCACGCAGTTCTGGTGCTATGATTTTGTATGCCTCCAAGTAAATCATGAGCGCTTCAGTAATAATGCACTCCATGACTTTGGATGGTACTGGTAGAAGAGTTCTCGAGCGATAGTTGGCTGGATCTGCACGATTTCCCCCCTTGTGAATGGGAGTGACGATGCCGTGCTTCCACATTGTGGGAACCACGTCTCGTCGAGACATTGTTTAAAGAACCTAGAGCTTGGAACCGCCAAATTCAATGCAGCTAACTTAAGCGCCTTTGATGGCATATTGTCAGCAGCAGGCGTGACACGCTCGCGTAGGGCATTTAGACTTCTCAGAACATCTGTAGCCGTAAACGACACATGACTAAGTCTCATTGGTGAAATAACTTGCGCGAACATCCTAAGCGACGAAGTCGTGTTCTGAAAGTTTGGAGAGAACCGATGACTTAGGGCGTTGGCCGCTTCTGTTATAGTTTTGCTGGTCTACTTAGCGTGCGGAGGGCAGGAATCCCTCGCTGCGCCTTACGCAGTTTGTTAACATGTCTGTAAAGGAGCTAGGGGTTTAAGTAGATTTTATCGGCTAAATCCTGTTAATGTTTGAGCTTATCCTCGCGTACCAGATTCTAGCATTGATTTCGCTGGATACTGTAGGCTTCCCATATTCCGGCGTTCTGTGATTCCTTGTATCTTCGCCAGTGATTCTCTTGTGACCATACACTCCTTGCGAATGAATGGCTTTACTCCCATCACGCGCTAGGGCATGTCGCTCGAAGAACTGGCCACTAACTTGTTGAATTCATAAACGAAATCCCACCAGACGACATCGGGAGATAGTTCAGCTAGAAAGAACCAGTCAGTTGCATCAATTAGTGTGGTCAGGACTGCGTAATCGGTAATAAGCTGAAAGGCACTGGTGTCCTCTGCGGAGTACTCAGAGAGATGTAGTTGAACAAGAGTGTTGCATGACCACTGAGGCCCAAGGGACTAGCTATGGATCTCGTGTCGAGCATATGCTCCTCATTGATGGACACGAGATCAAGGATAATTAGTTTGTTCCCGGTTCCGAATCTTGTAGGTGGGGGCAACGTGTTTATAAAGTGGTACTCTCTTGTGTCGGACCCTGCAAGAGGAGAGGGTAAGTCAATACCCGGCAATGAAAAATGTGCAGGGCCAGTACGCAACAATCGATTTATTCTGAGAATAGAACATGAACCAAACGTGGGTGAATAATTTACACTGTACAGCCTGCACCAGCCGAATGCGCGTTCCATCATGAGTCCTACTTCAAACCAACAATGGTCTGTTGATCGATATTTTTCCTGTGCGTTAAAGCCTCAACCGGTTGAACTAGGGCTAAGCTCGTTCTGATATTTTTGGGGCAGCTGGTTGAGTGAACGCAATACACGTGCTCGGATGGTTTACGCTTAAGACACCGTACCCTCCTAGGACGTTCCCTCTTAGGTTGCTGGATGTACTTTCTCCGTCTTGTGGCGTTGCAATGGTTACTTGCTTACGCATACGGTGGGATTTGCCTCTTTGCTGGGGTATACTATCTATCCTCGGGGCTAGATTACATGCCGTTCCGGGTTCAGTAGTCCTTTACATTTCTTACGCCTCCAATAGAAGAACAAGACTAAAAGATCCATCGCCGCTCTGTGGATCACGTCAAAACGTTCATCAGACTGGTTAATGTGGCGCCTCCACAGCAATGGACCCACCTGGATATCGTGCAAGACACGCCCAATACGTCATTTTATGGTGCGGACAGCCCACGTTTGTTGAGCACATCGATAGTCTAACTAATTCACGATCACCTGTTCGCAACAAACGCTTTAGTTGCATCACAACCGACTGCTGACCCGATACCGGTTAGATAACATCGTGTGACAGACGTAGCTTTTGGCTCATCAGAGCTTCAGCGGTTGAAAAGCCGTCCTGACGTTGCGGATTTTTAGTTGGTCTGTAGTTAATTGGGAATGTATCCAGTGTTTCCCTGTCGTTCCTTCCTCCTGGATTTCAGTGGGACCCGCTTAAATGTGTCGACAAATTTCTCGACCTGTCCATTTGATTGTGGATGGAAATGAGGCACTTTAATGCGAGTGTAGCGGAGTTTTGCCTTGATTGAAAAGTTCCTCTAAGATACGCTAATGTCATCAAGTACACCCTACATTTGTTTCTCTACATAACCTTTCTTTCCCATTGCGAGGATCATTTGCACGCTGTCCCTGTCCTCAGTTAATCCAATGTCATTCTTCCCTCCCTTACCGAGTGTGCTTTCATGGTTGGCCACTACATACGCTCATACCATTGTGTCCTGGTTCATTATTCGTTTACGCAAGCATTCCTTAGAACTTTGGCCATCATCAGTAGTATACACGATAGCTAGCGGTGAAAAGCACCTCGGCTGCTGTGTCGCAATACATGAAAACATGCAACACGCGCATGTCAGCTACGCTACCAGCAACGGATGGAATTCGTTCCGCAAAACTACTAGCCGGCTACTATGTAGAAAAAAGTTCATTATGTAAAATTATATTATGCTAAGAAATGAGATCGTGGTTGGAGGGGGAGGCTAATAGTGGAAGGGTGGGACAAAGAAACTCACAGCAGGAGCGACACTGAGGCTGGCCCCTGCCATGCCAGTAAGTGTATTCACTCATACTTGTTCATCGTCTATAGCACCCCAACCAAGGCGCCGAGACACTCCAACCGAGGCCAGCTTCAAAGTGCGGGCCTTCATTCCACTCGACCCGATAATCGCTTGGCCAAACCTCTTTACATCCATACCCCCGGCGCGCAAACAACGCAACTCGCTGGAGTCGGTGAGTTGGCCTGCGTAACACGTGGGCCAGCCATCGAAGGCTGGTACGTGAAATGACGGTGCTGAGCGGTTCAGTTCCTTATCCTGTGTCGCAAACCAGGCGTCGATCATGCTCATTGCTCACACGGTATTCCCACCAAATATGAGCCCAACTGCAAAGACACTGGTGGTCGAGAGTAATTATCCGCTTTATGTCGACTGATCTAATGGGCCAGGTTTTGCAGCCGTACAGTAGGGTCGAACGTACGACTGCATTGTAAAATTTACCCTCCAGGGAGACAGTGATGTCACGCCCGCGCCATAGGTGGCGAAGGTAAGTAATGGCGGCTCGAGATTTGCTATGCGGTTTGATCCCGTGGGCCCTGCTACAACTTCCCAGCTACTTGAACTTTGTACGACTTCTAACTGATCCCCACCGAGGGTCAGCGCAGGAGGCGATCCCTACCAATCTTGGGGGAACGTTTTGCACTTCGATGATGCAAAGCAAAGTTCAAGTCGGCTGACAGCCGTGCTTATTAATCCAGTGCCGCTTCGCACATTTGAGAGCTGTCACGGATTAGGGCAATATCATCTGGGTACTCCAAGTCCAAAAGTCATTCACCTGTGAGCAACTCCCTACGTTCTTAGTGGTATCCTATGAAGGCGATCTCCATAACGTTAGCCATAGTTGACCTGATTTGATCTGTGAGGATTTTTGCCTGATGCACCTGAACAGTTACCGCCTTGTGTGTGTGTGTGTGTGTGTGTGTGATTTTCATTGTCTAAATTAATCTCAATTTGTTTGAGCAGTTTCTAATTGGTCAGCCGATTACGGATAATTTACAATTCGATTTGCCCAGACGGTCCGAGTTGAGCAGTTGTGCTATCGGTTTCCTGCCCATTTGTTTACTTGCAATTGTCAGAGACACAGAGACCAGGACCCAGAACAATTAAGTTTGTCCAGTTTATGTACGTGTATGTGCTTCAGAGCACCGTCGTTGTTGCGATCCCACTTTGTTTTGATTTCCGGATTACTGGCTCCGTGTCACTCAAGGTGAAATAAACGAACAACTGGGAAATGAACTGCATACCGTTGTCGGAAACGATTGTTTCCGGAAACCCAAAAATGGAAAACAGCTGTCCTAGTTTCTCAATCGTTACATTTGCAATGGTTGAATCCATGATGAAGAATTTCTGGCCACCTGCTGTAGACATCCATGATGACCAGGAAACTTCATCAGTTAATCGGTCCAGCAAAATCTATGTGGAGACTCACTCATAATCTCTCTCGTTTTTATCAGGGTTCTGCCGGGTGCCGCTTGGGTGGTCTTCGGGCGATGGCACAGCTTAAACAGCTTCGACACAGACTTTCCGATTGTTCATCCACATCTGGCCAATAGACGTATCTCTTTGCCAAAGCTTTCATTCGCTTTATCTCCGGATGTTCCAATGAAACTGCGTCAAACTCTGCTGCGGAGTTTCGAAGGACTGACAATGCGGTCAGCGAATAGAAAGCAACCATCGACAATTGATATTGCATTACGCCGCTGGAAAAGTTATGGGAGTTCCCCAGTTGGGCGGCGTGATGGCCAGGCTGATCGGTGATATCTCACCGCTTGTTGGGGAGTGTTGTCCGATTCAGTCGCTGTGCGGACCATATCAAAAGTCACCAGCAGTTGGTTTGTGGTCTCCAAGACGCTGGCTCTGACTTCGGGTTTCATAGCAACGTTTGTGATAAGCATTTCCTCCCCTTCCGAGCTGTGATCGCGCATTAGTCGTGAAAGTACATCTGCTTGTCATATATTGTTGGTGGAGATGCACTTGATGGTGAAGCTGTAGTTCAACAGTTTTGTAACCGGTTCCCTCTGTAGACTGGTATGTCTTTCTGGGAGCGAAAATTAGCCAACAGCGGCTTGTGATCGGTGACAAGGGTGAAATGTCTCCCATAGAGCATTTTATGGAACCTTTTTACGGCAACGATGATAGCCAACTCTTCCTTTTTAATTTGCTCGTGCTTGCGCTTTGCTGGGATTAGAGATCGAGTAATTTGAGCTATTGCCTGTTTGTGCCATCAGGAAATTCATGGGCTATGATTGCTCCCACTCCACGACTTGGTGCGTCAGTTGTCAGTATGATTGGAAGCTTTTGATCAAAAGGTGTCAGCAGAAGTTCAGAGTTCTAGTATTTTTTAACCTGCTCAAAAGCATTTTGGCATTCGCTTGACCACGCCCATTTACATCCGTTTGTAAGCAGCTGATTCAATGGTTTCCGTACTCGGTGCATATCTGGCAGGAATGCGCTATAATATGTGATTAATCCAAAGGTATTACTTACATTCAGCAACATTTGTAGGTGGGGGCCTTTATGATAGGCTCAGTGTTCGCTGGGTCGGGCCGTTGGCCGTCTTCATCAATGATGAACCAAAGTATTTTATTGAATTCAAAACAACTCATATTTTTCCTTTATTAGCCGGAATCAATGTTCAACTATTCTTGCAAGATAGCATCTACACAGATGAGCAGTTCTAATATCTTTCCTCCAATGGTTATGATCTCACCAGCCTAGGCAGCCACTCCTTCCAGTCAGTTAAGCATGGTATCCGTAATCTGTTGAAAATGGCTGGGTCCGTCTTAACGCCAAAGGGTAAACGAGCGTATTGAAACAGATCACGGTGGGTGTTGTTGGTGAGCAGAGTCCTGGACCCCTCTGAAACCTCGCTCTGTAGATAAGCATCTGATAGGTCAAGTTTAGCGGAACACATGCCGCCGTTCATTTTCGCAAAAATGTCCTCCGGCAATGGTAGAGGATAATGATGGTCGTCGAGGGCACCATTCAGTTCTGTAGAATAATCGGCACAAATTTAAACGATCCGGTTTGGCTTTTTTACGGTAAAGACTGGCGTCTCCTAAGAAGAATAGTTAACCGGCTTCAGGACTCCGATTTCTTCTAGGCGTTTGCGTTCTGCGTCAACCATCGGCAAAGTTGCATGTGGGACTTGTCTTTTCGCCCTGAAAATTAGTCTGTCATCCAGGTGCAAATGAAGCATTGCTTTTGCCTTCAAGCAGCAGCCAAGGGTATTTGTAAAATCTGTACTGAATTTATTCAAGAGGGTCAACATATCTCCGTTTATCTCAGGCAAATTCGACACTCTCAGGATCTGCACAGGTGTTGATGACGATAACAGGTGGATAGGCATGCCGGAAAGTTCCAAACAGTAAATCCAGTCAGTACCAAGGAGGTAGAGTTTAAAACGAACTATGTAAATGGTACGATGATGGTGCTTGCCTGAAATTGCCAGCCCACAATCGAATTCACCAAACAATCTGATTTTACAGCCGGAGGAATTTCTGGCCGTGTTATAAGTCCCACTATATCCAGGCGCACCCGTTTTCTTCCAGGTACTTTTTGACACGATCGTTATATTGGACGCCGTAACATGTTGCAAACGAACCTTCCTTCCTTGTATCCTCGCAGTCACGTATTTGCGGTGGCGTATGGAATTAGGATCAGTTGCTTCAAGCAGGACGCTGAAATTGGGATCGGTCCCACGTGAGCAACTGACCGATCGACGTGTCCGGACAAGTTTCCTTGTTCGGCATTGATTTTCCTTGTGACCGCGTTGGATGGAACACCGGACACCTGTGCTTCTCATAGGGGAAGAATTTTACAAAATACCATTCGCCACATTGTCAGCACGCGGATGGTGGTTTCGCTAGGAGAAGTGCGAAGGTTCCCGGAGGTAGTCTTAGGCATGTCTTAATGACTTTGGAAGTGGAGTTAGATGATGAACCCTCCATGATGGATGTATCGGGCTTGAGGTTTACCAAGCGCTGACACTCATGCGTTATCTCAAGTAACCTGGGGACAGTTCAAACTTGCTGAATAAGATGGTCCTGTTATCACTGTCGGAGTGTGACTGGAGACCGCAAATGAAAATCAGACACTTGAAGGGATCTTCTGTCATAGTAAACAGTTTGAACTGTTCGCACTGGAACCTTGACTCTATCAGCATATGTGATGAAATCTTCACCTTTCTGTTTAATTTCATGCATTGGTATCGGGTATTAATTAGGGAACGCAACTCACCAAAAATTTCCTATAGCTGGCGCATGGTTTCGTCAAAAGTAAGATTCCTGGCGTTCTTTGGCAGGATAAAATTTGATTACTGTGTGTGCTCAGTTGCACCAGGCTTCCTCAGCAACAGTCTAACTTGCCATGCATCTTCTTTGTGCTTCAATTCGATGTTGCAAATGTCCTCATGTCATTTGCAACACGATTCAAAAATCAGCCCAGCATCAGGTTTATAGTGGAATTCTGTGATGCTAGTTGCAATTTTTTTGAGGCACGTTCTTCCGGGACAGCAATTGATGACTTACTGCTGATTTGCCGTATCAAATTTTCCATTATTCGCATCTGGGCCGCCTGGGACTGAGTTTACTGTTGGTGCAGGAGTGCCTTCAATTTCTTCGCAGTTATTGACATGTTGCGTGAGTTTCCGTCGTCAAATCTGTTGTGTTGGACACTGCAAGAGTAGAGGGTGTGCCAATCTCCGGCAATGATGAACGTGCAGGGCGAGTATGATAAAACGCGGAGTTTATCCTGAGAACAGAACGTGAACCAAACGCAGGTGAAGCATTCACACTGTACAGCCTGCACTTGCCGAGTGAGTCCTGATTCAAATCAACGCTGGTCTGTTGATCGTTATTGTCCCGGAACGCTAGACATCAACCGATTGATCTTGGGGCAGCAGGTGGAGTGAAAGCTATACTCGTGCTTCACTGGTTTGCGCTTGAGAAACCGTAACCTCCTAGCGTAATCCAATGATTAAGTCATGCAATTCCATTTATAATTTCTCAACGAGACAAGCTGGGTCTTCTTTGACGTGAACATCGAAGTCATCAACCAGGAGAATGTAACTGTGTCTGTGCGAGAATAGTTTTCATAATGGAGGCTAGTCGATTGCTCACTTTGAAGTGGACGCTGGATGGTGGTACGCAATATCCACTAAACATGTCACCGTGTCTTAGCTGAAGATGACACCAAAGCGCGTCGACAGTTTGGAAATCCGGTTCTTCGATTTGATCAATATGGCGTTGACTGCCGTAATAGGGTAGTACACCACAACTCGATTAGCCCATCGTTGCGTAGAACAGACATTCTGTACAGTACAATGTGGGCATCCGTGATGGCTTCACTGAACCGTGTCTCGGTTACCATGATGAGGTTCCACGACATCGTAGCCGAAGCTCTAGCAGCATGCTGAGTTGTCATACGTTGGTATAATAACAAGAGATTGCCTTATTTGTTAGAAGTGTGCTGGTGAACGTCAACTACGTGTTTAGGTTTAAGCTGACCGTTTGGCGGTCGACCGCTAATCGTTTTTGTATGGCTCATTGGTTCGTGACTTTCGGTCAGGATGTATGGTAGCATACGGCGTTCCAAATCTTGATGTTCTCTCTTGTGTCCTTCTGTCCTGTCAGGTGTCGGCTGTGTTACTGTGTCTAGCACAGTGCAGGATCGTGGAGATAAACGTTTTACTGAGGTTGCAAGTGCCGACGAACTGCTGCCCACTGGTGGCCGTGCGCCTGCTATCTTTAACTTAATCTCGAATGGTAACCTGAAGTGATGCTACAACCAGCTATCCTGTAGGACTTCTCTACTGCTTTTACAGTGGTAACATCACCTAAATATTTATAGACCGCAGCCCTTGCAGTTTGACGATGAAGGAATTCTCGTCTATGGTGCTATGATAATGTCACTCGGCGAAAGTGCTTCGCGGATGTAGCACCGCTGCCCTCGGTCAAGTGTTCGCTTTTCGCGACCACGAGAATCCGGTAGTTCAGGAACACCATGAACAAATACAGTTTTATTGCCTTCCTTTGTAGAAGTGCCGCCGTATTTATTTTTCCTTTGAATGCCCTTTCCAAGGAATATTTGCTAATATGCATAACTCACTCGAGGAGCTGCGATGACAATGTGTTAATATTAGGACGGTCTCTCCTCAGTTGAGTTCAGTGGTACTCGCAGCAATCGTTCGCCGTAGTACACTGAATTCGGGTGACGCAGTACGAGTCTCAGCATAATGGGCTCAACCAGAATAGCACTCGTTTTGTAGGTGGAATTCCACTGGTTGCGATCATCTACTAACTTTCTCTATATTGTGTCAGATTTAGGCTATGAACTTCAATGCACCGTAAGAAGACGCAAACTGGTAGGTGCATGCATTTCGTATTGTCTCCTCAGTACCATTAACAATAACCGGAATGCAACTATATACTTAAATATGCGTGTGACCGAATAAGCATGAGGTGAAAAATGAATGACGGAAGTTCCACCCCCTATGTCCACGGCAGTCTTAAGCTGATAAATAATTGCTTTTGAACACATAGGGCCGGCTTCATCCGGCTTATCGCAACGGCCTCGGCGAAACGGAGGAAGCGGGGATTACGGTGACGTAATACAAGTGTGAACGCTGATCCGAACTCTATCCGGTGACGCGTAGTCAGTAGGTGTTTACCTATTGAGGAAGCTGGTGGCTTGCGCAAGCACGGAACTTCAGTGGGACAGGGATGCTGATCAATTTCACATTGAACCCATCTTGGCACGTGTTCCTTTATTCGGGAAGTCAAAGACCGATTGGTTCTGCCTATGTAACTGTCTCCGCAGTCGCATACCAATTTGTATATGCAGTGTGAGTTGGCCCCTATCGGTTGAGCTTCCTTTGTTGGAGGCACCGGCAAGTTACAGGTACTATTGATGACCACAACCTGAGCAGCACAGTAACTTCTCTGCGTAGCAGAGATTAAACGTTTCGTGGTTTTCAATACAGTAAAGTCACCCTTGAATGGCAACTCGATATAGATCTTTTTCTTGGCTGCCGTATGCACCAAGTCTTTCGGGTTTCGCTGTTGGCTGTGTCTCTCTATAAATCTACGTGGATGACCATTTGCAACCAGTGTTGTTGTAATTAAATATAGCTCGTCAGCTAGACAATCAACGGAGCAAATTCGTCTAGCACGACTAACTAAAGTTTTCACAAGGGTCCGCTTGTACCGCACTGGTGTGAAGCTGGTGAAGTGCAGGTATTGGCCGGACCAGGTTGCTTTTCTGTAGATAGACCTTCTAATGAGCCCGTCACCTCTGCGACTGATGAGGATGTCTAAGAATGGCAGACAGTCCTTCTCTTCCACATCGCAGGTGACCCGCAAGTTGGTATGTGCGCAGTTGAGTTGCTGCACCAACTGGACAATCTGCTGCTCTGATGAACAAAAGGCCAATATGTCATCAACATAACGCTTATAGTATGGCAACTGGGCTATTTCTGTGGATATGCCTCTTTCTATCATCAGCATGAATAAATCGGCAAGTACAGGGCCTAGTGGGCTACCCATTGCCACACCATCGATTTGACAATATGGGTTGTTCTTAAAGTGAAAGCCAACATTTGCTGTGCACAGCAGTAAGGATTCCTTTAGAAATTCGACTGGAATTGGTAACGAATAACTAGAGTGCTCAGCTAGCTCACATATGTATTCAACAGTTTGTTGTAATGGGACGTTGGTGAATAAAGATTCCACATCCAAGGAACACATGATCTTATCGAAGATGTTGATGTCATCTAAGTCACCGATAGTTGAAAAGAATCTTTAAGACTATATGGATTAGACAGTTGTCGTAGAGGCGAAAGTATCTTCACTAGCCAGCGAGCCAACTTATGCTGCGGCGCATTTACCATTGATAGAATCGGTCTAAGAGTTAATTACAACAACACTGGTTGCAAATGGTCATCCACGTAGATTTATAGAGAGACACAGCCAACAGCGAAACCCGAAAGACTTGGTGCATACGGCAGCCAAGAAAAAGATCTATATCGAGTTGCCATTCAAGGGTGACTTTACTGTATTGAAAACCACGAAACGTTTAATCTCTGCTACGCAGAGAAGTTACTGTGCTGCTCAGGTTGTGGTCATCAATAGTACCTGTAACTTGCCGGTGCCTCCAACAAAGGAAGCTCAACCGATAGGGGCCAACTCACACTGCATATACAAATTGGTATGCGACTGCGGAGACAGTTACATAGGCAGAACCAATCGGTCTTTGACTTCCCGAATAAAGGAACACGTGCCAAGATGGGTTCAATGTGAAATTGATCAGCATCCCTGTCCCACTGAAGTTCCGTGCTTGCGCAAGCCACCAGCTTCCTCAATAGGTAAACACCTACTGACTACGCGTCACCGGATAGAGTTCGGATCAGCGTTCACACTTGTATTACGTCACCGTAATCCCCGCTTCCTCCGTTTCGCCGAGGCCGTTGCGATAAGCCGGATGAAGCCGGCCCTATGTGTTCAAAAGCAATTATTTATCAGCTTAAGACTGCCGTGGACATAGGGGGTGGAACTTCCGTCATTCATTTTTCACCTCATGCTTATTCGGTCACACACATATTTAAGTATATAGTTGCATTCCGGTTATTGTTAATGGTACTGAGGAGACAATACGAAATGCATGCATCTACCAGTTTGCGTCTTCTTACCGTGCTTTTCAAACTTCTGAAGGAAACTAACTGCTTTAAACTTCAATGCACACGATGGTTAACGCGCTGTGGCTCTGTTTAGGAATGCCGGTTTGACTGTTGTGGCCGACAACTTGGATTTTTTAACGGGCAGTAAAGAAGGTCGTGAAAATCAGGTCCCATCACACGTGCTTGGCCCAAAAAATAAACGCAGGATGGTCGCTGCGGACGTTTTTGTTGAGGCGATCGTTGCGGATGTTATCTGGTTTTGGAATGCTTGTGGTGTGACCAAGTCTGCAGGTGCGGCTTCTAGGGATGCCGTATGTGAATCGCGCAGTTAAAGGGTAGGTAATTGTCGGAGTAGCTGGCGAAGAGGCCGTTGAGCGGTTTGCAAGACGGATTTGATTCTTCGACTTAGGGAGAGAGCTCTGAAAGTGTTGCTGTAGAGCAATATCTGTTTTTTGGATTCCTTTAGAAAAACCCTAAAGTTCGCCATCTGTTGAACTGTTTCATTCGGTTTACCACACATTTTCAGGAGTACAATTATATAATTGACTATTGGAACTGCTATGCAGGTTTGGCAAAACTAAAATTATCAGGCAAATTGAGTTATTTCTTGCAATGTAGTTGACTTGCGCCACCATATCTGGGGTGGAAAGCATATGCACGATTTGCACGTGATGCCTTTTCTGACCACTCTGCACACTTTGGCTCACCACCTGTGCGGTTAAGTGGAATCATGTTCAGTGTGGGCCGCTGCTGTATTTGAACGCTGCTGTTAGCCGGTCACGTGAGGTAGAGGACGAGCTATCCTCGCGTTCTTTGTCCCATTCGCACGGCCGACGTAGGCTATCTTAGGTGAGTGTGTCACAGCACGGACTCAGGTACGCGGTGGTTGGCTAGCTTATTGATCTAAACTGGTTCCTGTCGGCCATCGCAATGAGGCTGGACCTTACCGTAATGCGATGGTTTAAGTGCCTCAGATGTCCAGTGAGCCATGCTGGGTAGTGCTTTTTTACACCTTCAGAGCCACTCATACCAGATTGGTCACTGGTTAGAGGCCAGACAAACTCGGCCACCTGGTCCTCCAGGTTTGGTTTTGGAATGATTGTGGCTCCTTATTTCTTAAAGCAAACTCCATAGTCCACTGCCAAATCGGCTGCCTTGCCGTCAGGTTTTTGAACCAAAGGTTTTGGTTGAGAACCCTAATCGTGCTCCTGTCTAGGCGTGGGCAACCTGACAGTATCCTGCCCACGCAATACACCATTACGTAACCTAACAATCTCTTGATGCTTTGACTGTTCTAGAGGATAATAAACGGCGCTCTACCTTCTGCATCGAGCTGCGAGGATAAGGGTTTGGATGCACTGCTCAAGGCTTCCCGTCTTCTTATTCCTCCTCTTACGCTGTTTCACCCCTAGCTTCCCGTCCAAGCTTCACTTCCCCCTGTTTTCAACCTTCCGATTCTTGGCCTCCCAACATGCTTCGCTAGGTGTTTATATTCTCGTTTCAACTCAAATGGAAACGCGCAGTGTCATTCCTGTCCTGTGGACAAGCCAATGTCTAACCAAGCGGTCCACCCCAGTTCATCATCTTCCATTTGGAGCCCTCGATCCTCCTAAGATTAACGCGCCTCAGTGTACGCACATGAATACAAATCAATCAACAAGCAGCGCTTTCCCGAACATTAGAGACCCTCTCCATTGGTATCTGCTGCTTATCGGAGACCCGTTTGCAAGACTCGAGCTCAGTGCACACTTTGCAACCCCTTCAGGTGACACCAACAGCACTTTCTCACTGAGCTTATCCGGTAACAATGCAGCTTCGAGCACCGGACAAGCCGGTGTTGGTATTGCCCTGAGTCCCCGGGCTGAAGCTTCTCTGCTTGACTGGATTCCAATCAGTAGCCGGTCGTGTGTGATCCGATTGGCTGGCTCGTTCAAAGCTTCGAAGTCGCGCAGGACTAACAGGTGTCTATTCGTCATCGCTGCCTATGCACCCACAAACTCTAGCGATGATTCGGTAAAAGACAATTGCTATCGCCAATGGAACGAGCTCCTTAGCCACAGAAGAAGCTCGGACACTATGGTGCTGGCTGGGGATCCGAACGCTCAAGTTAGAAAATTATCCACTGATGAACTGCATCTGGGCGGCCAGCACGGTGTAAGTTCCCGTAATAATAACGGTGCGCGGTTACTTCATTTGTGTGAAGATGTTTGTTACTTTCTTGCGAGCACTAATTTCCGACAGAGCACCCGCCGGAGGGTGACTTGGTGCTCACCAGCCTCGAATCAGCTATGGACACAAATCGATGACATTGCGATAAGTTACCGATGGAGAGACTGCGGCCAGAACTGTCGCAAGATTTAGAGCACATGTGTGGACACCGACCATGCACTTGTATGTGCTGACCTGCGGATACGCTTTGGTGGACCCCCTTGACGACGCTATGAGCGCATTGACACCAGTCCACTGGCGAAGCCAGTTGTTCTGTATTCGTATCGAAATGCGCTGACATGCGGGTTGGGTGAGCTTTCACTGGAAACAATTGAAGGTCTCTGGTCAAAGGTTCACCAGACCTTACTAGTAGCTGATAACTCCTTATGTGATAATTCTAATAGCTAACCTGAACATAAGGGTCTCTTTGCAGTCGCTCTCCGGCATATTCCGACTGGAAGTGGACACAAATACTTGCAAAGAACTCTGGGAAAGACTCCGTGCTAGCCTGAAGAGAGACCGCGAATAACGGTGGTCTCTTCCTGCGTCATAAATATAGGTGGCCGCTCCCCTTTGTAACCATCGAAAGTTATTCCGTCTGATACGAGGATAGGGCAGCGGGAGACCTGGTGTTAATGAAACCATACGTGATGAGGGTGGATAGACCATCTACAACTTTTCAAAAGGTTTGGGGCGTTAGACTGAGCAGTTTGAAAAACATTGTATTCAACCGGAATTGTTAGATACCTCACCTGCTAGTGATCGCCTTGCTTTCTGAGCTGTCCCTTTGGATCCACTCTCTCGCTTGGAAGTCGAACGTGCGGTCGGACTGTTGGAGTTGAACAAGGACGTGGGACCAGTTGATCTACGTCCAACTCTTTTCACATTCGGGGTCCTGCTCTTGTTGATGATTTCCTCGAATTACTAGTGAAAGTGTGGGAGCAGGAAACTGTCCCAACTGACTGCAGCCGCTCTATCATAGTTCCGATCTTCAAAGAGGCTCGCGTTTGGAATGCGGCGACCATAGAGGAATCAGCCTGAACTTCATCGCCTTCAAATTACTTGCCTCTGAAATCCTTCACAGAATTACCAAAACTCGTAAAAACCAGATTCATGAAGAGCAAGCCGGGTTTCGTCGGGGTTTTGTCTGTATCGACCACATCTTCAGTTTGTGTCAGTTGTTGGAGTACCATCACATATTGGCGCTTCCCCGTTGTCGTGTTTCACAACATCAAAGATGCCTTCGATTCGGTGGACCGACGTGCACTTTGCTAGTGTCTGCTCAGGAAAGGTGTGCCCGAGATGTATGTAAATATAATGCGAGCGCTTTCATCGCGTAGCTCGGGCAGAGTAAGGGCTTACGGCAAGCTGCCGCCGCGCTCCAATATATCCAGCGGTGTAGGATAAGGATGCCCGCTGTCACCTTTCCTCTTCAACTTCACTATTGACGAAGTCATGGAAATCCGGTTAACACGACACGACTTATAAGATGTGGAGAACGAATTATTGACTTGTAGTATGCAGACGATATTGCCCTAATCTGTGACAGCTCCCAAATGTGCCAAGCTGCACTGGACAGATTAACATTGGATGTCCCTTTTTCGGCAATGCTTTGCATTCTCGAAGTGACAGGTGTTCCTCTAAGATTGGTAGGGATCCCCTCCTGCGCTGATCCTTGGTTGGGATCAGTTAGAAGTCGGGCAAACGTTCAAGTAGCTGGGAAGTTGTATCAGTAGCATTGGAATGGAAAATGAGATCACGAACCGTGTAGCAAAATCTCGAGCCGCCTTTACTTACCTTCGCCACCTATGCCGCGGGCGTGACATCCCTGTCTCCCGGGAGGGTAGATTTTACAATGCAGTCGTACGTTCGACACTACTTTACGGCTGCGAAACCTGGCCCATTAGATCAGTCGACATAAAGCGGCTAATTACTCTCGACCACCAGTGCCTTTGCAGTTTGGCTCATATTTGGTGGGAATACCGTGTGAGCAATGAGCATGATCGACGCCTGGTTTACGACACAGGATAAAGAACTGAACCGCTCAGCACCGTCATTTCACGTATCAGTCTTCGATGGCTGGTCCACGTGTTACGCAGGTCAACTCATCGACTCCCGCGACTTGTGTTGTTTGCGCGCCGGGGGTGTGGATGTAAAGAGGTTTGGCCAAGCGATTACCTGGTCGTGAGGAATGAAGGCCCGCACTTTGAAGCTGGCTTCGGTTGGAGCGTCTCGGCGCCCTGGTTGGGGTGCTACAGATGATGAACACGTATGAGTGAATGCACTTACTGACATGGAGGGGCGACTTTTGATAAACAAGTGCATGATGCTGTCTATTATTCTATATGGCAGCAAAACCTGGACTTATTATCGAAAGGATATCCGTTATTCTTGGCGCTTCCATCAATAGTGCCTGCGGCGTATATTACGCATCAGCTTGAGTGACCGAGTCGTGGATACGGAGGTGCCGAATCACAGTGGCATGAGTGTGAGCAACTGCAGACTTCTGATGCCGAACCTGAGATTAATGGAGCAAATCAGCCGCCTGGATTCGACGCTCATATCGCAACAGATGCTTTATTGCCAACTGCGTGCAGCGAAGCGGTACGCGGTAATACTGAAGTTACGTTACTAAGATCTGATCAAGGAGAGTTTACCATTAATTAATGTAGATATGATTTGTTGGAAGGCGGCAGCAAGCTTCCTGTCTAACTAATTGGAAAATCATGCGTACCGGAAGTACAAACATTGGTGGCTGCGCCGGATCCCACCCACACTGGATACATGGAACCACATTTTCAGCCTAACACCTTCACGACGACTCTGTACTCCGTCCCCTTACCAATGACTACATGTCCCCTGGAGCCGGTATAGACAAGGTGGTGGGTAATAGACAGGTAAGCGTCTTATCAACATCCCCATCTAGCGCAGCCACACAGTAGGAGTTCAACCGACAGCCAACACCTGAAACGCAAGAAACCTAACAAGCAGACACACATACAGACCAACTGTACCGATGATGTAACCTGCGTACCACATCAGCCGTACTATTGGCCTGGGTTGGTAAATGATCAGGAAACAGCCTACTTACAAAGCGCCGCACTGATATTGATTCCATAGCTGGCACACTCTTGTTCTCTTAGACCTTGGCCGTGTGCCGGTTTCACCTAACCCGCTACTTCCTCTGATCCAAGTCGTCCCCACCCATACGGTTGCCCGCTAAAATAGCCGTTTGTTTCCCCACGGACAGCTCAATATTAGGTGCTAGGACGTCGCACACTGCTTGACCAAAATACGCGGGGGTGTTTCGAGCGACGCACTGCACTGGTCGCAATGGAACTGGCGCCCTGAAACATCGATATTTTGGTGCTTAGCGAGACCCGGCTCGCTGAGCAAGGTAACTTGCATGAAACAGGTGCTGGCTACACATTCTACTGGGTAGGCAACGCCGTCTCAGCACGACATGGTCATTGGGTCAGATTGGCAATATCCGATCGCCTCCATGGTCAGCTCGAGGGCGAATCAGCAGGCATCCGCGCGCAAATGATGACTGTTCGCCTACGACTTGGAACTTTGCCACTTTGATACACACATATTGTCCGACCATGTGTTATCCTGATGATACGCGTGATCAATTGTACACTCAGCTATCCTCCATGATACGGTCTGCGCCTAGGAGCGACTGACTATTTCTGCTGGGTTTGTCTGTGAAGGAGTGGGGACCGGCTCCGTTGATGAAACCTGGCTCCTATTCACATGCCTCCCTGTCTTATTCCTTCGGGTTTACACTGGATATTGGTGTGTAGAGGGCGCTATGTGTGATGCAGCGCAATCCAGCCTTGGTCCCTCTGTAGGCGCAGGCCTCCTGTGGCAGTTCTATGGAGAACAAATTGACAGGAAACTAAACTAGGGAATGCCACTAACCAACTTAATAAATAAACAAATAAATGTAAGCCGTTTACCATCAAAGATCCTTGTCCATGCAATGTCGGTTTACCAAAGTTGCGCTTTAAACCAACAGGAAGACGAACTCAAGAAAAGGATTAGAGGTACTGCGTCATGCGCTTAACTCTCAACGGTCTTATTGCCGTAATCTCATGTAGCCAGTGGCAAAATTTTAAACGTCTGGTTGTTTGCGTCTGCCAATATCCAGTGCACGAAAAACAACATCCTAAGTAGTGACCTAAAATATTTACGTACATCCAGTCGAGCATGCTGTTAGTATCAAGAGGCTGAATGCAAAAACCTTACTTAACTTCACCGCACTATTTTAAGTGGTGTTTCCATTCTCTGGTAACTGACAGCTTGCTCTCTAGCTAAGCTATCGAAACCTACAAGCAAAAATTGGTATTCCGATCACTCACTCCATGCTTATTGCAATGTCGTCAAATTCCACTTGAACGGTGGGGGAGAAGCAGGTGTACCAACTAGGATTAAGGTAACATCCTTCGGTCAAATTCAGGACAGGCCACTCTGCGAACCTATCAGCAGACTGCGACCTATTGGTTGCGATGTAGATTATCGCTCACGGTCATTCCGTTCTATACCTTTTTCCATTAAAGTTGGACATTCGGGCAAAACATTTAGGCCTGTGGGTCAACAGGGTTGCTCCTCCGGGGCAATCATTTTGAGTCTTCGGTATGCGGAAATGAACCACTCTCTGGCTTTGTAGGGGCTGTTTCATTGGCCAAGCGCCTTCAGCAAATAGGACCTCAGACGCATATCGGTGGCATGGACCCAATTGAGACGCCGCAACCGAAACATGAGCTCACACACCTCTGTGCACAGTGGACGGGGGTGACACCATGTGCGACTGTGTTCCTCTACCCACAGAAGGGCATGTAACCAATCAGCGCACCCCAAAGGCACAGACGATTGGAGGGTAGGGAAATAGGAAAACGAGCTTGATAACATGTACCATCTTGAGAGGTAGCTACAACAAGCAGCGATGCTCTGGGTGGCTGCGGGAAGTTCTCGATACCAACGGAGCAACGTTTTTGCGAGGTTGCGTTGTGGTTTGCGACAACGCACCCTGTCACACGAACCTGGAGCAAGTGTTTTCGGAGGACCGTTATCGCTCTGAGAGACTTCTACGTCTTGCACCATACTCTCCAGCACTCAACCCCATCGAAGGAATCTGGAGCATTATAAAGGCACATGTCAAACAGGGGATGAGGGGAAGATATGCCGAAATGCTCCGGGGGGACCCTCAAGGACTTTTAAGTAAAACAGAGTGGCGGCTCCGTATTCTCGAGTGTGCGGTGTCAGAAGCACGGGCCTTGATTACGCCTGAACACTGTGAACGAATGGTCGAACACGTCAGAAAGAATTACGGACGTGTTGTACATTTAGTCGATTTGTAACATAATCTGTTGCTAGTAAACTTACTGTTTGTAAACGAGTGCTTTATTAACTGTATTGTTGTATTGGGCCAGGGTACATTGTGTACGCTACAATAAGTAGCCAGTTGTGCACCCGCAGTAGCCATGTGGAGCACAGATTTGTTTTCCGTGTCGCGTTGTAGAGCAAACCTGCGAGAGCTAGAATAATCGTTGCGCGCGTAACTACCGTTGCATAGTCGGTAAATATGATTTATCCCTTGTCGTTGTTGGTGTTAAGAAAGCCGGTTCCACCAAATCGCCTTGACATTTTGAATTAGTGATGCCTACGCAGGTGATGAATTGCTCCGCATGGCGCATGCCAGACAAGTTCAAATGGGAACAGCAAGATAGGCATATCCCGTGAATGTTCCCCTTAAGCGGGTCGTTGCAGCATGAGTTGACGTAGTGTTTCGAGACGTGGATGAAGCAAAAACAATGACCTCATTGCACTCGGAACATCCAATTAATGATGACAAATCAGTTAGTAGAAAGGGAAGGCTTGGTGATGCCACCAAAGAGCATCGAGGTGACTCACGAAACCATTCACCGTAGATTCCGTTAGTGGTGATCTGGTAGCGAGTTATGGCGCTCTTTAACTGTACGCGATAAACGCGTTTCTGCCCAAATCGGATCAGATGGTGGTTTGTGCAGTTTCCGCGGATGATCGCGGAGACTAGGTAACGTAGCGGGATGAAATAGCCAGGACAGATCTGGACCAATCTTTCCCGTCGGTTGATTCGCTTTGCAAGTACTGCCTCCGAAACTTCCAAGCGTGGCATTAAAATTAACTTCAGGGCGAGTGAATATTTTCTGGGAGATCATTTGTGTACACTAAAAATAGTAGTGGGCCAAGGACGGATCCTTGTGGCATACCACTGGAGACACACTAGCTGTCCCAATGGGCATCGGCTAATGTTACCTTGATTGTTCTGCCATGCCAGTAAACTTGCAACCAGGTGAGCAGGGAACCACTGTAAAGTCGTGTACAATTTCCGATGAGTCACAAATTACTTGCACTTGAGTGCCTTTTACATAATCGTTTTACAGCGCAAAATAAAGTGTTGGGCAAGGGCTGTTGTCATCGGTCGACCGGGTGTTGACATATCTTTCCTTTTGATTTGATTACAGCATGGTCCCACTCACAGGCGGACGAACTAACAAGGGACAGTGGTGTGCAACGCGTTAACTGGCTCTTAGCAAGTGAACTGACTCTATCCGTTGGTTGTATCCATCTTCGTGTCAAACACCAACCATTGTTGTCCACCGTCCAAGACTGTAAGACTTTAACCCCGCTTGAAGACGGAATTGGAAATCAAAGTCAACCGGAAGCACGGGCCTCGGTTGCGCCGGAACACTGTGAACGAATAGTCGAACATGTCAGGGAGAATTACGGACGTCCTGTTCATTTGGTCGATTTGTAACATATTCCGCTGTTAGTAAACTTATCGTCTGTAAACCAGTGCTTTTCTGACTCTATCGTTGTATCGGGTCAGGGCGCGTCTTATACGCTGCGAGAGGTAAACATTTGTGCACCCGCAGTAGCCCTGTGGATCCCAAGAAATGTATTTCGTATGCTCGCGTCGCTTCCGCGATTTAGTTGTCCCGTTATAGAACAACCCCGCGAGGGCTAGAAAATTATTTGCTTGCGTTACTACCGTTGTATAGGCAGTAAATATGATTTATCGTTGGTGGTTTTTGTGTTAGGAAAGCCAGCGGATAGCGGCTTACATATGGACATGGAAAAACAAACGCTGATCTGTGCCTACTTGATCGCAATGGGGGGAGTGTGTGGCTGTTGACCAATTCGTTCAGCCTTTTACGTGAACGCATGCAGCTAGACGTTGCTTGACCTCGTTCAATGATGATCAATGCGGAATAAAAGAGCACGTGATGAAAGCGCAAATAACGTTTAACGGGACCTAACGTGGAGTAATTGCGGAACGTTATTTGCTATTAACTGGATCGAACAATAAGGCTACGGATTGAAGGGGTTTTGCAGCGGAAACAAAGCGTGAACGTTGCAGCAAATCGCTTCGCAATTATTATTAGTTATGCCTATGCAGGTGATGAGTTGCTCCGCATGCCACATACCGGTGAAGCTTAAATGGGAACGGAACGATACGACTATCCCTTGAGTGTTCTCACTTTAGCAGGTCGTAGTAGCAGGAGTTGACGTAGTGATTGAAATGTGGATAAAGCTGAAACAAAGAAAGCATCACTTCCGGAACAGACAATTACTCCTCACGAATCCTGCACTAGCAGACACTTCTGGGCCAGTTACGTGAAGTGAGCAGGAGTAAGAAATGAAACTGAATCCAAGACGAACAAGGTAGGTAAGCAATCATAATACCACGGCATTTGTGGAATGAGAGAAAAGAAGATTGAAAGATGATGAGATATCAGTTAGGAGCAATGTAACCTTTGGTATTGCCAACATAGGGCATCGAGATAACGCACGAAACCCTTCACCGTTATTTGTCTAACAACGTGATGTGGAAGCGCGTTCCAGCGCTGCGTAACTGCGCGACAATCGCGTTTCTGCCCTAATGCGTCCGCATTTTTCCCAGAGGTAGCTATTCGTGATTCCATCACGAAGTAGGCGAATTATGGGTTAATGCAATGATACGTGGAGTAATTGCGGAACGTTATTTGCTATTAACTGGATCGAACAATAAGGCTACGGATTGAAGGGGTTTTGCAGCGGAAACAAAGCGTGAACGTTGCAGCAAATCGCTTCGCAATTATTATTAGTTATGCCTATGCAACGACACTAACAGTATTTAAAAAACGGTTGCATGATGCACTCATCAACTTACACTTTGTTACTTAACACTACGTCTCCATTCTACACCTGGAGTTTACCATGGAATTATTTGTTCTTAACTGTGGGTGTTGTGAATATAAGAGGATCGCAGGACTACAGCGAAGTAAACGATAAGTCCTTACTTTCATATTTAAAGTATTAACTACTTTACTATCTTTATTATCATTATTGTTATGTTGATATCCCAACCAACTATCCAACGGGACTTGTAAACCAACGCTTCTTAACCCGTATAAATTCATTGTTCATTGTTCGTGTCAAACACTAACCATTGTTGTCCACTGCCTAAGAGTGTAAGACTGTAATCTCAGCGTTTAACCAGACAATACGTGCTCGCCATGTTACAACAAGAAGCGCAACCCGTAGTACACGGTGTGGAGAGGCATGTACTAACACCTAGCGATACTCGATGCGTATAACCCTTCCGTAATCAACCATGTTTGGACCCTTCATTCGCCGTAAACTGCCTATCGTTCACAGAACTGTGCACAGAGGTGTGTGAGCTCATGTTTCGGTTGCGGCGTCTCAATTGGGTCCATGCCAACGATATGCGTCTGAGGTCCTATTTGCTGAAAGCGCTTGGCCAGTGAAACAGCCCCTACAAAGCCAGAGAGTGGTTCATTTCCGCATACCGAAGACTCAAAATGATTGCCCCGGAGGAGCAACCCTGTTGACCCACAGGCCTAAATGTTTTGCCCGAATGTCCAACTTCAATGGAAAAATGTATAGACGAATTAGGGCGCCAAGAACGCAACCCTACAAAATCACCCTCTTGTCATCCTGGCTATACAGACAGTAGAATACCGAATTTAAAATCTTGGGTAACTGCATTGCTGGACAATATCTAATCCTCGCGGATACTGGGAATTACGTATTGTACAAAGCGCGAAGCTCATTCGCTCGTAAAACTGATTGACAAATCGTGGGACCACAGCACATACAGGTGGGTTTTCACGTATACTGTCCACCGCAAATCAGTAATCTCTGTGGTGACTTTCTGACACTATTGCTGCAAACTCCAAATATCAAAGTCCAAAGGATCGATAAGCCAAGCTTTCACGGTCTATATTCCTATTGAAAAATTGTTGGACCATGTTTCTTTCTTCTTTATATGACCGGTATGTTATCGTTTAGAAGCACTCATCCACGTCGGAGTCGGTACGCCGATGAGAATGATACGACACCGCTAGCCTATTCGGACATCACCATCTCGTTCACATCCTTCCCGTATTCCTTAGACCTAACCATGAAAAACGAGTATTGGCATTGTGAACCACGTTGCACAGAAGTGGTCAGTCTAAGCGCTGTCGAATCGGCTTTGTTCATTGAATGTCATCTGGCCCGACGCACTTTTGGCACTATTTGCCCGTGCACCAATTTAGTCCAGAAATCAGTAATAACAGTGAATACGTGTATTAACATAAACAGCATAAACGATGATGTGTCCATCAACGAAGAAGATACTGTAATTTACCGGGGCGGGAAATACCAATTGTTGGGTGGGACTTAGGATACTAGTCGGTAATCATTGACACGTAAGAGGCGTGTCAAATAGGGGACAGTACAGAAGCTGGAGGCGCCAGAACCCAACGTATATTTTGCAGACTACAAAAATAAGAAGCGAATCAACCAGAGCGAGAAACGGTGCAGCAAGGTACTCAAAAAAACACTTTGTGTCAATGGATGTGCAGCCAGTAAAACAAGTGAACGTTTTGTAGGATAAAACAACCGTAAAATCCAATGTTGCAAAATACTGAAAGAGCGTGTTTTCCGCTACACTACAATACACAACGTGCCCACCGGCGTTCTGCTTGCAGTGTGGAAACCACCTGAGGCAATAGGCTATAGCGTTTTTCAAAGTTCCCATGTTGCTGGCGTGACATTCGTTGACAATACCGCCTTTCAGTTGTTTCAGTAAAACTGGCGTTGTCTTGTTAATCTTCTTTTCAAAAACCCCATTGGCCAACCTGCCCACTACGCATAAACGGTGCAGGATTAACTTAACGAGGTGTTCGGTCACCGTCACTGGTCGCATGGTCGGAAAAATTGGCCAACCCGGTCACCAGATTTGAACCCCACACGTTTCTTCCTATGGGGTTATTTGAAAAGAAGCTTAACAAGATGATGCATATTTCACTAGAACAACTGAACGAATCTCGCACCATCAACTCGGAAACCTTAGAAAACACGGGAACTTTGAAAGACGATATAGCCCATTGCCTCAGGCGATTTCCACCCTGCAAGCAGAACGCCGGCGGGCACGTTGTATATCTTCTTCGTTGATGGACACATCATCGTTTATGCTGTTTATGTTAATACACGTATTCACTGTTATTACTGATTTCTGGACTAAATTGGTGCACGGGCAAATAGTGCCAAAAGTGCGTCGGGCCAGATGACATTCAATGAACAAAGCCGATTCGACAGCGCTTAGACTGACCACTTCTGTGCAACGTGGTTCACAATGCCAATACTCGTTTTTCATGGTTAGGTCTAAGGAATACGGGAAGGATGTGAACGAGATGGTGATGTCCGAATAGGCTAGCGGTGTCGTATCATTCTCATCAGCAATAGTGTCAGAAAGTCACCACAGAGATTACTGATTTGCGGTGGACAGTATACGTGAAAACCCACCTGTATGTGCTGTGGTCCCACGATTTGTCAATCAGTTTTACGAGCGAATGAGCTTCGCGCTTTGTACAATACGTAATTCCCAGTATCCGCGAGGATTAGATATTGTCTAGCAATGCAGCTTCTTAGTTCCATGCTGATGGAATATTGTTCATCAGTGCATATGTTGCAATGAACGCTTAAACGGTGACGGAAGAATAGGCTATGCGGCAGCGAGTATTCTTTAGGCGGCATAGCTTTTCCAGACTCCTTTCTCACAACGTTACATTTCATATTTGCGTGGCCTAATTTTAAGGAATGCCTATTTTGCCAAGGTGGGTTGCTGAAAGCTAACGTTCAGTCTACAAGAGGGTCGCCAATAACCCTTTTGTCAGTAGCAGGAATAACGCGATGCACACTACTTTCTCGGGTCATTTGGGCCTGTCCAAGCGCAATCACAATTCTACCGCATTAGCCCAGTAATGATGCTTGCTGGCTTGATTTTGCACGCATGCATGCCTTCCAACTATCCCGAAGCACGGTATGTAGCAATGGGTGAACTTGCCCTGTGGTGTGCCATATTTAACTTCAACTCAACCATCCGCGTCCATCCAGCGTTTTCAAGGTGGACGAGACTGGCAAGTACACATGTAGCCAGATGCCAGCATACGACCATCACTCCGGTAGTTCACACCCATGTGACCGGGTGAGACACAGTTTGAACTAGACCAACATATAATGTTGGACAGTCGTCACTTCAATGCGCTCTCCTCTCATCCGAAGGCGTGACGCTTGGTCCCCGAGTAAGAGTAAAAAGAGACTTCTGGAACTAACTGTAGACGTCAAGCTTGAATGCCAATTCGTGCGTGTACCGTTGAACCTATACACTATCAGACTATAATTGTGGGGGTGACGCACAAACCAAGTTTTTAATCCTTTGTGGATTCTTTTGCCTGGTCAGCTACCTTTATTCATTTGTTATGTACAATGCGGTTTATGGCGCCGTTATGTTGTACATCATGATTTTAAGCGACATTTTCTGGCTATTGGTGAAAATTGAAATTTATTTAATCGGATCGGTGCTGGGAGCGCAAATTGTGGCTGTGTGTTTTGTTAATATCGAGGACTTCCTTTTTACATTTACTCATATTTCGTCCCTTTTTGTCGTTTTGATTCCGGTGGTAACAATTTGTTAAAGGCTTCCCAACCCTTTGACACCTGCACAGGTTAATTTGCTTTATTATTACAATGGCCGGATGGAAATTCGGAGAAGCACCATTCCATATTTTCGCCTTATTAAGACGTGCCATTAGTGCGCCTTTCCTCGGTCCCGTTCCAGGGATCGAACCCAGGACTGGTAGTGACTTGCACTACTAGCCAACAGCTTAAAACACTGAGCCATGGAGGACGATAACTGACTAGCATGATTTGAAATCTAACTGCGATATAGCCCGACACATCCTCCATTGCCATGCAGGCTACTGCCCATGCAAACAACAGTGCATGGCCGTCAGGTGTCAGGACTTTCCTTGCCAGTAACCATTCAACTTAGTGACTTACACATGAGTTTTGGCTTCAAAAACTCAAGCCGTTTGATCTTTTGCCCTAATACAGTAGAGGCGTTTGATCAAAATTCATAACTTCTTTTGTCATTTTGATCAGTTATTTAGTGACTGAGCGGTTTACTGGTGTAGGATTATAACTTACGAACTGTACTGTATGTGTGGACAATCGTCTAGCTCCCCAGCTTAGGTATTCTCTAGGTGAAACGTCCAGATAAGCAACATTTTGGGATATCACTTGCTCAAATTTGACGTCATTGACCAACTAACTCTCAGGCCACTTTATCAATGATAAATTATGCACGGAATTTCGGATCAATATTGGTATAAAAAGTCACTATCCATCTGCGCAGTGGATGGTTAAAAAACGAAAACGCAAAACTATTAATTGTTGTAACAAGCGTCACCGTTGTGGTCCGTGCCGTAATAGCACATGGGCCTGAGGGTAGTCTCGATGTCCAATGTTCTGCTGTCACTCCCAATTAGCTTTACATGAGAAATCTAGACAAGAAATGGACCGATCTTCGAATACACTGTTAGGAGCGTGCGGAGCAGAATGTAGCTTCACTCCAACGTACAGCGAGAGTATTGGGTGTAGCACACAGATGCAAAAACAACTACTTATCAACATCAAGTCTATACTGCTCCACTTAGTGGTCACATAAATTTTAAGTTCAATGATCCGCTTGCTTCAAACAAGAGTGATTTATTGAGTACTAGCAAGATTTTGAAGCTCACTGTGCATCGCACGAACATGCAGATCAGTTTAACCCATTCACTGCTGTGTCTAGAATAATGCAATATTCCAACACTTTGGATGTACAATCGACAACAGTAGAAAAATGCTTACGGGAAGACGTATACCATGCAGTAGTATCTCGACGAAGCTTATATTCCAACCAAACCCAACACAAATACAACCAACAGAGCGAGCAGTACTTATGTTGGCTCCTCGCGAAAAACCAGGTCTAGCGGTCATGCAGGCTTTTCTAACCCTTTTCCTTGCGGGCAAAATGGTAACCAGGGGGTTCAGGGAATCTCAAGTACACATACTATTGAATTCTAAGTAAAAACAAAGCCACTATCTCAAATCTCGGCCTGCCTTCTGCTGCTTGAAGTCTGCTCTGCTCAGTGCCTAAACTCGTAACAGTTACTGATGAATCTGGTCAAAATGATTGATACCAAAAGGCCGATTTATCTAAATTTATCGCAAGCTTCATTTAGCAAATCTGTCACCGCAATTTGTTTTGATAATCAACCATCCATTGCTCATAGTCCTAAGGGTCTAGAAAACGATCCACCATCTTCGCACCTTACACACCAGTTATTTGGGTATCAATTGTACCCAGTCCCATTTATGAATAACATGGAGCATGTTGCTCCTGGTGTTTGGATTTACTCTAATGTGCCTCCACCGCATATTGTGAGGTATTTTGATTCGAGCGCACGTAACCTGCTTATACAAAACGATAGAAATGACAGTTGTTCATTGACTTAGCTCAATGACTTAAGAAATCAACAACATAAGCTCCACGATGTAGTTGACCCAGACATTCAATCTAACATCCATAAGCCAAATTATGAGAAACCCTGCTTATAATTTTTCCGCTCTCATGAGCTTTAACACCAAATATAGGCTGTTACCCCCCAACCATTTTAGCGGGAAATATTCAGTCACCACCCCATCCTCTGTGGCCACTTCCAAATAATTTTGCAGTGATGGCAATACACACACAAATTTTTATCCTAGGCACAGGCACACGGCTTTTTACCCCACCGCTTACATAGCCTCATAAACCATCTTCTTCAGATCCCAACGATGTCAATATTTTTATGGGACATTTTTTTATTCATTCTAAATTTCACACACACTATGTCTATTTATTTTGGTGCCAAATGCTGACGGTTGACTAGCCGAACAACTTCCTCGTGGTGCCAGCTGGATGTTTTGGGGTTTATTCCGTTCCAGCAAATATTTCGGCGGCAGTGTTCCAGGACGTGATGGGTTTTGGCCTGGCAAGCGTTTTTTCTGTCAAGTCACAATTGTCTGCTTATCAACACTGTGACTTGGCGGTTGTGACTCGCCACCAATTAAAGTCACCCCTTGCGTATCCGGACAACCGCTTCAAGTCCACAAACATAAAGCATCTCTTTGGAACTGGCGCCATAAACACGGCTACACAAATTTACACGCACATACATTCATGCATCAACATATGGGACAATCCCATTGTTCCACTGTGCATTAGCTGATCACATTTTTTGCTCTTACTATGATCATGCCAGCGCAGGCGTTCCTCGCGTAGGTGAAAATAAATATCTTAGTTATTTCTCTATAGCCCAATATTGGTGTCATGAGGACGTGTCTGACAATTAGTTAAGCATTTTCGATTACGACAAGTTTATGTCGCCCTACCGTAAAGGTGGAAGTTGCGTATTTTATCTGCGAAACTCACTGCCAGCACCGTTTGTGAACATTGTGCTGACTTAAGTCTAGGAATCACACTAGCTTACAATCTCTGTTAATCAACAGCAGCTACCTGTAGGATGTATTTACAGAGCGCCAAACTGCAGCCAAGAAGAGCTAGCGCTTTTGCTGCTTACATTTAAATGCACCACAGGCTTACCGTTTAAACATAAGATTTTCCGAGGCGGTTTCAATTTGCCACTGATTATATGGTACGTAGAAACTGCTGCTTTGAGTTTCCGAAATTTTAGCTTCCGTATTCAAGTGAATGGCTGACAACAGCACGTTTTCCAACCTGCCAAGGTTGAAAGCACCCTGCATCACATTTTTTAACTGGGCGTACTGGCTACTGAACTTAGCGTGTTTGATGAATTTCCTGGTGGTCCGCATTGGGTGGTTGAATGCTGCTTGAGACTTCGCATGGTCGACGTAGACCAATTAACACATCATCCTTTGTCCAGTTCCGTCAACTAGAACTCGTTCGATGACATGGTTCGTTCGATGAAAAGGGACAAGTTTCTCTCCTCATATCCTAACAAGTAGCGGACTTGCTTTATAATATATTTGACTTCCGCATCAATTCAATGCTACCGCTAAATTGTGCCCGCCAAAATAAACATACATCCGATCGTAACCTGTTAAAATCAGTAGGCAAGCTTCGTAAGATACCCTAACAATTCTGGCTAACCACAGACTTTCGTACTCAAGCAATCAAAGCTCGTTGTAGACCGAAGGCATCCGAATGACAAAACTCTCATTCTTGAAGAATATAAAGCTGAGTGGGCTTAACGTAATAACAACTATCTAAACTATTTCGTGCCAGAGGTTAGCGTCGCAGCAACCCGGAGCTGACAACATCCGACCAAAGGCTCTACAGGCAGCAACTAGTGATCTAGCAGCACCACTGGCTATTTTCTATCAGCGATGTCTAGAGGAGAACCGTATTCCACCAGTATGGAAGCAAGGGGTCATCACTCCTATCCATAAAGGAGGTAGCCGCACTGATCCTGCAAACTACCGTCCAATAACACTACTCCCAGTACTATCCAAAGTGATGGAATCAATCATCGCAGATGCGCTGATGAAATACCTGAAAAGCCACAATTTAATAGCCCCAGAGCAACATGGCTTTCGTCAAAAGCATTCTTGTAATACTAACCTACTAATTGCACGTAATAGCTGGACTGAAGCTGTTGATGATGGAGTAGGGGTCGATGTCATCTACCTGGACTTTCCAAAAGCATTTGATCGCTTAAACCATTGCATTCTCCTTCACAAACTTTGGAATTACGGCATTGGCAACACAATCCTGAGTTGGATTGACAATTTTCTACAAGAACGACGGCTAGTGGTGAGAGTCCGAGAATCATTGTCTGATGCAATCGATGTGGCGTGTGGAGTACCACAAGGCTCGGTTTTTGGACCTCGTCTATTCTTGGTGTTCATTAACGATTTGGTGAGATCAATTACTTCCGATTTCCTATTTTTCGCTGATGATATCAAGATATGGCGAAGGATCAGAGGACCGGATGACCATGAACGGCTCCAGTACGATCTTAACACAGTGTCGAACTGGTCACTTCAAAACGCCCTACCGTTCAGTGTAGACAAATGTCGCGTTGTACAATTACGCCATAGACATAACTACACCTATATACTTGGGACAAGCGGATTGCAGAATAGCTCCCAGGAACGTGATCTTGGTTTGATCGTACAGGGCGACCTCAACTGTTCAAAACAGGCTGAAGTAGCGGCGAAAAGAGGCAACCAGCATGTCGGCATGCTGCGAAGTGCATTCGGGAGATTTGACCCATCAATCTTCCCAATGATGCTCAATTCCTACGTGCGCCCGCATGTTGAATACGCTATCCAAGCTTGGCAACCTTGGTTGAAGCGTGATCTAGAAGCGATAGAGGCACCACAACGGAGAGCAACAAAGAACGTGAAGGGCCTGCGGTATCACTCTTACCACCGAAGGCTGAAGTTGCTGGGAATTTTCAGCGGGCGCTATCGAAGGCTGCGCGGTGATCTCATATTAGCGTATCAAATATTGAGTGATCCCAACCACGTATGCCGCCATTTGCTGCAACTTAGCCACAACACGCAGCTCAGGGGTAACTGCTTAAAGTTGAAGGAACAATACAGCCGTCTAGAGTGTCGACGGAATTGCTTTTCCCTTCGGGTTTGCAAACCTTGGAACGCACTCCTAGACTCAGTAGTATCCTCTCCTACCTTGGATATTTTCAAAAAGCGATTAGATGTTGCTCTAGGCTCCCAACATTTTGTTACCTAAACTTCCATACTGTGGATTAGGCCAAGCATGCTTTTCAACAGGATTTGTGTATCAAATGGACCTAAGTGAGCGACCATATTTTACTTTTCTCACTCTTTACCTCAATGATCACTACACCCCAGTGTCTTTCTGAACGTTTACGCTCAATAATGTATTTTACTTTTACACTGATGTTACTTATCAAACTATTCATCTCGGCAGACGTTCGATAGATGACTCAGACATATTTTGATTTCATCATAGTCACCGCTACCATCCTACGGGACGTGTCAAGCACTTGTTTTATCCCGTGATAAATCATTGTTCAATCATTGTTCATTGTTTTGATTTTACCCTCATGCCTGATGGAACACTTCGATACACCGGGCTATGTTTGTGAAGACTTTAGTGTTTAGTTTGCTGGTTAGATGAATAATAGATCGTCGGACGCACCACGTTGTTGATCGATTAACGTATAGGTAGAGTGGAGTTTACTACTGCAAAGATCAGTGCTCGTGTCTCTCGCTTATATAAATAAATAAACAGCACATTCCCCGATGGCACGGGCTCAGTCCAATTGATTGGTCTAATCATGTTACTCGACTTACACAGGACCTGATAGCACTCCTCCTTGTGGAAGCAGTGGAAGCAAATTGCCCCTACTTTTGCTTAACTTTACGCTATCTTTTAACAACGATGTATATCATGCTCACTGGGAGAGTTCTGTAATTAACCCGAGGTGCAAAAATGGAGCAGCTCACGAGCATAGAAGTGTTTGCCCCATTAATCGTACACATACATTATTCAAAATAATGCAAAACATAATGCGAGATGAATCGCCAGTCTGCTTGAACGAGAAAAGTATCACCCGCAAGTCGTAACACCGTTTTATGCAAGGTCGAGCCTCCACAACACATCAGACAAAATTCTTAGACCACACAACGACTGCCATTAACAACAGAAACAGTGTTATGCTCATGTTCCTGAACATGCAAAAGCCTTTGATGGAGTGCCTGATCGGAAATTACCTAACCAAATTAAGATAAGAGGCAATGGAGAGCTAAAATTTTCTTGGCTGTCTTCCTATCTAATTGGTAGACAGCAGGTGGTGTGCATTGGCGACCATATAACTGAACCGAAGGCAGTTACTAGTGGAGCCATTCAAGGAATTGTTTTGGGGCACTTATTTTTCTCATCTATGTAAACGATGTAGTCTAGAGACTAAGACCTGGTACTACTCTTCATTGTTTGCTGATGACACTGAGATCCTTCAGACACGAGAAAATGCAAATACGCAGGAAGCCGCAAGCCCGGTTCAGGGTGGCTTGTCTGCACTTAAATCCCGGTGCCAACTGTTGTACATGTCATGTCCGTGGACATGTGGGATATCGTGTACAAATGCTGTGTCGCCAGACAATCTATTACTGCAAGACACATGCAGTTCGCAATGCAGAGCAGCTCGCGATCTGAGGGTGCGCTATTCTGTTACTTTCAACTTCTCTGAACATTGTGACCTTCAGGTTTCGAAAACAACAAAGAACTTCGGAAACATATGCTATTATTTTTATCTAACGGAAGTTTCATCTGGCAGGACAAAGCAGATGCAATACCATGTACGGTGTACTCACCTTTGTTCCAATCGAATCCGCCAAAAGCCGACCAGTATACTCTTGAGGAGGTCGAGCGACGTTTTAGGAAGAAGATGTGTTGTCATTCCTCAGTTTGGAAAAAATAGAACATTTGATAGCCTGATCCCCAGAATTGTTGGAAAACGCAACGGACAAACGATAGAGGAGCAGGATAATAGGTTTTGTAGGTTCGAAATCGACGATTTGATGTACGCACAAAACTTCCAGACCCCGGGAAGATGGTCTAGCGGAACGGTTACGGTTCAGAGGGGTAAGGTTATTTATGAGCTAATGGTCGGAAAGAACAAGTGGACCAGACGCATCAGTCATCTACGACCGCGGCATGTAAACACTCAAATACCTAAAGAACCAGCAGCACTAGAGTGGGAACTACAACTTGTTACATTTGCTTTGGAAAACAGGACTGATCCCCAAAACGGAACACAGCCGGTCGCACAGGCGCCACGCGGCCCGTCATGTAGGCTGTCCCAGACGAAGGTAATCGCGATGGCTACAAGTGAACCCCATGGTAAAAAGCTACGATAAAGCCCAAGTGCAGAAAATAGGTAGGAGCAATCTATTTGAAGGGGGGGGGGGTTAATAGACACGTCAGCGAAGCAAGTAGGCTGTCTGTTACATGCAGTCACCAGCGCAGGCGTGGTACGACCTTTTCGCCGAAGTTGGGAATCGAGTGCGAACTGATCGGCCAGCAAAAAGGCCGCGTCAGTGGACTCGAACTATTCCGTCAATATGGCAAACCCGTGGAACGGACTACACTCACACCGGCTGAAAACCAGACGCGAATGAGTGTGTGAATTGACCTCCAAAGTTAGCAAGTTTCAGTTACCATTACATAGAGTTGACCGATCCTGTAGATATACGCTCTCTGTCTACCGAATTTTGGCCTTTTGTATTCCTTCCTTTGGCTGGGCGCGTGAATGAACCGTCAGACTGTCGAAGTCTCACAGATGAAGTAAGCAGCAGTACGACAATAACATACGGAGAAAACTGCGATAAACTTAGACTTGATCCAATCTGGCTTTGTAGAATGGAGCTGAGCCAGGTTTTCTTTACAGCATCATAAACCGTTATATTCTCCTTTCTGATACCAGTGTTTACATTTCTTTAAACACTACATACCATACGCACAACAAGGAAACACAGGCTACGATTCCAGAGTTTACTTCGAGGTCTCGGAACTTTGGTTTCATCCACCACCCAATTATTGAACATATTCACAAGAAATACAAGTGGGTGTGGCACACTTCATAAATCCAACTTTGCGATAAACAGGCAGTTAGCCGTTCGAAACGCGGCTACCCTCTTTGGAACATCACAATCCCTGGATAACGCTTTCGAAAACGGTATCTATAGCGCCTGATAGAATTATCAACAACACTTATCTCCAGGCTAAATGAACACCTGCATAACTTTTGGCGCACAGGAAGTTTCGTTTTCTTTTTCCGGCCCGAATATCCGCCGTGTTGGTGGAGAACACTGGTTCATCGACAGGCCGAAAAGGTCGAAAAAAAATTGTGTTACATGAGCTTGAAATTTGTACTCGTAGCTTTTTAACGAATTATGAAATGGCGCTGTACTTTTCAATCTGTCCCTTCTAGGCAACAACTTCTCGCATCGCCGAGGACCATACATTTTATTTATCTAGCCCACTGATCGGAATGACCGAAATTCCTGTCAATTTGACTCCTCATGCAAAAACCGTTGCAATGCAATAGCTAAAAGAGAAGCGGTTAGCCAGTATGTAATTCCCATTCAATGTGGAACTTCGCAGCCGGAGTGGCTTCTATCTGCAGTGTTGATATCCAATCTCCCGCACTCTATATCCGGAAAACTCAAGCAAGAACGACTCCAGTTGTGGAGTGCAATTTCGAGAGTACGAGACATAAAATTTACATCTGCTTTTCATAAAGTCCATCCGTCACATATCAATGAATTTTTGGCTTTTCTATTCCATCCAATGCATGTGTCAAAACAGTTAAGTGTTTGCATTCACTCTTGATCAAATATATTTTCGCTTAGCTAGGATGGCAATTGCTAAACGAATCCAATTCAAATATTTTTACTTATTTTTCCACAATTAATTTAATAACAAAATCATTGATCCTCCTTGCACTGTTTATGTGGTTGTAAATGCTTTTTGTGCATTTTCCCGCGAGGTCAGGAGCGGTGCAGTGCATTGTCATGTCATTGACTGGGGCAGTGAAACTACGCGGAAGGCAAAATTACAGCATTTAAAACGATAAGTCGTTCTTTTGTTACTTAGAGTACGAACTACATTTTATTATGTTTTTTGACGGCCCCATCAGATCACCCAACAGGAGTTTCAAAATAGTGATTCTTTACAAAATCATTGTTCATTGTGCTATGTGCAACTTTTATCCTCATTAATCCTTTGGTTAACGGCCGCTTCGTTTGCTGTTGACAAGCGACGAGAAACATTTGCACTAACTGGGAGGCGTATTGATCACATTCACTTTCACATCCGTGTTGTAGTATCTGACCAAACTACTTGTGGATGACGGTCAGTTTAGCAACGATCTAAGAGAGACTGAATTTCTGATGCTCAAATGCTTGGTCAGTGGATAGTTTCCGTATCGGTGAGGAATGCTCTGACCATCCATCCATCCATCCAGGTTGGTGGATAGAGTCGCTCCTTTAAGTGGATTACCATGGTCTTCCCGCGCAACCTGAAGCTTACTCCTGTTACGTTCAGCTTGAGGCCATTGAGATATATACTGGAAAAATGCATTCCTACTACGCGTATCTAATCTAAAGCGTAACATTTGCAATCCTCTAAACCTCTGTAGGAAACGCTGCCCTTGTTCATAATGATGAATAGGCAACATCGACTTGTTATCTGATTACCTCCACTTTTAGCCAAGTAGACGAAATGTCCCCCACTAGTTTTCTCAGGACTACTTTAAACAGAATACAAGTTCTATCTGTTAACCGAGCACACCATCTGGTCTCATCTCCGTTTATTAGTAACAATAATTGATTGATCAGGGTCGAACACTTTCCGCCATTGGATCGCAAATTACAGGTGCAAAGTAGGTTCATCCTACCGCCGGCTCGAACTATCGCGGTGCAACCACGGTAACGGATCAACCACTCAACTGTTTATGCATAATTGTTATCGCTGGCAGTGGAACAGTGAAAGGAAATATACAATGTTCAACTGTGGCACATGCGCTGATCAAGAAACATAAACTTCAACGCGTGGTAAAATATTAGTCAATCAATCAAGTGCATTGTTGCAGGTTATACAGTGTATACTAAAAGCAGGATGAACCACATGCCAACAACCATAGTTTAAACGACGAAATGAAGATGAATATTGGCAGATGTTGGCATGTCGTATTATCGCGTCAGTACCAATACCATAACAGACAAACCCTCTTATATGTCTTATAAATAATCATCGACCTAGACAAAATCGGCATAGTCGACAAGGTTATGTGCTCAGTGGACTTCCAGTCGTTATTTATTAATGTCCCTTTGCTAGAGACAGTTGATTACATTTGCCACCTGATAGAAGAGAAGAATTTCCGTCTACCAATACCGGCAGACCTCCTGAGACAGTCCCTATTATGTTGCACGGAGAATGTCGCTTGCCGATTCCAGCATACCTCATATCGCCAAATTCATGGAGTGGCTATTGGTAGTCCGTTGGGCCCAGTACTGGCTGAATTTTCCATGCTGATGCTTGAGAGTGCTAGAGAGGCGGGCCCAGCCAATGTCCGAATACGAGATCGCAAACGTGTGTGGGTTTCCTGTGGAGTACGTGAGCTGTCTGCTACATGTAAAAGCACGAGCACGGTACAAAGTCAAACTGTTCGGAAAGCAGGCACGAGTTTTTGGCCAACGAATACAAGCCAGTTCAGGCAAGAGTTTTGGCTAGCAAATACAAGTCAGCGCCAAAGGAGGCAGTGCATTCGGCCAAATACGGAAAAACCGTGGAACCAAAATCACTGACATTGGTTGAGAGCCAGTCGCATAGCTAGGCTTCCTAAAAATAGTACGTTTCGTTACCTAATAAAAACGAGCGGTCTGTCGTGTAGAATATACTCCCTGTTACCGAGTCTTGGCTTTTTTTTTCTGTATCCCGTTGGTTGGCTGGTGCGGGACTGAACAGTCAGACGGTCGTAGCCTAGCAGGTTCCGTGTTAAGGAAACAGTACTACAACAGAGAGGAAACTAAATCGAGAGATTTGTCAGTTGCCGTATTATAAACGATATATAGATGATATCTTTGTTCTCGGTTCCGCGAAGATCCAAATCGAACAATTAGTAGACCAACTTAATAATGTTCACGCCAACTTGAACGTGGCTTTTGACTTCGTATCGAATGGACGTCTTCCGTATCTCAGCATTCGCATGCGTCGCAGGGATAATGGGCTGAATAAGCGATCTGTATACCGGAGGCCAACGTGGTCCCACCAATACCCAACATCTCACTAGCTTCTCCCCAATGGCATACAGCGCGCGCTGATAAAAACATTATTCACTTGGGCCAGACCTATCTGCACCAACGACTGCCAGGCTGAAGAATTTGAGCTGATCATTAAAACGCTTATGGAGAATGGCTACTCAAAGCGATTCATAGACAGATATAGCCAGGTTAGACAACCCAAAGAAATGGTGTTGGCAGCCCCAAAGTAAAAGGTGTACATCGAGCTACCATTCAAGGGTGATATCGCAGCTATAAGCACAAACAAACGCATTGTCACGACCATTCAGCGTAGGTACTGTGTTGCAGAAACGGTACTCATCAACAGAACCCGAATGTTGCTGTTACCTTCATTAAAGGAAGATGAACCCGTTGGGGCCAAATCACATTGTGTGTACCAATTCGTATGTCACTGCGGTATCAGTTACACCGGCAGAACGGAACGGGTTTTAGATTCCAGAGTGAAGGAACAATTACCAAATTGAGTTCAGTGCGAGCTTAATCAATCCACCTCTGATGATGCGTGCTCGCGTAAGCCGCCAGCGTCCTTTTTAAGCAGACACATTTTGGTAACTCGTCACCGCATTAATCCCCTATCAACGTTCCGGATCTAGTAGCATCATCCAAATTCACGCATTTTGCGATTTGCAGAGGCTTTCGCGATAGGCCGAAATGGACCAGCATTGTGTGTTCAAAAGCAGTTAGTTGTCAACATGCCGTTGCCGTTGTCGTAATGTCAAGAACTTGATTGGCTTGACTGTGTCCTATAAGTATTATAAAAATATTTTCCAGTTATTGTTTTGGTACTGACGGTATAATACGAAATGCTAACATCATCCGACATTTGTCTTCTCATTTCGTTGTCCAAACTAGGGAAGGGAACTAACTGTTTTAAATCTTAACAGGTTCTTTGCCGTTGACGTATGTATAATTCAACACCGGTCTTACAGGATAAGGTATTGCGTAATTCTTTCACATGCACTAACGGACGCTGAAAGCCGCAACGACAAATCTTATCAAGTGATTAGCACACTTCTTCAGAACTGGATTGTACGAACACGTGTTGTCTGTCATATGTAAGTATACATTAAGCACACAAAGTTTCGGAGACTGTGGTCGTTCCGAATTCGCAAACTATCGCCCATTAATCCTCCTTCCTGTGCTCTCAAAGATGTTGGAGTCCACCATCGATGAGACTTCAGTCGACCAGCTAGTAACATCACAACGCCTGAGTAGCACGACTTCCTTGGAGATCAGTAATGCCCTGCAATCTGCTGGTTGCATCTGGTAGCTGAAGGAAAAGTGGGGACTGAGGGACAAGGCTCAAAGCCCGTTATCACGACATTTTCGACCTTTCTACTGCCTGCTTTACTGCACCCTGCTTTGCAGTCTTCAAAGTTGGGGAATCATGGTACCTGTACTTGAATAGTTCGAGGATTTGCTGCAGCAGTGGTAGCTGCAGGTTCAAATTGGACCTCAATGCCCGATCCGATTCATGTAGATTGCAGTGTTCCGCAATGTAACAATGCACACCACCGTCCCACTACATGTTTCGCGAGCATGGACTCGGAGGCCGTGTTTCGCGTGCGGTCCTTCAAGTGTGTGACCTCGGGCTACTAGTTTATGGTGATTTAGGAAACTCGAAGCAAGTCGTAAAGGAGCCAAAGAATGAGAACAAACGTGTCGCGCTTCTGAGAAAAGTGTTCAGATGCTTTGATCTATCCTTCTGCTCGCAAATACCTATCGTCTATGTGTAGTTGGATGCTGGATACATTGCGCAGGTCTGGGAGTTCTGCAGGGAAAATATTACTTTCTACTAATTAGCTACATTGAAGTGAAATCTAGCGAATGAGGGGATTTCTCAACCTTTTATGTCGACATGTCTGTAGCCGCTAAGATTGTACAGCGTTCAGTTTCGATGCATATGGTGCGGTCTTGTGATGGCTTGCAGGACCCCGAAGAACCACAATCACGTTTGACACCGTGCAATGTATACAAAACACGAATCTGAAGGTCAGCGGCTGAAGACTATCACGCAATGCAAAGGGACAGAATGTCGCCGGAATATTTTTACTCTGAGCCTCAGCCGCGGGACGCAGTCCCTAATTGCGTCACATCTACCCATACGTTATGTTGCAAAACGTTTCGAGGTTGCCGTTTTGCATTTTCCTTGCGAAGTGTAGCCAGCATTCATCGGTGGAAGACGCTAAGTGGCAGTGTGAACTCCCAAGCGTTCACGAACATGTTATTGTATACATTCGCAGTCACCAAACCCAGTGGTGACTACTGTCACGTTACTTCACTAGTGAAGTGATAAGCCAACCCGAAAAGATGCGAAGTTCGCATGATCATCTACATGTGATGTTTATCTTCGTCGTATCGGATACATATTGTCATGGTCAGTTAGCACTTGGAGCTTGTACAAATTAACTTGGAGCGACGCATGCTTTCAGCCAAGTTACCGTTTCAACCGGATTCAGTCAGACAGCGAGTGGCAGTGTTAGGAACCGCTTTTTCCGAATTCCACTTTGCTCTCTTGCTACCTCATTGGTGTAGAGGAAAGTGTTGGGTTTACGCGATTCGGTCTTCTTAAACTTTGTTTTCCCTCTTTGTGAACCCGGTGCAGTGTAGTGTGCAGTGTTCACAGTTTTACCAGTCTTGCACTTAATCCATATTCACCGTCACATCTGATGTAAAGATAGACGATGGCAATCTATTCAAAGTATGAACTGCATACCAACTTAACATGTTTACCATAGTAGTCTGATTTCCCGTCCCATATACTTGCGTTTCGGAGTTTGGCATGAAGTTCGTAAAATCTTCCTATCCATAGTCTGGGCTTGACATTTACCACGACCGGCGTAACACACTGTTGCCCTGCGCAGAATCTCTCAGTATTTGTGCACCTAAACGGATGATGATCAGAGTAGTTTTAGTGATGACTACAAGTTAAATAACTTTCAGGTTCAGTATCACCAAATTGTGCACCCAAAAACTGTAGGCACCATAATTATTTTAAATTCTGTTCTTTGTTGACATTGGAGTAGATGATAATGTGGTTCACTATAGCTTTGAAGACTCGCAAACCGAATTACCTTTTGGGAATTCTTTATTGAGTCTTAGAGTTCAACTCAAGATAACTCAAGCTGGAGGGTAGCTTTGGGAGAGAGAAGTACCAGAAATCTCCACTTTGAGTAGGGTAACCTTGATTGTAATTGCAGAGCTTTACATCAAAGTAAACCATCGCGCCAATTTAGGTTGCATCTTGCAATTCAGACACACGGCGTGTACTCCAAGACCCAGGAATGAACTCCCAAACGCCGTGTCAATTTCCGCTATGCAGCCATAACTTAGTCACTAGGGCTTCAGAGTTGTGTCCCACTTTCCTCTCAGCCTATCTCTACCTGAAGAATCCAGATCAAGGTGACACGAAACATTAAATGCAGTGCCGCAGGTGAGCAGCCTTGAACTCTCCACTTTGCTAATACATCAGCTAGCTGGAGGCAGCTGTCGACAATACCTAGAGTCAGTTGGCAGGAGCGCACAAGCCGGTCACCACCAGGCGAAACAAAAGACGGATGGTCAGCAGAATCAATGACCGACGGCCGATTCCGTCTTGGTGCCCTATGCTCCAGAATCGTCATTTTGTCTGTAGTTTGGAGCCGTTCCGAAATGCAGGCATGACTGTTATCCTCAAACTGCACCAGTAAACGTCTGTTCTAATTAGTGCATTTACCCTAATGCATGAATTATGTATATTCATCCATTTGTACCTATTGAGGCCCATTTGCGTACACAGCGCACCATCTTTTCAGTTGGGCGGAATTAGCTTAACCCAAGTCCAGAGATGTACGATATGTTGCGTTGTTTCTTCGGGGAGAATTATACGTTTATTACGCCCCTTCGTTCATCGATCTATGGCTGTACCCACGGACGCCGCGGAATTTTCTGCTACCACGCGCTGGATCCTGCTTTTTCTCTGGAATTACTGTATTTTACGTGTGTTGCTGTGTTAGTTGTGCACCAAACTTTTTAGTTTCGTGTGTTCATCAATCCGTGCAAGTTTCGTGGAATTCCGCTTGATATCTTCGGAGATCTCAGTGATTTACGGCTGTGCCCGTCATTTTGGAATTCGTGATTGACATCTTGCTTGTCCTCGTGCTTGAAAAAATTACAACAACTATGCCGAATATCATGCAACGACGTATCTGCTCTTCAGATAATTGCGGCAAAGCCCTTAAAATGGGTATAACGTGCCGAAACTGCAGTGGCTCATTCCACCCGAGCTGTATAGGAAAGTCCGCCCAAGAAGCAAGGCAAATATACAAGGCAGCTGACGCATTTTGGTTTTGTCCAACTTGCCAGTTAACTCCAGTGGTCGGTTATTTATGTGCACTCATGGAAAGGTGCGATACTTGGAATGCGACACTCGCTTATTTGTTGAACGCCAGGCTTGCACCACCGGCCGCGAATATGGCCATGATTGTATCACAGTCGGTCAAAGAAAGCTGGACCTCGAGGCCGAAAAAAAGGGCTAGACGCTCAAGCCGCGCTGCAGCCTCAGTTTCTCCAAATCCCCTGCCTCACTCAACTCCCAAAAGCGGACGAACATCCAGAGTACTGATGTCCACACCTTTGAGTCATACGCCCCACCTCCATTCAACAGCAACCGCGGAAGCTCCGGGGCAAACCTCTTCCGCCGTAGAGAAAAGTCGGGCGTCGTACGCCTCAGTCGCCTCCATGCATACACCGGCTAAATTACCTCCGACTCCGGTGGCCTCACCAAGCAACAGTAAGTTGACCAGACTCCAACAACCAAACAATCCGTTTAACACCGTGTCTGTAAGTCATGGCAAATCTGCATCCAACGCAAGGAGCCAAGGCGCGTTAACCGTTGTGTGTACAAATGTTCCTGAATCACAGGCGAGTACAATAAAGGGGAAGCTATTGGATGATCGTAATCAGTGGAAGTCTATAAGTACCGCGATTGGCATTTCGGTTGAACCTGCAATGCTGAGACGAGTCACACGTCATCCAAATTCAGCGCACTACGGTGAACCCCAACTTCTCCGGGTGACACTAAACTCCACCAAGGACACAGAGGCAGTCCTACTATCGTCCAACAGGCTTCGTCATTCATCACTCGAGGCGCGCATACTCCCTGATATCCCCTGGAACGAACGTCCGAAAAAGATGAGCAACCGTGAGGAAGTTCGTAAAGCCGAGGCGAAACGGACGATAATTGTGTACGGGGTTCCTGAGCTCCAAAACTCAACCTCTGATGCAGCGGATGCACATGACCGGGAGCAATGGAGTTACATCCGCCACGAAATTTCCCTCAATAATATCATCGCTAAGCGGTTGACCAGGATTCCATTTTCACCCAACTACAAAGGGAACGGTCCCAGACTTATGAAGGTGGTGCTTCAATCTGAGTTTATATTACCGCTCGCCTTGGAAAACTGGTCCAAATTTCGCATGAAGCTGCCAGCGGAAATTCGATTAAAGGCATCAGGTACGCTGCCACGGATTACCAACGACTCACGGCGAGCGATCAAATTGTTGAACCATCCACTCATGCAACTTTGTGAAGGCATAGATTTATCGACAACCACAATATCCCACGAAACACGGCTGAACACGGGGGACCAGCAGGGCCCGGAAGGCCACGATCAGTCGTCTAACCGAAAGCAAACTCAAAGGCAAACGTCACCACAAAAAAACGGTTAATGGCCGACCCGTTAACGGTCGGCACAAACTCCATTCCTACCACAACCTGTGCTAGCTCACTCTTGGTTACAAAAGCACTATCCTGCATGTATACTAATGCACAAGGCCTCATAAGTAAGTTGGTAGAACTCCGTCACCGTTTGGCTTCGGAGCCTCGAGACATCATAATGATCGCCGAAACCTGGCTGAGCGGCGAAATCACAGACGCTGAGATTGCCATACCGGGTATGTAACTTCTCCGGAACGACAGAACGGGCAAGGGCGGTGGCGTGCTCATTTATTTCCGAACGAACCTTCGTTGTGAGCTCATAGACGATCCCCAGATTTGTGTCACCGACGTCCTTTGGTGCAAACTGTGGTTGGAACGCAACGACGTATGCCTTCTCTCTGTGGTTTACCGACCACCGAAATCCACTCCGGAAAGGGACAACAGACTTATCTCCGCTTTTCGCTCCGTGCTTAATCAGAAGTACAGCCACATCCTCGTTGCAGGAGATTTTAACACCCATGACTTGGAAAATCCAGCATCCGAGACAGAAGTGTTCAAGGCATATTTGCAAGAGCTACTCTCTAGCACCTTCTTGTGTAACCACGTCACCGTTCCAACCAGGTTCCGAACAGGAAACAACCCATCGATATTAGATCTAGTGCTCACTAACGAAGAGCTCATGGTCGATGGACTAAAGGTGTGCAGTCCTTTGGGCCGTAGCGATCGCGTGACTTTGCAGTTTGATTACATCTGCCACGCCGAATATCCACCTGCGGAGCTCGAAACGAGGCAATGTGTTACCCATTACCACGTTCTGTCTGCTCTAGTTGAGAATACCAGTTGGACGTTTCTAGCTAACTGCACCCCAGAACTAGCCTGGGAGATATTTGCGAACACCAGCACGTCACTAGTCATAGAAGCCTCAACACCAAAAGTTTCCCAACATCCCCGCACAGCGAAATCATTCTTGCGAAGCCGGACGAGAAAATGCATGACTCTAAGAGATCGGGCATGGCGCATGTATAAAAGCAACCCCAGCGCAGAAAACTGGACGGAATACGTTCCGCATCGCAACTACTGTGTGCTTTTGGTTCGCGAAGACAAGAGAACGCATCAGCAGGAGCTAGGCAAACGATTCTGTTCGAACGAAAAGCTTCTTTACAAATATGTGAATGGACTTCGCAAGGTGCAACGGGGAATCCCACCACTTAATACGACCAATGGGTATACACATACTGCGAAGGAGGCGGCCAACGCATTACGGGCCAAGTACTCCCCAATCTTCCAAGGTGTACAAGCTTCGACGTATATTCCGCCACTAGTTACCCCACCGTCCGTTTTATCCAACGTCACGTTCACTGCAGAAATGGTGCTGCAAAAGCTGCTATCCTTGCGTCCACACAGCTCTCCCGGGGCCGATAACATTCACCCGAAAACATTACAGGTAGCTGCCATCCACTTGGTCAAACCGCTAGCTGCATTTTTTCAGCGCTGTTTCGATGAGAACATCGTACCTTCGAGGTGGAAACAAGGTGTAATAACGCCCATATACAAAGCAGGAAGTCGATTGGATCCTGCCAATTACCGCCCCGTAACGCTTCTGCCGGTGATCGCCAAAGTCATGGAAGCCGTGATAGCAGATGCGTTAATGGGATACTTGGAAAACTACGGCATAATTGCGCCAGAACAGCATTTGTTTCGTCAACATCGTTCATGTACGACGAATCTGCTGATATCTCGTGACAACTGGACCGAGACTGTCGATGAGGGAACAAGAGTCGATGTTGCATTCTTGGACTTTTCGAAAGCCTTCGATCGCCTGGATCATCGAATCCTGCTCATTAAACTCCAACAGTACGGTATCGGAGACCCGTTGTTAGGATGGATCGGTAACTTTCTCTCTGAACGGCAGTTAGAAGTTAGAGTTCGATCATCCTTTTCCGATCCGGTTCGAGTGGGATGCGGCGTACCGCAGGGTTCGGTACTTGGGCCTCGTTTGTTCCTGCTTTTCATTAACGATCTAGTAAGAGTTATTACGTCGAAATTCTTACTCTTCGCGGACGACCTCAAGTTTTGGCGGGCGATAAAACGATCGGACGACCATGAAGTCCTACAGCGTGACTTGAATGAGGCCTGGAATTGGTCGGTGAGAAACGCCCTGCCGTTTAATGTGAACAAATGTCGCGTTGTTCATATCCGCCATCGACAAGTCCACGTCTACAAGCTTGGGGCACACGATCTGAAGACCACCACTCAGGAACGCGACTTGGGAGTGCTGGTACAGGAAGACCTCGGGTGTTCCAAACAGTCAGATTCCGCTTCTAAAAGGGTCAACCAGCACGTTGGACTCCTGTGAAGAGCATTCGGAATTTTGGATCCATCCATCTTCTCTTTGATGCTGAATGCCTACGTGCGTCCTCACGTCGAATATGCAATCCAGGCCTGGCAACCCTGGCTAAAACGTGACCTTGCAGCGCTTGAGACCCCACAGCGTCGAGTAACGAAAATCGTCAAGGGCTTGCGCCACACTCCTTACCAGGAACGACTGGAGATACTCGGAGTGTTCAGCGGACGGTACCGGCGACTTCGTGGAGACCTCATACTAGTGTACCAGATATTGAGCGATCCCACTCACGTATGCCACCACCTCTTGAAGCCCAGCCCGAACACTAACCTTCGCGGTAACAGTTTAAAGCTGAGCCAACAGTACAGTCGTCTAGACTGTCGGAGAACCTATTTCTCCCTTCGGGTCTGCGGGCCCTGGAACGCCCTTCCAAACTCAGTTGTTTGTGCCCCCACATTAGATACGTTTAAAAAACGATTGGACGTCGCACTGAGCCCCTGCGTTTTGTTTTATGAACGAAAACGCTTGTATATATTTAGGCTGACCAGCCTCTTTGGATTCATACCCCAAATTCACGGTCGTAAATCTGTGCGAACCGGTGAGTACTCCATTTTTATTTGCTACCTTCACCAACGATAACAATTTCTTAGCCAGGTTTGCGTCGTACCCCTTTATCCCCCCTAAAACTGTTATACTTCTACCTTTTATCTCACTGACGCTCCTTACTTCAACCACTTATGTGGTTTGCCAATCTGTTAGTATTTCTATTGCCAATCTGCGGGACTCGTTAAGTGTATGCTTTTTTACCCGTCATATACCATTGTTCCATTGTGTACTGATAAATGACTTGCTGTTAGATTCACTTCATTGACTTGTGTTTCCGATGCCTCATCAGATGCAATTTCTCCAATGTCGGTTTATGCCTGGGGAATCTACTTGTCTCACAATCCCATCGACTGTGTACTGGAGATGGGCATAGAGGCGCATACGTTGAAGCTTGTCGCTTTACTGCGGTTTTACTTGGATGGATAGTGTATATCCGGCGTTCATCCCCGAGTGACATGCTGGGTTTGATTGCATTCAATGCAACTATCAATGAGGTGCTAACTCATTAAAAACCGCCATTTCGGCTGCTAGCTCCGGACAATGGCTAAGCTTTGATGGGAGAGTTGATTCACATTCTTCACCGCGGTGCTAATCACTAACACTGAACTGCCTTCTTTCACAATCTGCGTGTTTTATCCCAGTTTGCATAAATACTGCACTTAGACATACTTCGGTGTTGCTCTTCCCAACACTGGCGCGCCATTGTTGAGATGAGCTACACTGGAATATCTATTTTATAAACGGTCCTGGTGATCGGAATGACTGAGGTCTATCTCAAGTGAACCGAGGTCTCAACAGAGGTTGCTTGTCGCTGCCCAACCAGACAGAAGGTTCTCCAAGTCCAACTTTGAAGTACTGCACTTGTTTAGCGTGAGCTTTCCTAGACTAAGCCAGTTGTGGTGCCCATTCTCAAGCTCCGCCGTTTTGTTCCAATTTTCCACAGGTCATGAAGCATGAGGTGAAGCTGTAAGTAGCATGGCTCGAGCCACTCGTTTCTTTTTTTGGACGTACGTCTTGTACTCTTTCGGAGTCACATTGGGAAACAAATTTGGAGACGGATACCGCCAAGCCTGTAGTCCAGCAATGCAATTCTCTACTGCGCTTTCTAGATGGGTGTCCTTGCTCATCTGGCAAGTATGGCAATGGTTTGTGCTGACATATTTCAAATCAAGACGTCTAGAAAAGGGGACTTCGGCACAGCATTTTGCACTAATTTTTCTGTGAACGGAAACAGGTTCTTTCCGGAGTGAGCGACTGCAACGGAAAGATTGATAGGCAGAATTTTCCATCTACTCGAGTTACGTCCTCAAAGTATTGGGCCCAGTTCAACGGTTATTTTTTAGGTTACTCATTTTAGGTACAGAAAAATAAGTAAAACGTAGGACGGCAATCTTGAATAAGTAGCATCCAGACACAGCTTATGAATCGATGAGCCGCAACCCACACTACATCAGTATCAGCATCTATTCAACGATAGTCATAGCACAGTGTGTGACGATGTTTGATCATGCTGGTAAATGGAAGAGTCTTAGGGCCAGCCGGCAGAAAGCCAACCGACAGATAATCACAAGAGCTGGATGACCAGGTCGGATTTTGTTTAGCATAAGGCGGTGATGGCGTTGTTCTGGGCAATGAAGTATTGATTTGGCGTGCGTTGCTGCGAACAGAAAGAAAGCATCGGTCGAAGAAATTGGGCTGAAAGGCGCAGGCAACAGCTGAGCAAAAACGAATGCAAGTAAAAAGAAAGAAAAACGATTCGAATTTATGCAGCATCAGTGATAGCATCCTTCTAAACGTAAGACCTCCTCTCCTTATCCAGGTTGTACTGTTACGCTCAACGAAATACCCTACCCTGATTATCTGTCAACAGTAATGGTATTAGATGTCCAGCGGCCATGTTATTCATTGACGCAAAATGGCAAAATCGGTAAATGAACTTAACGAATCGTAGTCCAAGTGCTGCGAGATTGGCATATAATAAGTTTCACTGATAGTAATATGCCAGCAGCAAAGGAAAAAGCAAACATAGTTCACATGTTGAGGACATTTGTCCAATAAGAACCAGTCAGAGTAAAAATGGTCAGGATGTCACTGTAGACCATAAAACGTAATACCTGCCTTATCGGAAGGCTGGAACTGCTGCTTGGTGTTAGCCTGCCTGTCGACAGAATTTCCGAAGTCAACAAGAGGGGCTCTCTACCAACCATCAGTGCATCATTGAATAGCCGGAGAGGTCACTACTCAGTTACTGAGGAGCAGTCGCTCTGCTAGGCAGCTTCGAAAGAACAGCCCAATGAGCACGTAATTTGACACACCTCGTCGAACCGCACGTACAGTTCCGTGATGACATCTGTTGACTTAGCTGTTTATCTAATCTGTGCCTCTGTGAGTTACATGTCACCAATATAATGCAATATTGTGTGAGCTGAATTGTTGTCATACAAATTTGTTGAAGTCACATGCCTTCAAACACAAGAAGCCAGAGAAGGACATATGGGAAACTGTTCACAACATGCCCCAACTTAAATCACTGAACAAATCGAATGGCAAACAAATGACAGTTGATTAACGACAAGTGCATTGTTAGATCTACTCAGTCTAGCCGACCCGCTGCAGCACATCTGGTAAAAATCAATCGCACATGGAATGCTAGGTTTAAGAGTGTCAGTTGATGCGTCTCCCAAAATTTCTTCGCGAATGCTCCTCAATCTGATTGGAAGATCCTTTTGAAATAATAGTTTTGTGATTGGATCGTGACGTACAATGTCAATGTAGACCGTGATTCACATTGAAGCGAAACTTGGCCAGTTCGATCATGGGTCCGTAGCTGAGGCATATGTGAATTGGGTGTTACACACCCGAAAACACTGCACTCAAATTGAGATTGTGCTTCGCAACCCAATCACACAAGTACTTTAAAATAACCTACTAATCAGTCATCACTCGTTGTGCTAAGCGGTGCCCGTCGTTTGCTGGTGTCTAAAGAGTTGGAGGTTCCAACTAACATCTCGGTGTTCCTGCGTTCAAGGTCTACTATGGGATCAAAAAGATCGAAACGTTTAGTGGGTTGCAGTGTTTTCGGACCGACACCACACAAGTTCTATCAGTTTTAACTACCATCCTGGTGATGGAATTGGCCAAGGTTCGCCTCAATGTGAACTGTGGTGCACATTGAGCTTGCGCGTCCCATTCCATTCCCACAACGATTGCTTGAAAATATACCCCTAATATATATGCATTAGTTGCTTGCTTTGATAATGTCTCCTTTCGTGAACGTAATATATGGCGCAGTGCCAAGCATTCTATTCCTCATGCCTCTCTTTCCTGAGTAGATCAAGATGCTGCGCCCTCCCAGCTACAGAACAACTGTGGTTTAACTGAATAACGTATGACTGAATGGAATGTGTGGGCTGAGCTGTGGTGTCAAGTTTAAGTTCATATGGATGTTCTGTTGGTAATGCAGCTCTGTGGAATCATGTTACCTTCAGCATGTACCTTTCCAACACGTAACTGCTAGCTGTCTTACTTCATAAACTCATATTATTAGAATTGATGCTGACCACTACTTTTGGCCTGTCGCTTGAATATAACTTGACCGTGGAAGGCCTACACTTGACCGACGGTTTCTTTTGTTTGACACCCTGCAAACTCGAAGTCGGTATGCGTCAACGAATAAGGTGTGGCAATCCACTCGAGTGATAGGAGATCACTGACAGACGACGATGGAACATTATAAGATTTTTCTAGAGGAGGCTAGAGGATATCAAACCAACTCAACCTCAGACTTGTCTGGTGACTCTCCCGGTAAGCTTCTGGTCTGCTTAAAAGTCGAAACACCATGATGCAGCATTTGGAGTGCTTAAAATATAGTTATATTATCTTCTGACCGCACTATTATCTTTTGCCTAGAATTGTGTATAGAATGAACTGTGTTAATCGGTTAAACGATGAAAGTTAAGGTTAAGGTTGCTGAAACGAAGGTCTTTGTGAACTTGCATTTTCCTAGTTGTGGTTTCAACCTTCCGCAATTCTACCGATTAGGGACACTTGTATAACGAGTTTGAACTTCGTTATGACAATAAATGCCGAATAAAGAGAATTCTTGCTGCCATTCATGTAGGATACTATCCATTCGCTAGTGTTGAGCATATAACTGCATGTTCATGATATAAAGCTAACAGCTAAATTAGTGTCTGTCAAACAAGAATGATTGACGTTTTGTTTCGTTCTCTAAGTTGAGTACTTTGGTGGCAAACAGCCCACCATTTCACTCAGTGACATCTTCAGTGCACTGTTGCTTGGAGGAAAATCTCACGGAAAGTGATTGAATATGTGAGCACCACGAATGCACATCATGATAAAAGGTGAAATCCACCAGGTTACGATTTTTTTGTAACAAGTTGCATAATTAGCGCTCACTTCATCCTTATACCACTAGTAGAATGGTATCTTTGAACGTTTGCATTCTGCTGTATTATAACTGAACAAGAACTGTTTTTTCTTTCACCACTACAGCAGAACATGACTGGCTGCTAAATATAGTTGTAGCAATCTACCTACCTCTACCTCGACCAAGCGGTCGATTAGACATCCGCGTTGGTTTCATTCTATTTGCCAGTCAATGGAATGCGACTTTTTGTAGCCCTGTTGTCTGTCGTTCGCAGAAGGACATGTGTGAAGCATGCCACTCGCTTTTGGACGATGGGTGGATTATTCGGAAGACAACCAGCGTACACGGAGTAGCTGCAAATTGTGGCCGGCAATAGTGAGAGAGCGCGCGCATGGAAGCTGAGTGATTAGCCACGACCAATGTTTATCATCGAGCCAGGATGAAGACGCGCAGGCTATATCTTAGCACACTGTCAGTTGAATAACCTACTAGTCGGATAAAGTAAATGTCAGATGTGATTTTCGCGACAAGAGTTCGCTGAATTCACCTTAGGATTTCCAAACAAAATTCCCAGCAAATATTTCGAGGTCTCCGTGCTTGTGAAGGCTGTGTTGCGCAGCGGTCTGTGATATTATCAATCTGCAAAGCTATCGTTAGTATTTTTAGTGTATCTCTTTTGGCCTCCATATTGTACTGAGTTTTCTCTGAATTTACTGCAATAGAGCAATTAGAAACATCTAGAAACCATGTATATGGGTACGTCATCCCCTAAGACCATGCACTTATTACGTATTTTCTAGGATGGAGCAAGATTACCCATTGGTGTCTCTTGTGTGTGTGACAGCTGCCGAAGCCACTTTATTGAGTAGGCGCTGAGGAGAAATGTTATGTAGATGCCTAATGGTGAAGCAACTTACAGATCTACGCTAGCAACGTGAGGCAGCCTAGGTGAAGTAAACAGCTCTAGGTCGATTCATCCCAATGCCGTTCCATCCCCAGGTCGATTCATCACTAGACCGTTTCATCCCCGGTCGTCTCACACCACATGTTGCATCGCACTACCATTGTTTCTGACACAAATGAACCCCGTTACTTAACATGACACAGCATGGTTAACGCAAATCTAAGTATAAAGGAGGTCTATTTAATAGGGTGAAGGCCCGAGAGAACACTCAAGGATGAACTATCTCCCACATTTACCGATACTTTATGTTTTTCATACTTTTATTTTCTTGAACTTTTGATCATACACAGTTTGGTTTAATCTGATTATCGAAACGAAGCTTAGAATTTTAACAACAAACGCAATGCGTACTGGTTTAAGCCAATCTCCTCTTCGTTGCTTCCTCATTCATCTGCCAAAGTAACTTGGTTTGTGTTTTTACTCGTCACCTAATGCCCAGGTGAATAGTAGAAAAACAGTTAGAAACTTCACTGTGTGACTTTGGTTCTGCTGTCCGTCCAGCTGTCCATATATGCGCAGATTGGATCACGCGGCTTCTGGGCGTCCTATATGTGTCGGCTCCATCTCCTGTGACACACAATACGGTACTTTGTGCAGGACTGTTGACTATTGTGTGACGATCCGTTTGGTTTTGGCAACAAAACAGCCGATTAATATTTCAACCATGGTTGACGCATAAGTAGAAACTGTTCACGCAAAACGTGGGAAAGAGACCATAATCTACTGCGGATACGAATATTCGTCCCATAGGTTCAATGTTCAAGCACAGCGTCACTGGCGTTGCTGCAACTGTGAACACTCAAGTATACCATGAAGTTTGAATGCCTACGGGTTAATGGGCAATGCTCTTTATAAATCCCGCTGTTTGGTTTGATGAGGTTTTTGAGAAATAATAAAAAACAATTAGTACTTTAAGCATGAAAATTAGTATTTTTTGTCGGAATCAGCCGACAATTCAGATATGTCGACCAGCTGTCCGGTAAACCACCAGACGGCCGTTTCGTCCTATTGGGGCTCATCAGTGGTGCGCATCCCTCGGTCCTCTGCGGAGGATCGAACCCATGACTGCTAGTGGCTCTTGCCAACTAGCCCGCAGCGTATGCAACTGCGCCACGAAGGACGGTATCCGACGATCATGAATTGTTAGCTAAATACGATATAGCCCGACGCATCCTCCACTGCCATGCAGGCACCTGCCATGCAGATGACAGCGGTCGGCCTTCCGGCGTCAGGACTTCCCGGTTACGGCAGCTATGAACCGGGAAGTCCTGACGCCGGAAGGCCGACCGCTGTCATCTGCATGGCAGGTGCCTGCATGGCAGTGGAGGATGCGTCGGGCTATATCGTATTTAGCTAACAATTCATGATCGTCGGATACCGTCCTTCGTGGCGCAGTTGCATACGCTGCGGGCTAGTTGGCAAGAGCCACTAGCAGTCATGGGTTCGATCCTCCGCAGAGGACCGAAGGATGCGCACCACTGATGAGCCCCAATAGGGCGAAACGGCCGTCTGGTGGTTTTCCGGATAGCTGGTCGACATATCTGAATTGTCGGCTGATTGCGACGAACAAAAATACTCACCAAAATCCTTCCATTCTTAAATAATGAAAATTAGTACTTATCGTCTGTTACGCTCTAGCCGTGCAATCCGCGTAGTTTCACAGCACCCACAGGTATCAGCAAATAAGCCCAAGTACATTCTTGGGGTAGGATGGAGACATAGTGCTACGTAACAAAGTGTCAGTATATGAGTGCGTCATTCAACCGCTTTTTAAATATTGCTGGTGTCGGTGCAGATGCCACCGATTCGGGGAAAGCGTTCCACATTTAACGCACGCGAATAAAAAGAAATTCCTGTGGCATTCCAGTCGAGTATGCTGCTCTGCGAGTCTCCGTGAGTGCACTCCCAAGTTTATATTATTGCTGACTTGGAGTAAGGACTGGAGCACCTGATTTAAAATGTGTAAGACCAATTATGCCATAAGCAGGTCGTCTCGTAATCAGCGCTTTTGTCCACTGAATACCATCAGTCGTTTCAGCAAGAATAACAATAGATGTGGGTCGTATTTTACTTGCTCCTGGTGAACACAGCCATGATAGAAACGTTTCAATTTGAACAGCTCGAAGATCCCTGCAGAACATAAAACGAAGAACGCTCGAAAGCGTAGCGATGCCAACAGCAGTTCAGGGATGTGTGACTTCCCAGCTTTCAGATGAGGTTTTTTTGGATCTGTTCGACAGGGCATTTATTGCTCATTCACTGCGTCCCTACAGGAAGTGAGTAAATGAGCTTGTGACAATGATTAAGGTGTACTGCCAGCATTATTCACAACTTTTTACTATTCAATAACCGTACGCAGACACATTGCTTTGTAATGTGAACAGTGTACTAATTGGTGAGAGAATAGTCATTCTAGCCCATCTATTAGATGGATTAAGTAAGACTTAGTTTGCTTGGCTCACGGCACATTCAGAAAAGTTCCAGCCGTATTCTACCATTTCTACAGGATTCATTTCAGGCTAATTTCAAGAATCATCCCTCCCAAGAAAGCGGACGTCCTTCTGCAACCACAAGTATGACCCCATGTCCATTCATAATAGTATTTATTGTAGTAGTCACCATTGGTCGTCTGAAGTCAGACAAACAACTTTCCATCACGTAAAAATATCAAGTCTTCATGCAGTTTTGCAAAACTAATGAAAACGTAAGAAAAGCTGCCATAAACTGAAGCTAATTCATGCTTTAACAATGGGCGGTTAAAATAGTCGGAAAAGATATTGATGCTAAACAGACCTACTTCATACCGTCCTACCTACCAGGTAGGAAACGGCCTAGTGAGAAATGACATAGGGATTAAACGGCCGGATAACTCGACGGGTTACCGAAGTAAATTGTCGAATCCCTCGCGAGACCGATCTATTCTTCATGAGAATTGGACCCGTTTGGCGGAATGTTTAGGGATCACTTGATTTATTTGATCAGTCAGGCACCGCGGTTTAAGGAAGCCACAATTACTTGACTTAATCCTGTCTTATGAAGCGTTGATAGTTGGGCTTCATATGACCATCCACTAGGTATTAGCAATCATCCGGCCCCAAAATTTGGCTATGGGTGTTATGTCATTATGTTTGATAAAGAACAAGAAACTCAACGAAATAGTACTGACCATTCCAAGCTCCAAAACCTAGCGACAAACAGTGGCTGGACCTCCAGCTACATAGTTCGGCGAATAGCGCACGGGATAAATTAAAAGGTACAGTTAACTCGGTCATAGCTGCAGCCTCTAAAGTTATGCCATTAAGAGTATCGCAAAGGACCAAAACCTGGATCCTATGCAGAAGGTGTGTATAAATCAACAGAAGAGGGGATTTTGAAGCAACGTGCGCTAGGCTCGTGATACTACGTGGAAGAATTACAAACCTACCAGAAACTACTGCAACTCATTTATCAGAGCCGACAAGTATGGATAGCAGGATACCATGACGAGCAACACCAAAATGTTTTACAAGTATGTGAATGATAAATGAAAGGTTATGACTGGAATGCCACCTCTCAAGACGGCCGGTGGTCTAACAACTGGATTGGCAGTAACCATGTGCGGATTTGCTTGTCACTGTGGCCTCCACCGGGACAGCCACAGTGGCTCAGTGGCTACAATCACCATTGAACCTTTGCCCGATTACCTCTCAGCAAATGGCATCGGCTTATCCAGCGTCACCTATACACCTGCAGCTGTTGTACGTAAATTACAGTCTGTCCTAGAAAACCGTGTCCCGTAAATCGACAAGATATGTCCAGAGGTTTTAAAACACTTGCACCTATCATAGCAGTACGTCTTGCAGCCTTTTCCCGGTGACTGCCTGATGTCCGTATACTCCCACCTGACTATAAAAATGGTATCATCACTCCGATATACAAAGGAATCCTGCAAAATACGGGCCTATTAAGCTCTTTCCAGTTTTATCAAAAAGAGTGAAGTCCATAATCGTAGCCTAACTGATGCGACATTTTGAGTCTGCAAATATTTATAAATATTCAACATAGATTCGGACATGTACTATCTTGTCTAGCCAGCCCGCTCCTTGCTCGGGACTTGAGGATCAGGATGAGTGACGAACGAATCCCTTTGATGATATTTACTTAAACTTTTCGGAAGCATTCGACGAGTTAATCAGCCAGTTATCCTTCGAAAGCTTGATGCCCAGGGTTTCAAAGGTTCGCTGCTCACCAAGTTGGAACGTTGCATACACGACAGAACAAACACGATAAAAGCCACCGGAGCGCACTCAGAAAGTCTGTACTTCTTCACCGGTGTGCCGCAAGGATCAGTCCATGTTTAATCTCTATCAATGGACTCCAAGCAAATGTTCAAACACCAATACCAATATTTGCAGATTATGCCAAGATATTGTGAGCTACTCGTTCAGCAGCTGATCTTGTGTGTTTTCAGAACGGTCAGGACTGAGTTTTTGAATGATCGGAAGGGAAACAGCTCTCATAGAATCCTGAAAATTGCCAACGGCGGACACTAAACAATAGCCTCAAAAACACCTTTTGGAAAACACGCCCTACAACGCGAGATTAAGGCAAGACACTTAGGTATAATCGTCCAGGGTAGTCTGGACAGTTCGCTCCATTGTTTATGGACAGGAAATGTGGCGAAGTAGGGCTGAAGATTTTCAGGCGAGTACCTGTACCTTTGAGCGACTGCTAGCATCCCTGATGATTAAATCGCCTATCCGTCCCCAGCTTGAGTAGACAGTTCAAGCTTGGTGTACATGGCTAAAACGAGAGATTCCTGTCTTGGAGCATCCAAAAGAACAACCACCAAGACCACACGCGGACTATGTCGTTTCAACTGCGAATTCACCTTCGTTTAATTGGTATGTCGGTTCAGAATACCGACTGCTTCGCGGAAATCTCATTCGCACATACAGGGTGCAAACATAAATTGTTCATCCATGTAAATCATTTCTGACTGTTGTCCTTGCAAACAACGCCGAGTTCACAACCTGAAACTGGCAACTAATCGCTCCCGTTTATATTACAAAATGTCGTTTTACTCTCTAAATTCTGTTCGCACTGGAATGCATTGCCAACACATGTGATGAAAGGCACCAGACATTATGACATTCGAAAGACTAGTAAACTTTCATCTTAGTAAAAAGTGCATAAGTGCGTATCTAGACATTTTATCTGATTTTCTTTTGCATTAGTCACTGTACGGGTCCTGTAAAGTGTTGCTATTTTCAAGTATGCATTATTGAACTACTTATTGAACCATTAAAGTGTCTTTGACATCGAACTCAGAAATATAACCACCTTAACAGCTGGTCTCGGATTTCGGCGGAATTTATTATGGACCGCCAACTAAATTAGGCGAAATTGTAATATGCTTCATGGGCGACAGAATTCCGTCCCCCGAAATGCATGTCAGGCCAGTGACGTATAACCATCTGTTCGTGTCATTTTCCATACTTCAACTTTCTCCGTTTAAGACAGTGTCGTGTTCAAATACTTTCCCTTGTTTTTGCTCGGATCGTACTTGTAGTCTACGGAAAACTGTCAAGCGCTTGATCTTGCGGAATACGCTTGGAACCATCGTGTTCAAATACTTTGCTTTGTTTTTGCTCTCGATTCGCTTATCCTACTCACACTTCTATTTAGCACTCGTTGGCCTATCATGTGATCTTGTGTTTAGTTGGTTGCAATTCGAACCTCTATCCATTTACTTGTACTGCGCGTGTGTGCGGATAGTTTTTTTTCATATATCCGTTCCGCTGCTACACTTGTCTGCTGCTTTTTCGGGATATAACAAATTGGCGTCGCGTGTTACCGATGTCTTTGCATGCTAATGCTCATTCTCCGTTCTGGACTGACGCTGCGGTTACCTCAAATGCAGAATGTTGGGAAGACTGGAAAATTAGTTTTTCAGATTGTGTTTCTGCGCTACCAGTTCTCCATCCATCTGTGACACTGAAAACGAAGGACACATTAAAGCTTTTGCGCTTGCACCTCGGCTCAGAGGGTCGATGTATATTTGATGCTCTAAACCTGCGGGAGAAACCCAAGTTGACAGAGGCATTATCGGCCCTCGGTAAACATTGGGATGTTCGAGTTAACACCTATACTTTCGATACAATTTTGTACAGCTGAAACAAGCATCTGGTGGATCAGTGGATGTATTTATTTCCCGTCTTGTTTGTTCTTTTTGGAAGTGTGACTACAATAGTATTCCCAAGAAAAAAGTGTAAGAAACTATGCTAATACAGCAATTGATTTCTGCTCTCACGGGTTCTCGGATCAGAGAGCGTCTCTTAATGGAGCACGCAGGAAAGCTTACATAAGACAGGGCCTATGACGTGGCGCGCGCGAAGGTCGCAGTCTTCGGAACAAAGCAAAATGTTCCTCTCTAACACAGTAACTACTGCAATTGAGCGTATGGGTTATACATCCCTTCTGACGCGATTCGCAGTTGGAACTAAGCGATATTGTTGTGGAATTATTAACAACCGTGCAAATAATAATTCATGCCTTGCAAAGAGTGCAATCTGGCGGAATTGTGGTAAGTCCGGTCATTTTGCTTGAATTTGTCGTTCCCCGTGCTATTTATTTTCTTGATTCCGCAAAGAATCTACAGCTTCTGTAGTTACTACTGAACAATCCATATATGGCGTTGCTGAACGCGAACACCTACTTTCGTCTCCAACGCAAGAGCCCAAACTGCCTTCGCTAGATATTCGTCGTGTTTTTTGAAGTTAGAAGCAAAACCATTTGTCTAGACATGGAACTAGATTCCGCGTCACTAATCACAGTCGTACCATATTGATTTACAGCATTTTAGTCAGCTAACTGTACATTCTTCCGCTTACACTTTCAGCAACTTCTCCAATTATGCTGTCCACATACTCGGTTTTGTTGCAGTTTCAATGTTTCTTATAAACAGCAGGAAGCGTATAGTTGTAGTTTACGTCTCTAATACTGATAGCAAGTCTCTATTGGGACGGGATGCCGTGGTCTTATTGAACGTATCACCATGCGTCAGCCGCATAACCATTGCCAGCGTCAACCTTCATTCGTTACGTTCCAGTTACCCAAATCTCTTTCTTCCGGATATTGGTAGAGTCCCAAAAGCAATGCACCGTATTCGGTTGAGCGCGGATTACAAATCATTCAGCATTTCAGCACCTAGGCGTGTACCTCTGGCCAAGCGAGGGGCTTTACCGCAAGCACTTAAAAACGTGGTCACGGAAGACTTCACAGAACCCATACAGTGTTCTGAATGAATTCATCCACTAGTTGACGTTCCAAATAAAGATGGCTCTATTCGTCCATTCACCGAACTTCGAGCACTGAATCGACATATACTTGTGGACAACTTCCCTATGCCTTCTCTCAACGAGTTGATGGTTAAGCTTTCAAACGCCAAACTTTTCTCAAAGCTGGATATTCGCAGTGCATACTACTACATGCTACTGGGTCCAGCTTGCCGACATTTGACTGCTTTCCTCACGCAAGACACTGTATCCATACAAAGTGCTACCAATAGATCTAAGTAGTGCTCCAGCAGCTTGATAGAAACCTATTACTCTATCGTTATCAGACCACAAAAGATGTGTTGTGTGTACAGATGATATTTGCGTCTTTGATAGTTGCCCCACCGAACATAAAGAAAACCTTCATAATGTGCAGCATAGACTGAATGAAATAAATCTCCGCCTGAATACCAGCAAATGCATATACGCTGTAACTGACGTCCAGTTTATTGGATATGTTATTTCTACCTCGGGTATTAAGCCTGATGTGCGGAACACCAGAGCCATTCTCGCTTGTCCAAAACCACGCAATGTTGCACAGACGAAACATTTCTTGGGTTTGTGTTCTTATTACCTTCGCTATTTACCGAATTTCGCGGCTAGTGCTGAGCCGGTTACGGAGGTTGACTCGCCAAAAGCAGGAGTTTCGTTGGACCTCTGAACAATACAATGCTTCCATGACCATACGAGAGATGATCGAATCTACTCCCTTCGTAGCGATTTTCATTGAGTGCTGTCCAACGTTTGTTTCAACGGATGCCTCAGATGGCTTGGGTGCAGTTCTATCCCAGCTGCACGATGGTGAGGAAAAATTGATTATGCATGCATCACGTACCTTGTCTGATATTGAAATAAATTATTCCATCGGCGAGAAGGAGGCCCTCGCATGCGTCTAGGCATGTGAGAAATGGCACTTTTACTTATTCGGATGTCGATTCACTTTGTGAAACGATCATTCTGTTCTTAAAACGCTAATAAATCGCGATAACAAAGACCAAAAGCCGGTACTCTTGAGTCGCTAGTACTCAAGTTTATTGAACTATGATTATGAAATAAAATACATGACAGGGTGCTTTAACCAACTTGCAGATGCCTTGTTGAGACTCCCACTGTCCAAGGAAGGGGAAAGTGAGGACTTAGAGAAGGTAAAAGTGATATCGTAGCTCTCAGACAGAACACCTACAATAACATTTGACCTGATAAGAGAGCACACTGACAAAGACCTTACCCTAGCTAAGCTTTGGGAGTATATATCCACTTCATGGCCAAGATCCAACCTAAGTTACTTCCATAGTATATCCTACGACAATAGCTTTCCACTGTGAGCAACTGCATTGTTCGAGGGAAGCAGTTTGTGGTCCCTGCAACCTTTAGTACGCTTGTGGTTGCTTGTGCGCATGAAGGTCATTCAGGGATTGTGCGAACAAAAGCTCGGCTACGATAAGACTATTGGTGGTAGAGATTGAATTTCAGCGTCGAAGCGGTTATTCTGGGACGTTACGCTTGTCAACAATCCGATAAGACTGCGAGACCCTTGAATGCTCTAGTTCAACCTATCATGTACCCAATGATACCATGGGCGAAAATTGCCATAGATATTATGGGCCGGTTTACCAATTCACCTCTGCAGAAGCGAACGTGCTAGTGGCTACATGTTTCTACAGCAAATGACCAGAGGTTATTCTATGCGGGGAAGTAACTACAGCCGTCATCATAATGTGGCTCCGTTGTTTGTTTGCAAGGTACGGTTTGCCATAAGAAATGGTCACTGATAACGGCCCACAGTTTCGAAGTAACGAGTATGCTGAATTCCTAAGGCGCTTTGGTATCAGACACACGACGATTGTACCTTATAATTCTGCAGCGAATGAGCTCGTCGGACGACCTAATGGTACTGTGAAAGAATCTATACAAGTCCTTCGGCTTTCGGGAGACTACTCGGATGATGCGTTGGTATCTGCACTGGAGGTATACAGCACCACTACACATACTGCAACGGCAACGACCTCCTCGGAGGTAATGCTAGGGCGAACAATTCAAACTCGATTAAATGAAGCCTTTATATCTGAAGTAACCGCCGATCACAGAGATTACGAAAGATGGGCTGCTTACCAGGCTAAATTTAGACGCGTTGGAAGAACATATCCTCCAGGGACCTTTGTTCGTGTGAGACTACCCTATTCCCGGAAAGGAGGTAATGTGTTCGGACCGCCAACCCGTGTAATATCTGTGTGCACGCCAACTTACAAGTTGGCTGATGGGACAAAGGTGAATGCAAAACGGCTGCATACAGCGGTTTTCCAATATGCTATTGAACAGATGAACACACCTACAACAAAGCGCTCGGTACAAACTAATCCAAAGGTACGACGTTCCCGTCGGACGTTCCATCCTGTCTACCGATACGCCTTAACGAATAACACTAGATCACAATTCTTCGGGGTGCTGACATTAAATTAGATCGTTCATGGACAGGTAGTGCCTATATTTTTACGAACGGAGGAGGGGGACAATGTCGTGTTCAGATACTTTGCTTCGTTTTGCTCTGGATTCGCTTATCCTACTCAACCTTCTACTTAGCACTCGTTGGCCTATCATGTGAGGTTGCATTTGATTATTTGCAATTCGAACCCCTATCGGTTTTATTGTACTGCGTTCGTGTGCGGACAGTTTCTTTTCCATACATACGTTCCGGTGCTGCCCTTGTCTGCTGCTTTTTCGGGATACAACAGACAGGCGTGCCAGCTTATCCATCTGGTAATGAAGGGTGTATCGGCTGTCATCATCAAAACGTCTAGTAACACGCGTCAAATCTGTTTCGCTATTGAGACACACACAGTAACGAACGACGCTTACACGCTTGAATGGTAGTCACATTTACAACCGTGTAGGATGAATGTAGAACCAAATATTTTGGACGGAGCGCAAAGGCAGTCTGTACACATAACTCGACCACGTTTGTTACGCAAATTAATGCATATGATCTTTCAACCGAACGAGAAAATACTTGTGGCCATTCGGAGCAATCTTCTCATGTGTTCTGGTACTTTGAATGTCAAAGCTAGGCTCAGTCCAAGTTCCTACGGTTGGACGCCAAAGTTAATTTACGCAGTTCCAGCAGGTTACATAATGGTGATCCATTTTTACTGGTTGCCTTTCCGATTGTGCAGGACTGTCGAAATCCCCACTTGCCAGTATGACCGACACTTCGCCGTTTACGACGTAGCACTCAGTATGCATGTAGCAAGCACATATATAACAAGTTAAATGAAGTCACGAGCTCGATTTTTATGCGCCCGGAAGGTTGAACTTTCAGCTGTAACCCACACCATCAAAATAGTAAATAGAAATATTTTACAAGCTACAGCAGTAAAACGGTAACAAAAACGTCTGATGTGTAGCTAAACCAAACTGGTAAAATATACTAGTCTATTCTTGGATGATAACGTTCAAGTCAAGCAGAAATGTTGCTAGAAATGGAATGACAGAAGAACCGTAGACCGGTGTGGGGTATATATTGTTCTGTAATTTCCTCTGGTTAGTGGAATAGATATACTGGTAGCTAGTACGCCACGGAGGAGTGGCTGATATCAGTGGGTGTTTTCGAAACCACTTTCATACAAGAATTAGTATGGGTAGATACAATGGTTCGAAGCAAGTTTGGCTTTGAAGAGCTAACCTAATAACCTAAGTGCTTCGACTTGAAATGCTTTCGTAGCGGGGATTAAAAGACCACGGGAGATCAGTACGCCCAGTGTGGCAGAACAAACAGGGTGGCGCACGAAATGTCGTACCACTTGTTTTGTTCGTTAAACGTGTATTTATCATCAAAATATTACAAGCTTAGTGCAGAATTAATCGTATGAGCATAGAAATTTAGTTCAATGTAGTATATGTTCGATGTGATCGCCAGTTTCCTTCACAACCTAATGTAAGCTAACCTTTACACTTGTCACAACCTTCCTGCATAAGTTTTCTGAAATTAGTCGGCACAACTGCATGATGAAAGCCTTGGGTTGAACTGCACTTGTAGGCTTCCTTGCGAAGACATTACCTTTGAAGTAGCCCCACAAAAAGAAATCATATGGATTGATCTCATGGCTCTAAGGGGGCCACGGTCCCCCTGGTGGCGCTCAGGAAACCATTGTGACATTACCTGCCCATTAAAATATGTCATACAGGTAATCAATAACCACTATTTCAGTGTGTGGACGGGCTTCCTCTTGCATGAACCACTGAGTTTGTATTGGAAGACCTGTTGCCAGGAGTACTGGAATAGATCTGTTTTCCACCATGTCCTTATATCGTTCTTTGTTTACCGTCTCATCGAAAGAAATGAGTTCGACGATTCCATGGGATGAAATTGCTGCGCATACGTTGACCTTGTCAACATAATTTTCCTTTCTTGCAGAGTGTGATAATGTGCACTTGCCCAGAAAACGAAGATTTTCCTTATACACTACAACACTTACATGAAAATACGCCTTGTCAGTAAACCACATGTTGTACTGCCCGTGGTCCTTTTGCACTAACCACGAAGCGACCTGATGTCTTCGTTGCTCCTCTTCTGCTGTTTATTTATAAACGTTATCTTGTAAGAGAACATTTGAAGATCAGAATGCAGAATCCTTCCATGACCTCGTGGCTGCTGTCAATCAAGATGGGGATTACAACACGGTTAGTAATTGGGGCCGGAACTCAAGTAAAAGTAACAGACGGAGAAGAAGGAATGGAAGCATCAGCGGTGGCGTGTTTTCGATTATCTGCCCTACTGTGTGTAGCAGGTAAAGCAACCATTTATACTCTACGCGACGACTGATACAGGATGTGCCTGAAGTTTGAAGAAGTAGTTTTGGTTGTATGTGGGCTGAAGTACCGCAAGGGATCTCAGACCTAGACAGAAAGACGTTTAAAGTCTCCAACCAAAGCTAAAATCAATGGCTTCAACCCAAGGCTCAAAGCCTGTCCGTAAGGCAGTGGAGAGATGAAAACAATTCGCTTTTACCTATATAGACGCCATCCATCTTTAACCCCAACCAGGAGGACCAAAGTTTAAAATCATCTGACCTTTAACCAGTGACCAACCACTAAGAGTAGCTGTCACATTACTCGACGGCACCCCCCCGTATGACGCAGTGGGCCGCATCGCGTTGAGACCTACTCTAGTTGCGACGGGAATTATGCGACATTGACCATAGAGCCTCCTCTCAGATGTATTTGTGAAAATGGATCCCCATATGGCACCATACAGTTTTTTGTACATTTCAGAGAATGGACAAAACAAAAGACCACAAAGACATAAAGACAAAACTATGGAAACGGATAAATGTGCGGATATCGTTTGCATTTTAGTGGTCCATTGTAGCGTAGGATACAAGTCAAAACATGTGATAAACAATTTGTTTTCTTATTATTATACTGGCATTTTGGAAAGATTGCTGTAGCGTTCAGCAAGAAAAGAGACTACCCTGTATGTATAGAGGTCCAAGGTAATCAGTCGACAATTTATATGGTACATAGTTAATTGAAAATTGGAATCCGAGTAAAGACGCAATCAATTTATAACAATAATGGCAGACTTCGTTAATAATACGGTCGCAACAGAATGCACATCTCACTCATACTGGAGTATGAGAAGGCCTCTCGTATATCTGAGAAATATGCGTATTATTATAAGAACGGATGACAGCTCGTAGGGGATTGGAAAAGAGAGAGATAAATCAATGCTCATAAACTGCTTTACATATGTGCTGGCGCAAGTACATTGATCGGAAGGGGTTGAGACAAGACTTGTAAGCTACCGGGTCCCTTGTGATTGGAGGAGGTCTCGATAATAGATGAGCGAAGATGGGGGAAATGATTCAAGAGACTGATGCTCATATATCCTTATGACGTCAGGAGGCTGAGTAACAACTTCAAAACACACCGGTAACATATCAACGGAGGGATTAGCTATACGCCAGTGCCACTGATTAACGTTTAACTGCAGCCATACAGTTTAGGTTTGTGTGTACCATTGGACAGCCAATGCGACGAGGATATTCCAAAAAGCAGAATTCTATCAGTGGCCGCACGCATCGCAGTCACATCCAAAATCACTACGCAATAAGTCCACTAGCATCGACACTGATGTTACCTTTAATCGAGGTATTAAATTAAAGTCTCAGCTGCAGATCACGCCGGGGAACTACATGATTGTATTTATTGCCAGGGTGTAAGATTTGCATTGGACTGGACCACGTTTTCATAACACTTCTGAAGGTACGTCTAGGCCAAAAAATGCTGCAAAAGTGATGATGTTAAGAAATCTGCGTAAAGTAATGCGAAATATTTTAGCGGTTGAGATCCATTTGATAGCAATTGCTAGCATATTCCATAAGATTTTGTATACGTAGAGGAAGAAACTAGGATGTATATTAGTACGAGCTTTCCGTACGATAATCGAATACTATCTGGTTCGTGATAGGTAACGCTTATTTTCATCCCTCTGTAGATTTAACTCACTATTTATGTTCGAGTTGTTCAATATATAGATTGGAATAGTTCAAACCACCCAAAGCATGTTTGCGCGGAATCGCCTCATCACTGTTTCACAGAGTGAGTTTTCTGTACATTAAGAAGATAGAAAACAGCACAGAGATAAGCGGTGGGACACTTAGTAGCTAGCGGATAACCAAGGCACTTGGTGTATCGTCAGCTAAGCATTGTCACAACACACGCATACACAAAACCAACCAAAGAGTGGATAGCGACCGTGAGTAATCTGTATAAAGAAGGAACTTCGAAAGCAATTCGTGAGATACTGATTAAGTGGCAGAATAGGGTAGTTTTCCAAAAGGGTCAATCTTTACGATCGGCACTTGTGCATTTGAAGGATTCCCTTCCCTTAAATGGAACAACTAACTCTATGTACGAAATACCATACAAAGATTGTGTACTGGTGCATATGGGACAAACCGCTAGGGTTATACGTACACGAATTTCAGAACGTAGATGGAGCGTATTACGACCTCTGAGAAACGAGCTGGAGTATAAAACTCTTCCCAGTGATTTGATGGTAACAATTCCTGCGGTGCACAAAGGACAACAAATTGACTTTGAAAATGCTGAGATTAGTAGGAGGGGATTGCGATCAGCCCAACAATGGCTAATTGCTGAGGCTATAGAGATAACAGAGACTAACAACTACGTGAATAGAATAGATAGATTAATACTGTCGAGTGCCTGGCGTTCTGCTTTTCTCCGGTCACTTTTCGAACGTCGGCGGATGGATCTGAACTATGGAGGAACCATCAGCAACCACCATCACGATCATAAGTGTCGAAGACATTTTCCAGCAGCTACCAACTTCACTCCAACAAAACATTTAAGCTAGATCTATCACTCCTGTAACTGCTTTGCGAGCAGCATTGTTCTCCATTGATCTTTGACTGGTATAACTTTAACCGATAAACTGCAAGCTAATTAGTCTATGTAATTAACTAACCCATGATTGCTACACCATTTCATCCAATGTTAAGCTAATCCATTTAGCGTTAGAAAGCTATTGTGTCCAAAGCGAAACGTCGTGCACCTATAAATACATTTACCGGATATCCATCAACGCCTTTCCGAAAGGTTCCAAGCAGTTACCAAGATATCAAACAGCATAGCAAAACCTTGGAACATCCTGAGTATACGGATTCGGAAGGATGCTGCAGGATCCCACTGTGACCCGGCTACTAAACTGCTACTAGTAGAATTTAGGGCTTCCGGAATAATAGGGTTTAGTTAAAACCAGTTTAACTATCAATACCACAGTTTGTGATCTGCATCATTTGTGGATACAGCAAAGTGAAGATATTTCACCATTATGTGTTACAATCATCTGCTTCTCAACAATCAGGTAGCAAATTAAATTTTCATCCATAGTTCATGTGGAATGCGTAGAATCTACCTAAAGTGCAGTTTTATCACTGATGTGCTGGGACGTTTGCTTTTTCCTGCCTGTTTAACACTTACATGCGTAAGGTCCTTGGCTCTGTTTTCGAAAATATGACGCTCTCAGCACAAACTACATCTGTTTATCACTGAAATCAGCATATAGTGAATGGAAATGAGTTATAGAAATTTGGGTTGCAGTCGACAGTTTGAGTATGAGGTTTCTGCTTGCAACACTACAGCTTTTGGTTGTCAAAACTTGACAGAAACGGGTACAGAATATGGTAGTTTTGAATGACACCAAATGTGAATCAGTTTAAATTATCCCTATGGCTGTTCTGAACGCCTTGGATTCGAGTGATGCTTGCGCATGTAATGCTATTTATTCTATTTCATAGCTTCAAGTCTGTGGTCGTCGCGTAATTAAGCGACGTAAAGCACTGAGTAGATATAAATATCCCTTTAAGACTTTGGTTATCTGTTAACGTTGTTAACTATGAAAGATTACTGTAACAATGACATGTGAAAAAGAAAAATTGAACAATAAAATATAGAAATAAAATGATAAGTGTTGAACATCTTTCTTTTAAGTAAGAAAGAAAGAAAGGATTTGTGCTGTCCACCGTATTGTTACGAACGATTTACATTAAGTGTGAGGGGATAAGTGAATTTGGTAAGTTACACCGCGGAATCCTAAAGATAGGAAAATGTGTGGTTTTAGAATGGATGTACACCGCGTGTGTTGAGGATACATGCCTATTTGATGCTTGCAGCGGATAACTACGGTTCTGATTACTGAGATTAGTATAGTCCCTTTAAGTCAGCCTAAAGTGCATGGCGTTCCTAATAAAGAAAAACGAGAGGTGTGTGCTGCGATCGACAGCATTTACTCTATACTGGTGTAATCGCTCCAGGAAGCCCGATATCGAAAGCTTCCTATCTAAGATCGGTCAATGACATTAGTAGACTTTGGAAGTTGTAGGGATCTACTTTTGATTACTGGTTGATGGGAAGATACAGCTTGTGATTTGGATTAAGCAGCGAATCGGCAGAAATAGCGTAGCACATTTAGTTAACATTAGTGCGTCATATATGCTGCAATCAGACACCACTCTGCCTAAATTTTCAGCACGGTGCAGTCTACAAAGTTTGTTGATTCCTCTGTTAGTTTACTTATTCACCATTCTTCACAATGATTCTTCCCTAAAAGTATTTCCCATACTAATTCCGGGATGAAAGTTGCTTTCTCATTAATTACCGTCATGCACTCCAACATCACCCGATATTTGCCGCTTGCAAAAGTGCACTCTGGCCAGTTCGCTGCCCAATGACAGGGGCAATGAGCGGAGTTGCCGTTACGATCAGTATGGGCAGGTTTGTCAATCAAACAACATGTGATTTAGCTTAAGCAGCACACTGCGTTCGTTAGCACAGAGTGAAGCAGTGGCTAAATTGGGCGAATTTCAATATTTGGAAAAACTGCAGATGGCACGCGACATCGGATTTTCAAACATTTAATGGTTCCGTTAGGCAGCAATAACTTCAGGGTCCGAGAGAAATTAAAGGGTGGATAAGCTGAGTACCGTACGTCGCGCATTGCTTCCTGCTACTCTAGACACCAACACTTTCGTCCAATTACTTTAGTTCGAGAACATAACTGTTGCTTTAACACTTCATGATTTATTTTCTCGAAACTATGACCAAGAATAATTTAAACATGGTTTTTCCGTGCAATGAACACTTTAGTACCACTGGGTAATCTTTAACGGCCAATTAAACGGTCAATGGTTTCATCTAGTCGGAAATACTTCAATGGGAGCGCGATGCTCAATTTTGACACAAGCTATTTTACAAGTGCTTATTGAAAGCACCAAAAGCCAGATGGAGTACTGAGGACGAAATAAACATGGACTTGTTTGTTGAGCTGCCGAGAGGACAACAAAACTCTGTGTACAAGCGCCTACTTAATAATTGTTGCGGAAATACTTAAGAGAACTATACCCAATAGTCTACCCATCTCTGCATCTTACCTTGTTATTTCCTCGTATTATTAGTCATACCACAAACTTATTAAGGCCTGGGGTTACACATGCTAGTTGCCTAGTTACGAAGGAGCGAGAGCATTAAACGTGGTGGTATCACACAGCGTCCCCATGTCTAGTTGTTTAATGCTTTTAAGCCATGATATAGTGGTAATACGAAATTGACAAGATGCCTTCATGAAGAATCGCGACAGTAGGTCTCTTTATAGGGATGCTGCTATTCATCGACTATTAGTGGGTCCTCTGCGCACAGTATCTTTAGTAGCAGGAGCTTCCGTCAAAGTGGACCTGATACAGCTTGGAGACGAGTTTGACGGTTGCATTGGTTCAAAATTTAGTCACCGCATGGCTAAGATAGGCCATATCCTTCATTCATTGTAGCATTCACTTAGTTGTTCTTAAAGGCATCCAACCAATCAAGTACGTGCCACAGGATATGAATGCATGAGCGTAAAATGCTTTAATAGCGACAGCTATCGACGTGACCAGTGCCGCTTACTGTGAATAAATTCTTACATGGATAAACACTGTAGAACGATATTTGGGAAATAAGTGTTGATGGGTAAATATTAAGCTAAAGGCAGCGACGTGCTTTGAAGTTAGTTGATGTCAGGTATTATTCATTTAATTTATCTTGAAATTGTAAGCTACGTAAGAATTTATTCAGGACATCATGCATACGGCGGTAATTAGCAGGTACAATACTTTACCAGCTGGTTGGACAAATCCAAATGACGCATGATTATAAGGTCACTAGGGTTACGTTTGTTATTTAGATGCCCCGTGTATATCAGTTTGGTTATTCAACCAAACTAGTTTGTGTCACTGGTTGCTAAGTGAATTCGGCAAATGTTCCATTATTCGCTATTCCAAGTGTACGGTCGTGGCTAATTTACCTGTCTCCAAAGGAGCAGGTGAACCAGTGGGCAACTGTTGATTGAAATTTAACGCTATTTTTGAAACTAGGAGCAATCAACGAGTTGCTCGTAAAGACGACGTTAAGTTGCAGAGCATTAAATGTGTTTCTGTACGTAAAAGTACTCGATGGGTTTTAGAAAGTACACTTCTGCGAACTGCTTTATTTGTTTCTTTGTGATGGTAAACAGATGGTCTCCTTAACAATTAGACAATTAGGAGACTTGCGAAGAGATAGCACTTTTCGATAATTCTCGTCAGGCATTCACATTTATGAAGAAGATTAAGCAAACGGGGAACCTAACTAGAGCTCGAGTGATGGTGGTTAGATGGCAATGTAAATAGGATCATTGAACTCTATCGATAGTTATGCCAAAGAAATCAGGTGGTAAAAGTTACGACACCGCGTTTCGCGCATACAAATAGACAAGCAGCGAAAGTAAGAATGCATTGGTTGATGAGGAGCAAAACCCACAGTTGAACTGAGCATTCCGTCAGCTACGGACAGAATCTTTGTCACGGCCAAGGCAAACTGAGAGCTTGTATCAGCGTCCTTTGCTTGCATAACTTAGGTTACAATAGCCATTTGGGATCACCTTAAAACCATACCAAATATAAAGGAAAAGGATCTTTTCCTGTCGTTTCCTTTCAAAGGGATATCCCCTACGAGTTACTTAACAGAAGACTGTCGAGCGCAATTAGCCAAACCTATCCGGCTGCTAGAGGATACATTCTTGCCGAGACAGTTCTGGTCATCACCAAAAGCCTCAGACATAATCTCGGCTCGTTCTGAATCATTTGTGTTATATCAACTCACCTGCAGCTGTGGTGCAAGGTACCTCTGGCACACGACCAGGCGTCTGTCTTAGAGGACAGCCTCGCTACAACATGGCACGGTTAAAAATGTCTGCAGCGCCATCCTCGAGCATCTGATTAATACTTGGCATCAGATTCGGACGAAAGACGAATTCAAGGTGGTCTACACTATGTTGAGAAGCGGTCCCAAAGAAATCAGGAAAAGCCTGCTGGCTACTGGCGAAGCAATAGCGATTAGGCTATTGTAACCTGAGTTATGCAAGCAAAGGACGCTGATACAAGCTCTCAGTTTGCCTTGGCCGTGACAAAGATTCTGTCCGTAGCTGACGGAATGCTCAGTTCAACAGTGGGTTCTGCTCCTCATCAACCAATGCATTCTTACTTTCGCTGCTTGTCTATTTGTATGCGCGAAACGCGGTGTCGTAACTTTTACCACCTGATTTCTTTGGCATAACTATCGATAGAGTTCAATGATCCTATTTACATTACCATCTAACCACCATCACTCGAGCTCTAGTTAGGTTCCCCGTTTGCTTAATCTTCTTCATAAATGTGAATGCCTCACGAGAATTATCGAAAAGTGATATCACTTCACACGTCTCCATCTTATGTCCAAATGTGCATAATACACGAAATAGACAAGCAGTTAGTAGACGAAAATATGTTGTAAGTGAGCCAACTTTGATTAGGCTTTAAGGTGCTTTACATAATGCTTTACTACTGAGAACGGAAGTACAAGATGATTAGGTAATAACTCCATGTGGAACTGTCCGCTGTTCTCGCAGAATTACCAGCGCTGTTATGAGCACTGGTACGGATCATCATCTTAGCGCATTGACTGCGACACCATTAGCATGTATATTCATTCAGCTGACTTGACCAAGCTATACAGGTTTCACAAAGTGATGAGGTACTCACATCCTTCAACAAGTAACGTGTTGACAAGCTTTTGAATACACATAGGAAACACATGTGACAAATTTTATCTCTGCCTGTTCTGAAAGGGTCAATAAGGTTATAAATGGGTAGACGGAAATTTCACCCGTTGTACTAAGTGCTTCTCCCACATGTCCTTATTTTCTTTCGTGCTTGTGTGGTCCATCCAGACATGTCTTTCGACAGATCACTAATGAGAATATCAGCAATTGGAACCGCTAAATCTTGCAGTTTTTTCTAACATGCAGCGATCATAATAGTCAAATCACCGCACAGAGTTGCCTGCAGGATATTTTGTTTTTTCTGGATACGACGACATAATCTACAGCAGCAATCACCCATCCACACACATAAATCATTTCCAAAAAATGCAACCCTGTCATTGGTGACATGTTAATCGCAGCAATAGTATGTTATTTGTAGTTGGTACGCAAGGATGAAAGATCGACCATGAATCGGAAAGAAATACTGCAATTTACAAGGCACAGAAAATGTGACATCAGTTTTTTGCATAGCTGATAGCATAGAAAATTATTGAAAATCTAGAAGTGTTTCTTACTAAGTAGCAACGTATTCAACTTCTGACTTGCACAATTATCATACCTCTACGTACTTCTGTAAAGAGCGGATACGTCTGCCAAATGAATACGCATGACACTGTCTATGCCAATAGTTTTTGCTTAGCCAACGCAATATCAAAACTGCCCGTTGATCTAACAGTGAATGTGTTCTGATCGCTTCTGTGTTTCAAATGAGACATCCATCGGAGAAGTGCACTACTTTGGTTAAGCAAAGGTTTTGCGCAAATGCCCAACATCAGCAGTAAATTCCGTTCTCCGAACTCCATCACTTATGAGTTGGAATGATCAGAAGTTTAGTATAACACTTGATAGAAATCTCGAACCTACTTCTCCATGTGTAAATATACCCTACTTCACTACAGGTGGACATTAGTTTCAGTGTCAGCTGGTCTAATAGTATCAAAATACATTGATCTGAGATCACCTATATAATTTATATATAGCAAGCAAGAAGAAAGTTCTGTCGTTCTGCTAACTGAAAGTGATAACTCTAACAAATCCTAAGACTAACTTTCACTGTAAGCTAAAACATTCAGCATCCTTCAGTTTTAAAATTCGTATTTTGTTTTAAGTAAGTAAATGCGTTGTTTTAGAGTCACAGTGCCCTATTGGTTGCAAGAACCTTCAAAAACTGCTTCGGAGGGGTGATTTATCAGAGTTTTACAAGAAATATCCGCGATCAAACCTGCACTGCTTTCAATGGTCACACCCTTGTGTACTCCTAAGCAGGACTTAATAACTGTCATTGAAATGTTTACATGTTTCACGTTTACACTTCGGTATCTCCAATTTAGTCAGAATTTGGAAAATCCAAGGCAGTTGCATTTGACTGTTTGGGCTCCCATATCTATCCCCCAGTCTAGTTTTGCATGAAGGCTAGTCAAGCTCGTGAAAGTTTTAACCTTTTTACTATATTTGTATTGTGGAAATTCTGCCCACTTCGACCTGTTTGCCAACCTAGCCGCGAGACCGATAATGCCTGCCACACATGGTCCCTGCCACTTAATCTTATTCAGGTCAAACGGACGTAAAGTCAGGTTACCGGCTATTTTTGACGAAGCATCCACTAGAGGCAACAAAACACTAATACCTGACGAAGAGAAAAGATAGGTTTAAAGCCGTTAATCTTCTTCTGTCAGTTGAAAATCATGGTTGGGTAAGATGCAGTCTTTGCACTGAATAACTCTCTTTTATCTTGCGACTCCCGCCCTCCCTTAGGTATTTGTCTATGCATCTGTTATGTTACTAGTGGTGCTGAAGAGAAAGCACGAAGACTGTAGCCTCCGCTTTTTTTCGAAAGGCTTTTAATCAACTTTTCTAAATGATAAGTAAATAAAGGTTGTTGCATACACGAAAGACGAATGAATGTGGAATTATGCTGGTAAGGACAAATCCCATGGGGGTCACACAGAGCCCTTATTTTTTGAAACTCTGTACCATACTTTTACACCTGCTCTTCATTCGCCCCTTCTTCCCTCTCTACCTATGTGTTAAGTTACCTTTCCTCGGTAGCTGTCAGTGAACATTCCCACACGAACTATCAGTGATAGTATTGTATACAACGGTCCCAAATAAAAATGCTTCATGCTGTCGCCCGCTGATTCAGCTTCTGTTATCTGCAATGCAACAGGTAGAGCGCGTCGGTAACCCTCCGGGTTTTAGAACAAAATGTTCTAACTACCCTGCTATTCACCAAACCTTCATTTGGCATAGCGTTTTTTGTTCACACGAAAGAGTACAGTTGATGATGTATGCCTCCTCACTGACTGTCTCAGCAAAAAAGCCACTAAATTCTATAATTTTACGGGCGCATGATGCAACTAGCTGTGCATATTTAACACGCGATTTCGATTCATCCGACTCAAGATTACAATTACTTCAATATTACTGGATTCTCGTTTTTATCTGATGAACTCTATTGTTGTTGGTTTTAAGATTTTATGCTTTTATGCTTACTCACTTGTTTTACACCATCTGACTTTTCAATATTCCCAATTAGAGAGAACGAAACCCTTGATTAGACAAATATGCGGAAACAATTTACATGTAACTTACAAGAAAACGAAGTAAAAGCTTTTGTCACGCAATCTTGGTTGTTAGTTATATGGTCATCTTACATGCTCAAAATTAATAATCGTGAGATTCATTTTCATTGCCTGAACGTGATCGTACGGGAGGATAATTAACTCTGGAAACACTCCTTTGCTTACGATCCAGCGTATTTCTTATTCTATCAAAATGCTATTAAAATTACTTATGCTGCAGTAGAATGTGGGTTTGAGAACACCGAGGCAAATGCAATGCATGCGCAGCACGTAACTGCATTTGACAATACCAATAATACTATAGACAGGATGGAAACAAATAAGTAAATACATATACGTCGTATTCCTTAACGGTGACAGCCACAATCTAACTGAGTGGACTGAATAATTTATACATTGGGATCGCACAAAATAATTGACTGTTTATGTTTGTGTACAACCGGTGTCAAATGCGTTGTTAAAGTGATTGGCAGTTTGAAAGTATTATACTAAGAAACTGGGAACCGTAAGAAGTGCAGATTTAGTCAAAAGTCCAAGTAAAGCAATACAGCCATCCATGGAACCGTCCCCAGGGGACTTGCTTCCATACGGGTTATTACCTCGATGAGTTTCACCCGCACTTCCAAGCCGCAACTGGCCGTGTGCAGGGGTGGAAAAATTGCATGTAAGTTATCACCTTTTTCACAAATGTTTTTTACTAAGGTTTTTTATGCATGCATTATGAGCAATAAAGTCTCAGCCTGTTGCGTCACTGGATCATTCAATTCAGGCCCTATTTTATTATATGCCAGTGGGTCAGTGTCAGTATGCTCTGTATGGGTACAATATTTTAGTTTGAAAACTGTAAGCCATCACTACAAGAGATCAGCCCAGTTGTGGCCAGTAGTAAAGTAAGGAAGAATATAGATTGGGGGAAAATAAAATCACAATAATCTTTACAATTTTATGTCATTAGCATTAGGCCCATTTGATGGAAAATCATGGCGAACGACTGCCGTGCAGAGATTTCAGCTTGAAAGAGGTAGTTCGTCTCCGACACAGTGCATCAAAGGAGAAGAAGACGGTATTGGTTAGACGGGAATGTAGGATTGGTGGGGATAAGGTGCATTATAAATACATACTTGAGTTCATTCATATGAAGATAAAATTACAATATTGAGATGATTAGAGGATATTGCAACTTTTAGGTGTATGCAGGACTTTTTTTATACAAGCTGGCCAGAGTCATCTTTATGACCAACTATCTCTATCTGATGAGAGGAAATAACCTCGAAACGCGTCATGGAGTGCAGTGGTTTCAGGCGGGCAACACCCAATTTGCTGCTACTTCATCAGCTACGGTCCTGGTGATCGAATGGCCAAGGTTCACTTCAATGGGAATCGCGGTCTACTTTGAGATTGCGCATCGCAATCTATCCACACAACGTGTACTTCAAATTCACTTTCCAAACTAATCATCCGCTTTATTACAGTTCTGTACAGCTGTTGCTGACATTCGATAAAAGTTTAGCCCATATAAACGCATATTTTACTGATGCAAAATTTGTGCGGAGTTTGGTATAAGACTTTTGCATATGGAGTATGCGCTGGCTGTTTCTTATGTTTGAAACATGAATTGTGGCTGAGCTGTATGGATTAAGCCCATTAAAAAGCGGTAGAGAAGGCAGCCAGTGGCTGCGGTTCTCGAGCTTCGTAACGCTCACGGTATGTAATAACGTTAGGCTTGTTCAAGCATCTTTTTGTGCATGATCATTGGATGTTTTCCAGTGCTATGATGTATACTGCTCAGATTGCCGTGCACAATTGAACAGTATTCAAGCTCCGGCCTAACACATATTTTAAAGTCTTGAATTCTGGACTCTCTCAAGTTAAGAGATCGATTTATGTAAACAGGAGCCTGCCATAAAATGTCCGAGTAATGCGTACCAGGTAAAAACAATTTGCACAGGAACTGGATATTCTCAGCAGAACAGCGGCGTATTCTGGGTGGTTATATAATTGGGTATACATGTTTAAGGTTGAGCTCCTTCTTAATGATCATCGTTTGGATGTTAAACCAGGACTATAGACGGAGTCCGGTACCACAAGCAATACCTCTGATCAATTTCTAGAATCAGACGTTGCAACTCTTTCTCTTTCCTAGACCACCCTTCTAACAAGCCATGGTATCAAGATATCTATCTAACAACATGCCCAGAACTATCGTTATCCGAAACATCATTTGCGTTATTGAAAATAACGGAAAAACCCCTTTAGAGTGTTGTGCCGTCACTCGCATCCAATTAAAAAGAAAAGCCAGAATAGTTGTAGATATTGTTATATCCGACTGGGCTTCCTTTGGTTATGACGACTGATGAACAATCTTTTTCACTTTCACATTATAATCAAGCATAACGTCACGGACACCATTGCTCCCAAATTTTGGAAAGCCGCTTTCTAGCCCATTCGCAATTTGAATTACCCAGTACTTCCATGCACTGCCAGTCATGAGATCCAATTGACCTTCTTGGTTAGATGGACCAATCGGTGTAACGAACTACTAACCTTGTTACCTGCATGCGCAAACCTGGTCGCACGTCGAGCAGCTGTAAGTTTCTTCCCAACTACGTCGAATATGTTGGAGGGATTTGTCCCTTGGAAATATCCAGCTACGTTACTAAAATCTGGCCAAAACTACCTCTGAATGGATAGAAGCCTACAGTAGACTCGATTCTTTCCTTATAAATACCAACACATTGCAACTTGTGCTTGCGTCAACCACCTCTCCTTTCATCATCAACGGTTCATAAGTTTCACAAAGTATAAATATGGAAATCAATAATATAACTAGTAGTATCCAATGAATGAATCGCGAGCGATCGGGTCCCTGACCTGCGGAAAAGTGATACAGTAACTTTGTCAAACAGGGATGTTGTGAAAATGTATGGGATGAAAGTAACTTGTTATGTAATTAGACACATACATGATGACACTATTTGAACAAATGATCCCTCCAATCTAAGGATCGTATACCACCTGTATGGACATTTCCAAATTTTTACACATGCATACATTAGTTATACCATCCATTAATGTAATCTATTTTTGCGGTTTTCCCTATTTTCCCTGAATTATGCATGGTAGGGCAATGTGTAAAGTTTCATTTTTGGACCAGCCTTTGCGCGGACGATGTTTGTGGCTACACAGGAATTCTGACATTTAGGTCTGCTGAATGTGATCAAGCTTGCGTCGAACAGTTGCTCTCTGGGTATACGCATGTCAGTTCGGATCCTGTTCATTAACGAGTGCAGGGCAACAGAAAAATCACAGTCCCTTTTCTGGTAAGATCGGTGGGTTTTAACAAAAGTTCGTGTGATCAGTCTCCAACTTTACAATGCCTGATCTTTTCTAAAGTTCTGACAATGAGTAACTGAGTAGTTTATTCTTCCCAACCAACCTTACTTTTGTAATAAGCCCTTGGTATTGACGGAGCCGGTTGCCAGCATATGAACGAAAGATTTAATGGGACCAGTATTTAAGAAGAATGCATTTCCTATGTTTACGAGAAAGCATAACTGGTTTCACATGAAGATCAAGGCGAAATGCTATCAATGTTGCATCGGAAGCAAAAGTTTGAAGCATCCACTGCGTGGATGGTCTACAGCAAGTAATCTTGGTCACGGCCTTTATATCGGCCGTGCCGTTTCCACTGAACATCCTTTTTACAATATCGCCATGATTACATGAGTTTTCTAGGAATTTTTCAACGTTGACCTTTGTCAAATTGCCTCCTAGGTCATCATTGCTGTCCTTCGCTTACTATTTGAGTAAAACCTCTGATACTGCTCATATAGAGATGTACCATTTTGATTGGAATCCTATCTTGCAACGCTGGCCTGTCAATAGAATGCAACTAGATTATACCGTCCAAAATGTTTACTTTTGTTCGTTTGTACTGACCGTTTATTTAAGTGACACCTGTACATACTATCCTCTTTCCATTCATACCAATTTACATTACGGCTATGATAATTTTAACCCATCCGTAGTCTATATTGTAACGTGCTGAAAATGTACCCATCTGGATACAAAAAGCTTATTTTGACTGGAATTGGCTTGGCTGAGGTTCACTCTGAAATGAATTCAGATCAATTCAATCACTAGGGCCTCATCTGAAATGCAAATCATCTAATGCCCCATGGCAACTTTTCACTCTCTGACCACTTTCGCACCTATTTTCATTTAGCATATGGTAAAAGCAGCACGGTGACTCCAGATAGGTACCTTCGGGATATCGACTAAAAATATTTACCGGTGAGCCACGCAGTCACGGCTGGTTACGCTTGAGACGACGGTTATTAGCGGATGGGTGGCTCGTTTTGAGAAACGTTGTTTAAATGGATCATAGTACGTAACCCCAATAGGATCCAAAAGTAAGGGTGAATCGAAGGCCCATCAATCTGACCACATGGACCATATTTGAAGCAAATGTACAATGGGTGGTGTCTGTCCGAAAACACCGCACCTCACGACCTATTTCGTGCTAATTTGCACTTGTTCACCAGAAATATCAGAACGGCAAATTAAAGTCTACCGAACCTGGCGCAGGACTTTCGTAATGATTAATGATGCAGAAGTTAATGCTTAACATGACAGTTGTATTCCTGCTGCCACTGTCGGAAGAATGGAAACAAGCACGACCGCGGTCGTACGGCCCAACACTGCTAGCGAGCACCAACGAATAATTTGCTGGTTCAGATAAGATCCTATTGACAAAATTTGCTGGGTTTACATCTATCAAGTTTGATGAGGCCGGTGTGTATGAACGGTAGCACTATTTGCAGTAGTTGAAGTATATGTGTGGGTCAGACTATTAAATATGTGCACATTCGCCTAAGGAACTGGTCAATTTTTATATGCCCTTATCAACAAGCTCAAACGAAGGACGTTGTCTTTTGAAACATATCGTTATAGAATACATGAAATGACGTCACATAATCTGCTCCGATATCTTGTACCATCGAGGGTGTGCTACCAATAAACGCTGCGAAGCACGTTCTCGCGTCCTTGCTGTTACAAAGAAGTGGTTAAACGTTTGATCACAGATGATGTTAAGGTGAAGGTGCGAATTCCATCTGTTGTTCCGCGCCTAAAATTCCATATTTCTACCTATTTTCGACGTATAGAGAATACAGTTGGTAAAAAAATTATAGCTTTGCTAGACAGTTGACCATCATATGACTGCAAAGGTCAGCGCAAGCTTTTACTTGCAGACATAACTAGTAAATTTCCAAACTTTTCTATGGAATCAGAAAAATTCTTTTTTTTGCTTGACTGTCACACTGTCCACATTCAAGAGAAAGTAGTGAACATGTCGTGGGGTTTCCCACGAGCAGACAGCGGAACGGAATTTGGCACGCGACTTCTGTCCACCGAACCACGAACTAGCGGAAGAGTGAAGGTCAACCTAGAGCAGAAGCGTCTTAACTTGTACCTCCGGAGAAGCACATTGATTTTGTTGCTAGATAGCTACAGCGCAGTACACCCGACTAAATTAGGCGTGAAGCATAGACGAAGGTGAGTGTTTGTATGAACACTTATCACATAGGAACAGAGGAACTGTGGGAGAGACCTAGCGTGGTTAGCTAAAGCGGGTGACTCGTAAATCAGCAGCCGTACGCAGTTGGGTCAGGTGTAAACTCACACGCCTTATGACATGTGGCTCAGCCTGATTATACACATAAAATAAATAAATAAATTGTTTATTTTTGTACTAGGCAAGACACGGTCCAGGTTGTTGGTCCTACTACGGTCTGAACAGTTTGGTGGGGATGTGTAAGCCTGAAATGACTTCAGCTGGCGTAACCGGATATTGGGTGTTGCCCGCCCGAAACACTGCACTACATGACCGGTTTATAACGTATCTGATCGCATTACGTAGACGTAAATGGCATAAAACCCGGTCTCATTGGGATCTTAACCGAAATGTATACCTATATAGCAACCGATTTACGACCAGCAACACTTGTCACAACGGTTAGTGACATATAATACAACGTTATCTTCTACACAGTTCTTTTATCTGGTTCCAAGAATGAGAAGAACCTATTCACTAATTGTCTAATGAAAGGGTTAAGCGCAAGAAGGCATGAATTAAGTTAGGTTATATTTTGCTATGTAATACATAAAGAGTTACGGTCACGTTGCTCTGCCGATTGTGTTTTTGAATAATGCACTGCGTGCATGGAAACGAAAAGGATAGTTTTATTGCTGATCATAGGGCCAATTAGATTTTCATACCCTCCATAATGAAACATAGGAAGCGTTTCTAACAATGGATGAAAGCGTTGCAGCAACATTTACTTAGCTTGAATCCGAAGATACTTCGGAATGACTCTAGCGATGGATGCGCATGTTATAGTTGATCGCTTTGTTAAAAGAATCAATTACTCAGGGAGTGAATACTAATATGCTTGCCAGTGGTACATGCCTGAGCGATCATCCAGCGCATACAACAGACTCGGCACAGCAGGTTCAAGGTATGGACAGGAAATCCGGGCTGTGAACGAATAACACGCATCAACTGCTGCGAGACGAAAAGTATGTACGAAGACGAGTCTCCGATGAGCAAAATACCAGAAAGAAAGAGAGGGACGGAGACTTGTATTTTCTGCAGTACGAAAAAAGCAAGTATCAACTGGTTCAAGCGCTCATAAACGAGCGGATTTGTTACATAGAGTCAACGTAGTAAAGGCTAAACCGTTTGGTTAATCGATCAGTCTTTATACATCAACGATTCAAAAGGAGTAAAACTGGCACAATAATGACTCCCATTTTGAATGGATCAGCACGGTTTTATTTGCGTTGCACGCAATCTAATCAAAAAAGCGCGTGGTGCTTCTACTAGCCGATGGTGTAAAACAATACAGTTGCATTCATCTACAATTTCGGATGTTAGGTAAATGCATAGTTAAGTCACGGATGTCATACGGTAAACATTTGGCCTGGGTTGCGTCGACATCTGTCTAAGTTAAGTCGAATACTCAGAAATCTCCTGTATACTTTTGCCAAGGTGTTTATTTTAGACATCACCTATGTGAGAATAAATAATTTGACGGCTGTAAAGGTACTGTCGACCAGATTCAAGACTCTGCCACGCATTGTGAGAGTGAATAAACGTGCCGAACAAAATATTGAAAGAAAATACTGTGTATTCCAGGCAAAGACAGAATCAATGCTAATTGAGGTTCGTCTCAGCCAGCTGCCAAATCATATGGTGGTCTACATGCCCGGAAAAACACTAGACTGAAATTTCAGCCTGTTGGGTATCATCATCAGTACGCATAGATCAGGATTCGAACCTATGATTACCAGCGGCGTGAACCACCAGACAGCCGCTTATGTCACTGGGCCACGGGGAACATCTTCGGACCATCATGGTTTACACGCTAACTGAGATCTCTTTTAGTTTCGGTATTCCAGTCTAAACGACCTGAATTCTGGAAAATCCAGGCTAGAGTGAATGGCCGTAATGTATGGCAATGTCTATCCCACAGAATAGCGGGGCGTGACAGTTGTCCACATTGGTGGAAGTTTTCCTGTTTTTAACAGATTTTTACCTATGTGAAGGGATGTATTTCTGCCTATTGCCAAACGCATTTGAAAAGCAAGGCACGCATACCACAAGTTCATTACAGCGTGGGCGTCCTTGGACCAAAGAGAGGCAGGAGTAAGCGACTACGGGCTGGTTATTGGTGCAAACCAGACTCGAAGTCTCAAAACATCCACGTCCGACAAATTTTTGGGGTATATTTAATGCGATAATTTTCCCCCGAACATTTAAAATGTGCAGTGGAAGAAAGAAAGATGAGGAATGCATGCATCGTATTGACAGTAGCCGAAGAACATACATAGTACTAAAACTAGAATTGGCTGAACTGTATTGGGTGAAGGGTAAATGGGTTTAGAAGATAGGCATCAATCATTCGCCTGTCTGGTTACACACAGTGGTAGGCATAACCAAGGATATCCGTTTGGTTATTGGTATTGAGGAAATAATACGTAATAAATAACTTCAACAACTTTCCTATTCTTACCGTGTCTTTCAAAGCGGTTTCAGTACAATTGTTAGTAACAGTTATTGTGCTTTTCCATACACTAGGAAATAATTCTCGTGAAGCATAAATTCTTACTGTGCAAAGTCCATAATGCAAGATTGCATAGAACATCATGGTTTGAATGTACCCACTCACAAGGTACCTGATGGTTGCTGAGTGCTTTCAGGTCGGCCAAGGAGCAAAGCAATAAGCTGTCGAGCACATGACTTCTGAGCCTCATTCTATAACCACATGCTTTGAATCAAACTAAGTGTTCGCCGTGTCACCACAACAGAGGCGCGAAAACCGGATTGTTAACTCAACCAAATATGCTTGTGATGTGTGGTAACCAGTAGGATATTATCCTGTTACCGACACATTTATACCACAGCCCGACTGTACGCGAATTTTTCGCATTCTACTGCTCCCAGCCCACCTCCACTATCATTCTCATCCATCTTAGGAGTTCCAGTCAAATCAAGACAATTTTATGTACCCGAATGGGTATACTTGCAGCAATTTGCGTTATCAACTTCAGATAGAGAAAATAATATAATCAATTTGTACACTTTTACAACTGGGTAAACAAAGTAAAAAAGAGTGTGGCCGCGCAATCTTGAGCAACAATTGCAGATTGCTGCTTAGAATTCTCGGTACTTGTGTCCAGTCGACAGGTCAAAGTTTGACGGAAATATTTCCTAACCCCTTCTTTAAATTGGTTTACAATCTCGTATACGAAAGCAACAAACTGCCAATTGTGCTCAGTATCTCGGCATTTATACTCAAATATGGGTTACGTAAACAGTGGCGGTGAACTTGGAAATAGTTTAATGTTAGCAGCTTTAGAATATTCTTACCCATAATGAGGCAGCTGCAGTAGATAGCGTAAAGATGGTCCGGCAAAAAAGGAGACAAGCGATTTAAAAGTCTCGTCTGTCTGATCGGTGACCTGTGCTTAATTTGTATCCCGCCGCTTCAGATTTTGCTATTATTTGGCACTCCAGAAAATATGATAATTTTTGTTAGCCTCTCTCTGCTCTCTGGCATGTACGATTGATTATGCTCTACATGAGGTACGGGTGCTTACTGATCCTATAGATAAAGTGTTTAGTAACACAATAGGTTGTTTTGAGGATGGTTAATGCAAGGAGCCAATTAATTTAACGAGTTGCACTGGCATTAAAGTGTGAGTAGCAGGTGAAGGATTTCATTATTATTATTATTATTATTATTATTATTCTGGAAACCAAGTGTACTGCTTCTAAAGTAAGTAATGCGTTCTTGGAAATCATTATAAGCCATTTACTAAATGAGGAAACACAGAGACTCCATGGAAAATGTTTGTATTATTATCAATGAAGAAAGCACCTAAAACTCAACAGAAGCAACTTAAAAAACGAATATATGTTATAAAATCATCCACGGAGGTGTTTCTCAAAGTGTTGACCGCGGACCCCCAAAAGGATCCGCGAATTGCTTTCAAGGGGTTCAAGGGATTTACCGAAGTCCTATGGTTCCATTAAAATGCATTTGGAAGCGAATATTTTATTTCACGATTCAATGAACAACATGCAGTGAAAACCGTTAAAACTATGTCTGACATTCTGCAGTGGCCTTTTGAATGACCCATGTAACACAGACTTCTTCCAAGAAGGTACACGCTTATTGCAGCAAGTTAAAATATCAACGTACAAGCTATCAAATGTTAAAGTTAATGTGGGAATCTCATCGTGATGAAATGGGCAGAGACTACATTGGTCATGCTTCATGCACGCAAGTTCACACAACACAGACTTTGTCACCATGGCGAGAAGCGAAAAGTAAATAAGAGACATGGCCCCTTTATGAGGTTATTTGGAAAGTCGCTATCCTTCGAAATTGGCCAGTCGGAAAGCATTCAGTTGACTCCATCCCACCCAGAGAGACTTAGAAGGGAAGGGTAAATATTTCCGTTGTTGTCGAATGTGCTCGTCTGACTTTGCGAAAGGAAGAAAGACTATCTTTGCGACGTTACAGAAAGATGGCTGTTCTGTTCAGTTTATTCTATGCTTTAGTCATGGTTACACTTATCCAATAACTCTAATCTGACGTATGTTCTGGATTCTTGTGTTTAATTAGTTAGTTCCAATTTAGCATTTGTGCGTAAAACATGCACATGAACAGTTGGTTAACTATAGGAACCGTAATAAATATGTCACAGAAATATTCATGGTCATTGTAATAGTTAGATCACTTAATTTGCCTGCTAAGAATGCAGAAAATGAGACGTTCGATGTACCTTTAAGAGCTGATGCGTTTCAATAATAATCTGTGCCAGCTGGAGCCTCTGCACCAATATGTAAGAAGCGCAAATACGATGACATTTATCTCTTAGATTCATAGTCTAACGTTTGTTCACGGTGAATATTGTGCAACAATTGTTTCTGAGCAGTTCCGTGTTGTCTGTATAAATGCGGTGGCGTTTTGCAAAATTGCATGCGGGCTGAAATGACTGAAACAATGAGTAGTTTAAGCGGAAAGCGTGAGGTACTGTTGAAGATCTAAAACTAAATGCATAATGCGTCTCAGACTGTAAGTGGAAAGGCTACTGGAGCAACTTACATAGTTATTGTATTGCGATGACATCAAAAGCTCACGCTATAGCTGGGAAACTTAACGGGCTATGTTCAGTCGAACTGACTAGGTGTTGTTGGGTGAAAAAGCAGCAAAACAACTGTCTGTAATACCACTGTCAAATGACACCGTATCTCGAATAATGAAAACAATTGCAACTGCTGTTAAGGAGCAGTTAACCACAAGCACCACGTACATTCATTTTGCTCTTTAAATGGTGTAGTCGACAGAGGCATAAAGACGTGCTGTGTTATTTATGCTCTTAAGATACCAACATCAACTAACCCTGGAATAAGAAATGCTTCTGTGTGAACGTCTACCGAAAAAACACTGGTGGCGCTGCAACGTTAAACATAGCGATTAATTTTATGCAAGTAAATAACATTCCACTGGACAACTGCATCCATGTTTCATTGATGGTGCCAAAGTAATGACAGGAATGGTTGATGAAGTTGTGACAATACACGAAACCGTTACAAAGCCTGCACTAGCAGACAAGGAATTCTTCATCACAAGCACTTGCCGCAAGAAACAAGCCTCCAAATTTGAAAGATGTCCACGACAAGGAAGTGAGAAAAGTTTTTTCAAATAAATTCTGCGTCTGAACAACTGGCTGCTCAATATTCTGGGCGACATGTGAAGTGTCCACACCTCTTAGCCCATTCACTTTGAAGTAAGACAGATCCCCTGTGGCAAAATGTTACTACGACTGTTAGAATTATGCACAGAAAGCTTTGTCTCCTTCGTGGATCACCAATTTGAGTTACCATTCCTGATAAAGGATAGAAAGTGTTTGGCAAGACTTGCATGTCTGCCAAACATGGTATCCAAATAAATGACGTAAATCTACGAACATATTCAATGCTAATGATTAAGTTCGAGGCTTCAAAAGAAAGTTAGGATTTAGGAGATTTATGTTCAGTTGGAGAAAGTCACAACTTGTCCTTAAACGGGATTGAAGAGGAGATAATCAAGAGCACGGAACTTCCAGATTTTCATTCTGATGATATCGTCAAGCATTCGGAAGATATGCCCAATGCTTTGTCTCAATAATTCCTTATCGAATAAGTGGGAAAATTAAAAGCAGTTCATGTATCGATCATCAAGATTTTGCAACAAGAAGCCTCGTTTCACATCTTTGCTAAAAGAAACTCAGCAACATTAGATTGGATTTTTCCGTCACACAGAGTTATTCACGGCTGTCACCGCGCTTCTCCCATTTATCACGAAGTAGCTATGTGAAGTGCATTTCCGCATTACACCTATACAAAAGCAATTACCACAATATAATTAAAGCTGAACCAGAAATAAGGTTGCACTTTTATTCAGTAACACCAAAAATCAAAGAATTCAGTGCTATATTTCAGAAACAATTGCATCCGATACATTAAAGTTTAATGTAGCTGTGTCTCTATCAACGTTTAACTTATTTCATTTCTACTAACATTAATGAACACCTGTGTTAATTCAGCGTTCAATAAGGAATCTTTTCAACACACTCCGCTTCATTCTAATTTTGTTAAAGCCTAATCCTCTATTTAGCGATAGTTCAAATTGGTCCACCGTGCGAGCCTCCACTAAAAAGGAGTCAACGAGCCAAAAATTTCGAGAACCGCTGATCTGGGATTTAGCAGAATATTGGATAATTCCTCTGAAACATAACCTCGGTTGTCACTTGGACCGTAATTTACGGTTATTCAATGGCTTTTCTTCGTGTCAGCGAGGGCATCTCATGAACAGAACCATCTCTTCAAAGAAGCCTGATGAATTTATCATTCACTTACTCTCTGTATGCTTGCATTGCAAATGGTTTTAAATGCTTACACCTTTGGTTTACCACCTGTTCATATCTTCATTCCTTCACCACCTCTAACAATACTTGGCTTCAATTTGATATGTGTACATTGCAGTAGCGTAGTAACTACTTTTGCTGCCCGGGGCGGACGTAAAATTCTCGCCGCCTTTGCAGTTGTAAACCCGTAAACCTCACAATTACGAGCAGATATTTAACTTTTTTTCTTATAATAACAGCTAAAGAGTTAACTTTAGAATGCAGCCATGACTGCAGGCATTTAGGTTGATACAATTCTCGTGAACAAAATTTACCGAAATAATTTTCCTGTATTTATTGATGCAATAGCATTGATAACACTATCAGAATGCAGTTCAATGGCTTGTTAATTCTCTGTGCGAAGCACTACTAATCATTGAGCTTTTTCTGGTTCATTGATGGTTTAAGATAGTTTGTCATAAGCTTGTGTTATCGGATACGCTCTCACAGCTTGCAGTGTTAATAGTTCGGGTAAGAAAGACGCGCAGTAGGTACCTGAAGATGATATTTGGGTATGAAGCTCAAAAGTGCAAAAGTTTCATCTATTTTGTCATTTCCTGAAGCTTTCACCAGTTACTGAGATTAATCCTTTCGACAAGATATTCCTCTTTTACTCTGTCTTACACAGCTTCAATAAGCGGACAACCATAGTTATTATAAAGCAGATTTGACGGCGTAAAAATGGCATATCTGTTTGCACGCTCATGGATTTGCTCATAGCTATCGCATTGCATCAGCCAAATTATCTATAACCGACAGCATTTCCTGTTTTAAGTTAACGTCAAATTCCACCGATATATCAAACAATTTTTCACCACCCATTCGTTTTGGATTCGACGCTTCACACTCATCGCCAATTCAGAGCAGTGTTTTAGCTTGATCCATCGCAATGTCTACCAGTTGCTCTCTACTGTGAGGAGGGCAAACTCTTATCGTTACAAGCTTGGCATGACTTTGATGCAGGTGTAACCTATTGGTGTAGAGACATCTTTGCGTTCTTGATTTCTATGATAACAGATGGCCGAAGACTCAGAAACAAAATTAACGGAAACGACAATACCAAGATAAGAAGCAAACGTGCATCTAATCTTATGGTTGCATATCTTGCTGCTTCTACGAAATGTTGGAGAAAAGTGAAGTGTTCCGGGTATTTCTTCACCATAGCATTTACAGCGCCAGCTCGACTACGTCATCTAGATTGTACATCCACTAGCTACTTAGACCGGTGACTTGCATCAAGTCATTCTGGCAATATTTCGATAAAAAATATGTGAATAACTGGTCGATCGTAGTAAAAAGGTAACAGGATGAACGGTCGCGGAAGCTGCATATACACACATGTACACACATATTCAGGGAATTGTTTGTAAATGGCGCAAATATAGATTTGGGTCGATCTCTCAAATGTGTTACTGCACACGCGATCAGTAGGCATCCATAAAAGGAAGACTGTTTAAAGCCTGGCCACAACAGTCATCATTTTGAATTTCATCCTTCTCAACTTCACTCGAAACCAGTCCGGAAAATTCTGCTTTTCTGTTAGTCTCAGTGAAACTGATAAACTACTGCTGCACCTTCACTTCATTTTCATCATATACTACTTAATACATCACCTCTCTTATCTGCGTTTTGTGAAATATATCGGGTGGGTTGTCAAACCTTAATCAAACGTACTTGCGTTCCTTGACCTGAACTATGTTTTTCGTTGTCGTCTGCCTTACCAAAACGCTCACGGATTCATTTGGTGCATGTGGCGACAAATAGTGCTGATTTTCTTTCCCATCTGTCATCATCCCATTGTCGTCAAATGTGCATGAAGAACAAATGCATAATTGATCAACAAATGCATAAATTCTGAAAAATTCCTTCTATTTTACCGACCATATTTATTATCCTGGATATCTTATTGGTGAGCACAGTTATGTTTTGCTCTGTGAAATATCTGGCGATATCAAGTATCCTAGCCAAAAAGTTACAGCACCTATTTGTTTTTTTCTACCAATGATCATTCTGTCAACTACCTTTATTTCAACTAGCGGGATCGCTGGCTCCTTGGGTTTGAGGAATGACTTAGCAAGCCATTCACTAGATTATTGTTCACGTTCTGTGGAGTTAGTTCTCGCCAGGTTCTGAAACCCTCATTAGTCGAAACTTAGACTATTCATTTCAAAACATCATGCAGCCGAAACAATACAGAGCCTCTTTCGATGGAGACTGTATCCTCCGTGTTTGCAATCTCCACTCACGTTTTCCCAACTGCCGAGAAAACCACATCGTTGGTAGCTTCCTATCCTCAGCATTTGCGTACATTTCAGAGAGCACCAATTATTAAATTTATGAAGGACGTGCTGCACGACAGCAGATCCGAGCCAGACAAACGGAGTAGAATTTCATGTTCAATCTAAAGATGATGCTGACAGATATCCATAAAATCGGTTGACGTGCGTGTTATCGTTCTTTGGCACGGTTGCGACTGCACCATTTCCAATTCTCCAACTTCGCTCGAGTCTTCTGCATTGGCATTATAAACATTTCCCGCAGCAACCATTATGTCATTCTCGCTTTCTGTTGCCCGGAAATCAACGTTTGAAATGCCGATTTTATCTTCAGCCTCAGTTTGATTAGCATCCTTCAATTTATCCCTTCAGCCATGTAAGTAATTGTGCTGAATTTGCAATCGTTATGAACAATCATCGGCACCGAAAATGCCGCCCCCTAACACATGTCTCCCGGGGGGCCCGCCTCCACCCCCTATATGACGCCTCTGGTCCATTGTGACGGATGCGCCGTGCACCTGGTCTGATGTCGTTATCTCCATGGTGTTTTAACATCGTTAACACATTTTCTGAAAGATGTGCCGATCACCCATTTGATAATAATCTCTTGCTTTGTATGTGTGTGCTTCCAGCTCACCTCAAACCCTCCCAAATTTTATAGTTGGACCGTAGATACTGTGACTTGGTTAATACTTTCACACATTACCGTGTGTTTAGTAGTTTTCCGCAGTCTGCTTTGACCACTGGTTTCGACAGCACATATGCTCCCTGTCCATTTGATTGCATCCCGTTGTCGACGTTGATATATCGGGATCCTGAACGAAAGACATTTGCCCAATTCAATTCAATGTGTATTTGTGACAGAACCTAGACATTGTGATCCAACTTGTTCTGATTTCGGGATGATTAGATCTGTGTCCTCCAACTTTTAACTGGCGAACGTTACACAGGGATTAATAAATATGCATGAATTCCTGTACGGACTAATCCATTTGATCGTGAATGAGGCACTGAGAGAATGAAAACCAGGTAGTGTGCAGATTGCAATCTCATCGAATTTGTTTGGTAAAGAGAAAATTCAGGTTGATGTTTAAAGAATGCTCAGAAATAACTGCCTCGAACGCTAATTCTTCTCTTGTAACAGTGATGTGCTAATTCTTGGACAACGGAAAAGCGTGTGCACCGTAACGAAGGCTCCACTGTAGCTCCTGTTGAAATGTACTATTTTCTTATTTAGTCATACATTCAGCCATGCGATATTGTGCTATGATAACAGTAGGCACTTGGCACACAGTACCAAGAACCATTACAAAGCACGCATTTGACAATCAGCTAGCATTCTATAACTTCAGAAAACACATTGGAACAGGAGTGATTACAGAGGGCATTCACTGTGATTTGGAATAAGTACAGTTGCGTTTAAACTAAGGTATTAATCGATATGAGTAGGTTCTCAAGTAAGGAATAAAATATATAAAAGATCTATGTGAACAAAAAAAGTGCCGTGAGTAATGCCAGAAGTAACGTTATTTTGTCAAAGCAGTGAGATGATATAAGTTGCGATATGTCAACATTTCGATTGTTCTCATCAATCACAAACACAACACAAGCGATAGATATAGGAAAATTGGCACACCAAACAAATGTCAAAATCAAGACTACGGCAATCTAATTGATTGTCCATATACCTTCCGTGCACATACACCGTGCTATTAATTTTGTCATCTTGATTGGTGTGCCAATTTTACCCCTATAAAACTGTCTATGTATCCCGCTATATTGTGTTTGTGACTGATGAGGACAACCGAAAGGTTGACATATCAAAATTTGTTTTATCGCTGATTTGACAAAATGGCTGAAGGGGACCCACTGTTTTACCTTTCTGAGAAGCAATGTTAGCTAAATCTTTTGTCGTCCGCAGCCTATTTGCATACCAATCTACCTAAAGTCTAGTCTACAGTCGCGTGCACACCTGATAAGTGATCTTAGGGACAACCTACGACGACCTGGGTCATATAAAGAGGCTCAACGAAATATAATTGACATTGCCACACTACGAAATGTAATATAAACATCGTCTCATGCTGGGTGTACATTACTTAGGTTATGCGAGTAATCCAAATAGTAGCAACTGCTAATACTTCTTTCCGTTTTAATGCCACGTTGACACATTGACTTAAGCCGTTGATTAGTAGGACGAACGTTATATTGAACTTATCATCTCCCAAGCATACGGATCTTCTGAAGTGGAACCTCCAACTGGTTTTTTAACTCTCCATTGACAAGGTAGCGTATATTATCTAACAGAAGAAACCTATTTTATGTGTTTTGGAAATTTTTTCATCTTGACGGCTGGCTTAAGTCGTAAAAATTGAACTGCAAAGTTTTGTTTTTACACAATGCGCTTACGCGTCCGACGTAAAAGAATTAGTTCGCTTTCTTCGAACAATAGGTACGTGACACAGTCTGATACACATTCCACAGAATGGAAGGTTTGTATTTACATTTGTTTCGGCTAAAACTGGTCTTTGATTCGATTACCAGACTAATAAAAATGCACCAGTTCATTGCGCGGAATACGGTCAGAGAATTAACAAATTTATAAATCTACTAGTGCTGTGTTAGTGTGATTCACATTGGCCGCTGTAAGTGCATAAACCCATTCTGCCTGTGATCAAAACAAATTATTATGTAATGGGACTGGTGTTGGCGCCATTGTCTTGCCCATGGTAGCTTTTGATGATAAATATTTAGTCGGACAAAATACGTTTTATTCAGTTACCTCAGTAAAACTATGGGACAGTAAATGTCGTGAGACACCAGAGGGACGAACGATAAACACCGTTGAAACAGGAAGTATACATGCCTGCGGTCTAGCAGGTCAGAGAGTCTGAGTAAGGCACATGGATACCGTCCAGGTGAGGTCGTGTTGGTCCGTTCCTGTGTTTTGAGTCAGTACACACCCGGTAACTACACTGTGGCAGGGATGTGTCTACCGATTGTCATGGACGCACCGTAAATTGCCGCACATTGCGCACCCTGAGAAAACCCCGAGGAATTCTAACGGCAGTCCGGAGATCCAATCGGATCTCACACGATACACTACACATAAAAACGCGGCGTCTGCCTACCCCAACTTGCACAACGCTTCACGCAATGAGACGCAGACTAGGGATACTTGAACGATCGATACCTTCTGGTCAGTGTTTGAGGACAGAATGTTTTGCGGAAAACTGGTTGTCTGTGGGCTCTGTACTGACTGATGTTTAGCTGTAGCACTGGATTTACAGGCTCCACTGTGGTAAAAAATGGACATCGCGTTGGTGGAGGAACATACACTTGGTGCACAACTGCTGCTATTTCATCGCAGCTATGTTCCCATTAAAGTAGACAGACTAGCATACACGCGAGAAGTAATTTTTCGAATAATTAACGACTTGGTAGTATTTTGATTTCCTGTTAAGTGAGTCACGTCTCATCTGGAATTTCTCTTTCCTACTTAACCTACGATACTTAAAGATTCCTCGGTTGTTTCAGTTCAGTTTAGTGCAGTTGATAAATCACGATTCGGGCATCAAAGCACTGTAGATGTAGTTGCCACGAATCGCGTCGCCATAGGGGCAAAAATGAAGAATGAGAAGTAAATACGGTTAGACTTACATATGGTATTAGCAGAATGGAAGCAAGAATGAGGTGCATGAAGCTAATCGCATTGAAGTATGAAAAGGTAAACGCAAGAGCACGAATCCAGAGGCAGCACTGACTCCGACAATGCGCCACATCTGATGGCGACTCTTACTATTGGTTTGGAATTGCACGAGACCCCATCTAGGAAGACAGCACGTATCTGCTTGACCAAGTCTCTTGTTCAATTTCAGTGGCACATACGGAATTTACCGTAGTTTGGTTAGGGCTTCCTTACCATACTTAATATTAATGGCACCTAAAATGTGTTAATAGAAGAATGCAGTTTACCTGCAGTTAACTTGTTCTCTATTATTGAGCACTCTGAGAGTGTGCAGTCGACCTCATTTTATGTTAACCTTTAAGGCTTCTACACTGAAATTGACAGGTTACCGGGTTGTTCTTGGTTTTTTTTCTATTAAAAGGCGACAGTCTTGTATCGTGTGTAGAATTCCCGTGATTTTAATGGGGGGTCACAACCGTTAACCCGCTCGCCGCTGGGATCCGCGTATGAATTCGCAGCCCCACTCACCAAGCAATTAGTGCAAGCAATTACTGTTATTTGCGTGAAACATTCTGTCTACTTTTATAGGGTGAGCAGCATACCGCCCAGCGATTCTTATGATTTTACCCACAACTTCAACTCCTGGGAATGATTGTTATCGGTTTGAGGTGCATTGGATCAAACAGGTACTAGCATCACAGTAAGGTATGCATTCACTCGCCAGTGAGGTTTGTGCACTGTGGAACAAGTAGAATTTATGCAGCATAAGTGAATCTATCTAGCTAAAAGACCGGAACTCAACACACTGTATCCAAGAGGTACACAATCCAACTTCACGGGTTTACCTTTCATTGAAAAAGCGCAATCTTCGTCGGTTGGTACACTCCAGATGCAGGTATTAAATCCAAACGATCCGGATAAACGCGAGTACATTTTACCGTTGGTTTTTGGAGCACATATACATTCACTCCGTAATGTTTACTGATGAGTCCGTTTTCCATTTGCATGAAACGTATAAACAACATCTCTGAGCTACTTCAAATCCACGCAGATACACAGCGTCACGTATGCAGCATACTGCCAAGCTGGTGATCTTGGCTGGTGCTACCGGTCAGAAAATCGTTGGACCATTTTACTTTTCAAGGAAGGTGCCAGGTAAGTTGTTTTGTATTACTCAACCCTTACTTTTGCTAGCATCGTCGTACAAGAAATTGCTCCAGACTTGCGTACATTCACAGTTGGAGGCGGCTGCAGTTCACAGTACCATATGGTTGCATCATGTTAGTGCACCACCACATTGCACTCACTCTGTGCGAGAAGATCTCTGCGAGGATTTCGACCGACGTTGAATCGGTCGTGGCGGCCTCATCAAGTGGCCCCTACGGTCACGCGATTTAAACCCACTGGATATTTTCTCTGAGGATATTTGAAACGAAGAGGTTACAGAAACAAGCCGATTGTCCTCGAGCAATTTCAGCAGAATATGGTGAATGAATGCCAGGCCATCACCGCCTTGACGTTGCAGGAAAGACGTGCTAACTGTATCAAGTCAGAATGCATGTGGATACCTTTTACATCTGCTTCCATGATATCTATGTCCGTCTAAGACTGCTGCTGTAAATATATGTACTAAGAATTTATTGCACCCGAACTTAATCTTATAAACATTGCCTGCTTCTTCAGCAGTCTGCGCCAGTCCTAATGTCATGAAAATTTGAGATTAGAGCCTACATATTGAAGCCGTTGGGGCAGATGTTCTCCAAACCACACCGGAGCCATAATTAAGAGGTTATTTGGGGGCTCCGATACATCGTTTATAGACAAATTAGTTATCTGTCATGGTGCTATTGCACATCGATCTTCTGGCTTGTAGCAGAGGTCTCCGTTTGGGGACCGTGCAACTTACCGATCCGTGTCAATGCGCCTAGTCTACGCAACTTCGGTGATCCATATTTTGTTCCGCCATGTCTAACTTTGTGGGTTGCTACCCAGATGACCGACAGACTTGGTCAGGCAGGTACTTCAACATGGCATTTTGCCAATTTTACTGTAAAAAGGGTGGAGTTATCGTTTGTACGCATCAGTCCTTCTCTCCGCACACATGATTTGGGTTGTTTAGAATCAGGTACGCCATTATCAGATCACACTGTGCATGTCGAAAAATAAAGATGTCGAATTGTTTGAATGCCCGTCTCAGCAACTAGACGTGTTGATTATCAGTTTTTGATGCATTTTCGGATTGCTGGGAGCAACCCAGGTCATCATAAACCAGCACGCCTAGGTCGCATTCGACGGAAGATCGCTGCAGTAGTTGTTTTTCGAACATGTAGCAGTAGGTACTCTGGTGTTGTATGGAGAGTACCTTGCATTTGCTTACGTCGAAACTGCAACTTTTCGTTTGACTACTGCTGTATCATGTCCAAGTCATGCTGCAGCCTATCCAGATCAACCACCAACTGAATTGTGCGCTATATCTTGACGTCTTCAGCAAACATTAAAAAATTTGAATCCATTGTCTGTCAGTTCTTTGACAAACGACAAAAACAATCGTGGCCCTAGAACGGATTCCTGAAGCATGCCACATTCAACATGTATGGGGAGCTGCGGTTGAGCCGAGACGTAAGCTTTTGCAGGACAGCGGTAAACGTGATGTGGTTGAGTTCCCGCGTTGGGGTCAAAATGATGGAAGATCACATAGTGGCAAAACACCCTTACATGTAGATTCATATTGCGTTCGAGGACGTGTGAGGAGGGTATTGTGAGGTCGCATTGCACATGCACTTTTGATTCCGTTACACTATCTTCGGAACGGAAGATTTCATCACCACGTGCACGTGTACTTAAATCCGAGGTCAATCTCGAATAAAACT
>OX104067.1:39995827-40022573 GCA_944474145.2 Dicrocoelium dendriticum | reverse complement strand
ATACCATATGTAAGTCTAACCGTATTTACTTGTCATTCTTCATTTTTGCCCAGCTGGTGACGCGATTCGTGGCAACTACATCTACAGTACTTTGGCGCCCGGATCGTGATTTATCAACTGCACTAAACTGAACTGAAACAAACGGGTAATCTTTAAGTATCGTAGGTTATTTAGGAAAGAGAGATTCCAGATGGGACGTGACTCACTTAACAGGAAAGCAAAATATTACCAAGTCGTTAATTATTCGAAAAATTATTTCTCGTGTGTACGCTAGTCTGTCTACTTTAATGGGAACATAGCTACGATGAAATAGCAGCAGTTGTGCAACAAGTGTACGTTCTTCCGCCAACGCGATGTCCATATTTTACCACAGTAGAGCCTGTAAATCCAGTGCTACAGCTAAACATCGGTCAGTACAGAGCCCACAGACAACCAGTTTTCCGCAAAACATTCTGTCCTCAAACACTGACCAGAAGGTTTTGATAGTTCACGTATCCCTAGTCCGCGTCTCACCGCGTGAAGCGCTGTGCGAGTTGGGGTAGGCAGACGCCGCGTTTTTGTTTGTAGGGTATTGTGTGAGATCCGATTGGATCTCCGGACTGCCGTTAGAATTCCTCGGGATTTTCTCAGGGTGCGCAATGTGCGGCAATTAACGGTGCGTCCATGACAATCGGTAGACACATCCCTGCCACAGTGTAGTTACCTTAAAAGAACCGGGCGTGTACTTACTCAAAACACAGGAACGGACCAACACGACCTCACCCGGATGGTATCCATGTGCCTTACTCAGGCTCTCTGACCGGCTAGACCGCAGGCATGTATACTTCCTGTTTCAGCGGTGTTTATCGTTCGTCCATCTGGTGTCTCACGACATTTACCGTCCCATAGTTTTACTGAGGTAACTGGATAAAACGTATTTTGTCCGACTAAATATTTATCATCACAAAGCTATCATGGGCAAGGCAATGACGCCAACACCAGTCCCTTTACATAATAATTTGTTTTGATCACAGGCAGAATGGGTTTATGCACTTACAGCGGCCAATGTGAATCACACTAACACAGCACTATTAGATTTATAAAATTGTTAATTCTCTGACCGTATTCCGCGCAATGAACTGGTGAATTTTTATTAGTTTGGCAATCGAATCAAAGACCAGCTTTAGCGGAGACAAATGTAAATACAAACCTTCCATTCTGTGGAATGTGTATCAGACTGTGTCACGTACCCATTGTTCGAAGAAAGCGAACTAATTCTTTTACGTCGGACGCGTAAGCGCATTGTGTAAAAACAAAAATTTAAAGTTCAATTTTTACGACTTAAGCTAGCCGTCACGATGAAAGAATTTGCTAAACACATAAAGCAAGTTTCTTCTGTTAGATAATATGCGCTACCTTGTCAATGGGGAGTTAAAAAACCACTTTGAAGTTCGACTTCAGAAGGTCCGTATGCTTGGGAGATGATAAGTTCAATATAACGTTCCTCGTACTAATCAACGGCTTAAGTTCATGTGTCAACGTGGCTTTAAAACGGAAAGAAGTACTAGCAGTTGCTAATGTTTGGATTAATCGCATAACCTAAGTAATGTACACCCAGCATGAGACGATCATTAGATCACATATCGTAGTGTGGCAATGTCAATTATATTTCGTCGAGTCTCTTTATATGACTCAGATCACAGTAGCTTGTCCCTAAGATCACTTATCAGGTGTGCACGCGACTGTAGACTAGACTATAGGTAGATTGGTAAGCAAATGGGCTGCGGACGATAAAAGATTTAGCTAACATTGCTTCTCAGAAAGATGTAACGGTGGGCCCCCTTTCAGCCATTTTGTCAAATCAGCGATAAAACAATTTTTGATATGTCAACCTTTCGATTGTCCTCATCAGTTACAAGCACAATATAGCGGGATACATGGACCGTTTTATACGGGGAAAATTGGCACACCAATCCAGATGACAAAATAAAGAGCATGGTGAATGTGCACGGAAACTATTGTGACCATCAATTAGATTACCGTATTCTTGATTTTGACATTTGGTTGGTGTGCCAATTTTTCATATATATCTCTCTATGTATTCCGCTTGTGTTGTGTTTGTGATTGATGAGAACAATCGAAATGTTGGCATATCGCAACTTCTATCATCTCCCTGCTTTGACGAAATAACTTTACTTCTGACGTTACTCACAGCACATTTTTGTTCACATAGATCTTTTATATATGTTATTCCTTACTTGCAAACCTACTCATATCGATTAATGTCAGTTTAAACGCAACGGTGCTTATTCCAAATCACAGTGAATGCACTCTGTAAGCACTCCTGTTCCAATGTGTTTTATTAAGTTATATAATGCTAGCTAACTCTCAAATGCGTGCTTTGCAATGGCTGTTAAATTCCATCTTGGTACTGTGTGCCACGTAGCCATTGTTATCATGGCACAAATATCGCATGGCTGAATATATGACCAAATAAGAATATAGTACAGTTCAACAGGAGCTACCGTGGAGCCTTCGTTACGGTGCACAAACTTTTCCGTTGTCCAAGCCTGAGCACATTACTGTTACAAGAGAAGAATTTGCGTTCGAGGCTGTTATTTCTGAGCATTCCTTAAACATCCCCATGAACTTTTTCTCAACATTTACTAAACAAATTCGATGAGATTGCAATCTGTAAATTATCTGGTTTTTCATTCTCTCAGTGCCTCCTTCATCATCAAATGGATTAGTCCATATAGGAATTCGTGCATGTTTATTATTCTCTGTGTAATGTTCGCCAGTCGAAAGTTGGATGATACAGAGTCAATCATCCCGAAATCAGAACAAGTTGGATCACAATGTCTGGTTTCTGTCACAAATACACATTGAATTGAATTGGGCAAATGTCTTTCGTTCAGGATCCCGATATATCAACCTCGACAACTGGATGCAATCAAATGGGCGGGGACCATATTTGCTGTCGAAACCAGTGATCAAAGCAGACTGCGGAAAAACTACCAAACACACGGCAATGTGTGAAAGTATTAACCAAGTCACAGTAACTACGGTCCAACGGAAATGTTTATAATGCCAATGCAGAAGACTCGAGCGAAGTTGGAGAATTGGAAATGGTGCAGTCGCAACCGTGCCAAAGAACGATAACACGCACGTCAACCGATTTTATGGGTATCTGTCAGCATCATCTTTAGATTGAACATGAAATTCTACTCCGTTTGTCTGGCTCGGATTTGCTGTCGTGCAGCACGTCCTTCATAAATTTAATAATTGGTGCTCTCTGAAATGTACGCAAACGCTGAGGATAGGAAGCTACCAACGATGTGGTTTTCTTGGCAGTTGGGAAAACGTGAGTGGAGATTGCGAACACGGAGGATACAGTCTCCATCGAAAGAGGCTCTGTACTGTTTCGGCTGCATGATGTTTTGAAATGAATAGTCTAAGTTTCGACTGATGAGGGATTCAGAACCTGGCGAGAACTAACTCCACAGAACGTGAACAATAATCTAGTGTATCGCTTGCTAAGTCATTCCTCAACCGCAACGAGCTAGCGATCCGGTTAGTTGAAACAAAGGTAGTTGACAGAATGGAGCTATCACATGTAAAAGAAAAAAATAGGTGGTGTAACTTTCTGGCAATGCTACTTGATATCGCCAGATATTTCACCGAGAAAAACATAACTGTGCTCACCAATAAGATATCCAGGATAATAAATATGGTCGGTAAAATAGAAGGAATTTTTCAGAATTTATGCATTTGTTGATCAATTATGAATTTGTTCTTCATGCACATTTGACGACAATGGGATGATGACAGATGGGAAAGGAAATCAGCATTATTTGTCGCCACATGCACCAAATGAATTCGTGAGCGTTTTGGTAAGGCAGACGACAACGAAAAACGTAGCCCATGTCAAGGAAAGCAAGTACGTTTGCTTAAGGTTTGTCAACCCCCCGATGTATTTCAGAAAACGCAGATGAGAGGTGATGTACTGAGTAGTATATGATGAAAATGAAGGGAAGGTACAGAAGTAGTTTATCAGTTTCATTGAGACTAAATGCAGAATTTTCTGGACTGGTTTCGAGTGAAGTTGAGAAGGATGAAATTCAAATTGATGACTGCCGTGGCCAGAATTTAAACATTCTTCTTGTTATAGATAGCTACTGATCGCGTGTGCAGTAACACATTAAGAGATCGACCCATATCTATGTTTGTGCCATATACAAACCATTCCCTGAATAGGTGTGTACATGTGTGTACATACAGCTTCCGGGACAGTTCATCCTGTTTCCTTTTTACTACCATCGACCAGTTAGTCACATTCTTTTTCATCGAAATATTGCCAGAATGACTTGATGCAAGTCACCGGTCTAAGTAGCAAGTGGATGTAAAATCTAGATGACATAGTCGAGCTGGCGCTGTAAATGCTATGGTGAAGAAATACCCGGAACGCTTCACTTTTCTGCAACATTTCGCAAAAGCAGCAAAAATGCAACCATAAGATTGGATGCACGTTTGCTTCTTATCTCGGTATTGTCGTTTCCGTTAATTTTGTTTCTCAGTCTTCGGCCATCTGTTACCATAGAAATCAAGAAGGCAAAGATGTCTCTACATCAATAGGCTAGACCTGCATCAGTCATGCCAAGCTTGTAACGATAAGAGTTTGCCCTCCTCACAGTAGAGAGCAACTGGTAGACATTGCGATGGATCAAGCTAAAACACTGCTCTGAATTGGCAATGAGTGTGAAGCGTCCAATCCAAAACGATTGGGTGGTGAAGAATTGTTTGATATATCGGTGGAATTTGACGCTAACTTAAAACAGGAAATGCTGTCAGTCATAGATAATTTGACTGATGCAATGCGATAGCTACGAGCAAATCCATGGGCTTGCAAACAGATATGCCATTTTTACACCGTCAAATCTGCTTTATTTTAACTTTGGTTGTCCGCTTATTGAAGCTGTGTAAGACAGAGTAAAAGAGGAATAGCTTGTCGAAAGGATTAATCTCAGTAATTTGTGAAAGCTTCAGAAAACGACGAAATAGATGAAACTTTTGCACTTTTGAGCTTCATACCTAAATATCATCTTCAGGTATCTACTGCCCGTCTTTCTTACCCGAACTATTAACACAGCAAGCCGTGAGAGCGTATCCGATAACGCAAGCTTATAACAAACTACCTTAAACTATCAATGAACTAGAAAATGCTCAATAATTAGCAGTGCTTCCCATAGAGTATTAACACGCCATTGAACTGCATTCTGATAGTGTTATCAATGCTATTGGTTCAACTAATGCAGGAAAATTGTTACAGTAAATTGTGTTCACCTGTATTGTATCAACATAAATGCTTGCAGTCATGGCTGCATTCTAAAGTTAGCTGTTCGGCTGTTATGATAAGAAACAATATGTTAAATATCTGCTTGTAATCGTGAGGGTTTACGGGATTATATCTGCAAAGGCGGCGACAATTTTACATCCGCCTAGGGCGGTAAAAATAGTTGCTACGCTACTGCAATGAACACATATCAAATTGAAGCCAAGTTTTGTTAAAGGTGGTGAGGGATGGAAGACATGAACAAGTGGTAAACCAAAGGTGTAGGCATATGAAACCATTTGCAATGCAACCATACAGAGAGTACGTGAATGATAAATTCATCAGGCATCTTTGAGGAAATGGTGCTGTTCATGAAATGTCCTCTCTGACACGAAGAAAAGTCATTGAATAACCGTAAAGTACGGTCCAAGTGACCACCGAGTTTATGTTTCAGAGGAATTATCCAATATTCTGCTAAATCCCAGATCAGTGGTTCTCGAAATTTTTGGGTCGTTGACTCCTTTTTATTGGCGGCTCGCACGATGGACCAATTTGAACTATTGCTAAATAGAAGATAAGGCTTTAACGAAATGCGAATGTAGCGGAGTGTCTTGAAAAGATTCCTTATTGAACGCTGAATTAACACAGGTGTTCATTTATGTTGGTAGGAATTAAATAAGTTAAATGTTGATAGAAACACAGCTACAATAAACTTTAATATGTCGGAGGAAATTGTTTCTGAAATACAGCACCGAATTCTTTGATTTTTGGTGTTACTGAATAAAGATGCAACCTTATGTCTGGTTCAACTTCAATTATATTGTGGTAATTGCTTTGTATAGGCGTAATGCGGAAATGCACCTCACATAACGACTTCGTGATAAATGGAAGAAGCACAGTGACAGCTGTGAATAACCCAGTGTGACGGAAAAATCCAATCTAATGTTGCTGAATTTCTTATAGCAAAAAGATGTGAAACGAGGCCTTTTCTTGCAAATAACTTGATGATCGATACATGAACTGCTTTTAATTTTCCCTCTTCTTCGCTATGGAAATACTGAGACAAAGCATTGGCCATATCTTCCGAATGCTTGACGATATCATCAGAATGAAAATCTAGAATTTCCGTGCTCTCGATTATCTCCTCTTAAATCTCGTTTAATGACAAGTTGTGACTTTCTCCAACTGAACATAAATCTCCTAAATTCTCACTTACTTTAGAAGCCTCGAACTTTATCATTAGCATTGAATATATTCGTATATTTACGTCATTTATTTTGATACCATATTTGGCAGACATGCAAGTCTTGCCAAACACTTTCTATCGGTTATCAGGAATGGTAACTCAAATTGTTGATCCACGAAGGAGACAAAGCTTTCTGTGCATAATTCTAACGGACGCAGTAACATTTTGCCACATGGGATCTGTCTTACTTTAGTTTGAATCCCTGTCACGTCTCTGCCCCAGTTTAACGTTTTCATTCGTAGGAATTACCATTCTCCTTCTGAACAAACTATTCAAAACAACGGTAGTATTTAAAATATCGAACAATTTTGGCTACAAAACACATTTGGGAAATCAACTGTTCGCAATGCATTATGGCATAAAATAGGGGCTACAACAGCAATTTGATAAAGGAGGCTATTATAATAGCCGTGGGTGTAAGTATCCGTACGCTACCCACATTGATGTCATTATTTTTAAATTTACACAATGGGAGTTCATCAATAGGCCTATCAAACAAAATTGTTTCAATGTGTGATCTACCTTCACAATATCACTGCAATTTTGTCAGGTCACATGCAGTGAAATTGGTGAAAACATTGGATGGAAGCGCGTTACTATGTGAACCGCTAGTGGTTTGTTCCGATGTAAGAAATGCAAGCCAACATGATTGAATGTAGGCTATGCACATTTTCAAAGTGCAAATAAAAGTGATTAATCCGAGCTCACTAATCTACTCTGCAATAAGCCAGAGAAACAAATGTTTTTGGACACCGGTAATTTGGCTACATGTTAGAGGGAATCACAACCAGGAAATCATTGAACGGGATGAAGGTGTCACAGAATAGGGCATTCCGGATTCTTCTACAGGTGCTTTTTACATGTCGTGCCGTTTAAGATGATACAATCAGTTTCAAGATTAGTTCAGTGAAAGCAATACTTTTGGGTGAACGTAATATTCTCGTGCATGCTTACAGCTCCCTGTAAGTACCCAGCAGTGGTCATTCTTATGATGCTAGTGGATTGTAACTACTTGCCTGATTGTATTCTCTTTTGTAGGCGGAACTCTCATTAAGTCTAATACTCACGGACTGATAGCTGTATTCCAAGTAAGCAAAAGCAAAGGAGGAGCTGGCTCATTTTAACATTTTAATACACATCCTTTGTTAATTACGACGGGTATCATAAATTTTGGCATATTTTGGTCGCTCGAGACCCCTGACGATTTATGTGAGTTTCGGTATGACTCCATTGTTATACTGTAATTTATGACGATTGTGTCACGCATTCTGGTCATTCTATCTGCTTCATCATGAATAGGACGGTTGGTTGAACCTTGACTGCAAGAATAATATATGATAAAAATCTTACGAGTAAACTGTGACACTTATAATCTCTGAGTGGATAACTCCCTGAAGTCCAATGGTACGCAGTTAAGCAGTCAAAGGGATTCCGATTAGTAGGCTTTGATAACAGGAAATGAAAACGTTCTTTTGATAATTTTGTTAATCTGATAATGACAAATATTTGTTCGTTCCACATTTCGAATGGATTATTGAAATTCGGCCATTTCAGCTACTTAAGAATAACACATAATGGTAGTCAACTTGCAATGTCGTTGTGAAGTCATTGCGATGAGTTACCAAACCTGCCTGCACTCCGATTAGATAGGACGATAACCAATCTTCACGGCAAAAGTAACGAATAATGTGATCTTCGGCCAAGTAAGTTTGCGTTTTAAAATTGTATGCTCAGCAACAGTAACAACCTCAGCCAATACTAATAACTGAAACAAGGACAAGTGCTTACTGCAAATATGGCTTACAGTTACATGCTGTAATTACATTTCATGGTGCAAACCGTGACTTCAGGTGCACACTCCATCTAGTCGTCCGTTAGCTGCGCGGTACTGCGGCAATATGAACGAACGAATACCGATTAGGTTAACTATTGATTTTAGTGATTAACTGGTATATTGTTTCGTTGGCAGTAATAAAGGTAACAAATATGGCCCATGGAAAGTTAAAACCGGCCACTGACCTTTGTTACACTCTGATCTGTGCCTAGCTTGGGCTGACGGGTGCATGTAGGTGTTCACACTTACATCTTTACGGAGATTATTGTCGAAATCGGTAGTAGGGTGCAATTTGGATGGAGCATCTCCGAACATTCACCGTGGAGAAATGCTACGTGTTTATCTACAGATGTGAAATCACACTGGGTTCTCTTACAATTGACGGTTAACCTCCTTCTCAATGCTAAAGCATCCGTGACCAAGGGATTCATTACTCGAACACTCTAAACTTTGCTGAACATGCCGGATGCACTGCATCTCAAGTCAACCGGAGCATCGGGCTTTGTTCAGAACATTCACTCTAAGAGAATCAATTAACGCACTATACCAAATACCTACACGGCCGTTTCTAGATTATGGCTCCATAATCTATGGCAATTCGGGGTGAGTGATCATATAGCATTAGAGCCAGTGCAAAGATAATGTAGCAAAGCTCTCATTGGTTACTGCTCCGCATACTAATAATCATATTGCAAATAATAATAAGGAATATTTCTCGTGGTACCGAAAAATCGAGCCCACATAGGGACAGATCATATCATAAATGGATCGATACATTACCTTAAAACTTGTTCCATTATGCTTGCGCCGGATGAAACCTAATCTTTTCGTCTTTTTTGGTACCCTAAAAACAAAAAGGCATTCAGCAAATCCGGTACTACAACTAAAAGCAACGGTAATATGTTGCACTAGGAGCAGTAACAACAGCAGCATCAACAACGACAACAGCAGCAACCACAGCAACAACAACAAAGTATTAGTGAAAAATCAAAGCAGGACGGTCGGACACTTTTGTCCTTAACCAATGCACCGTATTATAGAACAGGATTCCTAGTGAGATAGGTGAACCCAAGTCAGAGATAAATTTTGAAAGGCATTGCCTTCATTTCTCAGTGTCGAAACAGCTATAAGTTTGATGAGACCGAAGATGGCAAATGAATGGCCTTATGAAACTGGAACGAAATGGATCTGGTTTAATTGCCCCATTTCCACTTTTCCACCAGACTTCAGTAATTAAAGCTCGGATAACAGGCACAAAGATACTTGTTAAGTAAGGCAAATTTTCATCAAATATTATATCTGGGCTTACCAAGGCGAAAATATGTGATCTACTTTTGCTAATTTTTTCATTGTATTCATTCTGCTCTGCTAATCAGCTACTCCTTTCCTGAATGTCACATGCGTGTGATACGCTGCAGTTTTCCCTACTCTGCAAAGTCCACTTGGAGTACAGTTTTGCTTTTTCGCTTACCTTCACCCGATGGAACCATCAGAAAATCTTTCAGGGACTGTACTAATCATAGATGCTATGAACGCATTGCCGTAAACAATCAATTCCTTATCTCTTTGTTTACTTTCTTCCACGGTCACAGATAACTGCCAGATCACATCACAGTCTTGAGAAGCATAGAACATTTTTACATTGTAGTTTCCATTCTATTCCATAATTTTTCTTTTCTGCTAGTCTCGACTAAGCCGACCTCCTGAATTGATGGATTGGTTTCCAGGACAAATAATTATACCCACGTAAGGCGAACTGCCATAAACCCACTGGCTAGAAAATGTGCTGGACTCAAAAAATAAGTCTAAATGGTGACGGTCTATTACGTATAACAGCGGCTATAAAAATAGAGTCTTATGATGATGGCTTATTGGTTATAAGAGCAGCCGAAATCCTGATAAGCGTAATAACGGTTTACTTTTCTTAATTCCACATCAGCGTATGGCCAGGTGTGGCGTGGGAGTTCGGATGAAACCCAGGAGACGGTTGCGCGGATGGTCATATTACTTCCGTTGAACTGCTCATTATGCCTACATTACTTCCTACGCAATACTATTCACATTTCTATTACTAAATAAAAGCTTTTCTTGGAACTATATTGTGAAATTCAAAATTTTTCTGTTATCTGTGTGTGATTTAAATAATGCTCAGACAACTCTTTTGGTCAGTGTCTCGCACTGTCGAAAAACATACACTTTATTTATTTATAAAAATGATTTATTACGGGTAAAATCGCACTTGCTTAACAAGTCCCGCAGGGTGCTTTAGACAAAACTTCGCAGTCAAAAGATACGTGAGTTGTCTGTTTGAGCGTCTATCGAGCAAATGCGTCGCTGAATAACTAATGTAAATGTGAATTGTATGCCTAAGACCAGTTGGCGGCATTTGTGGATCGTGTACCCCGTGAGAAAATTAAACCCATGTATACTCACTCATTTACCGCCTCATTAGGTTTAGGAGACTTATACATCCGGTTTGAAGACATAATTAATGTAGTCGAAAGTAGTACAGTAGAGACAGTAAAGGGATCGGGTCAAGGACAAAACTAATCCTCATTAAAACCGTATCCAGGGTACGGGAAGCAACAACTGTGTTTTGGGAGAGTGTTCCAGCGTTTGCAAACCTGAAGAGAAAAATAATTTCTCCGGCATTCTAGACGGCTATACTATTCAATCAGTTCCAGACATTTACCCTTGAGATTAGCGTCATAACTGAGTTCCAGCAAGTGAAAGCACGCGTGCTTAGGCTCACACAATATTTAGAAAACTAATCTCTGATCGCCTCCTAGTCTCCAGCAGCGTCCGCTGAGAACTACCAGCTACTTCAGCCTTCGCTGATAAGACTGAATGCGTAAGCCGTTGACGTTCTTTGTTGCTGTTTGTTGTGGTGTCTCTAACGTCTCTATGTCAGGCTTCAACCAAGGTTGTTATCATTGGACGACGTATTCAAAGCAATGGTGCAAGTAAGAGTTGTGCATCATCTAGAAGCTGGATGGTTCAAACCTCTCAACTTCCCTCCTTAGCAGGCGGACATGTTGACTGCTTCTTTTTGTAGCTACCTCAGCCTGTTTGAACAGTTGAGCTCGCTTTGTATGAACATATCATGGTCGCATTTCTGGGAAGTGGTTTGTAGTCTTTGCGATCCGAGACAATACAGTAGTCATTTGTAGGAGATAATTGAACAACGCAACCTTTCTCCACTTTCAATCGTAGATACTTTTGTACAGACCAATTCAAAAGCTTGTTGAGGTCACGCTGGAGTACTTCCTAATCGTACGGTTCCCTCATCGCTCATTCTATCTTGATATCAATGGCTAGGTATAGTAGATCGAAAGTTATTTCCCTCACTAGGGGGCTTATGAAAACCAGGAATAGACGAGGCCCCAGAAACGAGTCTTCTGGTACACCGAACTCCCTCCCAGTTGGGTCGGACAGGGATCCTTGTACTCTCACCTGCACCCGATATTCTTGTGTGAAATTGCAAATCCAACCCAGCGGTGGGGACCATTACAATTGATTTAAACCTTTGCAAGAGAATTTGGTGGTCTGAGCGATCAAACGCTTTTCCAAATTCCAGTTCGATGAGATCGACCCCTGATATATCATCAACTACATCAGTTCAACTATTGTGACATTTAACCGGTCCGAGGTGCATGAGTGGTTTTGTTGGAAGCCACGTTGCTCGGGTGCTATAATGCTGCGGTTTTCCAGTGTATCAGCGATGAAAGACTCCGTAAGTTTGGCAATGACGGGAAGCAGCGTTATCCGACGGAAATTTGTAGGGTCAATGCGCCTACCTCGCTTATGAATATAAGTGATGATTCTTCGGTTCGATAATCAAGAAATTTGGTTGTCCTCTAGACAGCGCTGATAGAATAAAGCCTGTAGAATCTTCGATCGTATTTTATCTACACTGGGCGACATCTGAATGCCCTGGGAGAACAGTTTCGTTAATACAGCTTGGGTAAATAGGATATTGCTTGAACCTGATGGTGAGGCAATAGAAACAAGGATAATCGTTGGGAGTGTTATTATCTGGAACTTATGGGAGTAATGGGACCGCTAGAGAGCGGCTGCTTTCCTTGGCGATCACTTGTGCCTGTCAGTCGTGACCAGTGCTAGAATACTGCACTGTACCTTACGAAGGCCAGCATGCGGTTCGTACAGAATCGTTTCATTAGCGTTTTGTCCTTGCGAATCAATTTCATGCCAAAGTTACGCTGTCGCATATGCTGTCCGGATTTCAGAACTCGAGGAGTGTTTGTGAGCTCCCCAGTCGAAGTGCCTCAACAAATGTATTTATGTTTATGTTCTTCAAAAATGACGCTTTCGCTTTGATGCTTAAAGGATTTCTGTTCTGAAACTTGTGTTACCAGGGTGCTAAATGCTTTTGTAAACTCTCCTAGGCGATTTTTAAAGGGCATTCAATTAAAGCTGACCAGGATGACTACTGAACAAGCGCGGATGACATGTTGTAATACATGACTGTATTCACATTATTATCCTCTTCTTCAGGATATTCTGCATAATACACATACTCAAACAATACGATCACTTAAACCCATTGATGTGCTTGTAGCTAATCTGTCCGTTATGAATTTTTCGAGATGAAGAACATTTCCACATTGTGTTAAATCACCAATGTTTTCCACAAAACAGCGTATTGCGTAGATCTGTAAACCTTTTCCTACTGCTGGTGCTGGTTGCTAATTAGGTGAAGCGTTTCTTAGATAAACTTTAATACGTTTTTACAGCTGTGTATGATAAATTCGACATAGAATGTATCGGTCACACTAGCTTTTTTAAAATAAAGTATCGTTTTTCTTTCCGTTCTCGAAAACGGATAAAGATGAACTTAATCATGTATTTTTTTGTTTGATTGCTCCCGAAGTAGTATATTCTTTAGATGCGTATTTATTTCATGTGCAAGGAATTTGAAGAGGCAAATGGCCAGCATCCAACTGCGTATATTGTTCCTCTCTCAAGCTCTTCGGCAGGACTGGAACTATGTAATGCTGTTTCTCTTAAGGCATATCGGGTACATAAAGATATTTGTTTCGTAGAGTTATGAGTAATAAAATATTACAAATGGAAGTAATGATATCCGTCAAAGCTCCCTCGTAATTGACTGATCAGTGGCTACGTGAATATAAAAGTTCGCCTGAATCATTTACTTTTTAAAGGATGTCTATTTATTCTGAGGAATTCCTAAATGTGTTAATCTAGCTGGGAGATTAAGCGTAAAAGTAAAGAAATAGAGTAGTACTAGGTTGTTTATGGATCGTTATTAGGGCACAAGTTATGTGCACTTAAGGCCAACAAACTTCTCTGCTTCTATTCTGCTGATTTCCAGCCCCTGATTCCTCACCATATTTAGACCATCAGTTTGCACTCTGAGGAGGAGGCGAGTGGCTCTTGCGCACCAGTAGAGGCACTTGTGAAGTTGCTATGAACGGCAAACTTTGCACGGCTGTCTGTGTTGTGACTTGTCACTAAATGTTTATGGAGTAAATTACTCGGTGATCCGAATGGCGTTGATCCAGGCTAAGGCGTTCTATTATTAGCCAAATTTGTAAGAGGATTGGTCGCCGGACGTTTCAACCATAAAAATCTTTTTCACCAGAAAGCCTAATGTTTGAGCACATCACATTCAGTTCAGATCACACTTTTGCCGCTTTGCGGACAAGCAGAGAACTGATTTGTTCGATGTATGATTCATACCAACCGGAATATTAATATTCCATACCATTTAGTAACACAAGATTTTTAGACAATGCTTTTCGTCAGAAATTTCCCTAGGGCACCGAATACCGTGCTTTATATGTCTCACGTACATACTCCATATCATAGCACGTTAAAATATGGCTCAATTCTTGTAGTGATTGTTCGAATGGGTCAACGGTTACTACACTATTAAGGATATTCTAGCCTGGCTTCTCAAGTAAACGGATAAATAAAACTGTCTGCAGAATTAGGAATAATCCTTGGTGAGCTTACTAGCGAGTTTGCCTGAGATCTGACCAAAGGTAACCATGACGCTCTCGATGATATTATGAGTAGTAGTTTAAATGGGGCAAAAAAGCAAACGCTTGATAAGTGCTGTAGTATGGTTAGAGTGAAAATCACAAGGTAAAAGTACAGTACCGATGAAAATAGCACAAGCTGCATGATTCACCAAGAAGCTTCTAGTAGCACAAGTATGTAGCTACTTTCCTGAATCCTAAAGGGAATATTACATGGTCCACTGTTTGTTCTACACTGATGCCGTCATCTGATTGTCTGGAGCTTTATCACTTAATGTAGATGTGTCAGTGTGAGGTAAAATCGTCTTTTGCATGGTGAAAAGCGGGTGGCATAAATTGCGTGCGCTGGGAGGGGATGCCAGCTCCGTGACATAAAGACGAAGAAATGATCTCGTCAACACTCCAGTTGGCTCTAACGCGTGACCAGTCTAAACTGGTGGCCACTCAGAGATGTGTTTTGGCTGTTACAAAAGACAATGACATATGTGGTTTAGGTTTTTAAGCAGCTGCTACACCATTATGTCACTGTCAATTCATTTTTATTGACTGTATACCAGATGAGGCAAGAAATGATAACTGCTACGATTTGAACAGATTTATCTGAAAAGAACGCTATGATTGCATCTGTGGTTGTCAGCGGTAAACGTACTGCATTAGTGTATGGAGACAGTTGTCTCATGGAATCACATAAAATGACAAATACCATCAGCTTCAGGTGCTACACTCAATGCTGCACACTTTCGCTGCTCGAGTGAAGCAATTGACACATGGATACAGTGAGATTTATGAAAAATTGTTTGGTTTATTTATTTGTAACATTTAGCTTTTGATGCAAATGCTTCGTCAGTACAGGTGAATGTTTAATAAATATGCAGAGTGATTTTCGCTTTAGGTAGAAAGAATTTCACAGGAGTATTTGCGCCACGTAATTGAACAATGAGAGGTAAGAAATTGCGGCCGACGTTATGATCACGCTTCTCAAATCCAGATGTAGCCTTTTGTCATACATGCTGTCGTTCGCTAAACGGGCATCCTTGATAAGTGTGACCTTTCAGATGAGCGTCGGACAACGGATAAAATTGCGCATGGGCTACAGCTGTGCCCAGAGTTGTTAAGTTCTGATTGTTTTTATTCATCCATCCATCGGATAAAGAAAAACCAGATACCGGTTGTTAGTATGTTGTGCTTGAAATGTTGCCACACCGGCTGATAATCAAAGAAAGGAGCAGGCTGTCTCAAAACCAAACTCAGTAGCAGTCTGTCATAGACACTTCTTTTTGGATGAGAGGTTTAATGACAATTAACTATCAAATTTGCGTCGTATAATTAGACTTTACTATGCAGTCCAACTTCCTATGAACATCAAATATATGGGGTAAAATTTTAGTTAAAGAATCCCGAATGCCCTATCCCGTTATACCTTCAGCCCGCTCCACGATCAACTGGCTATCATTCCCTCCAACATTTCCACAACATTTCTTTGTCCCAAATGCCTTATTTTTCACGGAGGAAGAAGGTCGATGACTGCCTTCCAGAATGGGAAGTGAAGTTCATGGTCTTAGCGTGGCTCGCTTATGGTGAAGGCCGGTCATTTACGGTTGCTGTCCCCACCATCCAATGGCTATCCAAGGTTTAGCGAATTTTGCAAAATGCGTACTGTTCGTGGTGTGCGCGTGCAGAAACATGAATTTCTCTCTTACCTTATTGCTGAGGACATGAAATTCTCGGCAGACAAGTGATTTAGTGCAAACATCAGCTGAGTGCAAGCGTAAGCTTGTGAAGGACGGACCGACAGGCTACATCAGCCTGTTTTGTTCATCGAGCGAGATGAGTACAGACAGCCACAATGTGTGTCCGGCGGTTGTTAGCTGTAGGCTAACGTCACGCTGAGTGCTTAAGGTCACGGCTAACCGTAGGCGTCGGAAAAACCGATGGCTATTTGTGTGTCTCGCTGACCAGAGCGATACAGCCAGCTACCCAGCGAGGTTGGCGTCGGCGAGTTAAAGCGTGAAACCAAAACTGCGCTGTAAACGTACGCACGCGATGTTATCTCAACAAACCGGGTGTTTTGGATAAGGTGCTGGCGATAGTACGCAATTCGTCGTGTCAATATCATTGAAGTACTATTGCAGGTAATAAAGCGCGAATAAATACTGCAGTCGGGCTCACGTAACGTGCCTATTAATCAGCGCGCGCTGGTTATTCGGCTGTATCTGAATGTGGTTTAAAAGCAGCAGCAACTTCACGAAGATACAATGCAATGAGTGCAAGAATGTCCTGTCACCGCACGGTACGTGCTTAAACTAGTGAAAACGTTCGTGCAAACTGGGGGTGTGTGACATGAAGATAACCGTACCGCCTCGCATCCCCACGGACAACTGTCCTGCTTGTGCAGTAGTGAATGAATATCAAAAAGTCCCGATAGCAGCGTTCGTCGGACCGCACAGTACTGTGACAGCAGCCGATACGCGGTACACCAGATATTACAGGAAGGAAAATTTCGAAGATTCCGTGCACCTCAAGTGCAGGTTTTGAAACCCTGCGACCTGGAGAAGCGGTGTGAATTTTGCCGCTAGTTTCTGAATCACGGCCGCTGTGGATCGATGAGGTGGCCTGCTCGCTCACCAGAGTTACACCCATAGATTTTCTCTACTGGGCTGTCTGCAGCGACGGGTGTACAAAACAGCGCCGCGTACATTGGAACAGTTGAAAGAAAATATTATGAACGCACGTCGCGCGACCTCGAAGGATACGTTGGAAAAGGTGTTCGCTAACTAAATCAGTCGGTTTCTACACTGAAAGCAGAACGCCGGCGGACATTTTGAACATACCCTACATTAGCATAGATAATCATTCCAATCCATTTCTGTTAATATATTTATTCTCTTTCACAGATGTTCTAACAACTAAATTGATCCACTGGCAGATGGTACTAATAATGCGTCCGGTCGGCTAGAATTCTTAACGTCCAGGCTGTCGTTAAACATATAACCAGCGTAGGCGCCCAAACGTTTAATGGCTATTTATAGTGGAATAACTTGATCGCTATGAGCTGAGGTTTTTTTGGCCTTAATGAAAAACCGAATGTGTTGCTGACTCAGTTTTAGGCTATTACCTCTGAAGTTGGTATTCGGGATGAGTTGCAGTAGGTGGCGGCATACCTGAGTGGGGTCATTCGGTGTCTAGTAGGCTAATATGAAATCTCCACGTAGCCATCTATGGTGTCCACTGAACACTTCGAGTGTCTTTAGTCGCTGCTGGTAAGTTGTGCTGGAAAGTTGTGCCATCACTTGACACATTTTGTTGCTCGACCACGGGAAATCTCAAGCGCTTCAAAGTCACGGTTTATCCAAGGGTGCCAAGCCTGGATTGAGTATTCGACTTGGGAACGAACGTAAGCACTGAACATCATGAAGAAGATGAATGAATCCAAACTTCCGAAAGCCATCCACCAGCGAACAACATGCTGGTCTTATTTTTGTAACGGATGCAGACTGTCTAGAATAACCGAGGTCGTCTCGCACCAGCACACAGAGGGCATGTTTCTCAAGTCTTGTCTGCAGATCGTAGGCCCCAATTTTGTAGAAATAGGCGTATCTATGGCGGTGGTGTACAATGTGTCACTTGTCCACTTTGAAAGCCAGTGCATTCCCCACCGGCCAATGCCAGGTCGCATCTAGGTCGCACATCCAGGACCTTGTGGTCATCCATTCCCGTGATCGCCGGTCGAATTTTAACGTCATCAGCAAAAACTAAAAGTTTTGAAGTGCTGCTTCTCGCAAGATTTTGGCACTCCACTCGATTAGGGTCCGGCAGGAATGTTCAGACTCTAACCTTTAACTTTCGATCGCAGTGAAAGTTACCAACACATCCTAATACTGGATCCCCGACGCTTTCCAGTAAGTCCATCATAAAATCAGATATTATCGCTTCCGTGAATTTGGCGAGCACAGAACGAAGTTCTACCGGACGGTAATTGACAAGATCAGACGGACTTCTTCCCTTGTGAATGGGGCTATAATACCTCGTTTCCACGTTGACGGAACTATGTTTCCGTCCAAACAACTGTTAGATATTTCGGCAAGTGGTTGGGATAGGTGAATGGTTGCTACCTGCAGTGCTTTAGAAAGAAGGTTTTCCGCTCCAGGAGAGCTGTTTGTACGCACGGATAGTAGCTTTTTCCGAACCATTTTTGCTGTGAATATGATGCTGGATAACCTTGGTGGTGTGGTGACAGAAGCAAGTATAGTGTTTGAGGCTAGTACCCCTTGGACGGTAGGCCAGTACTGGGCCCTTGAGGCGTTGGCCGCCATTTTGGTTGTGTGTGTGTGCCCAACAATCCTAGTCAGTGGTGGGACTGGGCGCTGGAACGGGGTAATCAGCCTTCTTCTGCCAGACTAACTGCTTATTGGGTTTATGATGTTTGATTAATTACGTGCTGTGTTGCGCTTTGAGAATGTGGATGACCTACATTCAGTCATGCGTTTGACCTACTTCTCTTACTTCGGAACCAACTGTATTATCGATTCACGCACCAACGCCTGATGTCTTATCGGTGCACTTATAATGCTTTAAAATCTATTCATTGTGCTCACATGACCCCGCACTACATGCGTGACCTGACAATATTGCAATGTTGTTGTGAATAGAGGTCATACATTGAAATCTTTTGATTATATAGGCCCACTGTTTGCTTCCCTCTTGTGTAGATTCGACACACAGTGCCATCACTCTGCGTAGTGTACGGATCCTCACACCCATGGTTCATGGTAACCTCCCATCTTTCTGATTGGTCCTGTGTAAGCCCGTTTTAAGCCACAATACACTGAAATGTGTTCATTCCCACGTGCTTCTCTAAGCCATACTTCTTGGCCATTTTGACAGTTGCCGTTGTTGAAACGTCTATGCCGGAAGCACAGATTACTGTAGATTTTAAATATTTGCCAATAGTGCCGCATACCTGTGCTGGCTTTATCCTTGTTGATCCTGGTGGATATACAACAATTTCGTGGGCGAGTCTTCACGTGTGTAAGTAGAATTCTGTAATCTAACAGTGCGTCCTGGAAGTAAGTGACCGGTAAAAACGGACCAGCTTACCTGGTCTCTGCACGTAGCAGCGCTGGAAAACTATCTGGTGTTTTCCTGTTTGCCATGCGAAGTGTAACAGTGGGCGGCTGAGGTGTATGTGATTTCTGAAAAGGGAACTTTTATGTCCGTGTCTTAAAAGAAGGGATGACTCAGCACTGTGTTTTTCAAATTTCGTTCTCTGAACTAAAGCGGCTCCGAATGCAGGCATCTCCTTTTATGTTCGTCTGTCCCTTAAAGGCTCTACTGCAGTTTGTCTCAAATTTAGATTGGCACTAAGTTAACTGTCAATTTTTTCCCTAAAACCGCGCTTAGTCCCATTGGCGAAATTATCATTTCTATCTTTCAACTCAGTGGGTCGGAAAAAGTGCACAAACTGTTGTGCTTGCGCTTTGTTTGTGAGTAACCGTAATGTGACAATTGGTCAGTCACGTCTTTTGACTTGAAAGTAGAAAAGCGCGTCGAAATCCACTACAGTTTGTATGTGGTTAGCACAAACCATTAAAAGCCGCCACATAGAATTTATTCGGAACACTACATGGTTTTTGCTTCCGAAGAAAAACAGAAGTATTATGCATCTGTCAGCGTGCTTAGTTTCAATCCCCGCTGTACAGACTGGAAAAATTTCGCGACTTGGTCTTCCTTAATGCATCCATGACTAATGGCGGTTCAGTGACTAGCATGACTCACGTTAGTTAGTCCCTTCCTAGCGAGAGTATCTGTGTAACTGTTACCACTATTCGCTCTATATTGGTGGAAAGCAGCTTTAACATGTCGCACACCGGTCTGATTGTAAGTTACACAAAAAATCTAGCATTCTGAATTGGGAAACTTTCCAGATCTTCCGGTTTCCTGCTCTTCAGTTTTTCAGAAGCAATATATCAGTGGAGAAACAGTTGCTACTTCGTTGGGGATTTGTAAAATTGACTTGATTACCAGGAAGACGCCAACATCCCGCTCGAAGAAGATTTACGTTGTTTGGATCTACGCGACGTTGTCTACACCAACCTTTCTGACTATTGGAGAACCGAACGAATTGGGGTGGGAGTTACTGCTACGGAAATCAATGTAGTCAGCTGCATCTAGAATCAGTTGTATTCTACGCTTCGTGATACCCACCGTTTCCCAAAAGTTCCTACAACCCAGCGATATATCATTATATATCTCTGGCGAATAAGGATGTTGAATATACTGCAACTCTTTTTGAGGTGATCACTTTAGGTTATTTATGGTGTTACATGGCTACTGGTGCCAGCCTTTTAATATGCGCATTTGAAACCTACCAAGGACAAGAATGAGGTATCTATGAAGACATATACGTCAATGCTTGAAAACTCAAGGTTCGATCTGACAGACATTCTGGGGGAAACAGTTCCCTTAGTGTTGAGTTTGCTTTACCACACAGAAACAATAATGTCGATCGGAATCACCATCGGAATTATCATATTTTTGATCTCCTCTGAATACCTTCCACTCGACGAGTGGTGTGATGCGGCTGGCATAAGTTTAGGCTCATTATCTTTAACTGAAAGCTTGGAAGGTCAAGGCTGCTATGCTTTGAAATGACTGTTTTTGATTGACCAATATTATCTGAAGCAGTCTATTTTCAACTTTATATTCCAATTGCACAGCAAAGGTAATGGAACCAGCAAACTGACATCAAAGTAGTATATCTAGGTAAAATTGTCATTAGGCTCTTCACCATTGACACTATATGGAACCATACTCTAATTAATGCAATTGAAGTTAACTGTGTCAAACGGTTAATTTCAGATGTTTTTTATTTTGGGTTTGTCCGAAGCCAGCACACTATAGACTCATATCCATTTCATTGCTTCTATCTTTGACACGGTCGTATCCTTTGATTAAAGTAACTTCAATTTACGCCCTCCCTCTAATTCCCTTTTGTGCTTTTCTTCTTTTGCACAGAGTCACTTTGTATGTTACCCTTCAGCTTATGTCAGTTGCATTTGCGTTGTTAGTGTTTCCGTTGAGTTTCTGCTCACATTTTGTCGTATGGATGCGCTTAAAAATAAAAAATTTCGTAACTTGAACTAAACCGTTTACTGAGTAATTATTGTGAAGCACACATTGTGCGAATGGATTACGACACGCAATCTACATTTGATCCATCATTGACAGTCAACTGTAACGGTTTAAGTCACGTTTCAAACTAAAATTGTGTGCCGCAAAAGCGCAATTGAAGTACGATTGCCGTCAGCTGTACGAAAATAAAAATGAAAAGCTTAGATTGCACGAGTGAATGAGGGTGATTAGATTTCGCATGTATTCACTAACGGTGACCCACGAATTAGACTGTTCTAATACTGAAGGTAGAGAAAAGTGCTGCGTTGTAACCATAGTACATCTTGTCCGCTCAAAATCACTGCCAAGTTACTATTTTATTAGAGCACTTGTATTACCATTGCTGAGAAGTCAAGTCAAACTACCGTTCCACACACTTTGTTGCTACAATTATACTAGTCAGATAGGTAGACGAAATTCAATAGTCATAATCTGTGGTGTCTCCACAGTTTTGTGTGTATAAAACTGAGTAGCTGATAGTTTTACTATTTCTTAGGCATTAAGGATGGTAATACAACTTAGCTTAGGATGCGTGCCTTGTTGGGTGGCAACTGGGATAATAGTCAGTAATCTATTACATGTAAGAGACATGTCAAATACAGGAAGTTAGAATTTGGAGACAATTAAACCCAAAAGTAGGAAGCGAATCAACATGAGCAAGAAACACTGCAGCGAGGCACTCACCAAAGTAGTTTGAGAAACCGGCAGTTTTGTCAGTAAAACAAGTGTACCTTTTGAAGGTTAAAACCGGTAACGTCTAACATTGCAAAATACTGAAAAAGCATGTTTTCAGGTACATTACAAGGACCTCCCCTAGATCACTAAAGCATGGCAGTCTTCGATGTAGCTATTAGTGAGGGAAAACGGAAGGTGAGGATGGGTGCGAATAGTTGCTTGGGCTTGAGTAAGGGCTTGCAAGGTGGGGTGTGTAGCAGAGTTCACTGGATCCGGGCTTTTGTTACTTATTAGTTATGATGATCATGTGGACCAGAATGCATCATCAGTGGGCCGTCGGGCGGGCTGGTCGGACTGCAAAAAAAGTGGCTAGCGCAGAAAATAGGTCGACAGGACCTTCCCTTTGATGCAGACCAGACGGTGCGCTCGGGAGGTGTCACTCCTCCCATCGCACTCAACTCCACGGTCCTCGTCCCACGAAGAGATCTGGTCGTTTTCGTCGGCACCGCGTAGCCAAGCGGTTGGGGATCAACCCGGTCTTGGCCATCCGTGGTCGAGGGCGACTGACTCTTTCTTGGGTCAGGATGGGGCCTTGAGCCGACTGACGAGTCCCTCATGTGTGGACTTCGCATTTCCGGTGATTAAGTTTCTGTAAGGTAGAACTCAGAGAGGGTGGGCATAGCTCGGGGGAGTGGCTTGGCGCCGGAGAAGGAAAATGGCATGCATGATAAAACTTGATACGCTTTTTAAGTTTTTAAAATATTTTGGGTTTTTTGTTCCTTTTGTAAAACGTTAGTGGATGAGATACACGAATACCACTAAAGACAAAAAGCGTGTTGATGAAATAGCAAACGTTTACAAACTTTATAATATGGACCGGACGTTTGACCTGTCTACTGCGTCGGTCGGTTGCCTGGGGTTGAGGCGGGGTAGGCTGAGGGTCAGGAGGAAAGGAGGGTTTCGGGATATCCAGTGCTCGGGAAGTCATCTCAGGTGCGGGTGTTTGTGTGATGGAATCAGGATGGGTTGCAAGTGGTTCGTCAAAGAAAGCCACTTTGAGGCGGTCGATGGACACCCTTGTTCGGTGACCATTCTGGTCTAAAGTGAATTGTTTCGGAGTCCGTGGCAGGCCTCTGAAAGGGCCAGTGTAGAGAGGCTGGGGAGGGCGCCGCACTGCGTCGGTGCGGAGCAAGCGGTGAGTGCAGCTAGATGGTCTGGTGTGTAGTTGCACAACTTTGGTCTACTCACAGGACTGGGTTGGGCGTAGTGAACGCATTTGTTGAGCTATGGATGAAACAAATTTAGGCGGAGGCATACCCGACGATGCGGGAGGTGAAACGAATTCTCCTGACAATCTTAGCGTTGTGCTGTAATCAGCCCCGTTGATACACATTGTAAATCAGCTTTGATGCTGCTGCGAATCTCTAAGAGTACGAACAAAACGTTTTCGCTCCATTTAGGGTCGGAGGAAGCGCAGAGCGAAGTCTTTAGCCATCAATGGCAACCTTCAAGTAAAGCGTCGGCCGCTGGGTGTTACGCTGTGGTATGAATGCGGCGGCAGCCTAAAAAGTTGCAAAACGTATCGAATTGTGAAGATTCGAGGGGCGTTCCTCGGTCAGTTGTACTGGTGGATGTGCATCCGTTGTGTGAGACCAACCGATCTAAGGAGGCTCGGATAACATTCTTAGCTGGGCGGTCTGTCACATGAATGGCTTCTGGACATCTGGTGAAGTGGTCGACCCATGTAAGAATGTATGTGAATCTGCGTGAAGGAGGCAAGGGATCTACTAGATCCAAGCGTACATGCGAGAGAGGAGGGTCCAGGGCAAGAAAAGCAGAGATGACTGCGGGTATGAAGATGTATGTTGGAGCGCTGTCATTGAAGGCAGGCGCGAGCCCAGGTAGGGACTGCTTTGTTTACGCGTGGCCAACCGAAATGTTCGGTGACCAGTTTCAACGACGCACGAGTACTGGGATGCGCGTCGAAGACTCTGCGTCTGAAGGAGACGAGCACGAGGGGTCTAGGACAACATGTGGAAGTGTCAAAGAGAATGGTTCCTTTCTTGGTTTGGAAAGGAACAGGTTGCACATACAGCGCGGTGGACTGCAGGGTGCTTTGTATGTCTTCCTTTTGAGCTTGTGCCTTTGCCTTGGGGAAAAGGTCGGCGTTAGGCAAAGACCGGAGGGTGAGATTTACGCGTTAGAGGGCGTCGGCAACGGGATTGTCGACACCTGAGACATGGAGTATGTCAGCAGTGAACTGCGTGACAAAGTCTAGGTGTCTGGTTTTCCGTGGTGAATATTTGTCGCAAGCAGAGTTGAAGGTGAACATGAAGGGCTTGTGGTCAGTGTAGACCGTGAAAGTGCTATCTTCGTGGGGATGCCGGGAGAGAAGAATGGTTAGCTAAATGACAAGCAGTTCTCTGTCAAACCTGCTGTAGTGAGATTCCCCTGGCTGCAGCCATTGGGAAAAGCACTTAAGGGTTTGCCATTGCCCACCAACATGCTTTCGGAGAACGGCTCCTACACAAACGTCTGAGGTATCAGTCGTGATGGAAAGGGTTGCAGTCGATTTGGAATGAGCGAGAAGAGCTATGTTGGAGATAGCATCATTGAGCTCGGGGTAAGCTGTCAGTACTGTGTTATCGAAAGCGAACTTACGTTCATTCCCTCTAAGTAGGTAAGTCATAGACTGCATGAGCTGGTCGCAGCGCGGCATGAAGCGTCAGTAGTAGCTGACTAGGCCATAAAACCGACGGAGGTGTTTCTATGATATCGGAGCTTAAAAGTGTTTAATTACCTGGACCTAATCAGGAAGGACTTCGATACCAGACGATGAAACAAGATGCCATAGGAAGTATAACGTTGATTTGCCGAGTGCACACTTAGTCGGGTTGACTGAGACACCGTGTTGGGTCAAGCACTGGAAGAGAGCTCATAGGTGGTTGAGATGCTCCTCTTCCGATGAACTGGCTACTAAAATATCATCGAGGTAGAAATGAGCGAAGTCTAGGCCCCGAATAACATCGGGGATAAAGTGTTGGAAGAATTGTGAGGCGTTGTACAGTCCAAATGACATTCTTAAAAAATCAAACATGCCCAAAGTAGTAATGACGGCTGTTTTAAGAATGTCATTTTCTTCTACAGGTGTCTGGTGATAGGCGCGAACCAGATTGATCTTTCCTGCGACGCATACGGTAAAGTTCCACATGTGTGGGATGGCATACCTATCTAGGACGGTTGGCCGATTTAGTGCGCGCCACTCCCCGCATGTGCACCAGTCATCAGATTTCTTAGGGATCATCTACAGGGGGAGAGGATCAAGGGCTGTCGGAAGGGCGGATTGTTCCTGGTTCGAGAGTGTGCTCAAACTCCGCCCTAGCTAACTTAATTTTTTCGGAAGATAGTAGGTGTGGACGGTATGAGACGGATGGGTCATTCGTCCGTGAGTGGTGCGCGACTTGGGATTGCACGATCAAAACTGTGTTCATTGACTGAACAAGCTTGGAATACTGGGAGAAGAGGTAGGTGTAGTCTGGCTTTGTCTGGAGAAACGCGTAGAACTGTGTAATAGATGCAAATCGGCATTGATGCCACGTACACTGAGTTTCGTTGTAGTGTCGACTATCATCTGGCGCTTCACATCTATCAAGAGGTCCAAATGCCTGAAAAGTTCAATGCCGATGATAGCAAAGGGGACTGCAGCAACTGTGATTACCCAGCGGAACGTGCGCAGAAGACCTAGGTCTATGGTAAGCGACTGATGACAGTAGCTGGCTATTGGTGTACCATTGGCAGCACTTAGGCTTCTCGACAAAGAAGTGGAAGGCTCACCTGGCATAGTGGGACTGATGCGGACTTCCGCCCCCGTATCAACTAAGAACTGGGTCTCGGAATCACACTCCATAATGTGAATGAAACGGCTTTGACTTTTGCGACCTCGTTCGTGGCCATTACTGGCTGGCGTGTCAAATCATCTGTGCCAAACGCGAGTGGTAAAAGTAGTAACCTGCGGCATCAGGTTTTCTGCGACAGGGCAATGATTCAGAGCGGCTGTGGTGCTTACGGTTTAAAGTAAACTTCTCAATCTTGCGCTGAAGTGACGCTATCTGCGATGAGAATGTCTGTTACCGACGACTACCTAGTCGCGGGTGTCGGTGTGATTGCGCCAGCACGAATCTGCTTAGGTGCTCTGGTTTTAGTCACTGGCTGGTGCCGTTCGATGAGGTAGTCTGCTAAATCTGCAATTGCTGTGATTAGCAGGTCACTTGCTACCGCAAGGATGACCTGAGTGCTTTCAGGAAGGCGTTGTATCCACAGCTCGAGGAGAATCCCTACATCCATGTTGGACGTGCCAATGAGCTGTTGCATTTCGCCCAACAAGGCTGAGGGCATCCTATCTCCTAGTTGCAGATCATTAAATAGTTGCTGCAAACGGACATTGTCAGAAGGCGTGATTTGCCGAATAATAACCTGTTTAAGAGCCT
>OX104067.1:39959094-39995334 GCA_944474145.2 Dicrocoelium dendriticum | reverse complement strand
CTTANNGGCCAGTGACCTAACAATTATTGTCGTGGATGCCGCGAACACACTACTCTTGCGGTTTGGTTCAGTGGCTACAACTACCATGGAACCATCGCGCAATCAACTGCCAACAAATGTCGTTGGGTTTTCCAGCGTCACCTTTACCACAGAGGCTGTTGTGAAAAAATTACAGATCCGCCGTAAATACATTGCCCCTGGAATCGATAAGCTCCACCCAAAGGAAATTATAACCCATGCTACTATCAAAGCAGTATCATTTGCAGCCTTTGTATAAAGTCTGCTAGACTCATACACACTGCCATCTGATGAAGAAATAGAAGTATCACTTTGTTATACAAAGGAGGTAAGCGGCCGGAACTTGCCTACTACCGACCTATTACTCCGCTACCTGTTTTATCAAAAGTTATGTAATCGCTAATCGCAGATGAGCTGACACAATACTTTGAAGGTCAACAAATAATTGCTAATGCACAACATGCTTTCAGACGCAGGCTAACTATCTCATCGGTTTGCTGCCTACTCAGGACTCACGGATTATGGCGCTTGATGAAGGAGTCTGCATAGATGGGATTTACTTAGATTTTTCTAAAGCATTCTACAAGGTCAATCACTTTTTTCTCTTCCATAAGCTTACTGCCTACGGTATTAACGGTTTCCTTCTCCCCTGGTTAGAAGACTACTTACACGACAGAGCAATCAAGGTAAGATTAGCCAACACCCAATCTGAAAGCCAGTGATTCTCCAGTGGATTATCGCAAGGATCCGTTCTCGGCCCGTTATTTTAGATTACCTTTTTTTAGATTACCTCATAGACCTCCCAGTAGAAATTCTATCTACGATGCAAATATGTGCAGAAGATGCAAAAATATGGAGCCCAACCCATCCAACATCCGACTATGCTTATCGTCGGGACGATCTGACTCGGATTAAGGAATGTGGAAAAAGGAACTATTTTATTATTATGAATCAATATCAGAGATCACTTCAGGGTAAAGAATTCTTCTCGGTAAACTCTCATCGGACCCAAAAGTTTACATCACACTTATTGTGCGGAAAGCGTCAACTCGGGTTGGGATTAACCTCTGGACTGTTTGAATGATCAAAATCGATAACTTGAGACAGGGATAAAGATGATAAACCGAGTAAACTAATTAACCATGCATAGGGAAAGCTCAGTAGTCCAAAGTAATTAAGTAGGTAGACTAAAAGCCAAATAATTAAGTACCAGCGTCAACTGGCCCAGGAAGTAGTATCGGCCGTATGAATCGTTTTTGCAAACATAATTCCGGCTTCCGATGGTGAATGTAGATAGCCTGGGCGATGGATAAGAAGTGTTTGCAGAATCCTTGGGAGAAGTGTTCAGGTAGTGGGTAAATGACTTTGAAGTCATTCTCTGAAACAGTATGGTCACCCTCAAGGAGGTGCGACATGATTGAGTTGTCTGAAGGCTTCATTTCGCCTTTGTAAAAAACCATGCCGGAATGTGTTCACGAATGCTCTGAGATAGACGACTCGTTGTGATATTGATTAGTACATGATTTGCTGACGGATTCCGATACGCTAACACATTTGGACGCAACCATTTCTTGGATTTTTAGCAAAATTATTCTAATCAGTTGTAACGAAAGCGGTTGAACGGTGTTATCTCAGTACTCTATAATAGTGTAATAGAGGTCTGTTTAATTCTAAGCTATATCTCAGACCACAGACATAGTATTTGTCAGAGTAAGGTTTCTGCATCCATCTGCAACCCTGATCTGGGTGTAATATCTATACCAAGTATTAAAAATTAATTTCACACATCAGATTGGAATTTTGAGGCTTTAAAATGTAGTAGGGAACAGCAAGCTTAAACCAGCATATGATGAATTCGCGATAAAGGTTATTAGGAAGGCAGGGTTCTACAACACTTTCTCTACTAACTTCTTCTAATTACTACAAAATCAGTAGACTGAGCTGTTTGAATTTTTCTTTCATAAACCTGCAGTTCCGAATCTCGCCAATTCAGATGTGACCCCAATGCTCGAAATTATATTGATTTGCTTCATGCTAAACTCTAGCCTCAATCAATATGTTATGACTTTCATCCCAGTAGTTCACAAGCTACATAACACAGCCTAGTCCGGAAAGTACCAGAAAAAATCAAGATTGTGTGTCGGAATTCAGACCTACGACGGGTACTCGAAGATCCAAGCATGAATAGTAGACTGTTTTGCGGAAATAAAGCCTTCTTTCATCTATTCTGACACTCCAGTAAGCTAGGTTTCTCATAAGGTGAAACGGACTGACGGAGACTTCCTGCAGATGCGTCAAAAATGCTACTTGTAGGGTGTAGAACAAAGCTCCCACCTAGGCGTTGTTTGCTGTTTATTTACGCCTCCAGATAAGTTACTGTTTTTACTGAGCGACTTCAAGGACATTCCTGTGCTTTCCACCTATTCTACTTAGAAATCAAGGTTTTGTAGCGCCACTATTGCAATTCGGAACTGAACTAGTTTTGATGAATTGTTGACGACAGTAGGGATTCTGAAACATGATCAGTAGGTATCAGTGTTTCCCACACCGTTAGTTTAAAACACTTGCACTAACAACTAGTTACTTAGAACTGTGATGGTAACAAGTCAAATGAAGAAAGTATGGGGTAGGTATGAGTGAATGTAAAATAAAATATGCTTAAAGGTGACATCAGTTAAACGTTATTATATTATAATCTTACAACATGATTAAAAGCCACGATTTTTAAAATATTTTATTTCCAATTTTTGCATAATAACTCGTAGGCTCGTTAAACTTTGGGCTTTTTATTGTGTCGTGGGAAATTAAGGGCTGTGAATATACGGTTTTTTACTTCTGTCAGACAATGGGCTAAATATGCTGCAAACTTCTGCGCCACTTGGAACAATGTGTACTTTCGGTTTATCTTGTAATATCGCTTAATCGAAACGTTTTGTAACCGCTTGATTTCTTTAAAATATTCACCTCGTGTGCCGCGAAAATAGTTGAGTAGCAAATAAAACCGACGGAGCAATGGTGAGGTGGAAAGACCAGAAAAGGACAGCAGAGATCAACACTTAAGTTCAAGCTTGCTGCAGAATTGCAGATGCTTCTTTGCTGGCAACACAGGTGTGCGCACCTCTTCTGCAAAGCAAAATTGTATACCAATCAGTAATTAAGCAGAATGAACAATTTGCTCCTCTAAATTTTCTTAGCAGTTACACAACCAGCTGTATAGTTTCGAACACATCGCAAAACCATTTGTTTAGGAAGATTTTTGCGTTTTGTGTTTGCAAGGGATAAATGGCGCAAATGTTCGAGTGGATTTTTCAAAAACTGCAAATCGTGACAGGATTTAAATAATAAATTGTTAACTGTCGAGCAATGAAACCAAGAAAGGTTCTCGTAAACATTCCTTCCTTAATTTTTCGATATTAATAACTGAGAGCAGCAATCCATAGGTGAACCATTATCTTCAATTGTTTATCTCCATAGCTGTGATAGGGAAATAAAATGCACCTAATCAATTCAACCTACACAGACCACGTGGTGGTCAGGAGTAGAGAGGAACAAACAACCTATGCCTTAACAGGGTAATTGTTGTTTTATGGTGATTGAGCCAGTGCAGTGTATTTTGTCTTCTCCGGGCATGGAAACTAAATAGTCTAACTAAGATTCTTTCTCGTACACATGAACAGTCAAAACAAAGGGATACACTTTACTTCAGCTGTCGCAAATGCACTCAAAATAATGCATAACCGTGGAGATGATCAGCACAAGCAACGCATCATTTGCTTGAACGAACGAGTAGTCCCTTTTAAATGGTACACTTCAGCGCCTCCTTGGATTAGGAAGACTTAACGGCAAGCTTTTGATGATGCGCATATTTTCGTTACCAACCTAGTTAAATAGACGAAATGGCACAGTTAGTGGAACGCTGGCGAATAATAAAACAACGTCGAAAGAGAACATTTCATTCCCATTAGTCATAGCATCATGATTTCGATGAACCGGAAGCCGCTACATAGGGCGTTTCTCACCGGCTCAACAATTTTTGCAATTCACTGGACAGCTAAATGAAAGAGTGAGTTACACTAAAACATTAGGACGAAGTGGAATGTTGACTTTTTCGCTTTTGGTAACCCACAAAACTTAGAAACATTTGTGCGATGCGATTTAAGGCTCTAACGCAGGGTCTCTAAATTGTACACGTTAATCTACCACGATTATAGGTTGATAGGATGTTTGTCAAGTTGGTTCTCAGTCAATTTCTCCGCCTGTCGCAACAAAAGCTTGTCCCTCACACAGTACCTTCTTGCGTGTCCCAGTAATGTTGTTCGTCACAGTACAACGACAGTATCCTTTCATGACATACACAGAATGGCCCCTTTACCTCCTTTTTACTTTGCTGTGCGTAAGTCTGCTGTCATGCTTGTAGGACATGTGTTCGTACATTGTAACTGCAATACTCTTAGCAGAATTTACCAAGAAACGCTTTAAAGAGTCCAGATCCACATGGGACTAAGCGACTAACGTTTTCTTCTGGTCGTTAAGGCTTGTTACTTTTAACTCATATTTTTTCTGGATGTTTCTTTGTCTAAGTTTGTCGGATTTAAACTGAAGATAGATGTTCCTCTAAACTGGCTTCCACATTCTGCATGGAATATTTATTTACGTACCTCTCCTGTCTGTTCGGGAATATAACTCAGCGTACTTACCAGAACCGTAGGATATTTGTCCGGAGATCAGAGTGCTTAATCTTCCACAGAGTTTCTACTAAAATCTTAACGTTCACTTTGGGTGTCGGGTGTTGCCCTATGAAAAAACCGCTCTCAACAGTTAGTTTTGGATTTGCTCTCCTCAGGTGGAGATATCAGGACTAAACTTTGAGATGATAATCGAAACCCCAACCACTAACAGACCGGGTCGTCACAGTTAACGCTTGTCACTACGGTTAGTGACAGAGTAGACAGGTTAATGTGAAACGCCGGGAGTTGCTTGACACGATGTCCATCTGGTCCAATTGCGGCGCAGCAGCTTTGTTTGCCTCAATCTAACTCACAATGGTCGAGGATTTACGATGAGAATTCCACGGTTGATTGCGTGTTTTTTCCCAATATGTTCATTTCCTTCCATCGAGCCAAATCGGCGGTAGATTACAGGAGATTGGTGGTTTAGAGGTTTCTTGCCAGGAAATTTGGGCGTTGATGTATGACCCCCCACTAGGCAGCGTTTGACGTATGAAGTTAAGCCAACATACGCAATAAGCCCCCTGTGGCGCAAAGCCACACACAAGTGTAACATCATATCTGTATGTGAACCAATCTGCAGTCATCTGTGCTTTGGAACGTAATCGAAGTGTCAAGATTTATCTTAGTTGGCAATAGAAGGGTGTCCGACGATGGAAACTTTGAGGACTGATACGAGTGAAGACTGCAGATAACCTGTCAGATAGATCATGTACGCTTATCTCGTTGTACTGTTTAATAGTCAGGACGCTGATATTCACCACATCACTTCAATTTAAGTAAAAATTTTCTAGTACAAACAACCTTAAGTTAAGCTTAAGTTCTTGTCGTTTGTTGTATGAAGGAACCCATGGACACATCTATAAGTAACTGAAGTAATAAAGCACTAAAAATATGAAGACTGCAAAGTAGGTTTAAGTTGATTCGATAAAAATTTTGCGTGCTGTTGAAAATTAAAATCTCCAAAAGTTGCTTTGTTCAAAATATTTTTCAACAATGTTTATCTGAAGCCATTCTATTCACCCACGTGTTTTCCGCAGATATACCGCCCAAAGAAAAATCAATGGTGTTAGTTTGGATGTATGCCCAATCATTTTCACGTAGTCTTCAAAGTCGAGTCTAGGTGAGGTAACTGGTTTTATTGTAAAGGATCAGGGATAGATTTCAACAGTGAGTTCACAATAATCGAAATTACTTTCATCTGTATTGAAAATGCTCACCGTGAACATTTCAGCAGTGATTGATAAAAGCATGCAAGATTTTCGCGCCGGATGAATGCTAGCAAATTTGACTTATAAAAGTAGATTGTACTATTGGATTTGAAAAATGCCATCTCATGGGAAACAAAAACAATGAACAATGATTTATGACGGGTAAAAAAGCAGGTGCTTGACATGTCCCGTAGGGTGGATAGCGTGACAAAAAAGATAGCGAAGGGATAATGTTGTCAGTTCGGGCGCTTACAGATGTAACTGCATTTTCGTATAAAGGGGGTTCGAAACGAGAATGTACGAACACAAAGCAACAGGAGAGTGGTTATTGTTCACATCATAGGCGAGAAAAATTAAAAAAAAACGATAGCAAGGACAACGCTTACTTGTGTGCGATTATCGTCGGTCGACAGGATACAGAAATCTAGTGTCTATAGTAGTAGCGTTTATCAAATTTCGTGCAAGGCGTTTGGAGTGATTCATTCTCGAGTAGCGTTATGGCACTATCCCTTATCTGTTGTACATTAGTGCCAGCATCTGGTGGTCATGAGCTATAGCACGTAGTGTAAATGTGACAGGGTATCGTCAAGGCGTTTTTTGAAAAGGGATAGGGTGGGTGCATTAATTATATGTTCCGGGAGGGCGTTCCAAGGCTGTGCCACTCAAAGGGAGAAATAGTTTCGCCGACATTCCAGGCGGCTGTACTGCGTGACTTACTTAAACTGGTGACCTCTTAGCGAGGTGTTTTGACTGAGTATTAGAAGGGAATGGCATGGATGGCTGGGGTTTCTCAGGATTCCGTACACCATTATGAGATCGCCCCTTAGACGCCGATAATGTCCACTGTATATTTTGAGGGTCTTCAGCCTGAGTGGGTAGGGGAGGCTGGTCAAACCTCTGACGCTCTTCGTTGCCCTACGCTGTGCAGTATCTAGCGCGGTGAGATGGTGCTTGAGCCAGGGTTGCCACGCTTGGGTAGCGTGTTCCGCGTGCGGCCTCACGTACGCGCTAAGCATTTTTGGAAAGACTGAAGTGTCAAACTTCCCAGAGGCTCTGCGAAGAAGGCCGAGGTACTGGTTTGCTTTTTTAGCTGCCTTTTCAGTCTGCCTCGAACAACCGAGGTCATCTTGAACTATCAAGCCGAGATCGCACTCGTGAGAAGCCCGCTGCAGAAGTTGTGATCCTAGCCAGTAGCAGTGCAAACTCTTGTGCCGTATGCTGAGAACCTTGCACTTGGTGACGTTGAAATGCAGCGTGTTGTCGATGGACCATGTGTACGCTTTGTCCAGGTCCTCTTGTAACACTGTGTGATCCTCCACTGCAGCTATAGTGCGCCATACCTTTAGGTCATCAGCAAATAGCAAGCAGTTAGAAGACAGCACACTCTCGAGATCATTTATGAAGACCAGGAACAGGCGGGGTCCAAGTACCGAATAAATATTCTGCATCGGATTGTGTACAACGTCCATGGGTGTTGTTTTTCTCCAACATATTATGTTAAAAATGCTTCATAAAAATGAGACTTACCAAACAAACGGACTACGCCATCCAGGACGTGCAACATGTGTGTTTCACTTTGTGCCTGCATAGACTCTGCTATATCTGTAAAGTTACTTGGGTACGAAGTAAACATTGACAACTGGGATTAAATGGGCATAAGACCTGTGTCAACTGACTAAAACGGGCGGACATACAACAGAATTATTAACCCGAGACCATCAAACAAAAACGGGTGATCTTGTACTTAGGGTAAGTGTACGAGGAAATCACCTTTTAAATAAGCTTCAAAGGAACGGTTACTTAATCGCTTCCACGAGCATACGTGATTATTAGGCTCGAGTAATTTGGAGCGGGTTCGAGGGCAGATCGAAAGACTGAGCAACTGAATTGCCCACGTTGCTATGCGAATTTGTTGCCACTAGAGCCAAACAGATGTTATGATTTGTACTAGAAATGATGAGAAGTTAAATGGCTGAGAATAATGGGAGCTGTAATTGGAAAATATTGGAGAATCACAACAACAAACATTGTCAGACCAGCTGAAGCGTACACTTCAGTGTGGAACCCAGGGAACCTACAACCCGAGGATAACAATTGAAGTGGCGTGGCGCCTTTAAGGGAAATGCCGTCAAGTGTGCGATTCGGCATCAAATACACTGCTGTGCTTGTGTTTCCAAAACTACATGGTGAATATCTGGGTTCGAACTAGTGGGTAGGTAACCAACGTTATTGAAGATCAAAGAACACTTTGGAACGTCAGAAACGCTAATTAGTGTATGGTTCTATGGACTATTTTCTGGTTATGCGGTCTGAGTCTAAATTGTTCATTGTTTTTATACATTCCACTGTTTATTTAGCCAACTCCTCATCGAACAGGTTTCTCTACCTGTTTGAATCGGTATTATTCTGCTAACAGCTCGTCGATACTTGCGCTGGTGCTGACCAAGGTGAAAGGAATCACCACCAAGCACACTATTGGGTAGCAATTACCATCTTTGACTCTATATCGGGTTGGGAATATCCTGAAAGGTAGGATGAGAAAATGTATACTGTTACGCACTTTAGTGAGTTATGCGCGCTCGGTAAGGCTATATAGGAGCTTCTACATCGAATACAATCCAGATATCGTTTCTAAAACGTTCACAGGGACACGAAGCAACTGGTACGGCACGCATCGTAACAGAAATCCTTCCACCACCGAAGCAAAAGCAATTCATCTCTGGTGAACAGGACACCTGAAGACATGTACTTGTGAGACTTGATAATGTGAAAACACGGGCTGCCAGAATATGGAACCCTAGAGTGCATACGTGACACAACGTAAATTTGTGTGAATTTGATTTGCGAGGTCATGGTGGCGAATTAGCAGGAGTCAATAAAACGATTGCACGAATCGCAAACTCTTATACAGACATATTATTAGCCTTTGTAGGTTGCAGCGCAGAATCCGAGCACTTGCTACAACTGACCAGTTCACGTGAGCAGCGATGGAAGCGGTCGATCTCTTACGGTTCCTTTACCCACATACATTCCGGAGGATAACGGGCACCATGTTTAATCCTGTTACTAATGTCCCATAGCCAGGGTCATCCAATATCACATTCCCTTCAGAAGCTATGTTGAAGAAGCTGTTGTCCTTGCCACGGCCTTTCTGGTGTCCATAACATTCGGCCGAAGGATCTACACGCAGCAGTCAACCTCCAGTCAACCTCCAACTATTTACTACAGGCGCTGTCTAGAAGATAACCAAGTTCCACCAATATGGAAGCGAGGGGTCATCACTCCTACTCATAAGGGATGTAGTCGCGTTGACCCTATTAATTTCTGTCCGATAAGGTTGCTTCCCGTGTTTTCCAAAGTTATGGAGTCGAGTATCGCAGATGCACTGATGGGATAGCTGGAAAACCGTAGCCATTTGCCACGAGCAACATGGCTTACACCAGAACAACTCATGTACTACTAACCTGTTAATTGCACGCAATAGCTGGACTGAAGCAGTTGATGGTGAAGCTAGAGTCGATGTAATTTATCTGGACTTCTCACAAACGTTTGACGGCTTGGACCACCAAATTCTCCTCCATAACATTTAGCTCTGTGGCATTGTTGACCCACTCTTGCGATGGATATACAATTACACACAAGAACGTCACTTGGTATTGAGATTACGATAATCCCTTTCCGATGCAATTGATGTGGAATGCGGTGTACCGCAAGGCTTTGTGCCAGAACCACGTCTATTCGTGTTATTCATAAATGATCTAGAAAGATCAAGTACTTCAGATTTATTGTTCTTCGCTGATGAACTCAAGGTATGACGAGGGATCAGGGAGCCGAACGACAGCGAAATACTTCAGTACGCTTTAAAAACGGTTTCAAACTTTTCAGTTCAAACTTCTCCGGTATTCAATGCGAAAAGATGTCGCGTTGTTTAATTACGCCATGGATATGATTACATACATTTGCTTGAGGCGTACAGATTAGAAAAGAGCTCCCGGGAACGTGACTTTGGTGTGCTAAAACAAAGTGAGCTTAACTGTACAAAACAATTTGAGGCAACCGCGAAAACAGGAGATGAACACGTCAGCTTGATGCGGAGAGCATTTAAGCGTTTTGACTTAACTTTCCAGATGATGCCCAATTCTTACGTGCGCCATCAGTTTGAATATGCTATCCAAGCTTGGCAACCATGGTTGAGGAGCGATTTTGAGATGTTAGACACCAAAACGTTGGGCCAAAAGTATGTCAATAGCTTACACATCCACTCTTCTCAGCCAAATCCAAAGTTGCTAGGAGTTTTCAGCGGACGCTTCCAAAGGCTGTGCGACGATCTCATTTTAGTGTAGCAAATACTGATGGACCTTATCCCCATGTGTTACAATTTGCCGAATCTCAGCCAAACACTAACTTCAGTTAACTGATTGGAACTGAATGAAAAGCTGTGCAGAATGCAGACGGAATTAGTCTCGCTGGAACTTTCTTCCGAACTCACTTGTCTCCTCTCCTATGATCTTTTCAATAACACGGATTTTACTGTTAGCCCCCAGCAATTCTTTACCAAACTGTGCTGCTATAGAATATCTTTATAGTGCCCTCAAAGCGGATTTTGTGTCACATAAACCCAAGGATGTGGTACATGAGCGGGGTATATTATTATTTTGCATATACAATACATCGAATATTAATGTCCTCCATGTTGCCTGGTATGCTGGTATCAAATTCACATTTCACACTGCCGTTACTCAGGAGAGAATTTGCTGGATAGAGGCTCAAGCAGACGACACACATATTCTGGATATGGTAGTTTTCACCCTAACCGTCATGCGTGACTTGTCATGCACTTGTTTTTTCATCAGTGATCAATAATTTTTCATGGAAACCAACTAGTTTAAAATATTGGTAGATTTTGGCGGAAGCGCGATAAACAGTAACCAAAAGTTGAGGCCAACTTATTGAAATAAAATAAACTACTGATAAGCCTTACGAGTATCTAATTGACATCTGTAATCAGATGGCGCAATGATGTCGATGGAAGACCTCAAGTTGCTCGCATTAGGTCAGCTTGCTCATCAACGGAAGCAACGGAATTTGAGATAGTAAACTTTCAACTATCATCCTGCCAGGCACAATTGTATCAGTTGCTTGCCAAATCCAGAAGGAATCTAGAATAAGTCAAAATGAACCATAGTCAAATAGGCATTTACCCATACGATCTAAATCCATGTAGTTTCGGTATTTCGCTCAAAAGATGAATGGAAACAACAGCTATTTGAAGCTTATTGAAACCCGTCCAATGACACATTTGTAGCAGATAACATGATTTTCGCATACTGCTTGTATGTCTACGGGAGGCGCGTACAATTACTATCTTTGGGGTATGAAGGATTCTAACGGAATTGCCCCTTCATTCCTAATACCGACGCTGTTCCATCTTTCATGTAAGATTCCTACAGAGCACCGAAAACCGTCGAACTCGAACGCAGTCAACTATTATCCGACTAACCACAAATATTTATCACTTATATAGTAGCATTTCATACGCTCAAACTAACAATTAAAATACTTTTGCTGCACCGAAGCTTATAGATGATCATTAACTGCTCTCGGTTGGCTGAATAACGTTTTTTAGACGGGATTTTACGAGCATAGGACAACTGGGCACAGGCATTGTAACATTGTGTGCTCCCAGAAATCAACAGAAGACGACGGACTTGTCAACTTGTTAACAACGTCGTTACACTTATACATTGATCAGACCACATCGTTGGACTGCACCTCGAATCACAGAGGAACATAGCATTTATTTATTTATTGTACTGCGATTATAAATATGTATTAATTTTCGATAACCGGTTTCACACTATGATTTTGTGCTGGTATCCTTTCATTCTGAAGGTGCATAATCTCAGCTAAAGCTAACTCAATCAGAAGGAGAGAAATTAGTGGCTGTTTCGAAATGGTCCTGTTAGATCGTGACATACTGATAGCATTATTTGTTTGAGGGAAACACACTTTTATTAATTCAAACCTACTATGAAGCTAGAATTAGGTTGTACCATTGTTTCACATATGCACAAACTAATTCCCATTCAGCTTGTCCTTCATTTAACAACGTTCGTATACATACCTGTTCTCATATATCGCGGATGCCTCCGCACCAGGTGCCTGAACCCCGTAACTCATATTAAAGAGAGTTTTGGATACGGAAGCAGACATTTTAAAGCACGTATTCCATGCATTTGAATCTAGGTACAGTTCAAACGACAGTAATCAACTTGGTTTCCTATCCGGATAAACTGAAAACGGGCTATACTTTATTTCAATCTACGAAGTCTCCCTAAGGTCTATTCTACGGACACCAAGACGTGCTGTCGTTTGAGAGTAAGCCGTATAATGTATGCTAGTAGAAAGGAGTTTGGCATATATATCGTTGAAAGCTGAGCTTTAGAATAACCTGAAACAATGGATAAGTGAATTAGCCTATCCTATCGTCCGTAGGCGTTTGGGACCTGAAACGGCCCTCAATATTTGCTAAACATAGCAGGCACCACGCCTTGGGGGCGGATCCTTTAAATCGTCCTTTGCCTTTTTCGCCGAACATCATTTTTACATTATCTACTGTATACATCTCAGTATTGCAACAGTACACCGATAGGTGTTTTGTTAAATCAACTTCCAAGGTCACTGCTACATCTTACTCTCGTAGTGTGGAAGGGAAACTGTGGTGGCGCGCTGCTTGACTTTGAACTGGTGCTCACGATGCGCTCTCATTTGCCTTGCATGAACCTGGTGGTGCGCTTTAACGGAAGAAGTGCAAGCAGAAGAAGATTGACTGTAACGTTTATCTTCCTTTTTTATAACATTATTTCCTCTATTGTAGTTTGCTACGTGTTGCTCAATAAATCTCCAGTTCCAATCTCCGGAGTTCTCCCGAGCTTGTATATTACACTCTATCCAACATTGAATATGCACACAATACCTTGCCTACGATCCTCAATATATTGTTGCTGGACACAAAATTCTACGTCAGTTGGAACGAATTCTGAAGAAACATTTTTACGAAACCTTTTCCGTTTTAATTGGATACAAATCCCGAAGATTTAGTCCAACCGTTGGGATGGTTGCATGATTGATCTATGACAGTGCATCCTTATTTTTTTATCTATTTGTAAACTTTGCATTTTACTGGTAACCCTCTTGTACATTTACAGCTGATAAGGTAAACTGCTGAAAATGCCCCCATTTGGGTACATAAGGCTTCCACTGACTTGACTTGACTTGAAGATGAGGGCAGTTTAGGTAAATGGTGTCTGGTGCGATTTATGGATATCTCTTCCGAGTGTACAAGTTTGCTTCAATTATAGGTCGCATAAGTGTATTGGAGGAAGCTCCTCAAGAGAATGTGATGGAGCGTAGCTACTTCATTTTTCAACAAGTTTAGTGCATTGTTACTTCTCTCAGACTCATCCGGAAGTAAAGAGAGGCGAAAGCCGAATGCAGCTTTGCAGGATATCAACGCTTAGTTAATTCTGTGTTAGATGTGTGTTTATGGTTTGTGTATCCTATAGAATTGGTGCGAGTGTACGATAATTAGTTGAGCCCTGCTTCTGCGTATAAGTTCATTGTACGCTTATGGTTTTAGTCGGTGGCAGAACTCCTCTACTAACGTTAGCACAAGAAACTTACTGGTATAATGCAGCACCATACAACCTCTGAAAAAGTGCTCATTTCATCAAATAAACTACTCGCCGTCGGTGTCGCAGCAGAGGAAGGTTATCCTGTTGGGATTCAGAAAGTAGATAGGAATCTATGTATGTTGTACAAGTTGAAAATGATGGTCGAGTAGTGGACGTCCATAGGTAATTGCTGCTAGAAACTGGTTCAATCATTGAGATGGGAACCTGTATTAAGTGACTTAATACAGACGACACTAGAACTGAAATAGATTCATTAAGCCACAGTACACACCGGTATACATCCATGGCATATGGCTTGATTAATGAAACGATATTGAGTGGTGGGTTATTTGGAAGTGCTCGATATGTGGTTGGATTGCAGCACGTGATTCGCATTGAAGCGAACCCTGGCTAATTCCATCAAAAGAACCGTAGCTGAATTGCATGGAAATTGGGTCTTGCCCTTCCCAAAACTCGCCACTCCAATGCGCTATTCGACCTTGTTTGGTCTCCTCAAGTAGAGTTAGCGGACATCGAACCCAGAACCATCAGGATGTTAATTGGTACCTCCAACCTTTAGTCACAAGAACATGACGGCCAACGCTTGGCAGGACGGAGGCAGAATGGAGGGTCATTTTATAACAACCCTTGTGTGATTGAATTGCGACGCTCAATCTCAATGCAAACCGTGATTCGCATTGAAGTGAACCTTGGCTACTTCGATCACTAGGAACATACTCGAAGCGTTTTATCACCGATGAGTAAAAAACCCTATACGTATTGTCAAGGAAGTTTAGACTATTGAAGTATGTCTGATTCCATCACTACTCCTTTTCGCCTCTTTCCCAAAGGTTATATTTGATGCAACCATGTTGCTCAATTTTAGTCGTTGTCCTTCATTCACAGACATGCGCACAGCATGAAGTAAGGCGTTGATGAATACTCAGGCTTGAATCATCCACACTTGGCCCACTCATGTAGACCGCAGATTAATAGATTAAACAATCGATCGTCTTAATTTACATCGCGTGGATCGCTTACTCGACGGTGGCTGATCGAATTCAGTTGACTGCAGCTTTCATTTTATTCCGTTTGACGGTCGGTTGGATTTTAAACAAAGGATATTATTGAGGTCAGTGTAACTTTGTTTCCAAAATCCTTTATAACTAACATTTTTGAATTGACCTGGGAATTTTACGTCTTGTTCGAATCAAATACCGATTTGTCGGCAGCATGTAGCTATAAATTATTAGACCATTCGTCTATTGCATTTCTAGTGCTTGTCTTCATAACTATAAGACCTATATTGGATGTTCGAGAGGTAGTTTTTTAGTAGTGCCACAAAATATTTACAATAATGATCCGGATATCTCCATTTAAGACATTCTTAAACACACGGATTTTGTTGGGCTGAGGTTTGTGCAACAGCTTAATCCACTGGTTAAATGTTCCTTTGTCCATCTTAAAACAACGCATTTGGTACTTTTCTGAGGAGAACATGGATATTATCGAGTTCTGTTTCGGAGTATTTCCATGCATTTTTACAAGACTTGGTAGTAATTGTTAGGCTATTCCATTGTGAACTGTATCTGACCAGGAAGAAGGTAGATCGAATGTCTCTGCTGGTTTTTACACGTTTAGTTTGCTAGTCTTACAGTAAAGCATGCAAATGACTTTATGTTGCAATTCTAGTGTGCACAGGTTGGAATATGTCTTTAGGTTTATGAGATTGTTTATGAGCATCAAATTGTGCTTCCGTCATGGTAACCAAGAAAGCTCGAGATGACACTGCTGCTAACGCTCCTTATGGTTCATGGTAGACGCTTTTCTACACGTTTATTATGTGATATTTGCAGGGTTTCCAGTATTTTGATACCCGTACGCATGTTTACGTAAGTGATGCTGCAGTATTTAAAGATGGGAATTGTAATGATATTATGAAGTTTAGTTCTAGCTTTGACTTCATTGGTTTTATGGCATGTTAACCACCGATCGTTTGACCCGAACTATTTGATCTTGTGTCTGATTTAATAAAATTGAAGTTGGACGAGTATCGCATTTCTAGATCAGTTAGACCGTTTTACACACATGCATTTATTATCGTATTTAGCTAACTTGAGGTACTTTACATCCTGGAGACGTGACTTCACTTGCCTGCTGAGAGCTTAATCAGTTATATGTCAGACCACATCTTGAGCGAGTCGATGTTGGCTTATATATCACTAAATATCACTAACTCGTTTAGAGCTATTTTATTTTTATCTTCTTATGAAACCCCACTTTATCATCTGAAACAGAAGGCGTCGGCTAGATTCCACACTTCTCCAATGTTGGCCAAGACTGGGCCGATCTATTAAGGTGACAGAATGGAGATTCAGGATTACTCGAAGAGATTGCTTCTCGCCTCTTCGTCTCGATAATACGACCAGTGCTGGAGTACGGCACTCCCGCATACTGGCTCATCACCCGGGGCGAAGTAGAAAAGCTTGAGCGGGTGCAGCATGTAGCCACCAGGCTGATTCCCAACTTACGAGGTATGCCATACGAAGACCGATGTAAGAAACTAGGGTTATACACCCTATCTTATCGTCGGCTGAGGGTTGACCTCATCATGACGCACCGGATATTACATCTGGGTGATTACCCCATGTTGAGACAACTACTTCATCTGCGCACACAAAGCTGCACGCGAGGACACCGGTTTAAACTTATCGTCCCGGATTTGAAGCGGATCGCACATCAACTCTGTTTCGAACGCAGAGTGGTGAATGTCTGGAACGACCTGCCTCAGCATATAGTAGAAGCCAACACAGTGTCTAAATTCAAGATGCTACTAAACCAACAATTTGCAGAGGCAAAGTACAGAAGGCGAAACGATCAACAAAGAGTTCATGTCCGAAAATGACGAATGATGCAGCTACACAGAGCAACCTCTACTCGCTGCTTCGCACCAGTTCTCAGTTCTCAGTTACTCGATACACTCACGTGTGGGGAATTGGCCCAGACCTACTGGCGGAAAAGGATTAGTCCAGTCAAGGCAAACTGTCACAGACTCGGCGTGTAAAAGGTGCAAGAGTCGAAAGCATCGGAAACTGAACTGGACTGAATGACTTAAAAGGGCATAAAAATGAAAAACCATGAGCTCATTTGTATCTGCAAGCCCATTACTCACTATACAAAACAATTGTCCTGAAGATGAGATAATACGGTGATGACTTACTGGATGTTATACCACACCGGCATAATGTCAAATTCGGCGTGGATGTGCAGATGAAACTAGCCTGTATGAAAGCATATCCTCCGGAAACGACTCCACGAATGACTTTATTGCTTCTCTTGAACAACTTTCAATAACCTCTTTCATCCTAGTAGATGGAAATTGGGTGTTGCCCACCCGAAAACACTGGGTGGGCAACAACCAATTTCCATCTATTTTGAATACGGTCCCAGTGATCGCAGTGACTAAGGTTCATTTCAATGTGAATCACAGCCCATTACATTGAGATTACGCGTCGCAATCCAATCACACAACGTGTAGTCCAAACTTGACCCACTACTTTCCTCCTACTTTCAAACTGTCCTTCTTTGTAACAACTTCATTGGTCGAACTTCCCTAAAACTCGTCTTGGATTTGCTCCATATAAGTTGAAAAAACAAGTATCCTTTGAGATCCTGCTGTACGCAATTATCAGACCGCACAGTTGCAGTGTATCTCGCAAAGTCGAGAAATAAATAAATAAATATGTAAACGCACGGCCATTTGCAAATTCGGAAGCGAATTGGGCCACCAACACGAACGCATATACAGTGCTAGAGGTTTGCGGCAGTTAGATCTAGCCATCTAGCACCGGTAGACCACCTTGTGTCTTCAAACGTCACTTGACGTAGGTACAGATCATCTTTGGCGTGATCTTCGGGGTTGTTTCGATATGTTCCTCGAAATGACACTGTTGCTCGTTGTTTTACTCGTGCAAACATTTCGTTGCCTCTTTTGCACTTGTTAGTCGTTGGAAGAGCAGGAACGAAGGAATTTCTCTCATCGGTTCCAGCGCCGCTGTGCCATTTTACCATACTATTTGCCGAACTAATGTGGCTCTATCGACCCAACATTCCGACAGTTCGGTGATACAAACCGAGGACACAATGATGTCAATCGCTAATTTATAACTATCCAACGGTCCTTCTCACTTGCAGCTGGCGGCTTAGACCAATCCAATTGCTTGCGATTGAAGTTAGACGGTCGAACCGAGTAACAAACACGTTGCCTGCCTGCGAAGCAACGGCGTATTACCTGCAAAGTTGGTGAATTCCCATACCTGAAGGCAGAGCTAAAACAATACAGTTGTTTTGTAGTCTGGTTTCTGTAACGTCATCCTTAGGTGTCGCTGGTAGTAGTTGGAAGCTTAAATCATCTAATCCAGTCTTAGAACTTCATAACTGTATGTGTACCATCTTAACACCCCACCGAGTGTTCTATTTAGGAAAGCTTGCCAGCACTGCGAATACGAGAAGCTCTGTAGTTAAATGGCAAGTCAAATCAGAAACCATCATAAACCTCACAGATGTCACTGCCACTACTCCACCTGTCAGTGCTGTAAAAGTATGACGTTCAGGCAAAGGTACAGTTACTGCTACACCACCTAAGAGCAAAAAGAGGACTAGTATCAAACAAAATCATGCTGGCTCCCCTTATCCTGTCCTTGGTGCCATTAAAAATTTGCAAAACACTCATAATGAACTGGATGAGTTGAAAACCAAAATAGCAACCGTTGATGGTTTACACTTGGCCCTTAACTAACTTGAGCCTTTGGCTTATCTACTGTAGGTACCAAGCAGTACAATTGTGGATCACCTAATATCTGTAGAGGCATTTGTTGATACGATAGCCACAGAAACCTTACGTTAGGCTTTAATATTTCCGACAACTAGCTGATCTTGTCAACGTGCACATGCCAATCTTGCAATCCTGTGCTCTGTGTTAAATTTGACTTATCCGCTCACATTCATGTGCCACCCTTTCGAAAATACGCTCAGTCGATTCGGATCACCGTGCTCTATTCAACGAGGTCTATATTTTTGAAGTTAGTCCAACGACACGCTGGTACATAACAAAGGAAGTCTTCGGAAGTCTATTCACTAAGGCCAACGTGAGTAACTTTGCTTATTTGTGTTTCATCAGTACCTTTGGGATACCATTCGGCAGAGCTTCTTTAAGGCTGTCAGACAATAAATAAGTTAGTACTGTGCACCACTGTATACCATAGCTACAGGCACTTCTTGTCATCTCACGTTACTATCATATTTTCTCGTGCATTTCACTGCACAAAGCCTGTGGAATTTTGGCTACTCGTGCGCCTAGTGACGCACCACCACCAAACCCGCTGACCGGAGCAGACAACTGAGGCATCCCAAAAAGCATGACCAGCGCAACCTAAAAGTGCATACCGGCCATTGATCCATGGTCCGGAGAAGTTTGTCAACCGGGAATCCAGTGAGCAACAAACCTAAGGTCAACCGTAGCTCAGACAAGCAGGGAACTGAGTTCCTCTCGAAAATCACGTGTACGTTCTGTGCCCTTTCCCACAAGGCAACGCATTAAGTTGTGGTATTCTGGGTTTAACCTGTTGCTATTCACATAGCAGTATAGAAGTCTGGTGTTATTCGTACGTTTCGGCAGTATGATCTCCTGCCGTTCGTACTTATCGACTCTAATGAGTGACACTCACTAGTTTCTGATGTTCCGTAACTATGCTACGTGGTATCACACGGGCTTAGCGAATGCGGACTCCAGATTTCATCTCTTCAGTTGATCCATTTACGCGTTCTGCTTAGGATCCACATATTAATCCGGCGCGATGCTCGTAATAATACAACTGTTGCTGTTGATTGTATGTTACAGTTGATTTTATCATTCATCTCATTCCATGCTTCTTTCGTGGCACTGTGCTTCTGTGGGTCCCGGTCAACGGTTGTCGCTAAGTTGTACAGTCTAAAATAGTTCGTAATAGTTCCTCGAGTTTCTTTCCTTATCAACAATACTGGCATAAAACACATAACCAAATGCTAAGACTGAATAGTCGCTACGGCCCAGTGGATGGCCGTATGGTACTGACAAAATCAAATCTTCGTCTGTCAGAGTTAAGCCATGATGGCTTGTTTGAGCCGCGGTACCTGTTTGGTTGATGCACATGGGTGCAGAGTACCGCCATATCCATGAATTCAAGTAGCGCTGATTTGAGTGATGGCCGATTAAGAGGCATTGATGTTATTGAAGGAAACTTAAAGTCACTCATTATGAGGTAGTGAGAGTATTTTTGTTAAACACCATAGCGAGGAGCGCATAACAGCAGCTTATTGCTGTCTTCTGACAAGATCAGTGGCCTGTAGATAACTGCTAAAAGACAAGCATCACGCGTCTTCCGTGAACCAACATCTCTACCTGCTAGATACAATCGGCAAAATAGTGCGTCGTGAATAACAAGAGAATTTTCGATAAGGGCCTCGTATTTCAAGTAATCTCGAGAGTAGAAGGCAACACCGTCACGGCGAGATGGACGATCATTTCGCATGAACGACATCTCACTGAGTTCAATCGCTGGATCAAGTATGTCGTTTGAAAGCCATGTTTCCTTAACTGCTCTGAGGTCCCAATTTGTTGTTTCATTTTGACGGTGCAGTTCCGAAAGCTTAGAATACAACCCCTGATTGTTAATGTATCAGAACTGTATTTGTTGACGCATTAGGAACTCGAATCGTTGCAATGAAATGGCATAAATTATGTCTGTCTGCTGGGGTTTTTGAAACGGTTGTTTGTACGGTTAGCTGATCTGAGGTAGGTGCAACCGAGACTGGTTCATCCGTAGGTGAGGTCTGTACTAATTGAAGGAATTGTCTTAACCATGCTTCTGGTGGCCCAAGTTTCTTGTAGTCATGCCATGCTTGGGTTGCCATTGGTACCAGTTTGGCCGCAGCCAAGGTAACTTTCAAAATTTGTGACGCGGTACCTTGGTAGTTTGGGGAGGCAATTAGACGGGTGACATCAAAGCCACGACATTTTGCGTGTCGTAGAGCTCTGTGATGTACCTCCATTCTTCAATGCCGTGCTTCTGTCGTTTACTGCTATCGTCATGCTTCAATTCTAGCACACCATGAACAAGCACCAATTTCTTCATCTCATTTTGACGTGACAAACTAGGGTTGAATTTCCGCTTCTGTTTCCCTGCCAATGATCTGTCAGGAAAAGTGCGGGCACTGACAGAAGAGTTCACAAGAATGTGGCTTGTTACGAGAACATCCTCCAGGTCGCGTGTGTTGTCAAATGTTACTCGCAATAACCGAGGTTCCTGTTCGCGTGCAGTTGGTGGGTTTTTTTATGAAAGTCGTGTAAGACTAGTTGGGAGAATTGCATTCCGAGTGCGCAGGTTATTTCAGCGCAGCGATTTTACTCTTTGGGTTGTCTACCTTTTTATGATTTGCTTGTGGCTTCTGGGACGTTTGAACATATCAGTCATCACCTTTTATTTGCCTACTAATTGTTTGCTCTGTAGTTCCTTTGGAGCGTAGATTTTCGACTAGGAGTGTCTGGCTTGTCTTCCATGGGCCACAGGCCAAGGCTACAGCAAGATTTTATTTACGTGTATCGCCGTTAATTGTACTATATGTGGGAGTCAATTGTTGTTGCTCAGCTACTGACGGAGGTGACCGTGCAATTTGTGCGTAACTCTGCATGCTTTAGAGCATTCTTCAATGTCATACTTCTGTCGTTCACTGCTATCGTCATGCTTCAATCCTGGCACACCGTGGACAAGCACCACTTTCTTCATATCATTTTGCCGTGACACACAAGGGTTGGATTTACGCTTCTGTCTTTCTGCCCATGGGCTGTCTGGAAAAGTGCAGGTACTGACAAAAGCGTTCACTAGAATGTGGATTGTGAAGAGAACATCCTCCAGGTAGCGTGTGTTGTCAACTGTTACTCGCAGTAGCCGGGGTTTCTCTACGTGTAGAGATGATGGATTGCTTGAAAGGAGAGTAAGACTATTTTGGAGATCTTTCAGTCCGAGCGCGCAGGTTTTTTCAGCCCAGCAGTTTTGGCCTTCGGCTTGTCTACCTTTTAGCGATTCGCTAGTGGTTCTTGGACGCTTGAACATATCACTGACCCCAACTTTTGGTTGTCGCCTGGCTAGGCGGAACTGTCGTCGTGTCAGTGCGTTTATCAGTGGTGCGTTCCCCGCGCACAGGTGGAGAAAATTCACGCAGGATTTGTGCAGCAAAATGCACGTAGAAATTCAGTGGTAAAAGTGAGGCGACAAAATACTATGTAGCTATGGTGAACAGTCGTGTACTATACTACGTTATATCATGTCTGGTAGCTTTAGTGAAGCACATTCGAACGGTATCTCAGTGGTACTGATGTAACTTAACTAAGAAAAGTTACACACGTTGACCTTAGTGAATAGACTTCCGAAGAAGTCGTTTGTGGTGTCTTTGGATTTGTTTTAAAACTTAGATCCTTTGGATAGAAATCGGTGATCCGTATTGGTGTAGCGTACTTCTGAAGAGGTGTCACATAATGTGAGGAGATAGGTTTACTCCAAAAAGAGCACAGGATTGCGTGACTGGCAAGCACACGCTGCCAAGGTGATATTTCTGTCAGGGTTGCCTCGCTTGCATAGAGTATTCCGCATGCGGCCTCACGTATGCGCCAAGCGTTTACAGAAAATCGGAGGCGCCAAACTTTCCGAAAATTCCGTGGAGAAGGCCAGGGTTCTAGTTTGGTTTCTTTGATGCCTTTTCAGTCTGCCTCAAACAGGCAAGGTCTCCTTGGACACGCACGACAACGTCGCACACTTGAGAAGACCGCTGTAGCATTTGTGGTACTGGGCGGTAGTTGTGAGTACTTGATGGACTATGCGCAAACGTTTTAACTTGGTATGGTTGAACTGCAGCGTGTCATCGATGAAACATGTGTAGCCTTTTTCAGGTAATCCTTGGCCGAATCAACTTGCAAACAAGGTATCATCAAAGAAAGAGTAACTGCCGACCTCTCATCGGTCGACATTCCCCCACACTTAACACTTTCATCACTCTGTGTGGTACTAGATACCGAGAAACTGGCCTGCTTCTATACGAATGCGCAGGGTCTTTTATGTAAACTGGCCGAACTGGAAGATGGACAAACGTCCAGGTCATTTGACGTCATTGGTGTCACGGAGACGTGGTTAAACACGGGAATGACGGACGCCGAATTTTCGCTACCCGGCACGTTGCTGATCCGGAAGGATAGGCTCACAAAAGAAAGATGGGTAAATATGTATTACCGAAGCGACTTACAGTGCGAAGCCGTAGGGGTTTCAGACTCGCAGTTCCCCGACTCTCTTTGGTACCGTTTGCAGTTAAAAGGCGGGGATGTTTGCCTTATTGCTTTGGTGTACCGCCCCTCTAACTCTAAACCCGAAACCGACTGCCACCTATCGGCTGCTTTAAGATACAGTTTACAATGAAATTACCCTCACATACTTACCATGGGTGATTAAAAGGTACACTGTGTAGAAACTCCTGCTAGATCAGAGAACAATTCAAAGCCGATCTAGAGCATCTCGTAACCACTCTTCCCCTTTACAATCACGTCACTTTGCCCACTCGGTTCAGAACAGGTAACAGGCCATCTGTGCTTGATCTTGTGCTTACCAACGACGAGCATATGATTGATGTGTTGAACTTAGACCGCCCGTTGAGTCACAGAGGTCACGCAGTCAGCAGCTTTGACTTCGTCTGTTATTCAGAATATCTGAATGAGAACGATGAGACTGTGCGAACAATCACAAGCTACGATGGATTATCGCAGCTCGTCAATGCCACAACTTGGTTGTTCCTTGCCGAAGAACTCCCGGAAGTCGCCTCGCTGGGATTCGTCAAAAGATTCAGTCAGCTGATTGCACAGGCTTCAGAGACAAAAGTTTGCAATAAGTGTACATCAGTTTCTTTCGTTAAGAGCAGAACTCGAAAGTAGATGACGGTACGCAACGCAGCATGGCGAGTGTACAGAGAAGCTCCAGCACCAGAAACTTGGGACAGAAACGTAGCCCAACTTAATCACTGCACACAATTGCTAAGAGAAGAAAAAGCCACCCATCAGCAGAACATCACAAAAACCTTAAGTGCTAACCACAAAACGCTGTACAACCACGTCAATAGCCTAGAAATGTTAAGTAAGGATTTCCTCCATTCAGGACGGCCGATGGCCCAACATGAACGGCTGTGGAAGCAGCAAACGCGCTGCGGAAGAAATATGCTTCCACGTTTTAGAGGGTTTTGCCCCCAAGCGATCTTCTAAACTTTGTCGTCGCTCCGCCAGGACTAACCCACATCACTTTTATCGCGGAGGCTATATTGCAAAAGCTGACGTGTCTACGCAAACACAGCTCACCGTGTGTCGACACCATTCATCCAGAGGCACTGGAAGCAGCAGAAACTCAACTGGCAGAAGATTTAGCTCAGTATTTCCAGCGCCGCTTAGACCAGAATCAAGTTCCCGCTATGTAAAAACTTGGAATAATAACCCCGATTCACAAAGGTGGAAGCAGAACTGATCCCTCCAACTACTGCCCAGGATCCCTTCTTTCCATACTCTCCAAGATCATGGAATCAATAATTGCCGATGCACTGGTGTGTTATCTAGAAAACTGTAACATCATCACTCCAGAGCAACACGGTTTCCGTCGACAGCCGTTATGCGTAATGAATTTACTAATCACACGCAGTAGTTGGACCGAGTCAGCTGACGCTGGCGAAGGTGTTGATGTGATCTACCTGGATTTTTCCAAGGCTTTCGATCGTCTAGACCAGCGGATACTACGCTCCAAGCTCCGGTATTACAGGATCGGCGACCCTCTTTTAAGCTGGATCGCCGACTTTCTACTTCAACGGCAATTAGTGATCAGAATTCGGAGCTCTTTATCGGACCCCATACAAGTCGAGGGTGGTGTGCTGCATGGTTCAGTTCTAGGTCCATGTGTGTCTTTTGGGTTTATTACTGACCTTGCACAGGGAATCGCTTCAATCTTCCTAATGTTTGCCGACGATATCAAGATCTGGCGCAGGATCCAAGCAAACACCGACCAGCAGCGGCTTCAGAGTGATCTAGATAGTGTGTATCAATGGTCGACCCAAAATGCGTTTCGATGTCAGTAAATGCAAAGTGCTTTCCATCCGACATCAGAGTAACTACTCACACGGGCTCTAAACGAATTTACTACAACGATCAACTCTCGAACGTGACTTGGGTTTCTTGGTTCAAGATGACTTGGGTTGCTCCCGGCAATCCGAAAAGGCCTCGAAGACTGGGAACCAACACGTCGGGCTGTTGAGGCGGGCGTTTGGACAAATAAACAGCTCCATATTTCGACAAATGCTCAGTGAGTGTGTTCGCCCCCATGTCGAATACTCAATTCAAGCCTGGCATCCATGGCTGAAGTGACCTAAATGCACTGAGCAGCTACAACGTCGGGCATCTATGAACGCAACTGGAATGCCCCATCTTTCAAACCAGGTGAGGCTTCAACTTTTGGGGGTATTCAGTGGAAGCTATTGCAGACTACGAGTCGACCTGCTAATGGCATACTTGATTCTACAAGGCCCACATCATGTGTGTCGCCCTTTACTGCGACTCAGCAGCAATACAACCCTGACGGGCTACCTATTGCAACTAGCAGAACAATACAGCCGTCTGGAGTGCTGCAGAAATTTCTTCTCCATTCCTGTCTGTCACCCGTGGAATTCTCTCTCAGAATCGGTAGTCTCTGCACCGATACTAATAGTAGTTAAAAGACTCACTCATCCACTTACACTTTGTCACTTAACACTACGTCGCCATCCTACACCAGGAGTTTACCGTGGAATTATTTGACATCAACTGCGGGTGCCGTGAAGCTAAGTGGATTGCAGGACTACGGCGGAGTAAACGATAAGTCCTTATTTTCATATTTAAAGTACTAACTGTGTTACTATCATTAGTATCCTTATGGTTATGTCGATATCCCCACCAACTATCCAACGGAACTTGTAAAACGACGCTTGTTAACCTGTAGAAATTCATTGTCTATCGTTCATTGTTTCTGTACATCTGTGTGATGCTTCACTGAAGCGAAATCAAGCCATTTGTTAAGCTAATCGGAAAATAGTAGACAGTTTGAAGACAGTACACTTACAAGATCATTTATGCAAAACTCTAACCTGCGTGGCCCGAGTACCGAGCCATAAGGTACACCGCACGGAGCTTGGATTGGTTCCGATAGGGTGCCGCGAACTCACATTCAGGTGACATTAAATGAGAGAGTCGCCTATCCAACCCAGAACAGGATAGTAGATACCATAATTAGGAAATTGGTACAGTAGAATGTAATGGTTTGGGAGATGAAATGCCTTTTAGAAGTCCAGCTAGGGGGCATCTGCTCCTACATCATCGCCCACAGATTCCGTCCGTCATGTACGAGATATCACCAGTGTAGTGGTACAGGACCGATTTTGGCGAAGTCGTGCTGTACCGGAATGAGGATCGTGTTATTCTCTAGGTATTCCATAAGCGCCTCCGCTACAATTGACTCCATGGTCTTGGAGATCACCGTCGGTTGTGGGCTGCTGTCCGGTTATCGTGTTGGCTAATTGATCTTGGAATGTTCCGCCTGAGGAGATGGTGTCGGCGCCGAAGGTTAAGACGCTTGAACACGGACTTGACGCCTTCAGTTTACAGCTTCAACTCTTCCACTTCACCTTTTAGCCTGAATTACAATTTTCCATTTCTGTATTCTTGCCTTGAGTTCTAGTGTTTATTTACGTTGTTTCTTTTCAGTTTAGTTTTCCTTCCCTTACATTCTGTTTTTATTTCTATTTTACGTAACCGGCACAGTGGTGACTACTGGTGCAGGACACGTGGAGATTGATCGGCTGACCGCGGTGCAACGCGCGTAACGATTGTACACTCCCAGACGACAAATCGATTTGTCGAAACTGAACAAGCATGTTCAGTGGGACCATTTCTCCTTCACCGACGATCCACCAGCCTCAGGTGATGCCTTACAAAACAAGTTTAATCTCTGTTCGACACACTGGCTCATAGCAAACATAGACACAGATCGCGAAAGGACTGTTTCATATAACAGCTGCTGAAGTCAAAAGGCCGTCTATGACCCAGCGCAAAACGAATGATTTCGCATTCAAGATGCGACACTACATCGTTGAACCTGGACTATCACATCTAACAGTCGTTGATGGAGAACGGGCCCTCGGCAGTCTATTCAATAAATGTGAGCTGGTCAGTATTTTAAGCAGAGAACTAGCAAGCTTAACCAAGACACAATCTCACTCGTAACATTAAGTGGCTGCAACATGGCAAGTCCCGTTCAAACCATTGAAATGTTTAATCAGTAATGCTCCGCTACCTTCAACGTGAATACTGAACCCATATACATTGTCTTGCCACCAGTCACAGTCGATCAGCTCAACTTCATCAGATTTGAGCTCCACGATACACACCAATTTAGCAGCTTCACAAAAGTAGACTGTTTCGCGCCTGTACAATATTGACACACAAGAAGGCAACATGCACACACACGAAACCAGTGAAGAACCCGCTGGCTGACTGGTTGAATGGCCAGCTCACGAAAATAGGAACCCCAAAGATAACTCAACTCGGTAGTGACTAACCCGTTTCTAAGTCACGCCGACGCACGACCAGATGGGTTGTGGAGTTGCGGGTGAAACTTTTGAGGAAATACTCCGCAAGGAAACAAGTCCCAAGCAGACAGTATTACTTCGCTTGAGCTTACTTACTATGCTTCCGTTTTTGTCTTGGAACTGCTGGGAATCTTGTTCCTAGTTAGTTCAATTATACGTTACTAGTGTGCTTTGATAGCACACATTAAACTGTTCTTTAGAGTATGTCTTAAGTTTATTGCAGTGCATTTCTTATTACTTCTATCTTTATGCCAAAAATGTGTTAGCTATCTGTAGTCATTCTCAGTCATCCAGTGTTCGATATTTTGTACATGATCATAACTTGTTAGTCATGCCTTGATGAGTGTGTCTAGCATTACACAAAGCAATTGTATATATTATTTATCTACTCCACCTACTTCGACATCAACTCTTCTGTGGAACGGCTGCTCAAGCCGTAAATCTTCACCTACAAGTGAAGGCTGAAAGGAGAGCAACCGTGTCCACCTAGTCCCCTAATAAATCCGGAACACATAACACACCTTGTTTGATCAGATCAATCCGATGTCTAGAAATGTCCAGGAAATTCATTCTGCCTTAACTCATTACTATGTGTTTATCACCTTACACTACTCAACTAACATAGCTGAAGCTTTGAAGCTTTTTTTGCAGCTACAGAGATATTTTAATCCCAGCTCTCTTATTTCTTTTTCATATGAGTAAAACTGCTCCAGGTACAGATACCTTGCCCTATATTACTCTAGTCCATTTTGCACGAGTGTGTGCTACTCGTCTGATTTTGGTTGATGGCTACGATTGCTACATCTTCCTTCATGTATCCCTGATCTGCACCGGAAAAACTGAGATTGCTTGTGTTCTGATAGGAAGCAACAGTAAAAGGCCCCAAATGAAGACCTGCCCAACAAGTTCCCATTGCATCCCTGTAGAAGCCCCATTGTTGACTATACATGAGTGCGAATGTTGCACATTCAAATACAATCCGTTCCATAGTGGCCAGGTTTCTCTGTAGCAAAAGAAAGCAGAGATAATTACTCGGCGTAAATGACATCATCTTGCTATTGTTGAGTAAGTTTTATGTCTACAAGAACAACGGCACCGTACCAGCTCAGTTTAGAAAAGACATATTTGTACCGCAAAGTGAAACATGCTCTGTCAGAAATGATGTAGCGACATATAAAAGCAAGAATTGTCGCGATCTCACCTTCAGGAAAGCTATTAAACAACTACCAACAAGGGAAAGTGTCAGTTCAAGTGGCACGGTAGAGATGGTAAGATCCTATATGTTTTACTTCACGATGTTATCACACGTACGTCACTACAAGCGATGGGGTTAAGGATAGTTAAATGTTCGCGCTCTGCTCCCGGTCCGCTCGCTGAAGCCCCTCAGACTGGCCCGGTTAAAACACTTTGCTACATACTCTATAACTCTATTGCATCCACTGTTTATGCAGATGTTAGAGTGGTAATCCTCAACGCCCCAGCATCCAACCTTTGGGTTGTTGATCGAAACCCTTCCTAAAGATTTCGACATTATCCAAGTGGAATTCCTTCCGTGTGTCTAATCAGTGCAACCCCACTACTGAATCTCTTATTAAAGCCACATATAAAATCACCTTCCTCAGTGGCCATGACATGCGCCCCTTGTGTTCTGCGCACCTGGTGCGCAGTTCTCCAGCGGTTTGGTCTGTGTACATTTGTGTACATTACCTCTAACTAAGTTGTTAAGCGCATTTGCTCGTCTTATCGGAGGGGATTGGGTTCTTCAAATGCATCAACGTCGAACAGATCGTTTGACTTTTCTGGAAAGTTACGCTTATTTTTTTGCTTAATAACCTTCAGCCGGCCTCTAAAGTTCCTTTTTTATTAGGACCACTACAGTCCCAATCCACTCCGCCGCATGAGATAGATGTGGGTTTAGAAACTTCTGCAATGGCCTTTTCAGCGGTCGTCGCACATACCCATTAGTCACGGTTTGGTTCCTCATTTGCTTCCAAAGGGCCATTATATCCTCTTCCTCTATACACAGTGGGTCTGGGCTCTGTGAGACGTAGATGGGACGATAACAGTATACACTGTGTTCGGATGACCTGAAATGTAGTTGAGTGCCCCATCTACGTCCGTCTGTTTAAGGAATAGCGCTGCATTTAAAGCACCTCATTCCCATGAATCCAAATAATCAACGACTAACAATGTACCATTACACGCCTGCGATGCTATTTTGAAGTTTCTAGCGTTCAAAGGGGCTAGAAAATTGTCTTTATTATCTCGTTTGTTGAGCACAAATTAGTCGCCCAGGTAGCACCACTAAAGTTTCGGTGCGCTATTAGAGTTGGTCAAAGGCTTCCTTACCAAATCATCCATGTACAAATTTGTCAACAAAGGGGATATTGGCCATCTCATAAAAGACCTAGTTCCTGAATGTAGAACCTAGATTGGAACTTGAAATAGGACATGTTAATACACACTGCCATTGTCTCGATTATTTGAGATGCCGTATGCTGCGTCCGCTCTCCAAGATAGTTGTTCTCATATAAACAGCGTCGCGCTGTCTCCAAAGCATTTCCGTTTGGCGCGCTGGTGAAAAGCGAACACATCGAAATGACCATTATTTTAGCCGTTTCAATACAAAGACTTTCCACTTTTTAAGCGAACTATTTTGTATTCACAAGGACTGTGCACACGTATACATGGGCCAAACCGACAGAGAACTGCGTACGAGGTTAGCAGAACAAATGGGGCGCATGTCACGATCACCGAGGAATGAGTTTGGATGCATGGTGCTGTTGAGAGATTCGATAGTGACGATGTGTTCGTTGGACGCAGGGCATGAAATCGACTTGGATAATGTCTGATTGCCAAGGCGTTCGAAATTGCGAAAACCAACAGCTGCATAGACATCGTGGATAGAGTGTATTGCGTGGCGAGCTGTCTTAACCCGGCCATTCTGAGGGACGTCGGCGGACGGATCTGATGCAAAACGCGAACATCAAACCACTTCTATCCCCATCGCTGACAGAGACTTAGGTGTGATGACATCGTGCTTTGAAACAGATGGAATCTTTCCATCCCTACTGTACCACGTGAACTGACTATTTGACGTGTAATGTGACTGCCACCCCACTCTCGATTATTGTCTTGTTTGTCATTAATCTCACCCCAATCACCCGCTGGTTCACTAGGCTTGACGAAGTTTTCGTGTCAAAATCAATACGTTGCTGTCCAAATACACCAACCGATTATTTTCCAACACTTCTGAAATCATACCCATGGAAATGTAAGAACACAATTTTGTGAAGAGTACCCTTTTCGACAAATCCCCTCAGGCATTTACAATTACAAAATGGAATTGCAGAGCACAAATAGCTGATGAAGCCAAGGAGGTGGGAATAGTGGAATCATGACAAACAGAAACTCGGAAGTTTTGATCAATAAAGTCCACTAACAACACATGTGACAAAGCATGCGCTGGTTGTTAGGTGGAGTGCCAAGCGCCTCATCCGATTACTGAAGGCGCAAGAAGTGAGAAAAGTTGCTAAGCTAACTAGGGCCAAGGTAGAAGAAGCTTTTGCAATAAAGCCTTCTGGTTGCATAATTCCGGTTGAATTATCCTAATCGCGATCGTTTCGGCCGTCCGTAAGATTTGTTTGTTAATAACTAGTGTATCGTCGCCGTATTACATAAAGTACTTGGATGGCATCAGCGGTCCTAATTTGGTGTCCGCTTTCCACCAGATGTTCCAGGATGGAGCTGTTGGGGCGACTGACAACGCCTTCCCGCAAAGCCGCTGGGCAGTGCTCTGCAATTCGGTTCCTAGTATATTTCAAGATGTCGAATTGTCAACATGGCTTTGTAAATACTCGGTATTGCATAACGAGCGACCTAGAATTGCTACACCATGTAATTTAATTATACGATTTTAGTCTATTTGTATTAATAACTTCTCAAAATGTACAATGCATTTGAACGGGGGCCTCATAGAAAACCAATAGCTAAGATGAGGTCCTACGTGATTGATGAACCCTTTCTTTTGCGGGTACAGGTCTTACCTTACTTATCTAACGCATGTGGTGCAATTCCAGAACACAAACTTTAGCCTACACCTGTCACCAGCCAAGTGATACAAGACAGTGTCCTAGGGCAGTAACCGTTCCTAAATATATATCAACGATGTTTCGATGTAGTAAAATTCGGGACACCATGTCGGTCTGTCGATGATATCAAAACCGCACCTACTTTCCGTTCGCATGTCTTCAATGATGCACTGAACATGATCCAACTCGACCTCCTTTGCGACGTAAACCTGGTGCTCAAAGCGGAAAATGTCTTTCTCTACTGACAAATCTTGTGCAGTGTCCCGCAAGTGCAATTTGAATATAGCGACATGACTCTTGGTAGCAAACCACTTAATCTCTGTTCTATGGTAAGAGAGCTAGCTTAGAGAAATTCCTGCTCATCTGACTTCTATGGATAAACAGGCTATACCACCGCAACGGCATGACAGCTCATTGGAATAATAATCATAAATTTTTCTTAGTTGAGGCAATACATTCTTATATAGCAATTGTTTGGCCCATGTTGCAATATTGCTTAGTGGTGTAAAGCAGCTCATAGAAGTGAAAAATCTTTGCAATGGAACAAATGCAGACAGCATTCGCAAAGCGTCTTCTGGATGCTTCTACAAAACCTATATATGCTGAACGATGTGATAAGCTCAAGCTTGCTCCGCGCTGGCTACTGCGCAGGATAAACAAGCTAGTCTTATCGTGTTCATCTTGCCTAACAATATACAAGTTTCCAACCGCAATATGAAATTGCTGAACCAGCAGACTACAACCCGTGACATAACCAAAAATCAGTAACGGAATACAAGTCCAGCACCAGCAGCTCCGCGAACCTATTCCTCGAAAGGTACGTCAGTCTGGAACAAGCTATCACCGGGATTACTTGTTTGTACACTTGAATACGCATTTCGCAAAGCGTCAACAAGTTCTTGACTTTGCAGAATGTAATCAATCTGTTTGATTGTTCTACGACAACGAGCTCAGCGCTCGAGCAGGGTCAAAGTTTAATCTGACCCAGTACCTTTGTCGCCACTGCGCTCTCTCATGTGAGTTAACATCTTATATTAAGTATATAAAAGAGATTAAAAATCAGCCAACATTAGTTGTTATCAGTTAACCATTTATTCTGACTTTGTTATTCTCTCAGACGTCACCTGATATGTTTTTCCATTTACCTGATCCACAGTGATCAACATTCTATACAAGCATGCACTAACCCGAATATCCCAATACAAATGTGTCTTGCATCTTCGAGAAGCGTCAACACTACCAGTAAACATCAGCTGAAGGTGAGAAACACACTTCAACTAACTGTGCCGCATGGGCAACACGTGGTCCTGAGATCGGGGTCTGGTCCGTTAAATAACGTTACGGAGCGGCTCACTTACTTTACCTGTACCAAGCACAAGACGCCGAACATGCTCAATGTTCATCGTCGAGTAATTTATATTCATGTATATATTTACGCGTTTTAAGTTCTCTCTTGGTGTATTGCCTAACTGTTTATAAGCGGTGCGTTTCCAGTTACACAATAGCGCAAGTGTTTTTGTAAAATACGAAGAGAATTTGAGTTTGTTGGGATGGAACTAATCACATAAGCAAAGGTTAAGTCGAACTTACTAGGTAGAAAGTCAATACCTCGTTTTACTTTCCGGTCTCCACTTAACCATAAAATGTTAACTGTGAATTTTAATAAAAAACGAACCATTTTTATGGTCTCTAATAACTTCATGAGCACATAACAAAATGGAGACGGATATACCCAGCGAAATTCCCACCTATTGCCAGTTTGCCAGGAGTTATATAAATGCAAAGTGAATTGTTGAGATACATATAAATGACTCCCGGTGATAGAATAGATGCCTGGATATGTGAAAGGATGACCAATTCAGTCGTCATTCTATAAAAATGGTGTATGGTACCTTGCTTACATAGAGGGGATGCAATATAGACTAGGATCGAATGGTTTGCAGCTGGCAACATTTGGTCTGGGATTCTATTCCTGCCAAATACACCTAATACCACTTTATAATTTCCTTAAGTTGAACTTGTTTTAATGATTGATGTTGGAAATTTGACTGATATTCCGAAATAGGGGTAGCGGGATCACACTGTTGTTGACTCCCGTAACTAGGTAACGACAGTGCATGCTTATGCTTCAGCCTGTGTAGAGAAAGCAAACTGAATACCGCAACTTATAATTCATGCAACCTTCCTGAAGTTTTGTAGCATCATTTAAGGTAAGCTCATCAGGTTATCCCAAAAATAATCTCAACAAACGCCTCGAATGCCTCTGTGCTTTGCATTTCAACTTTTCACGCAGTAAGTAGTAAAATGATTCAGATTTCTACTACGTGGCAGACAAGCATTGAAATACTAAGATCGTACCTTACTTTGAGTGGACGATCATAGAGTGGTTCTGCAGCTTACATTAATAATAGAGTTTATACATTTCAAACGAAGGTAGCATAAAGAACAGATTCTAAGCCGAAGCTTTATGGAACGTTCCTGGGGGAGTGAGAGAACCGGATCCAGATGATTGTGATTGCAAAGAGATGTTGTGTACCTCACTGATCACCATTCAGTCTCATGTTTACATGTTTAGGTTGAACATACTTGTTTCATACTTGCATAGACAGAGGTGTGCAACCGTCCTAAAGGGACCCACTGGAAACGAGACCGATGCTTTCGTGAAGCCCGAATCATCGTTAACCTTTGCTCAGTAGGTAGAGGGAGTGAAGCCTTTTTCTCACAGATTCATCCTAGTTTCACATTAGTAACGTAACACAATGGAAAACCCACGTGATTGTTTAAGTTAACTACTGGGTTTGACGTCTTTAGTTTGTATTTATCACTTTGGATGATCCGAACATCCGTTACACTGTTCGACGTATCTAGCTCTCTTTTGGCTTGCTTGTACTGCGCACTCGTTTGTATATACCCATCTGTGGGACTTAATTTTATTGGCGATTGCCAAGAAACGTGCTTTTCCAAAGTCCGCTTGTTCTCGTTGCGTCGCACGTTCGTCAGTACGACTCAGGTGAATCTCAGGAGAATGCGTGTTTACGCCGTGGTGTTTGTCCGTCATGATTAGTCCAGTGCAGCGTTCTACCGAGCTTATTCGTTTTCCGCGATCGCTTTGCAAGCCGACACCTGCACTCCTAGCGAGGAATTAGGTTAAAGTAATCATTTTTAAACTTCCACAGCTTCGGGTAAAAGGAAAACCACGGTTGTCACTGAAAGTAATTCTCATCGATGCACCAAAGTCAACAAATCTACTTCCTACCCAAATAAGGAAAACGAAGTAAATATTTTCAGCTTAATCCTATAACGACCGTTGTGACATTTAGACAAAGGCCAGGACATTTGTCCGCTAACCTACTTGTTGTCATTCAGGAGGATCTGAACATTTATGAAGCTCCATTACACTATCCTCAAAATATGGCTGTAGCAACTGAACTGATCAAAGCATGGAAAATACTGTTTTGCAGCTATATGACTTGGCAGGTTTTGCTGTCTCCAGGGTTGACCGCCGTTGAGAAATTTGGGCTGGATTACTTTTTTGGCAAATTTATTTATGCTGACTTATATGTGGTTACTATTGGGTATTATGCTTTTACAAACTGAACGGTGAGAAATTAATGTTTCTAACCTGGCAATCGGTAGTACCTTCATGATAAATTATAGGCCTACCTAAAGCACTTGAAACAAAATATAAAGATTTATATGCCAAATCATTATTGCTTTAATGAATGAGCAAATGAGAGAATAATTCGAGCCATATGTTTCCGTGATAAATCTGGTTCACAGGTCCCGACACAGAGTCATTGTGCTACGTCAAGAAAACCTCTGATAACTGCAGTCCTTTATTCACATTAACTTCCCTGTTGGTTCCCTGGTGACTTTGACAGCATTAATGCTGGAACCGTAAAATCCCATAATAATTGTAGAAATCAAACCCAATTAAAGTTGGCAATTATCAAAACTGCAATTTGGCCATATCACAGTATCCACTACGCCTGAGTAAGCTCTCACAGGTACTACAATAACGGTTGCATTTCAATGAAACTGCATTGAGTATAGTGATTTATCTGGAGGGCGTATAGACTTACCAATAAATAAATGAATACTGAGACAACTAATTTGTAGTGATGAGCCCCTGCGAACTATAAGTTGGTCTGCGAACCAACTGTCACAGTCCATAAGAGACAAAGGAGATTTTAGTGGAATTGAAAACACTCTCCTACAATATTTTGAAACATTAGATTTTACCGGTTTTAACCTTCAAAACGTCCACTTGTTTAAATGACAGCACTTCCGCTTTCACAAGGTACATTTGTGAGTACTTGCTGCACCGGTTCTTGCACCTCTAGATTTGCTTCTACTTTTGTAGCCTGTACAATACGCCTTGGGTTCAGTCGCCTTCAACTTCTATACTGTCTCGTATTTGACACGTCTCTTAAGTGTAATTGATTACCGATTATTATCCCAGGCGCCGCCCAACAATTAATGGCTCCGGTCCAGGACACGCTGCCCGACGTTTTGAATAATCATTCTGGTGATCTCGTTCCAGTGACTTTGGGATTCATTACTTTGATCAGCTTTCTACCTCAACTACCACCTTTTTTATTCGCTTTTTGCAATGTATTAGCTAGAGGATAAGCCATAGTTTTTGCACATAGAATCCAATGCTTACATTAGCAGGATTTCTACTGATTTCGCCATGAATAAGCAGCTAATATCTAGCCTTGCGCAGAGTATATCCTCGAAGGTGAAAGATCTCATATTTTGCCCCCCATTTGGAATGAAGTACGAA
>OX104067.1:39922123-39958595 GCA_944474145.2 Dicrocoelium dendriticum | reverse complement strand
ACACACAGACTTGTGAGGTACGCTTCAATCATTTTGAGAGGATGAGGATAGGCTGTCCACACACGTAAGAAGTTTTCACCAATACCAATTCTCCTGCTGTTCGGTTCCCTTACCAGACGGAATAATTTTCAAAGGATGTCAAGAGCAGCGGCTACTTCCATCTCTGACGCACGAAGATAACACCAGGATTCTCGGTCCGTCGTCAATGTAGCACGGAGTTTTGCCCAGAGCTCTTCGCGGCTCGTATTGTGTTCGCTTCCAGCCGGAATATGCCCGCGAGCATCGATAAGTTCCAGAGACCCGCGAAGAGACCCGATGTCCATGATGGCTATTAGACGTACCACATTAGTACTTGCCTTCTGCTAGGTAGGTCTAATGAACAAGGGACCAGTGACCTTCAATTGTTTCCACCGAGGGCTTTCTCAGCCTAAATGTCAGCGTACCTCAATTAGCATTCATAACATTAGCATTCTCAACTGGACTGGTGACAATGCGCTCACGGCGTAGTCGTGGGTGTCTGCCAAAATACATTGACCACAACTTCACGCTGTAAAAGATGTTGAAACAAGGTCACACATATCGGCACCCTAAAGTATTTGTGTTCCAAGTATCAAAGATCCCCACGATTCGGTGGGACAGCTTACCATGCATTAATTTCCAGTTGAAAAAGATGAGCCCGAGAAACAGATAAATAGTATCCGCACAATATACGTGCGTAACACAGCCAGAGTGAAGACTTACGGCAAGCTGTCGCCGCCTGCCATCATGTTTACCCTTCCACTTCGCTATTGACGAACACATGAAGAGCTAGTTCACAGGACACAACTTAGAAGGTATGGAGCTACTCCCAGAAGAACAAGTTGTTAAGTTGGAGCATATGGACGATATTGCCTTCATCCCTGACATCTCCAAGACGTGCCAAGCTGCACTGGACAGCTTAGCACCGGCTGTCAGCCGTTACTGGCTTTGCTTTGCGCCATCGAAGTGCAAAGCTTTCCTCCCAGATTGGTAGGGAACGCCACCTACGTTTACCCTTTGTGGAGATCAGCTAGAAGTCGTACAAAATTCAGCTACCTGGTATGTTGTATCAGCGCCCTTGTGATCTAAGATGAGATGACGAACCGTAGAGTAAAAGCTCATGACGCTTTCGCTAACCTTTGCCACATATGGCGCCGTCGCGATATCACTCTCGCCATGAATGATAGAGTGTACAATGCAGCCATACGTTCGTCCTCACTGTACGGTGGTGACACCTGGTTCATTAGATCAGCCGACATAAAGAGGCTACGTTCGTTCAACCATTGGAGCCTTCGCCGTTTGACGCACATCTGGTGGGAACACCGCGTGAACAACGAGCGTGTTCAACGTTTTGTTCACCGCACAGAAAAAGGAACTGAACCGTTCAGCACCGTCATTGCATGCACCAGGCTCCGATGGCTTGGAAACGTGTTATACATGTCAGCCCACAGGCTCTCGCGAAGTGCGTTGCTTGCCCGCCGGATGTGTAGAGGGAAGAAGAGGAGAGGTGGCCAAGCACGGACTTGGTCGAGAGGAATGGAGGCACTAACTTCGAAGTTAACTTCACTTGGATTGTCACCGCTCCTTGGTTAGTGCCTAAAAGACGATGAACACGTTTGCCTAGATACACATGCTGGTATGGCTAGGAGCCAACCTTAGTGAACTTCGTGCTGTGATTTTCATTTTCCCTCTCCATCAATCTTAGCCTCCCCCTGCCTCCACGATCTCATTTTGTAGCATAATATTGGTTTACATAATAATTTGTTGGTTGTGTAGTAGCCTGCTGGTAGCTTTCCGGAAGGATGCCCATCTGTGTCTGGTAGCTCAGCTGGCATGCATTTGTTGCCCCATTTGTTTTTGTATTGCTGCCCAGTTGCTGAATTATTTTACAGATCTCGCGATCTTGTATATGGTAGGATGTTTGTTGATGTTTACGTTCACTTTTCTTGTTCCGGAAATTCCTTGAATTTTTTTCTTTCTGAGTGGTCTGTTAATCTGTGCGGATGGCGACGCGGCTATATTGATATCCATATTCGTTCACTCATTTGTATGTTAAACATAAACTTCCTTTTTATTTGCATATTTTGGAAACCTTGTGGACTATGTGATGTGGCTGAGAAAGCAACGCTGCTAACTACTGTATAAATTTTCGTTTATTGTCATCTTGAAACAGGGACTTCTGAAGAGTAGTCCAGTGACCTTACAACAAATATGGACCGGTTCTTCTTTGTCCGTATTTTTACAGTGACTGAAAGTATTGTTAAGTCTATGGCAGGGCTGTTATTGGGCACGGAATGATTGCTAAGCTTGTATCCGCTGATTCCGAATCCGCGCGTCAGGATGGCGGTGCGGCAGCAGAGGTCTGTTTTTCTATATGTGATGAGGAATGACGTTTTCGAGGAAATGACCTGGTCTACTTTAAATTGTCACAACGAACACTAGCAGCCTACCGCTTGACTTCTGTCCTCAAAAAAACAAAAACGGAGTCCAGCTTTTAGACGACCGATTTACTCTTCGGTATTTGGAGCAAGTCCGTACAAGGGGCATGTGCCGAGTTGTAAGCCGGCAAAAACTAGTCACTGCGCCCGGATCTTACAGACTAGCGAGCGAGCGAGAAAAACCCTGTTAGAGCAATGGACTTGTATTCCCCACCCAATCGATCACTTCCATTTGGAACTGTGATGAGAGCTGGTTAATTTAATAACGGGTTACTAGCCTTAATTCCACATCACCATATGGCTATATGTTGCTGAAACCTATCGAGGGACTAAACTGCATGGAAGCAGCTCTCTAGGAGACGGTGCCACAAATGGTCATATTATTTCACTTTATCCGCTGATTATGCCTGTATTTTCCTACGCATTAGCTTCAACTTGTCTATGTGTTATAACGCTGCACCCGCAATCGAGCAGTTGCTTTAGACCAGCTGGTAAATCTGCGCACTTACGCCTGCTCTGTTTGACGCCTTGACAAACCCGAGAGGAAGGAAGGCAGAAGGATGCTCAGCAGACCAGAGTTGTATTACGACCGAGAACGCTCATATGTATATGTCGGTCTCACCAACCCTCCAAACAACACCAGGCGGAATTGACTGTAAGCCCACGCTCCACACATGCTTGTCCTCTCCGTCTGTCCAGTTCACAGTCTTGCTCGGGCACTTCAGTCTTCGTCCGCCTACCCGGCGCATGGCAACACATGTGATGTCCAACGCGCGCTTTCATCAGCTTCCGGTCAGGCTTTGGCAACACGCCTGCTGTCTGATGCGCGATTTCATCAGCATTCGGCTGGACCCTGGCAACGTGCTCGCACGGTCTTACCCAAGCTTTGACAATCAGCTTTCTTGCCCAGCTGTCACTATGACTTATACATAATCGAGAAAAGCAAAGGTTCTCTTGGAACTATATTGTGAAATACAAAAATTTGCTCTGCAATCTGCGTATGCTGTCCATAATGGTCAGACAACCCGTTTGATCCGCGTCTTGCACCTTTGAGAAATACGCAATTTATTTATTTATTTATTTGGAGTGTAAAGTATTCTTAACATTTATCCAACAGTCAAACCGTAATCACTGAAACCGATATACAACAGACGCGGATGCGCACACTAAAGCATACATAAACACGCAGATATCAATATCATTGTCCCGTCAGCGAAAGCTAGTCAGTCGAGAATCTTCCGCTAGTTGTTGATTGACTCATTCTGGGCACGCACATGCTTCCCTACGTTGGTGTTGCGGACTTTAAAACAGCTTTCGCTCACAAAATTTCGACTACGGAGACTAACGTGTATCAGGCCCAATGCCTCGACGACCACCATGGAACTGAACAGAAGGTGAATATTATTAGCCCTAGCAGTCGTCTGTACCAGTAGCCCTGAGTCAAACACACTAGTTAAGATTTAGACAATTTGACGAGTTGAAACAGTGAAATGTCGATTTTGACGGGATTGGTATTTGGACCAAAGCAACTGTTGTACTACGTGTTACCAGACATCCAAAGCTGTTTGTTATGATGAACCCCGTTTCCTCATGAAGACGCTGGGATTCGTGAAAGGTATTGGGGCCTTTCTTTTGTCGGCATAAGATCTCCGGAATACACTTACTGGGAAACAAAGCTTCCCAGATTTACCCTGGGGCAGACGTCCAAGGAACAGAAATTAACCATAATACTGCCACTTGAGTGACCGATGTAAATCTACCGTTGTGCATAATGTAATCGAGCTGACAGCAAACGATAATGACTGCCCACAGATACATGTATGGTATGAAAGATGGAAAATACACATGTGTAACAAATTTTGTCAAGTCACTTATTTCAAGAAATTGCTTCATGCATTCAGAAGGGTCGAATATTTAACCGTAATGCACAGTTTCAGCGAAGCCGCATGATAAAATGCAATAAAAAATAAATAAATAACGCAAAAAGACAATATCATCATAGCATAATTCGGTTTGTTTAAGCTTGGAAAACGTTTGCTTGGTCTAGCAATAATCGCGCTAGGTAAGGACAACTGGCGAACGATGGTGCACGGGCACACATGGATTTGTACTTCCGTCTGGTCGACAGGGTTACCCCACCCGGAGGAAGAACACAGGCGGTGACAAAGCGAAGTATCAAATGTGGGAAACATAGGAAGCTCGAAAGAGTGGAGCGTAAAGCGATGACCTTCGGACTTTTGTGAACGTATCTTTTGTATTGGTGAGCAAGATAAGTCGTAGCTCAAAATGAAACACAGGTTATTTAATGATGTGAAAGGGAACAAACTCTCCTCATCGACTTTGCGTTTCGGGTACTGCTGAAGAAGCGGTTGTTATCGAGCTACTCTTTGCAGTGATAAATCGACAAAATTGCATTTTAACACGTTAAGCGGCAGCTCGCAGGGTATTGACCAAAACAATAAATGGTTAAGATTACCTTGCAGTCTGAAGGAAGAGGTCGTCGTCGATTGCTTTATCCCCAGGGCAATGTCATCTGTGTACTTCAGCAGGGTAGCCTGTTCTGGGACTAATATCGACCTCACATGATTAGATAAAAGTGATGGTGACAGAATGTCCTCCGTAAGGATACCGGTGTTTGTAATTAGTGGTGAGAATATTCTGCCTCCAAATCGGGTGACCTGAGTACCACTGGTGAAACAACCCCACTATACAAGGACATAAAAGGATGTATTCCAGAAAAGAGTAGATCTTTCAACAGCATTTCGCGGTTTATGCAGCTGAATGTTTTGCTGGGTCTAACAAACAAACTCTTTTGAACTACCTTCTATTGTCCAGTTTTGACAGAACCGAATGCATATGCGAGGCTACTGCGTCTTGAGCTGGCCAAAAACTGCATTAGGCGAACTGAAGAGAATCCTTTGATTGTTGTTGTGTCTGTAGCCACTCAGGTATTTTTTCATCAAGCCCAGTCTAGAAGATCACTGTCCCTTCCTCTTATCGTTGCCTTTCCTTTTCTTCTTTGGTGTCGTTAGAGCAACCGTCGTATTTCTGTCACCCATCCCATCACCTTTAGTGCTACCGAAGCACAAGCAATTGGTCGATATTTGCCTGAGCTTATTATTCTATTGGTGGGATGTTAAGGCCTCTCTAGCATTCCGCAACTTTAGGTTGTTGAATGCATAACGTAATTAAAGTAGTCTGATATTTGACAAGAAAGTCAGGAAATTCGCTCGTGACAATAGGCGACAGTCTATCAGCACTTGCATTTCCTGAGTGAGGCTGTTTCACTAACTTGTGTACGATGCCGTTGTCAAAAGTGACAGTGTGTCTACAGCTAATTTAGGCTGGGCAAAAGATCACGCAGTGATCAACTTGTTATAACAGTTGCAGAATTCGCATCATATCAGTGTTGGATGATGAAGTAAATCGAGTAAGCCCGTTTACCTCTTCTAACATCCTCCATAGTTCACCTCAGCTTTACTCCCATATATAGCCTGAACGTACAAATTGTTGAGACAGCACAAATCCTCCTTTATAAGAACATACGTTGACTTTACTAAAATATTTCCTTTTCCTTTGAAAGTATTTTCTTTTGGTCTACGTAGCTGCTTTATGTGGGAGGAGGAACACCTGTCTGCACAGACAAAGATAGTTTCGCATGGACAGCAAACGTCAAATAACATGTCGAGTAAAAGCAAAAAGTGGACACATCCTTGTCAAAAAATAAGCTGAAGTCGGTGGGTGATACTATTTCTCACAATCGGTCAATATTCGGTGCGGAAGCCTGCCTCCACCTAAATTTCTGGTCCGTGCAACGAGTAGCCACCTAATGGTTTGTCTTAAAGCAGTTCACAAGCCACAGTTTAATTGTTAGCTAATCAGAGCTGCCTAAAGCGCCCTTCCACGCAAGGATAAATTTTCACGTTGCCAGTAAATACTAGATCAATAATCACATTACAGCTGGTAAGGCAATTTAAGATGATTGTAGGCCAACACATATGAAAAACCCGGTGTCAAATTGGTTAAAAGCACCAGCACAAATACACAGTGAGTAATTGATGTGTTCTATTACAGCCACAGATAGTATAATATCTCGGCTTCAGGTTTCCGACAAGTGGAAGCAATGTAGACGTTAGGCAGTAAGACTGGGCGGTGCGCACTAACATATACCGGCTTGCACCTCAGATCAAACAGATAATACGTTGACAGCAGAAACGGAACAAAACTTTCTGGGATACCCACCAGGAAGTGTTACTGTAAATGAGTACTCGACTGCCAGTGTTATGGAAGGAGCAAGCGCGATCGAATACATGCCATGAAAACCTTTCTACCGATACAAGTGAGTAAGTGACCTCCACCTAAGACAATGTCTCTTGTAGCAAAATAATGCCTAGCTGCGATTCTTCTCTTGAGGTAAGTGAAATACGTATGCTCGTGTTTCCTAGGTCCTATTTCTAAGAAGCAATCTTCCATCCAACGCGGTGTTTTTCTTGTGCAAAAATTCGCTCCTTATAAATCCGCTTCAACTTATTGCTGATAATGTGGTCGTTGGAAAATGCACATCCTGCGAGTGCGAAACACATAGCGAGTTCAAACTATCATGCGTATAAGACAACTTGTTTACACATGTAGCTGAGTAAAACAAAGTGGATAAAGAGAAACATTAGTGTTAACAATTTCACAGAAACGAATGGTAGAAAGCAACCAATATTATAAGCCATGCTAAAAACTGCCGTCGGTTGGTAGAAATCTAACCTATCTAATTCTTCCCATTATTAAGGGATCGGCCCAAGTATACCTAAAAGAGTGAAGTAATCCTGATATCTCATTTCGGTTGTACTGCAGAGGCGGCGTGAATCCCTCAGACAGCTGCTTTTAGAACTGTAGTAAGGACGGCAGCATTCCAACTACGTCCTGCGAACACTTTCGCTGACAAGTCAACGCCACCGAGAACTCAGTCAACTCACCACAATCATTCACAAACCCCTTCATTCAAATCTCTAGCCATTGGTTTGTAGATCGTTGGACAGCAACAGCCTGTGTGAGTTTCGATGCAAGTGGCTCATCACTGTATAATGTCTTCTCCCAAATTGTGCAACAGTAACCGATTTAAAAGATGAAAAACCGGAGAAACTATAGCGGTAGACCTAAATACACCCGATTATCTGTCGCATACATCACCCTTCTGACGCTCTTCTATGTCTGCACAACTGTTTAAGGTTTAATGAGAAAACTAAAGGAAATACAGCTTTAAAACTTGCCATCATGGAAACCTGATTGCTCTCCTAGATAATAGATGCCGAGATCGTGCAAACGAACATACCATTTGTCCGCAATGGTCGAGCTAGAGAAACGGGTTGGAAAGCTACATAATCTCCCAGCAACCTCCAGTGCGAAGCAAAACTGTGTTCGGGAACTGCAGTGCCCGAATTCATTTGTTGTCCTCTAGGGCTGAGAGGAAAAGGTTGTTGCATTGTAGTGGTCATTTATCATCCAAGTAGTCTAAACCTATGACGGGCTGCGACATAGCATATTCGGTGAAACGCGTAAAAAACCGAAAGTTCAGCCACGACCTACTTACGGGCAATGTTAACTCACGTAATCTGGCTAATGACCTGTAACAGGAAAAGCATTTCTGGCTAACCTGAAAATCAGTTTTTCTATAATTTTCACTTTATAGCCACGTCTTTTTATCCGCTAGCTTCAGGGTAAAAGCAATTCATCCATAACTGACCTGATATTTACTAACGAAGAACTCATGCTAATCGACACTGATCACGCAATCTCGCTGTTTAAGCAAACCTAGTATGGTAAATACCACTAGGTGATAACAAGCGAAGGAGAACATAACACTCTACAGCATCTTAACTCGACTGGTTGAAGCAACCAGCTGACGAAGTTTAGCCGAGGAGACAGCGGTTATTGCCTGTGAACGATTTCTTAGCAACTTTAACAACTTGATCGACGGTGTGTCGGCAAATAAAGATATCCGTTGGAACCACATGACCACATTCGTACGGAGTAAAGAGCAAAAAAGTATGGTGATCCAAACACGAAAACCTGAAACTTTTGCATCGTACACCGTGTACATTGTATACGACTTGTGCGCAGTGACAAAGTGGTACTTTAATTGAATTTGGCGCAGCTTTTACTTTAAATCACCAGCTACGCTACAAGTAAAAAACAGTCTTTGCGAGAAGCAAACTATATTTGCTCTTCTTCTTAGAACTGGTGAGTAACATTTATCGCCAGGGTGACGGTGAATGCTCAGTAGCAACAGCGTACACCAACTTTCCAGTATGTTCAGCCATATCCTATATCTGTATTGTGTCATAACCGAAATTTACTCAGGCACTTTCGGCAGATACTATAATAAGAAAACTGCTTTAGATGGCCCCATACTGCTCTCCCAGAATGAATGGCATTCGCCAAACACCATTTCTCATGACAACAAAGGAATTTGCTGAACATGCGGCGATCTTTACTTAACCCTACCTAGAGCAGAGTCACTTTCGTACAAAGTATAAAGATTAAATAACAACTAATTTGCAAAAGCGACAGTCGTTCGGCCATAGCCATCATCCAGTAGCTTATCTTCCAACTTTATTCAAAACTTATAGAAACTGACATTAACGCCTCTTTCATTTCTTATTTTACGAATGTAAATATATCACGCAAACGTAGCACAATTTCTTTTATAATCGATGGTACACTACTAATCTACAGATTATAGAGAACAGTGGGATCGATAACACGAAAATTGGCGCATGAGGCGGTGTTTTTTACTTCGACTTATTTAATGGTTTCGATAGGTTGATCCACTGGAGCCTCACTATAGTCAGGCTCAAGGATACAGTATTTTTGACACCCTCGCAGAGTGCACCAACAAACATCTCTCGCGCAGTCGTCTGGAAGCAATTTCATGTGAATTGGTTTGATATCATACACAATTCGAGAGTGATGTATTAGAATACTGGGTGTTATGATGCCGGCTGTTCTTGAATTTTACAAACGATCTACTAAGATTAATCGCTTAAAATAACGCTTTTTATGCCAATGGCCTCCTATATTCATGAGCGATCAAACTGCTAGACGACTGCACACAGTTTAAAAATAACACCATAAATATTTAGGAATGGTCAGTCTGGAATTTTTATTATTCAATTTATTTTAGTGTGCAGTGCTCCATTTACGACACTATACAGCTCACACTTAGAAGCTTGGCGATCAGGGTACCCGACATTTTCATGGTGAAAAAGGTTGCCGTGTGCTGGTGCAGGAAGGCATGGTAGCTTGGAACGCACTGAAGTAGCTTCAAGGAATGACATTTACAATTCAAGAATGTTAAACGGAACATGTGGTCAATTCAATTCATCTATTTGCTCCAAACCGTCTGCCCTCACATGCCTCCATTGGACTGCGCATTTTAAGCATAACAGATATGACAGAAGCAGGAGAATGCTATTCTGGTGGATCCACAAATTCGAGTCAACAAAAAATGCAAAGGTCTATGCCATCTGCCACATGAACCGTGATTAAGTATTCCAAAGCTTTTATTTTACCCTACTGGCCTTTGTATAGCAGCATTCTCTTGGTTTAACCAGTTTTAAGCAATCCAGTCACTTGTACACGCACCATTTTAACTGCAGCCCGAATAATACTGCAGTGTATTGCTTCCTGAATGGCACGCCTTTGCGTTTCATTTGTTGGGGCTACTTCAAATCGGCATGTACGTTTAGCTAGTTTCACTTCTCATTATTCCCTTACAAACCCGCGTTAGTCGCTGCTTAACTTTAACTTGTACTACTCTCTCCTCTGCCAATTGTTTCCAACTATCGCAATGAATTCAAAGTTGGATTTGGAGAACCCGCTGTTTATTCGATTGCTACATGAAACCTCAACTGATACCTCGGTTCACTTTGAGGTAGATCTCGGTCAATCCGATCGCAAAGACTGTATCCGAAATGCAACATACTTCGGAGTTAGGAAGGGCAACACCGAAATAGTGCAATGGTTAGTTGCTTGACATATGGCTGACTTACCCTTCTTTCTGTCTGAGTTTCTGCGGATGTGTTTGACAGTCTTGTAGCTCTACTACGTTTCCGGAACCAGTTTTCACGTAATTGTTTAGCCCTGCAACTGGCCTCCTTGATTCTAGATCAGTGCGCATTACAAAACACCCGGCTGAATTGTAGATTAATTTTTCTAGCTACATGTTCGCTCCATATGTGATTCCCTTCCAGACTATCGCATTTCAGCCCCTACCTTCGGTGTGTTTGAGGACCGTGTCGACAGTTTTCTGTACACATTAAGCCGAACCATATAGCATACCTGACCCATATGGACATTAGAAGACCAAACCGCAGCGACTCACACCCATTTTTCTGGGTTGGCCAAATGCGGTAGCCTTGCAACTTGCATAAAATTAGGCATGAAACATTCGGATGGAGGTTTTGATCTACAAGTTTACTGTTTATCTTTGCTCCCTGTTTATCGTTTTTTATTGGTTTAAACACAACCACCTTCTGACCACCAAATAGGACTTACTAACCTCTGGTATTTTAGCTTTCAAGTACTAATTATTGTATATTTATTCGCGTGTTCATTAAACCAGTTATGTTCAACTTGCCCTCCTGACGCATATGTAGCCGTTTTCCAAACGAATCCAAGCTGGAAAACTCGGCAGTTGGATTGCATGAACTTACTTTCGTAAGAATCCGCTTTACGTGTATTGAGCATATATTCACACGTGGTGTTATTAAAAACAGTCACCGCTATTGAAAATTCGTTTACGTAAAACTGGTACCAAAGGGATGGAGTTTCGAAAGTATAAACTGATGCTTTCTGGTCTTTCTTACATGGTGCACCCTTTCTGGTTTTCTTTTGTTTTCATATGACAAAGTTAAAGAGGAGTAGTAGGGGAAGTTGAATGGTATAGGTAGAATTTCGTCACATCTAGACTCTCTCAGACAGCTATCACACGCCCAAAAAAGCACTGTACACGCGTTTCATCCTTTCGGGAATCATCAGCAGTGCGCATTCCATCGGACACTGGTAAGGCTCGAACCCGCAACTCGAGTGTTACCAGTCCGTGGTTGAGACCACTGAGCTACGGGGGACGGCAACGACCATCGTGAATAAGTTACTAGATGTCATTTAGCGCCACTCACTATCCACTGACTTACACGTTAACGCCGTGCAGAAGACACGGTAGCCCCCTCAAACAAACCGGCATGCTCTTTTTTCACATGTAAGAAGTAAAATCGAGTTGTTTGTTGCCATCATCCACTTGGTACTTTAAATGAGCAAATTCATCCATTATGCTAGCTTTCCTCTGAAATTAGAACGTCGATCGACTAAAATTATTATTTACACATAGTGATAAATTTGTTATTTGCATATTATGAGGCATAGCGAAAGGGTTCTCCTGAATACACAACTAATAAATGAGCACTGGATTAGATTACAGAAATATAACAGAAATACTTAACCTTGTTAGGGTCGCTTTCTACCGGATACCGTATATCAGTGGTATCGTGTGTATTGGGAGGTCAGCCTTAACGCAACATAAGGGCAGTCATGCCAAAACTCAGATATTCAGAAGCCATTTGTACTGCAGTTATATAAATCAACTCCAATGATTGTCAGTGAAATACTCACTCAGGTCATCTTGCTGGATTTATCAACCTTTTGCCTTATTGCACTGTATAAGCCATTGTTCACCGTTCACTATATTGTCGGCCGGTGGCCGAGTGGTCTGCACGTTGGGTTTGCAACCATAAGGTCACCGGTTCGAATCCACATAGAGGTGGGCGTCCTCGCGGTATACTCAGCCCGCGCGCGACTGGTGGTGGTCGCGCGGCAGCGAAGTGCCGTTACGGCGTACAGATGACACATTATTATTATTATTATCATTATTATTGTGCACTATATTTGGTGAACATTCTGAATTACTGACTGCTAGGAAACGTATCGATACATTTAAAGTTGTTGTCAATTTAGTCTGGTTAGATAATTTGCAAAGGTTTGCAATACTCCTCCTAAAACGTTTGGTCAGTCCACTATCAGCATCCACGAGACATATACTTATAAATCTAAGTACTTGTTCTCCATACTTCTCAGAACACATCATCAGGCTAATCAGCCCCTCACACTGTCCATCAGGTAATATGCGATCATGCAAAACTGTCAAACTTTGCAAAATAATCATTGAACAGTTCCGCAATCAGATAAGGTAATAAACGACACAGCAGGATGATTTATACAGCTATACGAGCTAACAATCATTTGACCTTGCGCAAGTACCTCATTATTAGGTCACGCAGACGAATGCGCCAATGTTCTGTAGTGATGTTGGAATTCAGGAATGTTACTGGACGCTTAGTGAGGCTTAATTATATTTATGGTGGAATGACCGGTGATGGGTATACACAGACTAGGAGTTATCTGTTTTATTATGCATTTCTCCTGATTTCATAACGTGCATGAGATTCACACAGGCCTATCACACAATTCTATCCGTTATTCGATCTACAGGTATACTTTGACATATATAGGTGTATAACGTTTCAGGCTGGTAAAGCAAGCGATATACTAGCCCATCGCAATAGCATTAAATGGAATAACGTTGAGAGATTTAGATAACTGAGTTTCGTCACAGCCAGCTTCCAAATCGGATTATCGTCGACAAGCCCGGAAAAACACTAGACTGCAGTTGGGCATCATCCGTAGTGCGCATCCATCGGATCCATCAGGATTCGAACCCATGACTACTAGCGGTTTGCACCGCCAGTCAGCGGCTTATGCCACCGGGCCACAGGGGACAGCTTCAGACCGTCATTATTTACAAGTCAGCTGTGATATAGGGCGTCTTATCCTCCACTGCCATGCAAGTTACGAATGTTGTAGGTGAAAAGTTGGCCCGAAAGACACAGTGTACAGTAATAGCAGTTATGTACGACATGGCTTTTAGAAACTGTTAGGGCGGATATATCTTATGTATTCATGAGTAGGGGATTTTATTATGGATATTTGTGGTTCGTCATAGCCAGCTTCCAAATCAGATAGTCTTCCACATGACCAGAACTGTAACTTGTTCTTTGTCTTTTTGGACCGATGCATTCCAGATTGCGTCGAATGAGACAATGAGCGGAATACCTTGCAGTATTAAATGCATAACAACAAAATATACGCGCTCAAATGCATCCAGTTTAGATAGTGCATGCCGCGCACCTGAACGCCGGTTCACCTTTCTGGTCACACCGTTGCTATAAGTTGACTGCATAAATAAGTAAATCAATAGGCATATATCAAGCAAACAAGATACCTTTCTGGCATAGAACTGACATTATCACTATTGCATATCCTGCTACATCTGAGCTTGTTATGATAGATAAACTTTCAGTTTCACCATATTGGGATGCACTGATGTGTCGTTGAGTTCGTTTCCCTACAGCCAGGTTGATTTCGGGTTGATCTATTTCTCACCTACATATGTATCCATCTGAGGTCTGCGTTTAAGTCATTCCTTTACGATATCTGGTAAATTTTGTAAACAGCCGGGAAAATGTATTCAACATTCAAAACTCGGAAATCTCCAGCCAACTTCACCTTAAGCGTAAGTCTGTTTTGTCGTTGATTTAGTACCTTGTTTGTAGATCAGTCGATAAATTCCAAAACAGTCAGTTTTGTTATGAACGGGGACATCAGAATCATGGATCAGTGTTAATGGTAGGAAAGTAAGGTGCAAAATCGGTCAAATTTGTGATCAGGGTAGGTTTTGCTTCGTCTTGTTAATATAATGAAATGGTAAGTGGACAAAATAAAACAACTTTAGTACATGACAGTCAACCCCACTGATTTTACGACGACACAGCATTTTGTTGTAGATAATCCCTACTCTTAATGGATTAACTGCACAGAAACTGACTGGTTGCTGCTGTTGCATTAATCCAATGCGGATGACCAAAACAAACAATGGACCTAGCAACAGCATTCGGTCTATTCTGTGCATACAACATCTACGGTACAAACTAGCGTCCAACGGTCGCATTAAATAGTGCACAACTACGCGTGCAGGATTTGCTTAAATCGATCCAGACAATCTGACTCTATCACCTGTAGCGTGCATGGATGACTGCGGTAGTGAATGGCCGATAGCACCATTGGCTCTTGCGCAATCAGCTTGGCTACTAAAGTCACATTAACGTGTATCTGCATTTGGTAATTAATTTTCAAAACTCGCAATTGACCTCATACATTAGTTGCAGGCACTTGCTTATTCATATCATCACTGAGAATCATGTAAAATAAGCAAAGCTTGACTTGTCTCAATCAATAATTATGGGGGACAGGCACGTTCCACAGACGTAATTTATGAAATCTGCATGCTATTTTACCTACTTTGGTTGTTGGTCCGGATTTGGCAAACTCTGGGGCGATTATCGTTGCACTTTACTGCAAATCCTCATCAGGGCACACAAGCACTGCAGACGTCCAACTGAGAAACGACATTTCCACTGTCAAATCAAGCAACCATTGCTTATCGTGAAAATCGCAGCGACTGAAAAACATGGCAACGTATGGAAGTCTAAACTAGCTTAGCACGTGCCGGGACACAACTTTGCTGCACACCCGAGACAGCACCAACCACTGCCCGGGCATACAACTAGAGGATGGGCAGCGTCAGCTTGCATTTTGTAATCAGGTATGATAGGTTGTTGTCGTCATTTATGAAACAGTGCCTTATGTCAATAGCTAGTGAAGGGGAGATCAAGTGTTCAGATACAGCATGATCCGGCTGTTACGGGCTATTGCTTATGTACAGTAGAATGACTCGATTTCTGGTACTGTACAGAGTGTGTGGCTATTGTCTTGCTACATTTGGCTTCGACGGATCTTTACAATAAGGTATAAATAACCCTACTAGTCTCCAGTAACAAACAACATGGTTTCTTCCGGTTGTGACATTTCTACTGGAGCTAAATAGCCGCGAAATACAAGGTCATGTTATGGACTTAGCAAAAGTGCATTATTCAATAACAAGTTTTGGTTGCTTCACCTGAGTTTGGAGGTGGTTTTGCTAGATGTGGCCAAAGGTGTACCAATTCATATAATAGAGATGATGTCATAACAGTTGTCATCAGGTAGCTGGATTCCTGGTGATACTTGTTTATTTTTCAAAACACAGCTCGTTTTCTCCACACCGCTCTTCAGTTATTTTAATCGTGCCCCATCGGAGCCCCAATATTTGGACAAATGCGCTCCGGGTTTCGGTTTCGCTTGTAGCATTGTCAATGTATTTTGTTATCAGTGCAACACAATGAATTATTAGAACAACATCGAAGTACATACCTAGGAACCAAATTAAATCCGCATAGTCCAATCAGAGGGTACAATATTAAGTGTATGCTGATTTCTCCATCAAAGACAGCGTGCGCGCGGGCCCATTTTCTAGAATCACAGACATGGTAATGATGGTGTATTTCGCCACAACTTTCTACTTGTTTTGATTTCTTTATGCCCTGTCCATCTGGTGGTGCACCCAAATTGGCCGTCGCTCCTTACCATCCACTGCTTAATTGCTATTAGTACACGGCAAAGCTATGTTCTTCACCAACATCAGTTATTCATCAAGCACTTTGTTTTCAATGAATAAACCAAACTGCTCTCAAATTATGCGTCCCTCCTGCTCTTCTAAATTATTAGTCCGCTGTTTCTACAGACGACGTGACAGCGAGAATTGATGTAGCACAGCTGACTCCATCACAGTGTTATTACCGCATACGGTAGCAACCTGCTTCCAAGGTAATACCCAAGCGGAGGATATCGAACCTTCGAGCCAAACAGCATGGTAAGGGTTTACATACGAGGCGCACAAATTGCTACACAATAAATAGTGATCTGTTCTGAACTTAGTTGCGCACAGCACTTGTGTCAAATTGTTATGCACAAAATGTCCAAGATTTGAAGTGGCCATTCACTGATTTCGTCTATTTCACAAACTGAGGAAATGATATCTCTTATACATCTCCCGACCAGCGCTATATAATCGAGCACGTGACCATGGACTCCACTTTTCAATCAACCCACATGGTTTATGGCCTCAGTTGTTCAATTCATGTTCATTAATCATATCTGACAAAAGGATCCGCATCTAGAAAGATAACTGAACCTGATTTCGAAATTTTCCTCCAATATGATGAAGTACAGCCGCTCATCAGTTGACAAGTATGTTGCATACTTGCACTTTCAGTTTAGTAGTCGATGTAACGCTACCACTAGCCGATGCTGTTCTACCCACTCGCACATAAAACTTCCGCAGTCGGACGTTACCAAGCTAAATCAAATAGAATGAGCAGCGCTCTGCCTTCTGACTACCCACGGTATTCGCCCGTCCCCCAGTCGTTGAAAGCCACAAAATCAATACAGCAATTTATGGTGTTTATCTGTGTACCGCGTATTCCAGCTGGATGCACAGGTACGCGTGATACTCATGGGCTCGGATTCTGGATTATAGTTCTTCATGCAATTGTTAGTCGTGTTGCCAACCGAAGCATTTTAGTGAAATTTTATAACTGGGAGTCCATAATTGAATAGGCGGAAGACCTGAGGTCTCAAGCAAAACATTATGAAGAAGCGGCACCTGGAAATTAACGAAAGATATATTTCGATTTATTTAATCCATGCGTTTACATACTGCTTTATACATGCGTAACTCATAAATGTTCAGGTTAAGCAAATGAGTTGGTGCCAGCTTAAGGCATCGACGGGTCAATACCTTACTGGTTCGACGCCCCATGCTCCAAGTCAATTGTGTGAGCTTGATAACTATTTATAGACGATCGCTTGGGAACCTCATCGTTGCATACATGATAGTTCCAGCCGACAAGAAAATGGTTTTGTTTATCACCTGTTAAGAATTTTGGTGTGTGTAAGAGTTCGAGCTCTCTCAGGGCTAAACGCGAATTCGAGGAAGTTAACCACCCTGGATGTCACACTAGATGCACCTACTTTAACCTCAGCGGAAATAATCTTCTTTCACTATGGATACCAGATACATAACAGCCTCTTTAGCCAAGTTAGCATGCAAGTTGAAATTATCAGTCACAATTCTGTAACCGCTCCTGCTGCTGTCTACCTGAACAAGTTCATCAAATACCTCAAATATCGTGTTTCTGATTTTGAAGGTGAAAAATACTCACAAATTGGTGATACCACACCTTTTAATCTGTTCACGTATACTCCTGGTCTGAAGAGAATGACGAACAACATGACGCACGATCGATCGGTTGCCCTCTGGACAGGATTTGAATGAATGCCTCTTTGGATAACACAAGTCAGCAGGCTACGACACAAACCACAAAATCGTTGATCAGAAATATGTCATAATACTCGCTTTTGTTGACCACGTTCTGTCGGTTAAGCTTTGGTACCTAAACACCTAACTGTGACGCGACCCAATTGATACAAATTTATGGCATGCCGTTGCTTTACAACGTTTATTGATGCCGTTTTCTTAGCATGGTTAGCAAACAGAATGTGACGATTTACTGTGCCAAATACTGACTAACAAAACATTTGAAAATCCTCGATCATCTGCCACAGCAAGAATTAAGCAGTAGTAAAATCTTTATTGCACACCATCATGATTAAACAAGCTCGTACGTACTCCTTCATATATTGGATATATTTTTCCCGTAACACACCACAAATGGAAAATGGCTGCCTGTCACTTTCATGTGTCGTTTCTTCCTATCTTCCTGAAGCATTCCTGTCTGCGTGGCCCCGCATCTTCTGTTCCGCCACTCGCATACTGGCCAACCACAATTGCTGACGATTAGCCCGATCCCAGCTAACATTTTACTTCTCCATGCTATGTGGTACTAAGCCCTAATAGATTTATCTCAATCCGGAAAGGCACCAGGCCATCGTTTCGCCCTATTTTGACTCGACAGATGCTTAGTGATGGGAACTTGCACGGCAGGGAGAATAGATTGCGCTTCACCCCAGTTAGCTTGTAAATTCAGACTGTCTACTTCCGATGCATAGGGCTCTGTGGCTTAAGCTGTCGGATAGGTAATGCCCACCAATAGTGGACATGGCTTCTGTCTTCAATAAGGGACTGAAATAATGCTCACTACTGAAAAGCCCCAAAAGGCGATACAACCTAGATTTGTTCTAAACCTTTTGAATTTTATTGTTCTGCTTCAGGTTACCCCAGAATGTACCGCATAGGCGTTTCTGTCTGACGTATTGGCCTTTAGACAATACAGTATTCTTTCTTCTTTCCTCAGGCCCCTACAGTGAGGCTTGCGCCTGATCTTGTTTGTAATTCCTATGAATAGGCACAGCGCTCTTGCGCAACATAAATCACGGAAAACAAATACGCAAACTTCTAGAGGGCTTTCATTGACCTGTTATTTAACACAGTAAACAAAGAGAATCTTTTTCTTGCCTTGGTGGTTATGTCGACAATTTTGGTATGTTTGTGGTGTTGATGGTAAAGATGGTGTCATGTGGATACGTCATAAGAAATGTGGTATATTTTCGTCTGTCTATAATATTACTGGATGACTGTTTAAAACTTTCCTCTTTTTATATGTATTTGTCTTTTACGTGGCTTTTTTGACATCTTGATATATTCTGCGGTATTCGTGATGAATACAATGTGGTAAAACGGAATATAAATGTAACCGTGTCTGCGTGTTATTTTGCGCCAACTTTGGCGTTAAACGTGGTCAGAAAACTTTGTGGGTCTTCTTAAAGTTTCCACAGCTTTTTCGAGTGTCTCCAAATTAGGTGGCTGGTGTAAACTAGGGTTTGCATTTTGGTGAATCTCTGGGGCCATGAGAACATACGAGCCATCACGATGATTGCTATTTAATATATCTATGTACAGCTTCAATCCGTGCAATAAGCGTAAAAAGGGTGTGTACTTTTCTGAAATCAGCTTGGCGATCTGCGCTCCACAGCGCAAATGTTTTAATCTAGTATTAGCTCTATTGCTTTATTTCTTATCTTTCGATATTCAGGGATTACATGAAAAGGACGCTTGCTGTAATGCAGATGATTTCATTGGAGGCTTCTCAACACCAAGGCAATTTAAAAAGGTGAACTAAACGACTAGATGGGAAATAACATTTTATTAAAACAAGTATCTGTGTGAACTAATACCGTCTAAGGCTTGAATAAATGAACAGCCTGAAACCCTTTGAAAGTAGAATAACCGCTAAAGCTGCATGAAAAGAGGCATTTCTGCCATTTTTCAATGAAAAACTGAAGACTTTACCTACAGAGGTAATACTGTTTGACCTCTTTGGTAATTAGACTATCGGTATAGTGCCCGAAGAACTGGATGCTATTTATAGACAGCAGGCGATTAAGTAATTTTTGCACAAGGGTAGCCATTATGCATCTGCGTGAAATTCACTTACTACTAAACTTAAGGTAGGATGCGAAAAGATTAAAAAGATTTTGTAAACACACTAAAACGATCACTACTTGATCACTTGCGTTGACTTGAAGATAGTGATCTTCTTGCTTATGCGGTGAAGTGGGTACACAAAGCATGTTTTCTTCGTGGACAGTAGGATAACAGCAATTTATTATAAGCTTGTGGATTGGCCTACCAGCACAAATAAGAAGACAGACACAGCGAACCACGTCAAGCAGACCTTGGTTGACGAAGTAGAGATTATTTTCCCAACACATCGCTAACGTTGGAGCTATGAAAGGAAATTAGTAAAGCAGTGAAAACTGGTGGTGCCTGTTTCAAGTACATTTATAGGTCGACAACCTGAAAAATGCTTGGAACCGAGAAGAATTCATGATTTCAGTAAGATTAAAACAACCACTTTTTTCAATATAGTTCAATAGTTCAATAGTGTATGGTGGGATTAAAAGCAATAACTTTACAAGACCCACAGGATGGCAAATGGAAGAAAACAAACGTTTCAGGTGTGACACAAAAATATCAGTAAGTTAGACACTGCAGTTTGTCATACCGTTATATAATGTGGATCATGTAAGTGTAAGTCCAATAGTCTTTCGAATGTCTCGATGTTTGGTGCGTTCACCACATGCGATGGCAGTGCGTTCCAGTGCGGACAGACACTAAGAGAGTAAAAAACTTTCTACAATCTAAACGGGAATATTGAGTCACAAGTTTTAGTGCATGGCCTCGGCATCGTTTGTCGGCAGATAATGTTAACAGCGACTTACATGGATGGTCCTCTTCTCTTAGTATCCGGTAAGTGAGGATCAGATCACCGCGAAGTCGTCGGTATTCTAAGGAGTACAGACCGATCGAACGAAGGCGCAGTTCATAGCTAAGGCCAGATAGACCACGTGTTGCCTTAGTGGCTCTTCTTTGTGGTTGCTCCAGGAGACGAATGTCCCGTTTTAACCACGGACGCCATGCCTGCACCGCATACTCGAGGTGGGGACGAATGTAGGCGTTAATCAATAATGGCACGAGTTGCCACTCGAAGGTACCGAGCGCTCGCCTCAAAAGCCTCAAGTTTAAGTTCGCTATGTTAGCTGCCTTTGAACATTGGAGCGAATTACCCAGACCTTCTTGCACGATGACCCCTAAGTCTCTTTCGTTGCTCACCTGTTTTATAACGCGCTGCCCCAGGTGATATGTGTTGCTGCAATTACTGCACAGCGACAACAGGTGACAGTTTTCGGGGTTCAGGGGTAGTTGGTTGTTTACTGCCCATTCGTGAATCCGGTTCAGGTCATCCTGTAGATAGACAGGGTCAGATGTTGACTGAATAGCTCGCCACATCTTAGCTTCGTCGGCGAATATTTGCATATGTGATTGCATGTTGGCAGGGAGGTCGTTGATATAGACTAAAAAGAGTAATGGGCCGAGAACTGATCCTTGCGGTACGCCGCTAGTGACGCATAGGCTATCGAAGTGGGTGTTGGCGATCCTTACCTCGATTCTTCTGTCGTATAAGTAACTTTCCAACCATGTGAGCAAGGATCTGTGGATACCATAGGCCGAAAGCTTTCGGAGAAGTGCTGGGTGATTGACTCTGTCGAATGCCTTAGAAAAGTCTAAATAAATCACATCTACGGGAACTCCCTCTGCAGCAGCCCTGGTCCATGAGTCCCGAGCAAGTAGTAGATGGGTAAAGCAAGATCGTCCGCGTTTGAATCCATGTTGGAGGTTGGAGATGATTTGTAGACTTTCAAAATATCTCACCATTTCATCAGCGATTATAGACTCCATCACTTTTGATAGAATAGGAAGCAGAGTAATAGGTCGGTAGTTGGCAGGGTCTGACCGCTTACCTCCCTTGTATATCGGAGTGATAAGTCCACGTTTCCACTCAGACGGAAGTGTATGAGAATCAAATAGAAACTGGAAAAAGGTTGCAAGGTGGACTGCCATGGTGGGTGCAAGGGTTTTAAGTACTTTCGGACAGATCTTGTCAATTCCCGGCGCACTATTTTCGCTGAGCGAATGTAATTTCTTTGCCACAGATGTAGGGCTAAAGTTGACCGTGGATAAGCCGACGACATTTGCTGAGATGTAGCAAGGCGATGGTTCCATGGTGTGTCTAGTCACTGAGACAAACTGCATGAGCAATGCGTCCGCGGTCTCCTCTTCAGTAACCGTTGGACCATTGACCGTCTCTAGTGGTGGTATTCCCGTCTTAACCTTCCTTTTGTCATTCACATACCGGTAGAGCAGTTTGTGATTGCTAGTAAATTTGCGTACCATAGTTTCCTGCCATTCGTACTTGTCAGCTTTAAGGAGTGAAGTGCAGTAGTTTCTGACTGTTTTGTAATGATTCCACGTGACATCACTTGGACCTAGCAAATGACCCCTCCAAGACTCGTCTCGCCTATTCAACCACTTACGTGTTCTACTCCGGATCCAGTTGTTGCTCCGTCGCGAAACTCGTAATGGTACGTCTTTTGAAGCTGATTGTAGGACCCAGTTTATCTTGCCTTTCAACACTTGCCAGGCATCATTCGCCGAGGTGTGCATCTGGAGGTCCCAGTCAACGGTTGTCGCTATAGTGTGAAGCTTGGAATAGTTGGTGATGAATCGTCGGGTTTCTGGTTCTTTGTCAACCATACTGGCATAACACACATAATCAAACGTTAGAACTGAATGATCGCTACAACCTAGCGGGGGGTTGTGTGAAACCGACTCAACCATTAACTCCTCATTAGTCAGGATTAAATCAAGTATTGAAGGCTTGTTTGAACCGCGGTGTCTGGTTGGTTGATTCACATGGTTATACAAAACTGCCATAGTCAAGAACTCAAGGAGTTTTGATTTGAAGCATAGCCCACTTGGGAACACAGATGCTATTGACGGTACATTGAAGTCACCCATTATTAGGTAGTGTGAGTACTTTTTCGACATAGCATATTGGAGAGCATTTAACAGAATATCATCGCTGTCGGCGGAGAAGTTCGGCGGCCTGTAGACAACTGCCATGAGGCAAGCATCATGTATTCCCTGTGGGTAACATTTCAATCTGACACCAAGGACTCGTCATCCCGAGTGAACTAATGGGTACCGGTATGGCACGTATAGCAAAATGGGAAAACTAGCGCGACGATTAGGTTATAGGTATAAGGTTACCTGCGTTATATGTCATAGTGTGACCTCAAGTGATGTATGGGACGTTCGCAAATTGTCCGCGTTACTAGAACACCACGTAAGCTCTGCTCTTTGATGGGTGTGGGGTTGAGTTGGCGTTCATTCTCTGCGCCGCTGCCGTCTGCCAGCGATCCTCAGACTGGTCGGGTTAATAAAGCCTGTCACACGTCCGAAAGATCCACCCCGTCCATAATGTGCATAGGGCTATTCAACTTACTAAACTCAATCATCTCAGCAGTCAGTGTTTGAGACGTTGTTGGCAACAAACGTCTAATAATAGCGATGTTATTTATCGCATGCATCGCTCCGGCAGTATCCCTTAGAAGAGCCGTGTATTCAGTCTCGTTCTTCGACGGCCATACCATGCGCCTCTTACGTTCTGCTATCTTTGCGCGTAGCTTTCATGTGCGTAGTCTTTAGCAACTAATTTGCAGATGCAATTAGCTATTTTATCTGAGGAACCGGTCCCTTCATTTTCGTCAGAGTAGAGCGGAGCTTTTAGCCATGCTGGAAAACTACCCTTTTCCATTTGTGTTAATCTACTCTGGGTGGCCTCTGAAGGAATTTCAACCCCCTAAATCCACTCACTAGACAGCCATGGATGCGGATTTAAATATCTCTGCAACTGGTGTTTATCTAGCCGCCTCACTCATCTACTAGTAAACAATTGTTTCCTTGGTTCTTTTTTGGCAGTCTTCTTAGCTTCTTCGTTTTGCACAGCTCCTTGCTTCTGTGAAACAAAGATGAGACGATCCCATCAAACACATGCTTCTGGTGACTTGAACTATGGTGAAGTACCCCATCTATGTCCATCAGCTTACAAAGTATTTTTGACTTTAGACCACCTCTATTTCTGGGAACTAGGCAATCAATGAGCGGCAACATGCTACTGCATGCTTCCGATTCCCTATTAAAATTTACGGTCTCAGCAAGGATGTTCGAGTGGTTTATAAACTCCTCTTTCTTATCCCGTTTAATGATCACAAATGTGTCGTCTACGTATTTCCACCAAACTTTCAGTATGCTACTAGATTCAGTAGGCGTCCTTCTTTCATAAGCTTCTACGTACAAATCCGACAATAGAAGGGATATTGGCGATCCTATGATAAGACCCTGTTGCTATATGTATACTCTCAATTTGAACGTGATGTATGCACGTTAAGTCATATTGTCATTACCTCAGTCATTTGATCTACTGTGAGAATCATCTTCTCCCGAGTTTTTATTCCCAGTAAACCCGTGTCTCAATACCACCAAAGTGGTGCATTTTCACAAGTCCTTAAACAAAGACCTAACGTCGAAACTGACCACCATTTCATGCAACTCAATGGTGAGGACCGAAAACTCTCGCAGTAATATCCTATTTCCCCAATACCTTTTGGCTGACCTATAATCCACGCGGACCATATTGTTTTTAACTAAGAAATATCGACAACAAATAATCCTACCATAAATAATCTACTTGGTCATAACTCTGTCTGCAAATATATAGCAAGCGTAATGCGTTCCTGGTCGGCAGAATCTCATTCCTTTTATCCTAATTCAATTGCTACTACTAGAAATAACATTAAAAGAAGGTTCTCCACGAAAGCTCGTTTATCTGATCTAAGCTGAGGCAAGACTTTATTTACGGTATTCGGTACAATATGAATAAGTGATGAAAAACATCTCTAAGTTTTGTAAATACTTACTTTCAGGTAAATAACCTGAACAAACAACTAAACTATCGTGCTTTTTCGTAACAGCATGACTGAACTCAGCCCTTTGGTCGAATGCGTACAGTTGGGTGTATGAATATTGATCTCCAGGAAACTGCCACGAGGTGTTCATGACCGGCAGCATAACGCGAACCCGGAGATTGCAAAAATTAAATGTGTCAAATGTTGGATTTTGCCTGTTGACATTTGCATTAGAACGCGGCTCTTCACACACAAATACAATCTACGTAGTGAGCAGCAACACTATGAATTCACATTCCTACAGACTTTCGACAGCTACACGTATCGAATGGTTTCATTATTCATCGGTGCTAAATTAAATGGAAGTATTCACGCAGACAAGAACGTAATTAAACTGTGCACGGTGTTGATGACTTTCACGACTTTCAGGCTGGATGGCTCAAACTACAGAAGAAAAGTGTGATACATCAAACCGAACTCGTTCTGCAAGTGCGAACGTGACCGTGCACTGCTATGTATTGGTCCTCTGTAGTTGCTACCGGTTCGTAAGTTCAACGACGGATGGCTTCCGTGTAGCTCAACACTGTTTCCACTGCGATAGCATGGATCGTTGTATGCTCATTGAATACCATTTGTACAAAAAGCTGTCTCGTTATACCACTGTGTTTTCTCTATTTCTGCGGTAGGCCGATTAAGAAACCTAATCAATGTAAAATTTAGGGTTGGTGCACGGTAGCAAAAGAGAAGCATATACTGATGTGCAGTATTCGTGGTTAATTGGGAACCGTTACGCGGTAAGCATATTTAACGACCACATATTACTAGCACTGTTCATTTTGCTAACATTGTTTGTCGTCAACATACTGATTACACGTATAGTTATGTTCAGAAGCTATAGCTAACCAGTGGAGATGGAAACTGGGTGTTGAGAAAGATACCTATTCCGTTTCATCTACAGTATTGCGTTAGAATTTCATCATACGAGAAAGAACTTTTGGAAGTATAATTTGTCACCATTTAAATGTAACACATTCAAGGTCAGAGGTTGTAAGACGTGTGTCAGCGGTTTGCTACCTTGATAATTTTGTGTACGTGCACTGAGCGCGGACGTAATATTTTGGCAACCTTGACTTAAGGGGTTGCTTTGCATGGTCGAACATGTGGTGAGAAGGGAGTAGCTAGTGCAACTTTACCAGCCCTACGGCTGCCATCATTTAGTCTTGATCTATTGAAAGGACGTTGATCGGATGAAATTTGGAAAAATGTAATTGATTCTGGCAAGAAGAAAAGACATCTTTCGCGGCATCCGATTGTTGCTTTTAGGCGTAGCGTTTCGAAAGCATACAAATCTATACAGCAATATAATGCTAATTCTTATGTGTGAGCAATACAAAATCAGCTTGTTCTTAGTCCTAAGCAGAAAATTATGAGGGTCTTTAGCCGTATCTTAGCTTCTCAAAGCGTAGCTTTTGCAAGGTTAGAACCTAACAACTAGAAGTCAAACCTATCTGTATCCCTTAAATGAGATTCGCCAATTTAAAACACTTGAAATTAGAGCCATGATTCACAAATACTTATAGTAAAAAATACCATGTGAATCGTCAAGGCCACCCAAAAAACCCAATGAATTCGCGAGGCGCGCAAACCAATGCACAAGATTTAGGCTGTCTGTTGTAAGTGCTCTTCTTACTTGATAGAATACGTTTATTTTTTATCTCCTTAGAAATTTGTACGTCTAACTGCATTGGCCACATGCAGCTCTCCATGTCTGAATGAAATACCCCATATATGCTTCTTGTTTGAAACTCAGACTATTGTAACTGGGAAAATGCTTGCACTTCCTCATCCAGAAATCTGAAGCTAAGTGGTATTAGTGAGGATCTGTAAGTGATAACAAATATAATTTGCTGAAATACTATATAATTAATAGCCATATTTAATGTTCCATCAGACATGCGAGGCAGGACATGAGTGTAAAGTTTTATGCATTCGAAAACAAGTTAATCGCAATTAGATGGAAGATAACGCAGCCAATACAACTGATAAAGAGACGGTGGGAATAAAGTGTACCTAACTTGTAAAAGGAATAAGGTACAGTAAACGTTTGACAACAGCCTTTTATAACTTTACTGTAGTTAACGGTGGTTCAATATCAATTCGAAACAGTCAAGGCTTTCAGAAAATACCGAAGGTTAACGCCATAATGCTTGATATGCAATGAAAAATTACTTAAAGCGGTAAAAATGCCAGTACTTGACAATTCCCGCAGGATAGTTGGGACGAATGCTTAAAAAATATGTGAGTCTTTTGTTTTTGCAGCTTGCAAGTAAATGCGTTACTAAATAACGATAGTGGAAAATGCGAATGGAATGCAAGGTACAAGACAGCGTAAGGGACAGTTCTAGCTGACGTATTCTCTGCGCAAAGTGAACGAAAGAACGCTCACTCATGTACAACCTCATTGTGTCCATTTGGCGCAGAAATCCTTTATGAGAGCGTAAGTAAAATAATTCGAGGTACCACATCTTAAGCAGCAAAGCAGTAACAGCCAACAACAACAACAACCAGCTATCCCTTTAAAGACATAAAGTGGGTGTGACGACAACTGGGTGTCAGAGAGAGTTCCAGGATTGGCAAACGCAAAGGGAAAAGTTATTCTGTCGACACCCTAGACGGTTGTATTGTTCGCTCAGATTCAGGCTACTTTCAGCAAATGGCGCAGAAGTGTTGGGGTCACTCAGTACATGTACACTGAGATGAGGTAGATGCGTTGCATTCGGTGTCATCCGCTGAAAGCTCTCAGCAACTCCAGCCCTTGCAGTGAAGACAGTTTGTGTGAACCATTGATGTTTTTGTTGACCTGCGTTGTGTTGTCTCTAGCATCTCTAGATAACACTTTAACCAAGGTTGCCAAGATTGGACGGCGTATTCTGAGTGAGGACGAACCTATGACATCTGCACTTTCGGTAAGATTTATGGATCAAATCTTCCAAATGTATTTGCATGGTACCGGCGTGCTGGTTGCCTCTTTTCTCAGCTGTTTCAGCCAGTTTTGAATAGTTGAGGTCACTTTTTATTAGCATACTAAGTCGCGTTCCTTGGAAATAGGTTGCAATATGTGTGATTCAGCCCTATAATTTTAGTAATGCCTATGGCATGGCAGAAAACCACGACAATTTTATGCATTGAATAGCAGGGTATGTTGAACTGGTCAGGTCGAAATGGTGTTAAAATCTCACTGGAGCCCTACTTTGTCATCCAGCCCTCTGATCACTCGCCGTATCTTAATATCGTCTGCGAATAACTGGAAATCGGAAGCAACTGACCCCGCTAGATATTTTATGAAAATCAAGGATTGGCGAAGCCCTGTCATCCAGCCTTGTAGTACACCGCATTCCAACTCAATTGCGTCGGACAAGGCTTCTTGGATACGTATTTCCAACCGACGTAGGTGTAGAAACTTGCTTATTGAAAACAGAATTGTACCAAAAATTAATGCTCCGTCATCATATGCTGACCTTGAAAGGCGAATTATCAGTGCACTGGTTCTCAAAAGAGAGATGAAGAGAAACTGGGAATCAGTAAAAATGTCAACGAAAGGTAGTTTTTGAATAACAACAGAACGAAAACACCGCGATATTTCCCAAGTTGGATGTTGACTTGAACCTATTAGGAATTGAGAGCAGGAATATTTAAAAATTATATAGATACTAAAAAAAGCTAATTGCAAATTTGTTATTTGTTAAAGAAGTTAAAAGGGTGGGGTTACTAAAGTTTCATGCAGTTTCACTTCAGCTGTGTGTATTTGAAATGGCCCTAAAGCAGGAAAGTAAACTTGCACAAAGACTGTCTCAGTGCACGTGTTTCATGAGCGAAACAAACCTAAAAAGTAAGAGGCAGCATGCTTTAGTGCTAATGAGAAAACCGCGAAACCAAAAATGATAAAAACTAATAACACTAATGAAAAACACTAGTGATATCAGGCAGTCACCGCCATGGGGGCGTATGAGTTTCATGTGTTTCAGACAATGACCAAGTCAGAGGAACCACATTCAATGGATTTACAAAACAAGAAGAAATTGGTCATCAGGGCGAAGAACAGTTATTCCGTAGGGAAGTGTCTATGTCAAGGAATGTATGGTTAGACAAAAGAGGAAGATGTAAACGCAAGAAGCTGTTTTGGTAACCGCCGAGTGTAAAATGCGTCTCGAATATCGCAGGTAAATAGTACTATCAGCACTGGAATCGTAAGACGACATCCAAATGTACGATAGGTTGTACTGAAAATAGATGTCAAGACAAATAAGGATCGGATTAGAACCTTGTGATTGAGGGGATAAATGAACAACAATGTAACCGTCGCCGTGTAAGCACGTGAGCACTATATGCCGCGCGTAGCTCTGCGTCGGCGAACCTGTTAATTTAGTTTTTAGCAGCAATCAGGAGGCTGAGAATTCTCGACTGCTTGCCTTAAATAGTTGCCTTTCATTATCTATTGTATCACTCGCCGTTTCCATAAAATATTCTTTATGCTCCGTAGTAGAATGAAAGTGTGGCTGATATTTACATTAACCGAAATTCACCGCATCAATTTTTAAAGAACTAGAGGTGGTTATGTTTTTCACAATTGTCGCTGAAGACGTGTCTCAGTTAAAGTTCCGTTGTTTATCTTGTGCTTTGGTCTATGTGTACTTCAGTCTGTTTGGTTGGATTACTCTTCTTACGGTAATATGACGATAACAATTTCTAATTTAAAAAACATTCCGAACACTTTGTGAATGTATATACGATAATCTTATGGCAAAGATTTGTTATTTCAGACCAGAAGGTTCATCCACGCGTTGCTGCATTTGCATTTGATAAACTTTAATTTACGAAATTATGGAAGTAGAGTTCAGTTGCACAACGCTGGAGTTAAGTAACTCATTATTCGGGACCGGGTTAACTAATATGGAACGCCCGATTTGAAATTTGGACTATTCTGAGTGTTTTCATTCCTGATTTCTTAATTCCACTCTCACATCCATTGGATACCACCCACCTTCCTCTGACTGAACGCGCCATAAATGTTGACGATCTTAAATGAAGCAACATGTCATTGGACCAAGGGATATACCAGCTTTAACTAAAACTGAGATTACTCGTGCATTTTGGAGCCGTAAAAAGCAGGTAATATTTGTGCATATTACAGGTATATTCTACGAAACCGAACGGTTATGAATGTGAATTCAAGTGCCTTGTCCGCAAAATCTCTCATGATATAGGCTGACAATTTTGCGAACGTGCTTCCCACTTAATAATTATTTTGCATTATTAAGGTAATTTACTTTTAAAAGCATCAAAAACAGTCGTTTAGAGGTTAAAGTGCACAGTAAATGATTCTGAATCATTTGCACTAAGATGCTTAATCACGTTCACAAATGGCTCAGATGTAATGGGTAGAGATCTGTACCAATAAAATACCAGCTATCGCTATCAACAATGCAAGAGTTAATACGCATATCAACCTCATACATTAGATTTGTCGTGAAATATTTGCAAGCATGAATTACAAAGAAGAGAGTAAAAGCAAGTGCGTAATCGGTTTCCGCAGGTTCAGTGATGTGTTTATACGATACCAAGCATCCACAGAATTTTGCGGATAAACAAGCTGCAGCACAACGAATTCCTTGTTGGATCTAGTGCGAATTACGTCTTTCGATTTGTTTTAACAACATAAATGTATCCTTGGAGATATCGTGGAGGTCTGGTTAGCTGAAACTGCATATGATATGATTAACATCAGAAATATTAAAAACGGAGTACTTTTAGACATAAAACCCGTGTTGATGAGGAGTTTTCTACCCTAAATATCAATACTAGTAACTTGCTTGCATACACATCCGTAGGTAAGGGAAAACAAACAGGTCGCTCTTAACGTAATAACCATGGGTATATACCATAATCTTTGTATTGTGACATGACATATGTTGGTTTCTTAATATAGAGTAACATCCGTTCAGTTTTGCTTCTATAGCTCTCGTTAAATGCAAAAGGCAGGAATCCATGCACTGTGCCAGATTTTGAAAAGTTAAACTTAAATCTATAAGTGTATCACTAGTCGTATATCGGCAAAATGGTCGATCGAAAATTGATATACTTTAAAGTCAGTTTATTTAACAGCTTCAAATTCTCTAGTGAAATTGTGTACTATACTCCAATGAAAGCTGCAAATCTATTCCGGTCAGGTTCCAGGCAATCATTTTGCAACCATTGTAACGTGTACACGCAATAGCAGACATACTTATCTACCCTTAACATAATAAAATTACACTTGAAAGGTAACTCGATTTGCATTGTTTCACGAGCTATGGCGTGCAGCAAACTCTTCAACCACCGCAGTTAGCTCCCCACCTTGAAACACTCCTCGGTACCCGTTCGACAATTGTGTTGTTGCTTAACTCCCATTTTCCGCCTGATGCTCAACCAAAGAATTTCCTTTGACGCAACTAACTAAATTTCTAAGAGTGTTCGCCAGCATCGCATTGTCACGAACTTGTTGAAGTGCAATAACTGTAGGGATCGTGTTGCTTTCTAAAGCCAGATGTCTGAGTTCATCTGCCTGATGGAAGAAAAAATGAACAAGGAAAAATGCATTTATACGGGTTAAGAAGGGTTGCCGCACAAGTCCCGTTGGATAGTTGGTGAGAATATCTAAATATTACTAATAATAATAATAGTAACATTGTTAGGAGTTTAGTAATGAAATTAAGGACTTATCGTCTGCTCGAGGTAGCCATGCAATCCGCAGTTAACATCAAATAATTCCATGGTAAACTCCAGTTGTAGGATAGATAAGTAGCGCTGAGTGACAAGCGTAAGAGCACAAGTGTGTCATCCAACCACTTTTTAAAAATTGTTAGTCTTGGCGCAGAGACGACTGATTCTGAGACAGCATTCCACTAGTGACAGCAACGAATGGAAAAGACATTTCTGTAGCATTCCAGACAGGTATACCGTTCTGCGAGGTACAATGAGTTGCCCCTCAGTTTTGTATTGGTGCTGAGTAACAGTAAAGGGCGGCATATATAATGTTTGTCTCGCAGTATCAAGTATGCCATAATCAGGTCGCCTCGTAGTCTGAGGTTAAACAACGCTGGAATAATTGTACCGTTAAAGTTCGCTCAAGTAGATGCCCAACAAGCCGCTGTAATTGATCATGAAACCTGTATTGCGGTAAAACGTCTGTTTTAGTCATAAGCAAATGAATCCAGATACTCCAAAATGTCCTAACATTCCATCTGTACGGTGGCTTATGTTTTACAAAACCTAATTTCTGCTCTCAGCAAAAAGCTATATTTCGTTAAGTTGTCTGCTAATGGCAACAAACACTCAATCACACTACCAAGACAAATCCCAACAGTAATCAAAGTTCAATGCGAAGTAGCATTTGTGCACATTTTTAAGCAGGTAATTACACAGTGGTATCGTCAAAGATGTTGATGCCATCGGTATAGCTGATATACTAAAGAAAGTATTTTGTACTACGAGGAATAATTTATTATACTGTCGCAGAAATCTTTATCAGTCAACTGTAGACAATGAGATCAACATCCAGGAGGTGAGCTAAAACTTCAGTCAGCTTCCGGGATGCTCGACAGAGAACACGGTTTTGGCGAAACATATACCAAGACTAATAGAGAAGGAAAAGTACCCGTGGCAAAATAAATGAACCTACTTGTGATGACTAAGGAAAAGAATTTTGCCTACTATGTTCCGAATTTAATCTTATATGTTCAACCCATTCCCCGCCATACCGTCGTCTGCATCCGTTTCCGTATTCGCCTGTCACTGCGGCCTCCATGAAAACAGCCACAAGACGTCCGCGCTCACAGAAGGACCATGGGTGGCTTCCGCTGCATCACCCATAGCTTCTTCCACACACTTCGTATCCAGTGTAAATCCGAAGGAATAAGACCGGGAAGCATGAGTATGGGAGCCACATTTCATTCACGCAGCCGGCACACATTCTTTCACCATGCAGAGCAGATGCATTCATGTATATTTTGGAAATCTTGCGCACTAGACGTACATAAGTTGGTGAATGGGCCGTAGGCAGGTCCCACAATGGATGTATGGAACCATTCTTTGAGCGTAGCACCGTCACGCTCGACGTGCAACTCGTCTCCCCAGCATAGTTTCACAGTCTCCCTGTGTCAGTGTAGACCAGGTGGAGGGTAGGAGACAGGTTGTTACCTTACAACATTCACTTCCAGTGCTGCCACACCAGGAATAACAAGCAACAATGAAAAAGAGAAATACAAAAAAATCGACAACCAGGCACCCATAAGAAACCACCGTAAGAATGTTGCAGCAACCGTACGAGAATAACCTCTTTATTAATCTGGGTTAGTAAACCGAAGGGATCCGGACGTAAGCCACCTGCCAATTACTGCGTTAATGATGCTTGATAATCAGTTGACCCATCTTCTGGTTCATGCTTACCACCCAAAGTCACGCTTAGCTGTTGCACTTGCGACCGCATGTGCTACAGCAGTATGCTTTCGACGTCAGTGGGGTAGACCCCATCGGCACCTGTCGCTTCCGTACCCGGCGTTTCACCTCCGCGGGCATTAGTGCCTTCCATTGCACCTGACTAACTGCCCTCTTGATCAGCCCAGGCGACGGTTAATTGCATTTGATTGTCAGCAATGTAAACAAAATAAGTTCGTGATAAAAGCATGTCCAGCTACCACAACTTCAGTTTTCCCACTTGTCGCTTCCCTATATTAAGGTTGCCCTACAAAAACTGTTTGGCTATCCTCCTCGATTTCATTTGGCTGATAGGCTCCTGCCACCCCATGTGCTTCAGAAGACGTATGTAGTGCACTGCAAACATGTCACTACAGCGCAGCACTACCGTGTCACCAAACTGTCGCAACAGCCAATGCGCAGAATTCGTAGCAGGCACTGTTGATGAAATCGCCCCAGCTACCTGGAGTCCTATCTGTACAACTTGCATGTTTCTATGCCGTATAGAAGAAAGAACAACAACATAGACTTGTACACAATCAGTTTTATTCCAACAACAAGCTGATATTTGTTCTACACACATTTCTCCAGATTGCCAGAGGTAGCAGTCGATTTCGATACACAGATACGCAGTTCGCTCGCCATCTGCATGTCGGTTAATATTACGCTTCGAAGGAAACAACATTTGGACGCTTTATCCCACACGTCCTCGGCAGTCTGGATTTACAGCAGTCCCGCGGATCTCATCCCTATTGAATGCTGTAAAAATAATCAGTATTGCTTGTGTTGCTGGTGAGCCAAATTTGGCGGTTGTCGAATCGAGAACCGCAGTCATGTGCTGCAACTCGTCCGCGCTGTGTGCACACAAGGCACGGTCGTCCGCAAACAGCGAGATGCGGACAGTTGTCCCACGCTAAGATACCGGCCTAAAATGATTAATGTTCAGCAACCCACCACCAATATGGTGCTCCACACAAACACCATAATCACAATCAGCAACAAACAAACAAGACTTCATTGCATAAATGTAAACATAAAACGGCGCAAGGGCTAAGACACAGCCTTGCTTCACACCGGAGCCAACTTCAAAGTCATCCTATGTTTATCCACACAGCTGGACCCTCGACCGCATAGAACTGTGCTGACATACAATTAAACATACAAACAACCAAACGTACTAAACAGTGACAACAGTTTCGCGCGGTTTACCGTGTTAAATGCTTTGGTGAACTCTACCGACTGCGAGTACATTGGCTGATGTCGCGCATTGCATTTCTCCTTCAACTGACGAGACGTGAACACCATAACTATAATGCTGCTACACAAAGGAGGAATCCACATTGCTCTCCCGCCACGTTCTGTTTAATGACCGGAGTGACTAGGTGCTTGAGCACGATTGCGGCAAGCACTTCGCTCACATGACTTAACAAGTTGATACCACTATAATTCAAAACCCATTGCTTGCTCCCTGTGCCTTTGTAAAATGGTACCACAAGAGCATCTTTCTACTCGGTCGACAGTCTCTACAATCCGCATGCTTTGCACCAAGTGGTGCAGCGCAGTCATTAACGCGGGTCTGCCGTGTTTCAATAGTTTAGGCGAGATCCCGTCGGCACCGGCATACTCACCGTTCGCAGCTGAGCAAGTGCTCTGTGCGTTTCCTGCAGTGTCGGCTTCTTCGCCAGACTCGCCTTCACATCGTGCGGCTTCAAGCCGTTCAGTGTAGGTCAGTCGGTCTCTGAACGGTTGTCTAAGAGACAGTCAAATTGTTTTTGCCAGATCGGCAATATGTCTGCAGTTCGTACAGACAGCGCCTGTAGTAACATGGAGCAACGTTCTTAGTGGCTGCAAAATGGGTCCATACCCTGAGGTTGAGGAGTCAAAGAATTCGCTGTGTTGGCGACGTTCGTGGTAGCATTCCATCTGCTTCGCCTTCTGCGTCCACCATGCACTCTTGATGCAACGGAGTTTTCGAGTCAACCGCCGTCGAATTTCGCGAAACTGACTTCCTTTCTTGCAGCTGTCACGGTCCGCCACATTGGCAGTGAATACTCTATTCCTTCTTCAGTTGTTGTGGAGTTCTCCGAGCTGGGCAACTTGGTTTCAAAGTTTCCCTACCATTCGATGTAACATCTTCAGTGCGAGATTTATAGGGGATAATTAGCAGTGGCTGATATGAAGCAAACCCAATAACGGATTTAATCACTTTATTCCTTCGCCAATACCAATGCGCAAATAGTTGCACTGCTGCCATAAAATCAATCGGGACGCTTGTAGTTTGCGTGTTCATCGTTTCCTCTGCAGCAGCCGTCGCCTTCTCACAAACGTGGTGCCAAACGTCTCTCACTGAGGTTATGGATTCGATATCACAAGAGCTGTTAGTCATTGCCTTTTCCAATTCCATCTTCTTCTCGACAGTACCTAATGAACGAAAATTGAATGTACGCCAGGTCACCGCAGGTGAGCCACACATAGATTTCCGAAAATATTTCTACAGTTTGGTCCGCATCAACTTGTCCTGCGCACTTCATACGTCATGTTGGCGTACGATAGCAGAATCGAACAAGTGAGCGTGACCACTCCATGGGTGCACCCAAGTAGCTATATCACTCGCATACAGTGCAAACATCGTTCGCAGTCGTCAGGCCTTGAGTGGCGCACAGTGAGAGCAACCGGTCTAAGTTCTGATTGTCTGTGCTAATATCATAGGGACCGGTTATGTCTGTCCACACGGTGGCATCCCACCCAGAGAGTGGGTTGACATGATCAATAGGAAAACATGGTCGATAATCGGCACAGACCGGACCACGGAGAATAACTGGGAGTAAAACTGATCCCACTTCTCAACAGGAAAGCACATGGCGGAAACATATGCGCTGATGAAGGTGGTAAATTTACATCTTGCAAGTCGCATTCGGAGACTCCTCAGTCGTGGGCTGATTCTACTAGGTTTTGGCACCAGTTTGCTATGTAGGCGGTTGGATAGTGCAAATCCGACATCGTTTTCACGTGGTGCGGATGTGGCGGTCCCTGCCCAGTAAAAATTGTAATCAGCACCAGCCTCCTGCTGCTTGCCTTGGACAGCGAGCCAGGTCTCACCGAGTACAGCTATATTGAAATCGCAGCGCATGAGCTCTATCGCGACTATTGCAGTGCGTCACTCGTAGCGCTCACTCCTATTCCAGTCCATTAGTGTT
>OX104067.1:39892870-39921655 GCA_944474145.2 Dicrocoelium dendriticum | reverse complement strand
AAAGATATTCAGGCTCATGGCGACCAACGCAACAGGGTTCCCGGTGGCCCCGCCGACCAATTCCGAATCGTGGTCTACCTCGCTACAATAACGGACGCCCAGGTGAGTGGCACCGATCGCATTCACACTTTATACCAGCCATTGTTTGTGCGTCGACCACAGATTCAGCATTAGCAATAGAATTACAGATCGCAGGGGTTCCATTGATAGGTCTCATCGACACAGGTGCATGTAAGAGCCTAATCAGATCTTGTTTGACTAACCAGCTAGCAGAACGTGTATACGCACCTTGTCGCTGCCGATTAACTGCCGCCAATGGAGAATTGTTGTGCGTTCGAGGATCCCTAACCGCACAAGTTGACGACGCGAAACAGAGCTTCACTCAGGAGTTTATTGTTGCGGAAAAATTTCCGTTTGCTGTTATTGTTGGGATGGACCTGTTACGCCGGTTGAAGTGTCGATTGGATCTGGACAGGCGCCAACTAATCACCGATAACTGTACAGTTTTGTTAAAACCCTGTGGAAGTGGTGCTTTGGAAGCAACTACAACCTATGAGGACACCTTAGAGAGTGAGAAGTACATTAACGCCTTTATTCGCTCACACGACAGAGTCACGGATGAGCAGACACTGAAGCGGCTCAAAGACGTGTTGCGCAACCACTCAGACGCATTTGCATGGCGCAGTACCGACTTGGGTCGAACCAATCTCGTGAAACACCGTATCGACACCGGTGATGCAATCCCGATGAAAATCCCCCCAAGACGCATACCATTACATTGGCAGACTGAATTGCAAAAGCTCATAGATGACATGATAGAAAAGGAGGTAATACGGCCCTCGACTTCACCATGGGCAGCCCCGGTTGTTCTAGTGAAAAAGAAGGATGGTGGTTTTCGTTTATGTGTCGACTATAGACGATTAAATGAGATTACTCGAAAAGACGCTTTTCCCCTCCCCAGGATCGATGATCTTTTTGACGCACTGGGAGGATCAGTTTATTTCAGTACGCTAGATTTGGCTTCTGGCTACTGGCAAGTAGAAGTGGAGGAGAGCGACAGAGCGAAAACGGCGTTTGTAGTACCATCAGGTTTTTATGAGTTCCAGACCATGCCTTTTGGCCTCTCCAACGCCCCTGCGACTTTTCAACGACTGATGCAAAAAGTGTTACACGAATTGATGCCCCTCAAGTGTCTTGTTTACCTGGACGATGTCATTGTACACGGAAAAACAAAAGACGAGCACCTAAACAACTTGGCGGAGGTGCTAACACGCCTAGTAATTGTGGGCCTCAAACTCCAGCCCACAAAGTGCCATTTACTACAGACTGAGGTAACGTATCTTGGGCACGACATTTCGGGGATGGGGATTCGTACTGACCCTCGTAAGACGGAGCAAGTGAGATTATGGCCAACCCCTGCCCACGTTGATGAACTACGCAGTTTTTTAGGGTTAGCCTCATACTATCGGAGATTCGTGAAAGGGTTCTCAGAGATCGCTGCGCCTTTGAATACCTTGTTACAGAAAGGTAAGACCTTCGAGTGGACCGTTGAGTGTCGAAGTTCATTCGATCGGTTTCGAGAATCCCTTTGTGCAGCTCCGGTGTTGGTTTTCCCCGATCTGTCACCAAATGCCGGGGAGTTTATTCTAGACACGGACGCGAGCGACCCGGCGATTGGAGCTGTTTTGTCACAGAAAGGGCAGGACGGAATAGAACGAGTGGTGTCGTACAGCAGTAGAAGTCTCAGTGCAAGAGAACGGAATTACTGCACAACCAGAAAGGAAATGCTAGCCATAGTATTCTTTATAAAACAAAACCGACACTACCTATTAGGAAGGAAGTTCCTGGTACGAACAGATCATCAGTCACTTCGTTGGTTACAGACTTTCAGAGACCCCGAGGGACAGATCGCCAGATGGCAGGAACAACTTCAGGAGTATGATTTTGAGTGCAGACACCGACCTGGTGCACTGCATGCCAACGCGGACGCTCTTTCCAGACTTCCTACTCGTGCTCATGGAGACTGCCCGTCTTGTAGTACACAACACGTAGCTCTAGTTAACCTTCAAAGTTCGGAGTACGGTCGCTGGCAGGAGGCACAGGCAGCAGATCCAGACGTATCACCGATCTATGACAAACGGCTGTTGGGGAGCGACAAACCTACCGCGAAGGAAATGGAGGGAAAAAGTTACGAAGCTCGATGCTTATGGGCGATGTGGGACAAGCTCTCTATCGAGGAAGGTGTGCTAGTGTTTGATTTTGGCCCAAACTATATCTGGAGAATCGTAGTTCCGCGATCATTAGTTTCCGAAGTGTTATCTAAACTGCACGAACAGCTGGGTCATGCTGGAATCAACAAACTGGAAGCGGCAGCACGTCAACGTTTTTGGTGGCCACACCAACGGAGAGACGTCGCTAACTTTTGCCAGACGTGTGAGACATGCGCCACATTCAAGAAACCGACCATCACCTGGAGAACACCATTGCAGCCTATGAATGCAGGCTACCCGAACGAGATTGTGGGAGTAGATCTTGTTGGTCCCCTACCAGAAACATTACGTGGCCATCGGTACATCTTGGTCATGGTCGACTATTTCACCAAGTGGTGCGAAGCAGTTCCGATCGCCCAAGCCGATACAGTCACCGTAGCAACGGCGATGGTAAATCACTGGGTGTGTCACTGGGGAGCACCGGGGCACCTACATTCTGATAGGGGCGCATGTTTCGAGAGTTTGCTGGTTCAGGAACTTTGTCGTGTGTTCGGTATTGACAAGACGCGAACGACTGCTTACCACCCGCAAGGCAACGGACAAGTTGAGCGTACAAACCGGTCGCTGAAATCGCTACTGAAGGCCTTTGTGGAGCAAAATGTAAGTGAGTGGGACGCTATGTTACCAAAATGCTTGCTGGCATATCGAAGCACAGTGCACGCTTCGACTGGTCAAACACCATCTTTTATGTGGACCGGGAGAGAAGTCCGATTACCGTCTGACATCCGATTACCCAGTCCGCAACAGCCACATTCATCGGTGACAGAGTATGTTAGCAAACTCCTTGATTCGCTTCATCAAACACATCAAGCAGCACGTATTCACCTTGGGAACGCCCATCGACGACAGAAAGACTATTACGACAAGAAAGTTTTCGGCGCTCCTTTAAAGGCTGGCGACCAAGTTTACTTGCACCAGGTACCAACGGCAGGAGTACCGGTTAAGCTACACCATGAGTGGACAGGACCGTACATAATACAGCGGGTGATATCGGATGTGACATGTGTTATCAAAGATCCCAACAACCCTGCCAGTCAACCCATGACAGTACATTTCAATCGACTCAAGCCATTCCGGAGAAAAACTGACCAATCTGTCGAGGGGCCGAACGAAACGCCTGGGGAAGTAGCAGTTGAACTGGAGGTGCCGGCTCAGGGCGGCTATGGGGTGGCAACGGGGACGCTGCCTGCTTAGAGGGGGTGTGGTGTAGAGAAGAATCGATATTGTTTTGGCGCGCGTTCAAAGTTGAATCGTTGCTATAACGGCACTCTCTCCCGTTTGCCTTTCAGAGCGCCTTTCCTGCTCCATTACCGGAGGAGAACAAGAATACGACATTGGTTAACTGTAACTTCCCTTGTTCCAATTTACCTCATGTTTATTACCTTTTGTAGAGGCTACGTGTTGTGTAATAGAACTTCGTTCTCAGCCCTTGGAGTTCTTCCGTGCTTGCGTGTTACACAAGTATAACTTGGAGTGCCGTCATCATTTACTCTGGTCTTTGTCTTTACAGTCTATCTTCAGTGTTTACCTTGCTAGCAACCTTGAGAAAAATTCGTAAAATCATAATCAGAAATTGTATAGATTTACGATTTACGTTCGATATTGTGAACTACAATGCGTACCAAATTTCTTTCATTTATCTTTATATCTTTTATTTTCACTGCTTGATATTTGTCATAAAAGGCATATGCATCAATCCAAAAGTTATATTCTCTCTACTTTGTTTTAATTCTCTAGCCTCATTATCCGACCTTTGGTTTCGCTTTTTCGCTGGCATATGCCATACTGTGATTTTGTTGATATTTTCGCATTGTCTTTCGTTATTGTCACGGGCACTGAGCTCAGAATATGCTGTATTAATGTGTGACGTTACTGTTGTTATTATCGGTTCAAGTGCATATTGGGCTCCTTTTGGTTTAAATAGTCAGGCATGCAGTGTATATACTGGTGGTGCAGCTGATAGCTCACTAGATATTGTGTAACCTGGACGTCCCAGTTGCTTCGTCCATTGCCCTGTTTTATTTCCGGTAGCCAAATTAATAAATAAATGAAAGGTTCTTAACTTATTACCTTACTTTTTACCTTGGAAGATGTCGAGGAGAGTGACTTATCGCACATGCTTAATATTATGCTTCATTGGACTACTTTATGGAGGCAGCCTAGCAGATGCTTATCGTCAGCAAACAGGTGAATATTGATGGTGGATTTTCCAATTGTGTTTACCCCTGCCGCATTATAGTTTTGGTGCTTACCTGTTCGTTAAACATATATGAAGAGTTAGGGAGCCAGGCAGAGTTGTCAATTACAACAATTTTGGTCTCGGATCAGGAAGCTGATTTGTAGTCACTGACTATAGTGTTCATAGTAGATCTAACACCTACCGCCGCTGATGATGATGTGAAATTAGAGTTGCGTAATTGGGTTATTCAAAACCGCCCCGCCGCCTTCATGATGCACAAGCTTTTGACGGTGCTTCGAAACTACCTACCGGTGTTACCGAAAAATTACCGCACGCTAACACGCACCCCACGCAGCAACGTTACTGCCTACCTTCACCCTGGCTTGCACGGTCGTTTTGGCTTAAGGAGCAGCCTTGCTTGTTTAACCTAGTGTGCGCATTTGCCTACCAAAGCGCGTGTTCACATGCAGCTTCACATAGTTGGCTTTCGACCGTACCATTCTTGAAAATTACAGCTATGGCATTTCCTTTGCTGCGGCCTGTCCCCCATACCCTCCACTCCGCTTGCCGTTGGTATCTACTATGGTTGGAGTACGCCGGACAACGTTAACGAATACTTGTGACCATTTACCTTCGAGGTTTTGGAGCCGAGAGTTCGCAGCGAGTTTTTGGGTGCAGACTTCACTAACCCCCGGCTGTTATTTGCGGTGCACGGGCTTGAGCGTTTAATAAGTGCTCCAAGACACACTTGCTACAGCATTTGTGCTGAGTGCAGGGAGGTGCATATCGTTGGGGTTAAGTGACGATAGCTGCAATAAAGTACACTCCGCGTACAGACGTAGCGTTTAGCCGCGTCATCCATTCAACGTGTCACCCCTGCAGGGATTGAACGTGAACATTGTGCTCACCATTCCCATAGATGACATGCACTGCGTTTGCCTTAGTGTACTAAGACGCATGTTGATCGTATATTTGTCAGCACCGTCCGTCAACCCTTCAGCTTGAAGGCGGAAAAAATTTCCCTATTGAATTTTACCCTTGCAACTAACTCGCACTTCTGCCCGAAGAAGTGCTAAAGACTTCGAAAGGTTTTACGCTTAAACAAATATTGGTAGGCAAATGAAAGCCGCAACTTCCTCCTGTATGCCGGTCCCGCACTTCTTCGAAGTGTTCTGAACGTGAACTGCTCCTAGAAGTGCCTGGAGTTGCATTTAGCAATCTATTGGTTGTGCCATTCTATGGCAACCCTTAACTACAACAAAGTTGCTCGCAACGTGCTGTACGTTTTCGCTAGGAAATAAAGGATGCTAAATGGGTAAATTGAGATGTCATTCAATGTGCACGGTGCGACAAGTTTGTCGAAAGCGTTTGAAACACACGGACCGCTGGATCATTTCTCAGCGCTCCCCTTGCATCATACATACCTGTTCCGAAACGAATGTTGCATAGTGCGAGGAACCACACTGTGCAATTAACGTGCAGGTGCTTAATGACCACGTTTAACCTTACACATAAGCACCAGAAAGATGGTTTTGCGCTTTGTGAACGGGAATCCTGATTTGGCCTTGCAAATCAACGGCGTCCTGTACACCCACACGGGGCCCGACAACGGCTAGTTGGTAGAAGGCCAGCCTTATGTCATCACAGCCACTACACCAACGGACGATGGTTTCTGTGAAGACAGGTGCAATGTTAGTGCTGGTGTCCGATGTTTGTTCTGCCATGTTAGACCGTTCTCCGACGTGTTCACTTTAGAAGCAAACGGCGTGTCGGTGAAGATAAGGGTATTCCACATGCGGGACATTATATACAAGTGCATATGATTACAATATTTTACGACCGTTACGTTATCATACTTGTGTTAGATACTTCAAGCGGAATGGACCCCGCCCCGTTTTCTCTGAAGCTTCTCAAGATACGCCGCTGTGAATGAATACCGATGGCAGCGTGCAGGCATTGCTTAACGCACAAATCGGGTTGAACTGCAATTCAAATTTCTTCACTTTACGTCACCGTTTTGTGCAACGGTAACTGTAGGACATTACAGAAACTTACGGCACGGTATGATTTTGCAGTACACACCGCAGCGTCCAAATACAGTTAGGGTAACGGTGTCCTTTGTTACTGTCAAAACCTGAAGGACGGCCGTAAGGTATCCTTGATGTAAATACCAACGTTCTCCCTATAAAAAGCCACAAATGTCCGCTTAACAACACTGCAACGTGGCGGATGTGACTCGCCACAAAATAAAGTCACAGCTATACATTTCCCACTGACGCAGTCCTCAGCCTCCAACATCGAACCTGTGCAACTGATTTTACTATGAAGAATGCTTTAGTGGAGTACCGATCATCCCGGCTTCGTAATGGTCATCGATTGCACTAAGCCTTGTTCGGTCGCCTGTGCTCATGGATCAGTACATGGCAAATTTACCCCCCACTTGTATCTTGACGCAACAGTTTTTGCGCGCCACGGCGCCATTATGATCCTTGGTCTGACTATTACCTGACAATATGCTCGCTCTTATGGACTACATCTTTTCGTTTATTCCTTTCATTGTAACGAAATGTTTTAATATTCCAAAGAAGCTATGCTTGTGTGCATATTTGATCATGCCTTTTAGAGGTGTGTCTCGTTTTACAGAGAATATACTATTTATTTATTTATTTATTTACATACTGAACGACGTATGTCATAATGCATAGTTAACACGGCGATTGTGTAAAGATAATTTCTAACCACCCTTTAGGGTAACATCATGGGACTATTCCTCACGCAACCCTGAAGGGCTTCGTGAAACGCTGCGCTCAATACCGCCTGAAAATCAGTTACCGCAAAGCGGGTGGTACCTACCATTAACTCAGCAAATGACGCCTGTAAAAGAGGCCGTGCTTGGTCTTTCGCAAGGTAATTTTACATCTGACCTACTCATTTTCTGGTGGATTTGGATGATGTACTGTGCGCATTTCCGCGTCAGGTAGCTGAACTTTCCCAGCGGCAGTGACGACACCGTGGCAATCGTTATTACACCGGAGCGCATGTTTTAAGTGAAGTATCGCAAAAGCAAGCAATTCCTTGAGCAGACGTCTTTCGTAAAGACTATCCCTTACGGTACCGGATACGCGCAAGCGTTGGGAGTGCTCTGTACAGTTCCAGTGCGGAATTCCACTTTTGGGTGCCCATAATAAGTTCAGCTTTAGCATGGACTCTACGTAGAAAACTGGCATCTGTGCAGTCCTCCCATGGCTGTGACCTCGTCCACAAGCCCTTCTGTGAGTATTGTTAAGTACCTTACAGACTGCATTACTGACAGCTGCAGCACATTTGGAGCTGAAGCCAAGGTCCTGCTTAAAAGGTTAATGGCACTCTGAGCCTGGTAAGTCATGAAACATATTGATGAGAACCTATCTTGCTTGCAGAACACGTAGCTCACATACGACGGGAAATAGCAACTGCGCGATCCACGCAAAACCATATGTATGGTAGGGTGCAATTACTGCACCAATATCAGGTAACAATGCATTGCAGACGTATTGCGGAGACTTTAACATGACCAGCACCGCGTTGTGGAGTTCCTAGTGGCGCTGGCTGAAAAAGCGTAAAAGCGGACGCCAATGAATGACTTACCGTTCACCCTGCCTGTGAAATCCTGCAAGGGTTTGCAGAAGTTAAAAGAAGTGGTAGCGGATGCGGATCTGAGCAACTTAATAAATAACTAAATAAATAAACCTTTATTTTCGACGACACTTTTACAAGAGTGAGCATGTTAAGCTGACATAATTAGATCCAATATGTACAAACGTACATTTTTAGCAAAACGGTGAATGAATGTGTATGGGTTCATATACATAGGTACTTGTGTATATTTGTAACTATGTAACTTATGTTTGTGGATATTCCACGGCATTTTAGAGGGTTGTTATCGTCAGGATTGTGAGAGTAAGCAATGGTTGTCCATGGTTTAGGTGGCTGGTTAACTGAACAACATCCTCGTGGCGCCCGCTGGGTGGTTCGAGTTTACCCCCTTCCAGCAAATAGTTCGGCGGCAGTGTTCCAGGAAGTGGTGGGTTATCGCCTTGCAATCATTCCCTCTATAAAATGCCACAAATGTCGCTTTAACAACAAGGCACGTTGGCAGTTGTGTCTCGCCACCAACTAAGGACAATCATTGCTTAGCCGGACACCCGCTTCAAGTCCACAGCCATCAAGCATGCATTTAATACTAACGACACGTTCAAGCACGATCAACTGGGCAGAAAAACATTTACAAATTACCTAAACACCGCCAAACACGAGCATATGCACACTTACATACATTTAAGCATCAGCATATGCGACAATCCCATTGTTCCATTGTACAGCAACTGAGCACATTCTGTGCTCTTAACATGATCATGCCTGTGCAGGCTTATTCGGAATCAACAAATATTTATTTATTTATATATCAGCGGGGCAGTGACTAGAGTTTGGGGCGCGTCACATCCGCACCGTTGCAGTGTTGGTAAGCAAACATTTGTGGCTTTGTATAGAAAGAACGCTTGCCAGATGAAAACCCACCACAATGCCCGCTAACTCTAGCTGATGAGATGTATTAATATCGAAGCGCGTCATGCTGGTGCAAGGTTTTGGGGCATGCAACACGCAAATTCTATTGGCATCAGCCACGGTCCTCGTGACCGAAATGCCAATGTTCACTTCAGTGGGAATCGCGGTTAACTTTGAGATTGCGCGTCGCAATCCATCTACACAACCTGTACTTCAAAATGTCCCTTAACCTCGTTCACTGAACCGTTATGCCAAGTGTGGCCCATCATGACCCGGTGGCTTAGGAGTAGCGTTCACGACTAACATCCCAATGGTCCCGGGTTCAATATTTGCTAACTGTATCCGCATGCCTTAGCCACATTACATGTATCAACAATGTTTCATAGCGCTCATACGGGATCCACTAATACGGAGAGTGCGCATAGGTTGTTAGACATGAACATGACCGGAACGTTTGCCGAGTCCTTTAGCTTCTCCGGCGCTCAGGGACGCTTGCCATTCAGAAAAACTTGTGTACACAGTGCTGCAATATGAGTTCTCCATGTAAGTTATTAATGTTATCATTTTAGACTTTCGATCGACTCGTCAAGCCAAATTCGGTGTACCTAACACCGACATTGTCCAAACAGTCAGACCTCGGTTTACGCTGTTTGCTGCTATACAGATGCTTTTACATCTCGCACCCAAATGTGCATAGAGGAACAAGCACACAGAACCTCTTTGTATGTGTGCCTACGTTTCGTTACAGCTCACATGACGGCCACCTTCCCCAGCTTAATGATATACCTTAATGTTAAGGATTACATGTATTACGCTGTATCAACGCAGTTTTCGCTTCACCCAATATGTGGCGTGCTTTACCGTAAGCTCAGGTTTTATTACTTTCAGTTCGAACACAATAGTGGTAAGGCTTTCGAACCTCGGTTCATTGCGTTTACACGCTAGGGAATCATGCAGTCTTCTATGGGCGCGTTCGCAATGATAAGCAGAATGAATTTCTTCTTCGCACTGTGATTGCTGCGCGGTAGGCAAGCCCGTCTTTCCCCTTCATAAGTTGATCTACATGCATTACAAGACTATTACTGGGGCTAGTTAGACAGTAAAGGTAGCATGAATAACATGGTATGTGTACGGGTTTATCAAATTCGTGCTGCCATGAGCGTATCACGCAGCACGCCAGGAGCACGTACCTGCGGCGACCTTCAGGACGTAGCGCTGATTGGCTGCGCCAGCCGCGGGAGAAGCATGATCAAAAATTGCGCTCCATCTACTTGGATGTTGAACTTATAACTACCGTAAGCGCCTTTTTGCACTCGGCTGAAAAATTTACGAACATTAGAATTGGATACTAGGAAGTAAAATGGTAAAAATTCTAAGAAGGTTCCTAAAGCTGTGTTAGCACTGCATATACCAATGCTCCCGTGCGCTTTTACTTCATTTCTCCAGTTACCTCAGGGTCGGTCGTCTATTGATAGCCGCGACAATGTCGTTCGGGTCGACGCGAGGTTTGGTCGTGAAAAAACCGTCCCGCCGCCTAAAAGCTATCTGTTGCCTTTCAGCGCCGGCTAATTTAGGCACACCTAAGGATAGGGCACGGAAACCATTGAAACGCTGGACAGGACGCATACTGCATTACCGCACGGTGTTACCCTAATCTAATTTACCCAAATGCTAAAACGCGACTCGCTGTATTAGCAGGTAGTTCAACCTCCATAAAAAGGGTGTGGGCACATACCTCGGCGTACACTGGAAAGATGGTATGCAGGTTTCACCTACAACAATATGCGTAGAGCAGTGTTTACGGTCATCATAGAAAGTGGCCAAGATGTTCCGTACAAACAGCAGTTGTAGAAGAACAGAGCTTCCTACAAAGTAGAATGGGAAAACTTCGGTCCACTTATACTATTGCGTCTTTGAGGTCATGAGCCTGCGAGCAACGGCGAATGCGGCAACTCTTCTCTTCGTGAAATGTTCGGCGCTTGTCTGTTATAAATATTTCCCCGTGCCATAAACAATGTACAACGAATTTATAGGGGTTAAGTGGAGTTGCTTTACTAGTCCTGTGTGACATTTGCTGGGGATACCGACATAACAATAACGATAATCATGATAGTAAAACAGACAGTACTTCAAATCCGAAAATAAGATCTTATTGTTTGTTCCGAAATAGTCCTGCGATCCGTTAGCATTCACGGTACCCGCAATTAACAACAATTAACTCGATGGTAAACTCCAGGTGTAGGATGTAGATGTAGGGCTGTGACAGAATGTAACTGGATGAGTGCACCGTCCCACCGTCGTTTACATACTGTTAGTGGCGATGCACAAACGACACATGCTGGAAGAGCATTTCACAGGTAACAGACAAGAATGGAGAGGAAATTTCAGCGGCACTCTATACGGCTATAAGTTGCAGCGAGTTTCCATGAGTGGTCCCTCAGGTTTGTATTGCTGCTGTTGCAGCTTCCACTGAATATGCCCAAACGCTGCAGCCTCGTCTGATTAGAAAGACTAAGAATTCCAGGTACCTTCTTAAATGCACGATGTTGTGTTTGCTGCAGTGCATTAAGGTCGTGTTTCCGCCATGGACGCCAGCCATGAATTGCGTATTCAACATGGGGGCGAACATACGCACTGAGCATTTGTCGAAATATGAATCTGTTTATTTGTCCAAGCGCCCGTCGCAAGAGCTCAAGGAATTGGTTCTCAGTCCTGGATTTTTTCGGATGGCCTAGAGCAACACAAGTCATTTATCGGAGTCATTCTATCAAAGGTTATAAGCTTATTAGAAGTGATCGAAAACAAAGCAGAGGAGGTGGTTGCATAATTTACTACTCACAGAACCTCACTGTGTCTGAATTCACACTTCCACTTATATGCCCCACTATTGATTCCGCTTGGTTACTCTTGTCCTTTGGTACTAAGCGAAATCTTGTAGGCTGTATATACCGCTCACCCGGGACCAGCCTCAGTGATGAGAACCAGTTGGTTGACATCTTCAATTACATATCGGACCTTGGTTCCTTCGATAAAGTAGTAGGTGGAGATTTCGACCTACCAGATATCTGTTGGTCAAACTTAGTAACAAACGCGAAACATGCAGTTCATAACCTCCGTCATCACTGGTGGTTGGGAGCAACATGTTCTCGTGGCTACCAGGGGAAAAATATATTAGACCTACTTTTTACTTCAGGCACCTCCCAGATAGTTACTTATGTAACTGACGGTCTCCCTGGATGTGATCATAAAACAGTCAGATGTAAACGTATAGCTGAGTCGTCGCATGTGAGGTTTGCGATGGTTCCACACTTCCTGCGAAATATTAATTAGGTAGATTTCTCAGCTTTGCTTAGGGTCCAAAATTGGGACCATTTCTTTCTTTCGTCTGATATTAAGGGAGCCTCCGATATCTTCTGTGACAATGTGCTTAAGCATACTTGCCTCCTGTGATAATACGAGAGTCTCTTCTAAATACACTAACAATGCAAAGGACAAGCAGAAAATTCGAGTGCTAACTCGAACATTTAAACGTACTCATGACTTTAGTGTATTATTGAGACTCCAACACCTTATAATGGAGATGGACAAGAAACATCGAACCCGTCTCTTGCAGGAAGAACGACGGGCTGTAAATAGTAGTAATACAAGCCAACTGGTGACTGCATTACTGAGGAAAAGGAGAGGTGGCAAAACTGACCTACGCACCCACATCGTCATGCCTGAAGGTGATTGCATTGATTCCCCAATCGCCATGGCGGAAGTCTTTAATTCATACTTTGCTAGATCCTTTAATGTTGAAAAAGAAACCCTGGATTTGTCAACCTCGTTTCACGTCTCTGAACAAGTCCCAGCGATCGAGCTTAGTGTTGCTACGATAAAACGTATGATTACTTGTCCACGACCATCCTGCAGACCGGGCGCCGATGGGATCTCTTCTGCTTTAAACAAACACGGTGGAGATGCTATCCCTCTTATAGTATTAAATATCTTCTCTTTGTCTCTCCAGCCTGGTCAATACCCCGAACGTTGGAACACGGCTACGGTCATACTGCGACATAAGTCCGGGTCAAAATCTGACATCCGGAACTACCGCCCCATTAGTCACACAGCCATTCTCTCACGCATGCTAGAGAGAATGGTTAAGGAACATTTGGTTTCCTTCCTAGGATCGCACAAACTTCTCTCACCTTCACAGCATGGCTTTCTGAAGTCGCGCTCGTGTGTTACCTGTCAAGTTGACTTCCTTAACCATCTAACTGAAGCCATTGACTCAGGTCTTCAGTGCATTGTTATCTTCCTCGACATGCAAAAGTCCTTTGAAAGAGTCCCACACAAAAAGCTGTTATGTAAATTAAGTAAGTACGGTGTTACAAATCCGCTTTACTCTTGGATCCAATCTTACCTAGTAGGACGGTCGCAAGTTGTGGATATCAATGGTTATATCCCTTCACCTCGGCCAGTTACCAGTGGAGTGGTACAAGGCGGTGTGTTAGGCCCGTTACTCTTCCTACTGTATATAAATGACCTGGTTTCTGTTATACAATTTGTGAAGCCTTATTGTTTGATGATGATTTAAAGGTAGTCTACACGTTCCCAGGTTCTCAGCGTACCGCTGAAGTTAACAATATCTAAAGTGACTTGGAAGCTATTGAGAGATGGGCTGATATGTGGCAGATGGCATTTGCAACATCGAAGTGCAGTATTCTATCGTATGGATGTCAGATAGCAGCAGAAGTGTTCAGGTTTCATGATGTAGTCATTCCCATCAGCCAGTCTGTTCGTGACTTAGGTTTAAGATATTCTAGTTCGTTAAAATTTAGCGAAAAAGGCTAAGCAGTCGGTCGGGCTCATATTCCACCTGCTAACCTTGAAAGAAACCAGACTAATTGCTTTCAAAATCAGTATCTGGCCTTTGCTTGAATACTGTTGTGCTGTGTTCAGTAACTTGCGAAAGGCTGACTTGAGAGCCATTGAAAACGTCCAACGCGTCTTTACGAGGCGCATAGTTGGCTGTTCAACCGCTCTTTCATACCGAGGTAGGTGCAAGCAATTGAATCTTGAACCTCTGTGGTTATGAAGAATGCAACTAAATCTGTGCTTCCTCCACAAACTCGCGTGGCGGAAAGCATATAGTGGAACCTATCAATTGCACTTTCGGGAAAACACCACTTATGAAATGCGAGATAAAGAATGCATTTTCTATTTACCTAAAATCAAGAGCAATCTAAGGAGAACTTTCTATCTTCTTAGGTATGGATCCATTTGGAATAAGCTGCCAAAAGAGATTAGAGGTATTGAACATTTCTGCATGTTCAAGAAAATGATAAAGGCTTATCTGTCAACGGACAGAGCGAAATGGATCTTAAACATTCAACTTGATGATGAAAAGCTGTATGAAGATGGGCCGGATCGTGTGTGATACCGGAGAACATCAACTCTACAGCACCAGAGAAAACTTGATCAGCTAGGATGAGCTGCTACAAACCGCTTCTTATGCTATTCCTTAACGCTACCTTCCATGCGGTTTTACTCCCTTTAAACTTAATTCATATCAGCTGTCTTCTGTTTAAAACCTAGAGCTGATATCCTACTATGCCACACCGGCACACGGCCAGTTATTGCATGGAAGTGCGAGCGAAACCTTTCGAGGGAATACCTTGCATAGAAGCAGGTCCCCTGGGGATGGTTCCACGAGTGGCCGCATTACTTTAACTGGACATCTGTTTAAATCTGCTTACGTTATTTTCCTGCTTTTTAATTTCTTTAATGCCTTAATCCTGCCAATTAGTTTAGTACCTGTTTTGGATTCATTGTAAAAAGAGTGAACAAATTGATTATTTTTTGCGATCCTGTTGTACACATTGCTCAGACCACATAGTTGGACTGCACCTCGAAACACCGAGGAATATACCATTTATTTATTTATTTATTTATCTTGTACCAGGACACCAAAGTCAAGTTTGAGCGTAATTTGTTGTAGTATATTCGTTCCGAGCGGGTAAGAGTAGGTGCTCGGATATCGGATGGAAAGTACCTTGTATTTACTGACCTGGAAATGCAGCAAGTTTTGGTTTGACCATTTCTACACCTTATCATTGATATACTGCAGCTCGGCAGCACTTTTCAGAGCTCCGTCTGATTTGAATTTTTTCTGTGCATCGACCGTCGACCACGGATATCTATTTACCGTTTTATTCGTCTTTGTGCGCCGCGTCGGATACTGCAGAACCATGGCAATATTGTTTTATGGATTCGTGGGAAGGCGTGGAAAACCAGACTCCATTGAAATGAACGGTCGGTTTAACTAGGGTGCGTAATACCTAGGGTTCAGGGCGTTTTTTCTCACTTTGCTCTCGTTCTTATTCAGTTTTGTTAGCTCTATCTAATGGTGTGCTTGTTTTCTCTGTGTGAGTCGTAGGTGCGCTTTTATTCTTGTATTAATAGTACATCTCTTAGTTTCTCATATTCCGCTCCAGGGTAAATGGTAAATATGCTAGATATGTCACGGTCGGTATTTTTCCTATCTGTGGAATTGCATTCTGCATCGATTGAGCCTATAATGACCGCAATTTGAGCTTTCTTTGTGGAGATGTTAGCACTTATCCAGTTTCATTACTAAAAATAGTAGCTTTTGGTATTTGTATTGGTTTCTGGCTCATTTCCCTAGCCCGTAGCATTGTGTTTGTACTCATATTGTAGAGATTTGAAAGCTCTATTTAATGGTGCTCTATGTATTAGAATTGCCTTCATGGTTCAAAACGTATTGGCGTTTTCGATTTTTGGCTGGAGACAGCCCCGGATCCATTAGTGCATTAAAACAGAAAGTGATGGGGCCATTTTTATTGCATGTTATTATCCGTAATTTTTATAGTCCCTGCAGTTTCTGACTGTTTAAACTTATTTGTTGCGTTAGTCCGTCCTTTACTTTACTGGCTTTATTTTAATGAGTCAATGTATTAGCTTCTTCTGAAGGAATACTCCGTCCTTTTGCATGAATTTTCCTTCCGATAATGTAGATTATTTTCAATTTCTAATTTTTCTAGATCATTAAAATAGATTATTTCTTACCTATAGAACGGCCATCCTTAATTTATTTCGCCTTCTTTTTATTGCAACAGATTCCAGGATAGGCATATCTTTTAGGATTTGGTCCTTTAAAATAATATTTTCCGCCGATTCCCTTTGATTTTAATCGCCACTGCATTCAGGAAATTAGAGTAACTTATTTTCAGTGGATTTAACATCACTATATTTTTTAGTTCACACTGATATCCCGTCTCGGTCCGCTCTTCTGATCATCCCTTTTGCACACGGATATTACGTGCTACCAGCAATACCTACCCTGGGGCGTTTCTTCTAGTCATTCTTTCATGCTATTTCTTACGCTCAGCTATACCCCATCCATATTCCACCTTTTTAGATTGTTTGTCTAGTATATCTGTTTGATATCGTGACGCCTGCATTTTGCGCACCCACATTACCTACATTTTCCTTTGCACTTCTCTTGACTCCGCACCCAACCGCCATTGACCCTGTATGTCTGCGAAATTTGTTAGTCTCTTTCCTTTAAAGCATCCAGCAACTTTTTGCTAGGCTTAATCACATTTCTTCGTAGGATTTTAGCATTATATGCTCTAGCTTATGTTTATGCGTCCTGAGCCCTATGGTCACTCGCGTCTCGCGCCTAAATGGATTACTTACACAACGATTAACCGTTAGCTTCCCGGTGCACAGCCTTTCAACCTCCAACATCCCACCCAACCCCCCCCATCGTCTTCCTCCCGCCACAGCTGCTCCCATTGTCCACGGGATTACCAATCCCGGGCTGCTTTACTACGGCATTTGCGGCGGCTGCACCCTAACGAATACCTGGATATGTCAAGGTCAGGATTAGCAGTGCGGCTAGAAGGGTGGACCCAGCAAGAGGATGAGGAATTACTTAGAGTGGCGACGAAGATGAACGCCCATGTACGGACTCGTAGGACACTGGTGACACAGCTTACACACCGGATTCCCAAGAGGACGGAGGCAGCTATTACGCGAAGGCTACAACTCCTGAAATGGAATCGCCGGCCTACACAGTTATCTCAACCTAGACGGCGGAAAGCCACCACCTGCCACTCGTCAACAGTTAGTTCTGACTCTAGCCTTTTCACTGGGGATAACCCGGACATGCCAAACGCCCCTCACTCTTCGGTATGCCCGCCCCCGGCCTCGGGTTCCGGTCATTTTTCTCCTGCTGCTGCCCTGGCTGTTGAAATCTTCTCTAAACGAAATCTCGGAACCCCATCAGGCCCCAACGCCTCTGCGAACCCCTCAGAGTTACATCTCCTCTGCCCTTGGCTATCCGATGAATCTTCTCCAGTCTCACCCGCCGTAGTAAACACTCCTCCTGAGAACTCAGCCCCTTTTCCACAACTACAACCACCACACCCAAAACCCCAGCCGCGGATCGGGGCCTATGAACGGCCCGCGGCGCAAGCTTCGGCTTGTCCCCCTATTTCCCCTGGCTCGAACCATCGGTCCAGCGGAACTGCTGGATACTATACCAACGTTGCAAACGGATCAGCCTCTGCTGCATCCGAATCCAGCCTGCGGAACCGCTCCCCTATGTCACCGTCCCCCACACGCATCGTGACAACACTTCCATATGTCTCTCCTCCTTGTCCCTCCTCACAACTGCCTACTTACCAGGCAATGAATTCGTATAATCCTGTTTCTTTTCCCGCGAACCCTTTGCCACCCACCCCACCGGTTTCCACCGTAACACAACTTATAACTTGCGATTTATGCCCTCGGACCTTTAAGACACGCAGTGGTCTCCTGAGACATCTCGCCGCCCACCGAAGGAATCCAACAGCCTTTCTGGCTTCTGCAGCCGCAGCCAATTTCCACGATTTCAACTGTCATACCTGCCGGCGTTCCTTTGCTTCGCAAAGAGGCCTATCACAACACCGACGACATCGACATTCAGTCCAATACAATGCAGACTGTCTAGCACGACTTCCTGCACAATCCTTTACTTGGTCGGCCAGCGAAGATAGACAGCTAAGTAAAGCGGCCTCATGCCTTGCTAGATCCTGCCCTAAACTAGTTACTTTACTTCACAAATTACAGACGGCATTCCCATGGCGGACGAAGGAGGGCATACGGAAACGCCTGCAGCGCATCGGTTGGCACTGTGCTGATTGGCGTGCGCAGTGTGTAGAGTCTCGGGTTTCGCTCACTCCGATACTTATCCAACCGTCCTCCCTTTCACCGCTGCAGCGACGCCAGTGTACACCATCGAACTCGTTATGCTTGACATCAGATGACTCATTAATACAACTTACCCGGAATGTGGCAACCGAAGACCTTCATGCTGCTAGCATCCCCCCACCGACGAACAAGATTGCTCGACGTAATACATACAATAATACTTCCGCTGCAACAGTTGCTTCATCCACAATACAGAAAGCCAACCCCACCATCCTGACTGGGTTCTGTCTACTTCCCGTGGACCTGGATGCATCACAAAGCACTCTGGAGGACGTTGTTTTGAGGCGAAAGGATTCACCCTTAAACGCGGACGATAGACTAAACTCCCAATCGGAGCCACGGCCCACGTCCACACTTTTGCCTCTCAGTGCTCCTGCTGACTTGATCAATCCTCCCTCCCTTTCCGCAGTCTCAGTTTCGCATTCTACCACACAGATGGAAGATGACACAGCCCCATTCCGCCTTCTGCTCGCGGAGGCTCAACGATTGGCGCGTGGGTGCAAAGCTGCCAATAACGAACCAAATTCCCTGCTTCTCAACATGCTGATTTCCCTACCAGACGACATCTCGCGGGAACACTATAGTAGAGAGCTTAATGCCGCATGTACCAGCCTATTCCCTCGGAGATGGGCGCCGACGAAACGCAAAAAGGTACCGCCAGTCATTAAGAACAATCAGCAACGCCGACGCCTACAATATGGTCACATCCAACGTCTCTATCATACGAGGCGTAAAGATGCAGCAGCAACCGTTATTGATGGCAGATGGCGAACGGCTTTCCTGCAAGAAGACGACTGTATCCCTGGTTTTACGGACTTCTGGACAAAAGTCATTTCTCAGCCTCCAGTACATGACGACCGTCCACCTCGCAATATCCTCCCCACTAACCCAGATTTGGTGAGACCCATCACCCAAGAGGAGGTGCGCGCAGCGATTCGTCAGATGCAAGGCTCAGCACCGGGGGTTGACCGTGTCACACCGCGGGATGTATTGAGGATGGACCCCGTTTTTGTAACTGCGTTTCTCAACGCTCTCCTCGCTTCTTCGCCCTTCTCTTCACACATGAATACAGCACGTATCACTTTTGTTCCCAAGGCAGATGCACCCTCTTCTCCTGAGGTATTTCGGCCTATTTAATGTCACGTCCGTCTTTACGCGTCTGCTTCATGGAATCCTATTTGACCGCTGGGTTCCCACTTTTCCTTCAAATCGTCTACAATTCGGCTTCCTACGTAAGGATGGATGCTTTGAAGCACCTGCGATAATGCACGCCGCACTGCGACACGCGCATTCTTCATACTCTCCACTTTCCTTTGCTTCAATTGATATTTCCAAAGCCTTTGATTCTCTTTCTCATCAGTCCTTACTACGCGCAGCCTCTGCTTTCGGCGCACCCCCTCTGCTACTGGATTACCTTGCTTCCTACTACTCCTCAGCTACTTCCACTTTCAACAATGTTCACCTCCATCCGGAACGAGGAGTTAGACAGGGAGACCCACTCTCTCCCTTACTATTTATCATGACGCTGGACGAAGCTCTGCAAGATTTACCCTCTGAACCCTGGACATCCCCAGTAGGGCCAATTGATTATCTCGCCTACGCGGATGACGTCCTGATATTTGCTCAGGACCGGTTTTCGCTGCAGGAGCGCTTGCAACATTTCAGTGATAAACTGGCCCTCATAGGATTGTCCATCAACCAGATGAAGTCAACCTCCGTCAACATTGTAGTGGACCGTTCAAGAAAACTAACGATACTGGACACCGCCCCTTTAGACTGTGGAGATTGCATTATTCCTTCCTTGCAACCAGAAGAGAAATTCACGATGTTAGGCTTGCCTTTCAGTTGGAAAGGTAAACTCCCGCCAGCTTCCGCAGGCGAGTTACGTGCTCAACTGGAAGAAATTACAAAAGCGCCCTTAAAACCCTACCAGCGCTTGGAGCTTCTGAAGACGTTCCTGCTTCCAAGGCATCTTCATAAACTCTGCTTGGCCGTTGTCCACAAACAGACGCTAAAACGCATGGACAGGCTTGTTCGAGCACATGTAAGAAAATGGCTCCGGTTGCCCACTGACACAACTCTGGCTTATTTCCACGCCTCAATCGGGGACTTTGGTATCGGTATACCCTGCTTATCCGCCACTATTCCACTGTTACGGAAGGACCGATTAGAACGACATCTTAATAATGCACACCCAATTACTAGCTGGGCCATCCGAGATCCCGCAGCTGGCTCCATTCATCGACTGGCGCGCTCTAATGTTACCATCGGCAACCGAGTGGTGATGGATAAAGTATCAACCGCGGAGGCATGGAAAGACGCGCTACTTACCTCAGTAGACGGGTGCCCGCTCCAGGGAGTGATCACCACACCCGCTACACATCACTGGCTGCGGAATCCCACTAGGTTATTCCCTGGACTGTTCTTTCGAGCAATACAGCTTCGAGGTGGGTTACTGTCTACAAAAGTACGACGCGCAAGAGGACGAACGGCTGAGACCCAATCCGAGCTACTATGTCGCGGCAACTGTGGACAAAAGGAGACTCTGTCCCATGTCCTACAATCATGTGGCATCAATCATGAAACACGATGTAAACGCCACAATGTCATTGCAGAGCAAGTCGCCAAATCCTCCGCAAACGAACAGTGAACACCGTTCTCGAACCAAGAATTCCAACAGCGACCTCATTCATCAAGCCAGATATAATCGCAGTAAAGGGATCATCGGTGCACGTCATGGATGTCGGAATTTGTGATGCCGACCGCATGGCGCGTAGGCACCAACTGAAGGTCGACAAATATGGCTCCGGAAATAACGCATCAATGATCTCGAAGTATATAAGCGCACAATTCCCCGAGACACGCGAGATTTATCACCATCCAATTATCTTAAACAATCGGGGATTTATATATCCGGCTTCGGCGAAATACTTAGCAACTCTCGGCTTTACCAAACTCGACATCTCGGATATCTGCTTCTTCACCCTCCGATTATCACTGATGGTATATGATACATATATAAGGGGAGCTTCCTCCCAGTCCTCCTAAAACGATTTCCACAACCTGATAGTTCATACATTCAGTGTCGGATTACACAAACACACGGTGACCATGGAAGCGGTTCCGCCCAAAGTTTTGAAGTCTACTTAAAACCAATGATTATTATTATGCCGGGGCATTCGCCCCTTCTCGGCAAATTGTTGTAAATCTCCACTCAGGAGTCATGCATGCAAGTTACCGAAAATATAATGTTATAGGTCATTCTGAAGCACATGTTGGTCGGCCTTCGTCTGTATCCTGCGCCAGATCTTGAACTCATCGGCAAACATTATAAAGTTTGAAGCGATTCCTTGTCCAGGGTCATTAATAAAGCTTAAAAACAAACGAGGACCTAGAACTGAGCTTTGCGGCATACCACATTCGACTTGTATGGGGTCCAAGAAAGCGCTTCGAACTTTGACCACTAACCACCATTTAAGTAGAAAGTTGGTAATCCAGGTTAAAAGAGGGTCGCCGATCCCGTAATGCTAGAGCTTGGATGGTAGTACCCGATGGTCTAGACGATCGAAAGCTTTGGAGAAATCCAGTTAGATCACATCAACGCTGCCTCCAGCGTCAGGCGCTTCTGTCCAACTACTGCGTGCGATTAGTAATTCATTGTACTTGAACGCTGTCGACAGAAACCGGGCTTCTCAGGCGTGAGGATGTTACAGTACTCCAGATCACACACCGTGGCATCGGCACATATAGATTCCATGACCTGGGAGAGTATAGGAAGCAGAGATACTGGGCCGTAGTTAGAGGGCTCAGTTCAGCTTCCTCCTTTGTGCATTAGGGTTGGTATTCCAAGCTTTTACATAGCGGTAACTTGATTCTGTTCCAATAAGCGCTGTAAAATGTGAGCTAAAGGTCCTGTCAGTTGGCTTGCTGCCGCTTCCAATGCTTATGGACGAATGGTGTCGACACCCGGCGAGCTGTTTTATAGAGGCGTCGGCATTTGCGATACATCCTCCGCGGTAAAATTACTGTGCGTTAGTCCAAGCATGATGACGACAGAGGTTGGAAAGTCGCTTGGTGGCAAGACCCTGTGAAACATGGGGCATATTGCATCCGCAGCACGTTCGCTGCTTCCATAACAATTCGAAATGAATTGGAATATTGGTAGCTCGGGAGGCTTGCTCAGTTGTTGTGGAGTTCTCCGAGCTGGGCAACTTGGTTGCAGACGTTTCGCCACCATTCGAGGTGGCATCTTCAGTGCGGGATTGATAGCAGTGAAGTAGCAGTAGCTGGTAGAAAGCAAACCCAATAATCCAATATTGGGTTTGCTTTCTACCAGCTACTGCTACTTCACTGCTATCAATCCCGCACTGAAGATGCCACCTCGAATGGTGGCGAAACGTCTGCAACCAAGTTCCATAACAATATAAACCCAATATATACAGAGTTGTAAATTAAATATGCATGTATATGGATAGAGGATCGGCGGAACCCGCTTCTGGATGTGCCTGTAACTGTGGTATCCACGAAGCCAGCCAAAGGCTGCGTGGGACTGCAGAAAGACCATGGGTAGCTTAAACTGCACCACCCACAGCTCTATCCGCAAACCCCATATCCAGAGTGAACACGATGGAATATGCCCGGGAGGGATGCGGATGGGAGCCACGTTTCTTCAACTGGGCGGGCTTACACTCGTTCAACATACACAGCTGCAACTTTCCTACCTATGTAGACAGGGAACCATGCTTACCAGACATACACAAGGCGTAGCTGGGTCGTAGTCTAATCCACATTGGATGCAGCCACTCGTTGAGCCTAGCAGGACCATAAGTGCCGTGCACCCATCCCCAAGCCCAGCAACGATACACAACTTCTAGAGCCAGCAACCGAGGTGGCGGGTGTTAGACAGGCAGGCACCTTGTCAACAGTCACGTGCAGTCCAGCCACACCGGGAATATCAAGCAACTAACGCCGAATGCGAAAGTAACTAAAATTGCAAATTTGTTCGCAGTAAGCAGCAGAATGTCAGAATTAAAGAAGTCAAAGAAAGCGGAATAGTTTTAGCCAGGTTAAGGACAACTAGTATAGGTGTAAGTCGGTGTAGCCCAGATTCGGTGAAGAAGTAGCATGAATGCAACCTCCTCTTCTATTCGGCAGCGAAACCTAGACAACATACCGGCGAGATGTGAGATATTTGGAGCGCTTTCATCAAACGTGTTTACGGCGGATTGCGCACCCGTTGGTGCGACGGAGTTGTGGACGCCGTGGTGTTGCGCCGAAGTGGAAGGTATGCAGTGGACTGCATACGTTTGCTGAGACACTTAAGGTGGGTCGGTCATGTGTGGCGTATTGATTCGACGCGGATACCGAAGCAGCTGCTGTATGGCCAACTAAGTGCAGAGGCGCGGAACGCAGGAAAACCAAAGTAACATTACCAGGATACGCTCAAATTGAACCTATCACTTTCTAATATGGAGTACATGCATTAAGAATCGAAGGCGGCTGATCGGCATCCATAGCGCGATCTGATCACGAAGGCAGTTGTCGAAGTATAAGTGAAGTCACTCGTGTATACGGAAAAGGAGCGGCAATTGCAGGAGCGACAAACGCTGATGGGCTGTGCTACATCGACTTCGCGCTTATGCGGTAGCGAGTGTATGAGTCAGGCTGGCCTATTTCACTACGAGCAAGACCGCTCAGCGCCAACAACGAAACGACGACGCGTGCTGCTGTGAGGGTAGGCAGAACTGGCGCAGCGTTCGTAGATACGACCTGCTTGCTTGCTGAGGTTCCTTATTTCCGGTAATTGGTTTGCTGCAGTTTGTAAAGGCTTGTTTTGTTAAGTCACCTAAATGTCCGTCTGCATAAGGTTCTTTTTACTAAACCCGTCGCTTAAACAGATAATGGTTGTTATTGCTAACTTTTCGCGTCTGTGGCATCTTTAAAAAGTTTTGCTATTCTTGATATTAAGTACATTTCGCGAATTGTTGAACACTAGTTTATTGCATACTTTAACTCAGCGAAGATTTAAGTCTATATGCATGTAAGTCCTATTCGATAACTTTAAGTTGATATTGTCAGTTCGAGTGACTAACTGTGGTTTGAAATGACCAGTGTGGCTACGCTTGATGTGCATGTTGACAAGCTGCCTACCTGTCTAACACTATCCGCATCAAGTACTGGCTCCAGGAGACTATGAATTATTGCTAGGATGGAGGACGGAGTGCACGGTCCTCGTCACCGCGCTAGGCCTAAAGAGTGTTTCCATTCAGTGTGGAACGGGCTACGGCCCAGCCACTGCCTTATGTGCACTTGATTCCCTAGGTGCCACATGCTTGTGTTTACCAGTGAAGGAGTGCCGTCCGGCGCCGTTGAAGCAACGTGTCTCCCATGTGCATGCATCCTAATTATATTTCATCGGGTTTGCACTGGTTATGGGGTGTGAAGACGGAGCTGTGGGTGGCGCGATGCAAGCCACCCATGGTCCTTCTTTGGGCGCAGGTGTCCTGTGGCTGTCCTATGGGGGTCATTTCGATAGGCAAATCAAGATGATGTCGCCAACTATATATTAGCATCGGACGATAAATCCTTATCGAGACATCTGCCATCCATGAGGCAGAAACTAAGAAAAAGTACAGATGTCGAAATGCAAACAAAACTTTTGGATTTTTTGCACAAGCCATTTTGTCCTTCTATGCCATTTTGTCGATATAGCTCTATTCACGTCGTTTACTTATGCAATTTCGGAGTTCTCTTATGTTTTACGGTTTCGCGCCACCTAAACAAGTGTGGCTAGCTAATGGCAATCATCACCATTGGCTCCCAACCAGGAAGATGTACAGGGCCGATGGTGGTACGACAGAGGTTCGGCGGTGTTTTGCTTTGTCGATCCATGCTTAACCAAATTCAACGTGTTCTCTTCCAATTCCATCCGGTGTGCGCAACGAAGTCACGGCGTGGTAAGCGCTTGCGTGAAATGCATAGGACGTTGCAAACAAGCTACATTGACGCATTGCTACAGGGCGATTAAATGGAAGGCGCAGGTACCCCATGACACGGCTTCGGTCTTCATCGTTGCTAAGACGAGGCTGTCATTACGCATGGGTTATCGTCCGCCAACTTGTATTATCGTAGACCGGAAGTCGACGCAAGTCGTCCACAATAATCTGTCAGCGGTCGCTTCCATGCGACTCCACGGTGTGGACATAAGTCCTATAGACAATCACTTTAAGGAGTGGGTTATGTCCTGACGACGCCATAATTGACTCAGGTTGGTAGCTACCGACCGTACTTAGGTATTGCGGAGATACCTTTTCCTAATAATACCGTCCCTAGAAATACATCTTGTGAAGTATACAATAAATACATATTTATTCTCAACTATTCGAGGCACACCCATAAAGGCATGATCAGCTTGGTGCCACTGTACAGAAACTTTGTGGCAATTGTAATGGCGATAAAATTGTTTAAACTTACATTATTGGGACTGTACAATGGTGCAAATTCAGAAGAATAACTGGGCTGTCGTGAGTTAAGGACCCGGTTGCAAGGATATACTCTGTCTGCCATATACTGCAGTCTTAGGTCAGCCAATAAAAGATCAAAGCTCCCAGATGATCGAGTAGAAGATAATTAACGAGCAAGACCGAGAGCTATTTGATGGAATTCGGTGTTTATGTGTGCGTAACGTAAAGATCAACAGTGAAATGGTGAAAAGAAAATTGACAAGAGTGTCTGCGTTCAATCGTAGAACGGAAGGTGACGACAATAACTGCAGCTGCAGAAGTGTCAGTGTAAACATCGTTCCAATAAAGACGAAATGTGACATTTGTTGACTTGCAAGGGTGAAGCCATGGGCTAGGACTTTATTCGGTGGCGAGTCGCATCCGCCACGTCGCTGTGTTGTTAACGGTTGTGGCCTTTTATAGGGAGAACGCTTACCAGGCAAAAGCCCACCACCTGCTGAAACACTGCCCTAAGTCCTTTTGAACTCTTATGTAAAGGTGGCAAAGCAGCTTGCCTACTGCTTTCACACTCGGCTATTCGTAGTCAAATGACTCCCAATTTCCTCTGTTAGCTGCTCAGATGGCATGCTCAGGGCCGCCACAATCGCTAAGGCCAGTCGAGAATGAGAGAATCACGAGTGTCGAGGTGAACAAAGTTTTAGGGCTTCCGGTGTCTGGATTGTTCAAATTATGTGTTATTTTCGGGAGTGTGAGGAACTCCTTTCCAGCTATCCACACTGGACAACGGTCTTGGTGGTGAGTGCAGTTAACTCCCTTTGGTGAACAGCCATGCTCCATTAGGTCCTTGTCGGTTATTACGTCCGTCTCGGGCGAAAACTCTGTTCCTTAGTCTAAGCACCTATCCTCAAGTAGTTCCGGGCCTTGGAGAAAAGGGAAAGTGAGGGACAACTGAGAGAAGTGCTCAAAGCACACGCGCGACGTTAAACATGGTTAAAGTCTTATGTTACAACGTTTAGAATTTCGACAAACGCATGTACAATGTGCACCGGTGATTAAGCAGAAAGTGTCTTTGGAAAGTGCTACAGAAGCCATCGCCGTACGGGTATATTACTACCATATACGTAAAGAACACAGAGTTGTACCAGTAAGAAATCTACGGAGTATCATTTTAGTATGCTGCAAAGATTGCGTGGGAATAGCGCAAACAGAGTTAAAAGGCTAGTGGAGCCTGCGTGGTGTAGGAACCTCAAGTACCCAGCCTAATACAATAGGGAGCGAAGCAGAAGGAAGTAATAATATAAAGTGGTAAAGCAGCGGAAAGATTGGACTCAAGCGCGAAGTAAAAAGGTTCGGGGGATCTAGACCTAAAGACGATGCGATGGTGCTAGGAGAATAATACTGAGCTGGGGGAAGCCAGTGAAAGAAGTGGGCTCCTACTTGAGAAAGTGTGGAAAACACTGCTGCGAGACGGAAAGATAACACTTAAAAAGTGATTAAGTAGCGGCTGTGTGCTGACTGGATGCGTGAAGATTGATCGATAGAAGTAAGCTAAAAAGGATCAACTGAGGGAAAGCAAACGTGCGGAACGAAAGTATACATTACGACGACTGAGGACGTCACAACATATGAGACCTAAGCGCGGAGTCGCGCAGAAACACGTCATGCTAGGGTCCTAAGTAACTGGTACTAAGGTATGGTAATTCAGCAAAGTCAGTGAGCGAGGTGCAATCCTTCATGAGCAAGTGTCGCAGACGTAACAACAAGTAAGTGCTAACTAAAAGCAGAAATGGGAAGTTAGAGGGCGTTTGTGCGCTGGCCATATGAGCTAAGTTTTTGGCTAGAAGGCTAAGGGGGGTTATCAAATGGCACATGATGAATATCAAGTACGCGGGTATACGAACATAGAAAGCTTAGCCTACTGGAAGCCAGCTAGGATGAAGGGGATACGAACAAGACACTCTAAGTCGGAGGTAGGAGGAATGAGAGATGGCATTAGTGGACAGGATTTCCGTGGCTACGAATGTTATTTGGGTTAAGCCTACTAGTTGCTAGTGGATACCTACAGTGTTACAGAATGCAACAACAAAACAATAAATGTCTGTGATCCAACCAGTCCACGAGAATACAGTTAAAGGTATAAGAAGTGGCTCCTAGCAAGCTGCGGATATGCGCAGGGGTGCGTGGAACGTACTTCAAATCACTGTAGCTAAACAGAAGTGTTGAAGGTTAGCTAAACGAAAGATAATGGCGGTAGTGCACAGATTATTAGTAGCCAAGTGCAGCCAGCCGATAAAGAATCTGGTCACTAGTGGATACTTACAGTGGCACAGAATTAGTCAACAAAACAGCGAATGAGTGTCAGACATTTTAATTGAGTAAATTTTGGGGAGATAATGAGTGGCTCCTAGCAAACTCCGATTATGCAAAGAGATACATGGAGCCTAAGAATAAGGGCTGCGGCTAAATAGATGTATCGACGGTAATAGGAAGGACGGCTAATGGCGCCAGTAGTTAGCGTATCAATGACTTGCAATGGCATTTGGATTAAGCCTTCTAGTTACTATTGGATACCTACAGTGCACAGAATAAGTAAGTGAGCGATATTGTGGAGGGTGTGGGAAACGATACGGCCATGGGTTTTTGGGACAGCGGATGGAGGTCATCCGGTACATGGTTCGCACAAACGTGTGCCGTCAGCTGACAACAATGGGTGTAGGGCTATCTTCCAAGAAAAATCATGGAGTTCCGAAACTGGTCGTTTGATTGCGCGGCGGTCATAACAGACAAATTGACAGCCTACCAGGCAAAGCCGAACGCAGCTAAGCACGAAAAAGTCTCAGCGACAACCTTTTGTTGACCAGAAAGGTGTCGGATATAAGTAACTTATTAAGCCATGAAATCCAGCTGACGAATCTCAAAGAATGATTTCGGATTGCATAGATAAGCGGCTTGTGAATAGCGATAATAAAGTGTTACCTGCAAAGACGAGTCGGAAATGCCTAACGGTTGCGTAAAGGGCCAGCAGTTTGCAACTGAACGTGCTGTGATTGACCTCCGCAGGTAGTAGGCA
>OX104067.1:39812483-39892374 GCA_944474145.2 Dicrocoelium dendriticum | reverse complement strand
TTTTTCTGCTAGGGCAGGATATGTGGGCATTAATTGGTTGGACAGGGTGTGATGCGGTTTTTGTTTTAGTTCCATCAGTATTTTAAAGTCCGCCAATTCCTGGTTCAACAACCCGCCGAAGAAGGAACACTTACGGGATCATCCTATCATTCCAGTCCCGCTTGAACTTGAACTTGGCCAAACCGTATTTAACACTTACAGTAACTTATCTAGTTATTTCCAGTTTTAAACCCGTTTTGCACCCTGTTTTTGCCTTTTTTATTGCGGACGTTTTACCATTGTATACGTGTTATTATTCTGCTCTGTTTTCCACATGAACGTGGCTGTCCCCCTAAACACAGAGGCTGATGGACACCTGAAATCAGCCTAACGGAGACACAAGTCTTCGGGCTATTGCAAGGGCTAAATCCTTCCAAAGCTTCTGACCCTGAATCAATTAATCCGAAGCTAATGCACGAATTGGCCTCCGAGCTAAGTGGTCCACTGATAAGCATGTTTACAATGTCGCTCGACAGCTGTGCCTGCCGTGTACACAAGGCCACAGTGTGGTACTCTCTACCCCGGAAGAACGCAGCGCTCTCATGCAGTTTGCGTCTAAGCTTAAAGGTGCAAATATTAGCGTTCAGTCGGACCTTCCGCTGGCTGATAGGCTGAAGCTAAGGGAGGCCATCAAAGACCTCAAAAGCAGGCGAGCGACCGGTGAACAAAGTCTGCGGTTAGTGGGTTTTCGGGTGGTCAGCCGGCCGTCCTTTTCCGCCCTACCACTGCCAATTCTGGTAGCGCACGACCCAGGTCTGGATCTAACGAATACCTTTAGATAGTGCTAATTAATGTGCACAGCCTAAAAAATAAGGTGTACGAGTTAGGTCTGCTTGTAGATGGGTCTCATCCCGATATACTCGCATTCACTGAAACGTGGTTGTCTCATGACATCACGGATGGAGAAGTACATCTATCTGGCTACGCACTATTTAGATGCGATCGCTCCACTGGCTGGCAAGGAGGGGGCGTCGCTCTTTATGTGAGCTGTAAACTTGACGTTTTGAAGACTTGCGAATTTCAGTCAGCAGACAAAACTGTTGAAGTTCTATCGGCTGTTATTAGTACATCCTCGGCTCATGTTACAGTTGTAATTGTGTATAGAAGCGCTGGGAGTGGATCCAAAGAGGTAGTTGACTTCATTCGCTCCCAGTCCGCAAACAAGTGTTTGGTGATGGGCGACTTCAACCTCCCGGAGGTTTGCTGGGCAGATCTTTCTTGCGACTCAGCGTCAGGCACATTCGGCGCTGATTTGCTTGAGCTTACGCTCCAAGTATCTTTGCATCAGTTTATTGACCTCCCCACTAGGTACATGGACGCCCAAGTACCGTCTATCTTAGACCTTCTATTTGCTGTCACTCGATTTTGTTGGTGACTACTTCCGGACCTCCACTGGGTTCCAGTGATTATGTTTGTCTGCTCTTCAGTTGTACTCTGTCTAGACGCTACCAGGATACTGTTGAGTCTCGCCCGAACATATGGCACGCAGACTATCAGTCAATGAGAGCCAAGGCTTCGGGTTTCCATCGTGAGATCTCAGATGATGATGATACTGTCCAGGTTACCTGGGATAAGTTTAAGTCCTACCTTACAGAGGTCTCTGCTCCCTTCATCCCAGCCACAAGGACCAAGAAGGCACGAGTACAGGCGCCCTGGATAGATTCCACTGGCAGGCATCTACTCACAGAGATCTAGATGTTGGCGGACTTACCGAGATGCTCCGTCCACCGATACTTATGACAGGTACCGTAAGGCTAAAAATAGGTGTAAGCAACACCTAAGGGATGTTCGGCTCAATTTCGAGAAAGGATTAGCGGACGAAGCTTCAGAGAATCCAAAAAAATTCTTCGCTTATATCAAAAGGCGCTGCGGTTCGAACATGTCGATCCCAGTATTGATGCGTGATGACGGTACTCATGCGCATACGGACTATGACAAGGCCTGCGTACTTAGTGGGCAATATGCGGCAGCGTTTGTAAGGGAAACCTGTTTGACAGGCGTTGAGCTGGTTTGCAGAATCCCAGAGGGTTAAGGACTATCTGAATTTATTGTAGCGGGGACGTAAGTTCGTAGGCTGTCCCAAGGGCTGAACCCTTCTAAGGCCTCTGGGCCTGATTTAATTTAACCGAAACTGTTGCATGAGTTCAGTGCGGAACTTAGTGGACCGCTCGCTATGGTGTTTCCGAAATCGCTTGACAGCTGTGCATTGCCTTCCGAATGGAAGGAAGCTGTCATCTGTCCCATCTTCAAAAATGGGGACAGGAGTCTGCCTACAAATTACGGACCAGTTAGCCTCACGAGTGTAGTAGTCAAACTCTTCGAGAAACTGGTGAGAAGTTAATTGGTGAGTCATCTGAGTAGATTTAATCTACTTAGCAATGTAAAACACGGATTCCGGAAGGGATTTTCGTGTCTGACGAATCTGCTGGTGTCTCGCGAAAGTTGGGCGGATGCAGTGGATAACGGCCGCGCACTGTACGTACTTTTCGTCGACTTTTCGAAGACATTTGACAAGGTACCCCATTTGACGCTCACGCAAAAGCTGACCTCCTATGGGGTATCTGGCCGCGCCCTTCATTGGGTGACTGCCTTCTTGGAGGGTAGAGAACAGTGTGAACGGGTAGGCCAGGGCCTATCGTTTAGGCAGTCAGTCCTCAGTGGCGTGCCGCAGGGCTCAGTCCTTAGACCGCTGCTGTTCTCTATCTATGTGAATGACCTACCAGCGGAGCTTGAGATACCATCGCTGCTATTTGCTGATGACCTGAAGCTGTAAAACATTGTCGGTGTTCCTGGGGGTTCCGAAGCTATTCAGCGAGCCTTGGATAAGCTTTGGGACTGGTCTACTTGATGGTTATTGCCCATAAATCAGGCAAAGTGCTCCGTTCTTCGAATTGGAGGAGGTTGTCCTCCTGCGAAGTACTTAGTCGGTGGAGACGAACTCCCCCGTGCATCTAGCCAGGTTGATCTAGGCGTCGTACACTCTTCGGCTTTACACTCCACGACAACTGGAAGTAGGCCGCAAGCAGAGGTTTCCGCATGTTGTGGTTAATACGACGTTCTTTCGGAGTCTTGACGGACGGCATCTTTACGAGACTGTTCTCGGCCTTCGTTTGGCCTCATCTGGAATACTGCGTCCAGGCTTGTCCGCCCTGCCTCGTCAGGGACAAAATGGAGCTAGAGAAGGTTTTACGAGTGGGTACTAGGTTAGTCGAGGGATTACGGGGACGGACGTACCCCGAGTGTCTACTTAGTTTGGGAATGCATTCAATGCACTACCGAAGGCTTATAGGAGACCTAAACCTACCGTATCTTAATTGGGAAGGTTGGTCTAGATTTATCTGAGCTATTCAGTCCCGCTATTTTGTCTGTTCTACGCGGTCACTCCATGAAGCTGGACAAAGCACGGTCCGATCGGATTAGGGCGGAAATCCGGCTGTCACGTAGAGTCATTGAGCGCTGGAACATGCTTCCGGAAAGTGTTATCATGGAATCTACGGTTAAGGGGTTTGAGCGACAACTTGACGCTCTTGGGTGGCAAAACGAGACCTTTCCATTTTCCTGAGTAACACATCTTCGTACTTCGCTTTTCTTTTCTCTAATTTTCTTCACGCATTGGTACTATTTACTTATTTCAAGTGCACTACCTTATTCTGTATTTTCGATTTTTCTTTCTATCCTTTGCTTACTTCACGTGACTGCGACAGCAGGGACTGCTAGGGCAGGAAACGTGGGCATTAACTGGTTGACCAGCATGCGATCATCATCATCAACAGCACTACATCAGCCATTTGAACTAATTCTTCGCTGCCATACAACCATGAGGACCTATGAAATAAAGAATAAGAAGGGGGACTTACCTGAAAACCTTATTGCCCTAAGCAAACATTCAGGGTCAAGGCGCCTACACCTTGTGTAGACAACATTCCGTCACAAACTGCTGGCTATCGTGCAAAGATAAGGCGGCATCGGCGAGACAGCTTCCTTGCGGCTTTCACTGCCACGCGTCATAATCAGCCATTACCCCGCAGATAACTCAGTACCAAACACACTTTAAACAGACAATCCGATTAGGAGACGGCAGCAGACGCGCCGCTGGTGTCGGTTGCGAGCCATGTCCTGTAAAGTCTCGAGCCAAGCACAAGGTGAGTCACGTGGACTCCAACCCGGAAGGCGAGACGGACCAACAGCACCCAGTTTGGTCGTCAGTGACTTCATTTCCCGCTGCCAAGTCAACTTCTGTCCACCTCGAGCCTTGCGCCATCCTACACCTGGTAGACTGAACAAGGCCCTCCTAGGTAAGCAGTGACCAGGCATACGTAGCACATGCCCGAGCCAACGTAACTTATTCAGTGTTATCTGTTGTTCTAGGGAGTTAGCATGATTATCACCACTTAGTACTCGCCTACGCACATCATCGTTGCGGACACGCTGGTGCCATCCGACACCAGCAATGCTTCGCAAACAGGATGCGATACGGGTGTTCCGTTTTAGATCCATCAAAAACTGAGAACTTCATCAACTCCTGGCTCAACGATCCACTCAAAATGGAACACTCACGGGATTCTCCTATCGTTCCAGTCGCACCTGAACTTAAACTTGGCCTAGCCACTTCGGTCTGGTTATCTGAGGCGTCTTCAAGTCTTTGATCATCGCTGTCTGCGAAGCATTGCTGGAGTCGGATGGCACCAGCGTGTCCCCAACGATGATGTACGTAGACCAGTACTAGTTAGTGTTAATCATGCTAACTCCCTAGAAAAACAGATAGCACTGAGTAAGTTGCGTTGGCTCTGGCACGCGCTACGTATGCCTGGTCACCGCTTACCTAGGAGGTCCTTGTTTAGTTTGCCAGGTGTAGGATGGCGCAAAGCTCGAGGTGGACAGAAGCTGAGTTGACAGTGTGAAATGAAGTCGCTGATAATCAAGCTGAGTGTCGCTGGTCCATCTCGCCTTCCGGGCTGGAGTCCACGTGAGTCACCTTGTGCTTGGCTCGAGACTACAGGACATGGCTCGCAACCGACGCCAGTGGCGCGTCTACTGCCGTCCCCTGAGCGGATTGCCTGTTTAGTGCTGAAGTTTCTGCGGGGTAATGGCTGATCATGATGCGGGGTAGTGAAAGCCGCAAGGAAGCTGTCTCGCCGATGCCGCCTTGTTTTTGCACGATAGCCAGCTGTTTGTGGCAGTATGTTGTTTACATTAGGTGTAGGCTCCTTGACCCTGAATGTTTGCTTAGGGCATTAAGGTTTTCAGGTAAGTCCCCGTTCTCTCCCTCTTATTATTCTTTATATCATAGGTCATCACGGTTGTATGGCATCGAAGCATCAGTTCAAATGGCTGATGTTCTGCTGCTGTTGTTAGTAATGACATCCCTGTTTTATGTTCGTGCTCATGAAGCCTTACTTCACTAGGACGCTGAGAAAGCTAGTCACTTGGCTAAGCAATACGCTTCTGTTTACGCGAAAGTGACACCACTTAGTGACAGAGCTGTATCCACCATTCCATCTTTGTTGGCCCAAGTAGATATTAACACTGATTCTGTGATGAAACTTAACTTAGATCTGTACAGCTCACCCGGCCCTGGTGGATTCCATCCTTTGTTCCTCAGGATTGTAATCATCATTATACACATCATCTAGAGATGGGGAACACCTCAGCTACTGTGCCGCAATACATAAATGAAAAAGGCAAATAAATACAACAGTTGCATGCCAGCCGACCTACCAGCAACAGATAGGCATCGTTCCGGTAAGCTAGAAGCCGGCTACTAGGCAAAAAGAAAACTTATTATGTTTTACGCTATGAAATGAGATCGCAGGTGGTGGGGGATAGTAAAAAGGATGGGGAGGGACAAAGAAACTCACAGCAGGAACGCCACTCAGGTCGGCTCCTTGCCATGTCACCAAGCGTATCCAACCAAACGTGTTCACCGTCTTTTGGACCCCAACCAGGGAGCCGTGACGCTCTAACCGAGGCCAGCACAGAAGTGAGGGCCTTCATTCCTCTTGACCAAGTCATCGCTTGGCCACTCCTCTTCTTCCATCCACATCCCCGGTGAGCAAACAACGCACGTCGTGGAAGTCGATGGGCTGGCATGCGCAACACGTGGCCGAACCATCGGAGCCTGGTGCGTGAAATAACGGTGCTGAGCGGCTCAGTTCCTTTTTCTGTGCCGTTACCAAGGCGTCGAACACGCTCGTTACACAAGCGACGTTCCCACCAGATGTGAGCCAAACTGCGAAGGCACCGATGGTCGAAAGTAACTAGCCTCTTCATGTCCGCCGATCTTAGGGGCCAGGTTTCGCAACCGTACAGTAAGCTCGAACGTACCGCTGCATTGTACACTCTACCCTTCAGGGCGAGAGTGATGTCGCGCCGCCGCCATAGGTGGCGAAAGTTCATCATCATCATCATCAACATCAACATCATCATCATCATCATCATCATCATCATCATCAGCAGCAGCAGCAGCAGCAGCAGCAGCAGCAGCAATTTGAACTGATGCTTCGCTGCCATACAACCGTGATGACTTATGAAATCAAGAATAAGAAGAGGGAAAGAAAGGGGACTTACCGAAAAACCTTAATGCCCTAAGCAAACATTCAGGGTCGAGGCGCCTACACTTTGTGTAGTCAACATACCGTCACCAACAGCTGGCTATCGTGCAAAGATAAGGCAGCATCGGCGAGACAACATCCTTGCGACTTTCACTGCCACGCGTCATAATCAGCCATTCCCCCGCAGATAACTCAGTACCAAACACACTTTAAACAGACAATCCGATTAGGAGACGGCAGCAGACGCGCCACTGGTGTCAGTTGCAAGCCATGTCCTGTAAAGTCTCGAGCCAAGCAGAAGGCGAGTCATGTGGACTTCAGCCCGGAAGGCGAGACGGACCAACGGCACCCAGTTTGGTCGTCAGTAGCTTCATTTCCCGCTGCCAAGTCAACTTCTGTCCACCTCGAGATTTGCGCCATCCTACACCTGGCAGACTAAACAAGGACCTCCTAGGTAAGCGGTAACCAGATACGTAGCGCGTGTCCGAGCCAACGCCACTTATTCAGTGCTATCTGTTGTTCTAGGGAGTTAGCATGATTATCACCACTTAGCATTCGCCTACGCACATCATCGTTGCGGACACACTGGTGCCATCCGACTCCAGCAATGCGTCGCAGGCAACGATGATCAAATACTTGAAGACGCCTCAGCTCTTCAGACCGAAGGGGCCAGGTCTCACTACCATAGAGCAGAACGGCTCTCACTGTGGCCTTGTATACACGGCCTTTCAGACGGAGGGAAACTCCCTTCTGTCGCCAAAGATGCCGCAGGTTCAAGAAGGCAGCTCTGGCTTTTGCAATGCGTGAGCTGACGTCAGTTTCCATGCGCCCATCATTGCTGATGCAGCTACCAAGATAAGTAAAATGATCAACCACCTCGAGTTCCTCGTTAGCAAGCGTCAAGGTGTCATCAAGTGGCTGGTGGTCCTGCAGCAACACTTTGCACTTTGAAGGTGCGAAGTGCATACCAAATAATGGGACCACTACAGATAGGCTATTCAGGGTTGATTGTGCCACCGCAACATCGTCGAAAAGCAAGACGATATCGTCCGCATAATCTAGATCAACTAATCTTTCACCAGGTAGCACTTGAAAGCCTACATCATGAGATTCCGTAAGGGAACACTCCATGATAGAATCCATAATGAAATTGAACAAAAATGGGGAAATCGGACAACCCCAATGAACGCCACTTGTGGTCGGAAAGCTATCCGACAAGTCACCGCAGACCCTGACGCGGCCTGTAGTGTTCGAGATAGAGCACGAAGGATGTTCACATATTTCGTGGGAGCACCTTTCCGCGCAAGTATGTCGAACAGAATCGATCGATCGACTGAATCGAACGCACTCTTGAAATCGAGGAACACAGCTATTGTCGATCTGCGGTATGCGTGGCGCTGCTCTAGTACCTAGTGAATATATGGTCCATACAGCCACGTCCTGGGCGGAAACCGGCCTGCTCTTCCCTAATGCGAGATTCCCGTTCCGCAGTGAGGCGACGAACGAGAATCGAGGCCAGTAATTTTGTCACAACTGGCGTTAGGCTAATACCCCTGTGATTAGAACAGTCTGTGTGACTGCCCTACTTGTATATTGCCACCATAATCGATTCGCTCCAATTAGCCGGCACACTCTCTTCGTTCCAGATACGTTCGAATAGGGAGGTCAGTGCTTTGCAGGGGACCTTACCTCCATCCTTAAATAGTGCAGGTGGGAGGGAATCTGGGCCAGCGGCACGAAAACGATTAAGGGCTGTGATCGCGTTTCGGACCTCGGCCTCCGACGGATGCTCTAAACTAACCGTCCATGGCTCGTCCTGCATCACCTGAGTAGGAGGAGGTCCGGGAGCAGGGGGCCAGCTGAACTGATCTTGAAGGTGTTCCGCCCAACGAGCCGTACGGCGCTCCTTACTGTGTATCAGCGCACCCGCTCTGTCTCTGATTGTCTCACTGAAGCCTGGTTTTCTGGGACCAGTGGTGCAGATTAGCTGGAAGAGCTTGCGGTAATTGCCTACTGCTCCTGCCTCCTCCATTTCTTGAGCCCTACTGGTCCACCAGGCTTCCTTGTCAGCACGTAGGCTCTGCTTTAGTTCACGCCTAATAGCACGTCTGGTCACACTGTGTTCAGAGCCAGCCGGGAGGTGTCTTCTAGATTCCACCAGGTTCACGGACCTTTCGGATATTCAGTGACTGGTGAGGTGACGACTGATAGTGCCACAGGCAACTGCTCCTGCGTCGTGCATGGCGGCCGAGATCCTATTCCACTGAAGCTCAAGACAATGGACGTTCAGTATGCATTGCGTCCTGATAGGCTTGCTTGACCGAGGGCTGAGACAATTTCTCAGTTGCGAATGGCGGGAGAGGTTTGGTGCGCCTCCCGGTAAAGTTCATGGAGAAACGACAGCGTACCAAGGCATGATCAGAGTCGATATAGGTACTCCAGTACGAGCGGCAATCCAGGATGGAACCACGCCACCTGTAACTTATGGCTATGTGGTCAATTTGGGTCCATCGCTGGCCAGCTACAGGAGGACGCCAAGTGGCACTTCGGCGCCCACTGTGTCTAAAAGCAGTGCTAGTAAGAAACAACTGGTGCTCCGCACACAGTTGCAGCAGACGATCACCCTTGTCAGTCCGTTCGAACTTAAGCCCACAGTTACCACCCAACTGAGATTCTGAAGAGCTCATACACCCTACTTGTGCTTTCATATCCCCTGCAAGTACTATATGTGAACTAGTAGCACTGCGTAGCAGCGCGTTCAGTTCGTCATAGAATGTGTCCTTGTCAACATCTGAACTGCAGTCGGTGGGAGCATAAGCGGAAATCACAAACAAACAGCGTTTTGTACTACTTCGTGAATCAACCTTAGCTGAGGTCGTCAAACGGACTGCACATAAACGGCTGTTCACCGGAATCCAATCAACCAACGATGGCCCAGCCTTGGAGCTTAGAATGATACCTACACCAGCTTGAACCGCGAATGCTGCATCGACGTCTCTGGATGCGTGCAACCAATAGCGAGAGGATAAGCCGGGTGCAGTCAATTGGATAACCCCGTAGAGAAGGTTAGCAAAAGCACTTCGAGCTTTTGCTATCCGGTTCGTGATCTCGTCTTCGATCCCAAGGGCGCTGATACAACTTCCCAGGTAGTTGAATTTCCGAACGACTTCTAGCTGATCCCCACCAAGGGTCAGCGCAGGAGGCGATCCCTGCCAATCTTGGAGGAACGCTTTGCAGTTCGATGGTGCAAAGCAAAGCCCAAAGCGGCTGACAGCCAGTGCTAATCTGTCCAGCCCGGTTTGGCACGTCTGGGAGCTGTCACAGATGAGGGCAATGTCGTCTGCATACTCCAAGTCAAGAAGCCGTTCTCCTGGGAGTAGCTCCACACCTTCCAAGTCATGTCCTGTAAATGCAATCTCCATGATTTCGTCAATAGCGAAGTTGAAAAGGAAAGGTGACAGCGGGCATCCTTGTCTCACACCGCTGAAGATATTGAAGGGTGGCGACAGCTTGCCGTAAGCTCTCACTCTGCCCGTGCTACGCGCGTATAATGCTCGGATAATATTTACATATTTCTCAGGCACACCTTTCCTGAGTAGACAATTCCAAAGGGCACACCGATCAAATGAAGCGAAGACACCTTTGATGTCGAGGAACACGACTACGGTGGACCGCCAATATGTGTGACGGTGCTCCAACAACTGACGCAAGGTGAAAATGTGGTCGATGCAGCCACGACCCCGACGAAACCCGGCTTGCTCCTCACGAATGTGGCTTTCACGAGCGCCAGTCAGTCTGTGAAGGATTGTGGAGGCGAGTAATTTGGAGGCGATGGAGATCAGACTGATTCCTCTATGGTTGCCGCATTCCGAACGCGAGCCTTCTTTGAATATGGGAAGAATAACGGAGGGGATACAGTCGGTTGGGACAGTCTCCTGCTCCCACAGTTTCACTAGTAATTCATGTAAAGCATCAACAAGAGCAGAGCCTCCGAATTTGAAGAGGGCTGGAGGAAGATCATCTGGTCTCGCGGCTTTGTTCAACTTCAACAGTCCGATCTCACGTTCGACTTCTGAGCGAGAGGGTGGATCCAAAGGGACAGCCCATGGAGCAGGGCGATCACTGGCCGGCTAAGAATCGAACAATGCTAGCCGATTAAATTGCTTCCGAAATGCTCAGCCCAACGCTCCAAACGTTTTGACAAATTGTGGATAGGCTGTCCACTCTCGTCACGTATAGTTTCACTAACACCAAGTCTCCTGCTGCCCGTTTCCCGTATCAGACGGAATAACTTACGATGGTTGCCAAGAGCAGCTTCCACTTCCACCTCTGACGCACGATGAGACCATCAAGAGTCGCGGTCTTTCTTCAGACTAGCGCAAAGTCTTGCTCGGAGCTCTTTGCGAGTTTCATTGTGTTCGCTTCCAGCCAAGACAGGCCGGCGAGCATGCATAAGTTCTAGAGACTGCGAAGAGACCCAATATCCACGTTGGCTATTAGACATACCACATGAGGATTTGCCTGCTGCTAGTAAGGTCTGGTAAACATGTGACCAGTGACCATCAATTGTCTCCAGGGAGCGCTTACTCAACTCGCATGTCTACGTACTTCGATACGCATTCAGAACAGCTGGCTTGGTCAGTTGGCTGGTGTCAATGCGCTCACAGCGTCGTCGTGGGCGTCCGCCAAAACCCATCCGCATGTCAACACATACAAGTGCATGATCGGTGTCCACAAATGTGCTCCAAATCGAGCAACAGTTCTGGACGCAGCCTCTCCAGCGGTAACTGATAGCAATGTGATTGATCTGCGTCCAAGGCTGGTTCGAGGCTGGTGGGCGCCAAGTCACCCTCCGGCGGGTGCTGTGTCGGAAGTTAGTGCTCACAAGAAATAAGCGAGCATCTTCACACAAATAAAGTAACCGCTCACCGTTATCATTATGGGAGCCTACACCGTGATGACTGCCCAGATACATTTCATCAGTGGACAACTTTCCAACTTGCGCGTTCAGATCCCCCGCCAGCACAACAGTTTCCGTGTTTCTTCTGTGGCGAAGGAAAAGAAAAGGTGTCAGCTTATACGCCGTAACGGCGCTTCGCTGCCGCGCGACCACCACTAGTCGCGCGCGGGCTGAGTATACCGCGAGGACGCCCACCCCTACGCGGATTCGAACCGGTGACCTTATGGTTGGAAAGCAAACGTGCCGACCACTCGGCCACCGGCCACCGGCGAAGGAGTTGGGTCAGTTGGCGGTAAAAGTCGTTCTTTACCGAATCATCACTACAGTTTGTGGGTGCGTAGGCAGCGATGATGAATAGACACCTATTAGTCCCCCGCGAATTCGAAGCTTTGAACGAGCCAGCCAGTCAGAGCGCACACATCCGGCTACTGATTGGAATATAATCAACCAGAGCATCTTCAGCCCGGGGACTCAGGGCAATGCCAACACCAGCTTGGCCGGTGCTCGAAGCTGCATCGTCACCGGATGGACGCAATGTGAAAGTGCTGCTGGTGTCACCTGAAGGGGATCGCAGAATGAGCACAGAGCTCGAGTCTTGCAGGCGGGTCTCTGATAAGCAGCAGATGTCGATTGAGAGGGTCTCCAATGTTCGAGCAAGTGCTGCCCGTTGACCGATCTGTAGTAATGTGCTTATATTGAAGCATGCCAATCTGAAGGAGGATTGTGGGCTCCAAATGGAAGCCGATGAACTGGAATGGGCCGCTTGATTGGATATGGACTTGTCGACAGGAGAGGAGTGACGCTCCGCGTTCACATGTGAGTTGAAATTAGAAATGCCTCGTAAGGCATGTTGGGGGAGGGCCAAGAATCGGCGGGTTGAAAACTGAAGGGATAAAAGTGAAGTTGGAACGGGACGGTAAGAGCGAAAAAGTGTAAGAGAGGAAATAAGAAGACGGGAAGGCTTGAGGAGTAGCATCCAAACCCCTATCCACCCTGCTCTATGCAGCAGATAGGGCACCGTTGATTATCCTCTGCGGTGGCCAGAGCATCAGAAATTTGATTGGGGAAGGATTCATTGTATTGCGTGGGTAGGATACTGTCAGGTTGCCCAGGCCTAGACAGGAGAACGATTAGGGTTCTCAACCAAAGCCTTTGGTTCAAAAACCTGTCCGCAAGGCAGCGGGTTTGGCGTTGGGCTACAAGGAGTCCGTTTTAAGGAATAAGGTGCCACCCTCATCCCAACCCCCAACCTGGAGGACCAGGAGGCTGAGTTTGTCTGGCCTCTAACCATTGACCAATCTGGTATGAGTGACTCTGAAGGTGCAAAAGCACCACCCAGCATAGCTCAATGGATCGCTGAGACACACAAACCATCGCACCACGGTAAGGTCCAGCCTCATTGCGATGGTCCTCAGGATTGTGTCGGAGTACATAGCTTCACTCATATGTCAAGTCTTTCATCGCTCACTAGAAGCTGGCTGTCTTCCGTCAGCTTGGAAAGTGGGTATCGTCAAACTCATCTACAAAGGAGTAAGTCGACATGATCCAGCCAATTATCGTCCAATCTGTTTGCCGTCAATAGTGTGTAAAGTTATGGAACGGATCCTAAAACAGGCTGTTAATCATCATCTTGGGGGACAGAATGTCATGGGTTCCGAAAAACACGCTACTGCGCCTCGAACTAGCTCATTGCTAAGGAGACCTGGGCAAGATCGCTAGACTCCGGTAAACGCTTTACGTTGTGCTTGTTGACTTCAGCAAAGCTTTCTACAAGGTTCCGCATGAACGTCTTCTGTTTAAACTCCAAGGAATCGGTATTTCTAGAAACCTCCTGTCTTGAATCTCCGACTTCCTAAACGACCGCTCCATGCAAGTGAAGGTGAATGACACATTTTGTGCTCCTGTTCTCATGACCGGTGGGTTGTCACAGGGCTCGGTCCCGTACTTTTCAATATCTTCATCAACGACTTACCATCCACTCTTCAGACGGATTGCTTCATCTACGCTGACGACCTAAACCTGTGGATGAAAGTATCCAGCCTTGAAGACGCGGACCGATTACAGTCCACGCACGATCTACTCCATGATTGGTCAATTAAGTGACAGTCGCCCGTAAATCGTGATAAATGCTCTGTTCTCCCCGTTGGCTCATCTAACCCATTTGGAACTTACCACCTTGGTGATTCCTTGCTCAGAAGTGCAACCCAAGAGAAGGATCTTAGAGTGATAGTGTCATCAGACCTCAACTTTATTCAAGACACTCAGAAGACGGTTACCGTAGCCTATAGGATGTTCCATTCTATACGTAGGTTTTCTCTCCTGACTCCGGAGCTTTTCCGACTCCTCTTTGGCTTCCATATACGCCCGATTCTCGAATACGGGCAACCAACTGCCTATCCTCTCAGGAAATTAGAATGTGATATGATAAAGAAGCTTCAACGGCGTAGATCCAAATGCGTCCCTGAGTTGCGACACCTGTCATATCCACTCCGACTACCGTCGCAACGAGACAGGTACCCTACTACTGGTACCCCCGCTCACTGGAGACAATTGATGGTCACTGGTCACATGTTTACCAGACCTTACTAGCAGCAGGCAAATCCTCATGTGGTATGTCTAATAGCTAAAATGGATATTGGGTCTCTTCGCGGTATTCGGAACTTATCGATGCTCGCCGGCATATCCCGGCTGGAAGCGAACACAATGAAACTTGCAAAGAGCTCCGCGCAAGACTCCGTGCTAGCCTGAAGAGAGACCGCGAATCTTGGTGGTCTCATCGTGCGTCAGAGGTGGAAGTAGCCGCTGCTCTTGGCAACCATCGCAAGTTATTCCGTCTGATACGGGAAACGGGCAACAGCGGACTTGATGTTAGTGAAACTATACGTGACGAGAGTGGACAGCCTATCCACAATTTGTCAAAACGTTTGGAGCGTTGGGCTGAGGATTTTGGAAGCAATTTAATCGGCTAGCATTGTTCGATTCTTCGCCTGCCAGTGATCGCCCTGCTCCATGGGCTGTCCCTTTGGATCCACCCTCCCGCTCAGAAGTCTAACGTGGGATCGGACTGTTGAAGTTGAACAAAGCCGCGAGACCGGATGATCTTCCTCCAGCCCTCTTCAAATTCGGAGGCTCTGCTCTTGTTGATGCTTTACATGAATTACTAGTGAAACTGTGGGAGCAGGAGACTGTCCCAACCGACTGTATCCCCTCCGTTATTCTTCCCATCTTCAAAGAAGGCTCGCGTTCGGAATGCGGCAACCATAGAGGAATCAGTCTGATCTCCATCGCCTCCAAATTACTCGCCTCCACAATCCTTCACAGACTGACTGGAGCTCGTGAAAGCCACATTCGTGAGGAGCAAGCCGGGTTTCGTCGGGGTCGTGGCTGCATCGACCACATTTTCACCTTGCGTCAGTTGTTGGAGCACCGTCACACATATTGGCGGTCCACCGTAGTCGTGTTCCTCGACATCAAAGGTGTCTTCGATTCATTTGATCGGTGTGCCCTTTGGAATTGTCTACCCAGGAAAGGTGTGCCCAAGAAATATGTAAATATTATCCGAGCATTATACGCGCGTAGCACGGGCTGAGTGAGAGCTTACGGCAAGCTGTCTCCACCCTTCAGTATCTTCAGTGGTGTGAGATAAGGATGCCCGCTGTCACCTTTCCTTTGCAACTTCGCTATTGACGAAATCATGGAGATTGCATTTACAGGACATGACTTGGAAGGTGTGGAACTACTCCCAGGAGAAAGGCTTCTTGACATGGAGTATGCAGACGACATTGCTCTCATCTGTGACAGCTCCCAGAAGTGCCAAACCGGGCTGGACAGATTAGCACTGGCTGTCAGCCGCTTTGGACTTTGCTTTGCACTATCGAAATGCAAAGCGTTCCTCCAAGATTGGCAGGGATCGCCTCCTGCGCTGACCCTTGTTGGGGATCAGCTAGAAGTCGTTCGGAAATTCAACTACCTGGGAAGTTGTATCAGCGCCCTTGGGATCGAAGACGAGATCACAAACCGGATAGCAAAAGCTCTACCTTTCGCCACCTATGGCGGTGGCGAGACTTTACTCTCGGTCTGAAGGGTAGGGTGTACAATGCAGCGGTACGTTCGACCTTACTGTACGGTTGCAAAACCTGGCCCCTAAGATCGGCGGACATGAAGAGGCTAGTTACTTTCGACCATCGGTGCCTTCGCAGTTTGGCTCACATCTGGTGGGAACGGCGCTTGAGTAACGAGCGTGTTCGATGCCTTGTTAACGGCACAGAAAAAGGAACTGAACCGCTCAGCACCGTCATTTCAAGCACTGAGCTCCGATGGCTGGGCCACGTGTTGCGGATGCCATCCCACCGACTTCCACTCCGTGCGTTGTTTGCTCGCCAGGGTTGTGGATAGAAGAAGAGGAGGGGCGGCCAAGCGATGACTTGGTCCAGAGGAATGAAGGCCTTCACTTTTGTGCTGGCCTCGGTTGGAGCTTCACGGCACCCTGGTTGGGGTCCAAAAGACGGGGGACATGTTTGGTTGCATACGCTTGATGACATGGCATGGAGCCGACCTCAGTGGCATTCCTGCTGTGAGTTTCTTTATCTCTCCCCATCCCTTTTACCATCCCCCACCACCTGCGATCTCATTTCATAGCGTAAAACATGATAATTTTTCTTTTTGCCTAGTAGCCGGCTTTTAGCTTACCGGAACGATGCCTATCGGTTGCTGGTAGGTCGGCTGGCATGCAACTGTTGTATTTATTTTCCTTTTTCATTTGTGTATTGCGGCACAGTAGCTGAGGTGTTTCCCACCTCTAGCTGACGTGTATAATGAATGAATGTATGATCCTTCCTCTTCTCTTCACGTTTCATTTCGTGTGGTATCTTACTATTTGGTTGTGATATGTGCCTCAAAGCACCTACTAGGTATTTGCTTCCCGTTGCAGCTCCCCAGGTCTATTACGACCTACGTACGCACTGCATACGGAAGCCTTCGGAATCCTTGGCAAGACGCATACTACAAAGGGCATGGCTCAGAAGGTGTCCGTGGGACTACAGCACACTTTCACCGGCGATCTTGCTTCTTATTACACTTCGGCATGCACTTCCGGGTATGTTCAAAAGCTTGGGACATAATATTTTCCAAGATATTCCTTCATATCGGTCGATTTGTTCCACCCAAAATCTCAGTGGATCGCCAGACATACTGACAACCTCTCTATCGCTCCAGCTGCGCGATCTGACTTAGCTTTTCAGAAGGATGGTAACTTTTGTTATGTTGCTGTAAATTCCCAGGAAAAAGCTTTGTTAACTGTGTTGTTGGAAAAATCTCCGCTTCTATTGACGTTGATTCCGATGTACACGTTCTTCGTGCTGCTAGTGAGACAGCGTTGGAGAAGGAGCTGAGCTGGGCTGCGCATTTAGGCATTGCGGCTGTCTCGATCCGTCTAGTTCGTCAGACCAATGTCAATTTGGCACGGCTAATAACTCGCTTTGTTCGTGAGGAGTACACACCTATTCAAGTATTTTTCTATTTTAATATTACCTCAGATTTGGGTTATTTTGCCGATGTCCATCGATTTATACACTTCAGAAAATTCTTTTTCCTCGGGTAAGTCGTGTATTCTCACTCGACATCTCGCTACTGTCACCATATGGAACTCTTTTTGCTTTGGCTCTGGAACGTAGGCAAACCCCGTAAGTGTCCCTTCTTAAGCTAATCGTTGGTCTAGGATGTAATAAGGTGCTCCGAGTTCTAGATGATTATAAACCAGAACACACGAATCACCCCCTGGTCAAACAGTGACCGCTCGTTCCCTGCACTACCAGTCCCTCATCATCATCATTATTATACACGTTAGCTGCAGGTGGAAAACAGCTGTGCCGCAATACAAAAGGAAAGTATGCATTAAACAGGCACGCCGGCTGAGTCATCAGTAATGGATAGCCATCGTTACGGAGAGCTAACACCCGGCTAATGTGCTGCAAAAATGGAGTTATATTATGCCTAATAAATGAGATCGTGCCTGGAGGGGGAGGCTAAACGAGGGGAAGGGGCAAAGTAACGCAACACAACGCCATTGAGGTCGGCTCCTAGCCATTTCAACAAGTGTATCCAACCAAACATGTTCATCGTCCTTCGGTCCCCAACCACGAAGCCGAGTCTCCAACCGAGGCCAACTTCGAAGTAGGGGCCTTCCTTCCTCTTTACCAAGTCATCGCTTTACCACCCATTCTCCTCTTCCATTCGCATCCTTGGCGCGCAAACAGTGCAGGTTGCGGGAGTCGGTGGGATGGGATGCGCAACACATGGCCTAGCCATCGGAGCCTGGTGTGTGAAATAACGGTGCTGTGCGGTTCGCTTCTCCTTGCGCCACAAACAAGGCGTCGAACACGCTCATTGCTCACACCGTATTATCAACAGATATGAGCCAAACTACCAAGGCACCGGTGGTCACTAGCAGTCCTTACTGTGCCAGTTACGTGAAGTAAACAAGATAGAGAGAGAAATAGCATTCTATTGCTTCTTACCTTACGGCAAGGAGTAAGGAAAATCATTTGATAGAAAAGAATAATACCAATTGTGTGGGAAAATACGAGAAATGGAATCGAAATATGAAGATGGGAGTCGGTCAGAAGATTGTCTTGTCATCATTACGCATTAGCCGAAGGTGCGAAACACACTTCAACTATTGTGTCACCATACAAAAATAAGATATACGAAAAAGTGAGATACTACACATTACATACTGCAAAAATGCAGGTAACACACTGCTCAGTGATATCTTATGCTCCAAGCTAGATCGTGGCTGTGGGGGAGATAAGTGGGACGGGGTAGGAACAAGAAACTCACAACACAAACGCCATTGGGGTCGTCTACTTGCCATATCAGCTAGAGTATCCAACCAGACGTTTTCTTCATCCTTCGATCGCTATCCCAGCGGTCGATAGAGACCAACGGACGCCAAGTTTGAAGTGGACTTCATTCTTCTCGACCAATGCATCACTTGGCCTCCTCTCTCCTCTTCTTCCATCTACACTCCATGTACTCAAACAACGCACGTCGCGGGAGTCGGTGTGTTGGCGTGCGCAATATGTGGCTCAGCCATGGGAGCCTGGTTCGTGAAATAACAGGGCTGAGCGGTTCACTTGCTCTTTCTACTCCATATACACTTCGCCTACCACACTCATTGCTCACATGGTGCCCCCACCAGGCGTGGGCGAAGGCAGTGGTGACCGAACGTTACTAGCCTCTTTGTGTCTGTCGACTTGATGGGTCAGGTTTCGAAATCGTACATGAGGGTTGAATGGACGGCTGCACTGCACTTCAGGGCGAGAGTGATGCCGCGCCGGTGCTACAGGTGGCGAAGGTTAGCAAAAGCGCCTCGAGTTTTTGCTGTAAGGTTTATGATCTCATATACAATTCCACCGGTGCTGACAACTACCTAGGTAGTTGAACTTTTGAGTGACCTCTAGCTGATCCTCACCAAGCGTCAGCGCATTAGGCAGTCCCTGCCAATCTTGGAGGTAAGCATTACACTTTGAGGATGCAAAGTATACCCTGAAACGGTTGACAGCCAGTCTGGAATTGCATAAACAAAAATGAATCTCCTCTTGTCAAGTGGCGAATGATCATGTATGACACGTCCTCGAACCAACGAAAATTATTCAGTCATTGGTCTGGCTAACGAAATAACGTTACCCTAGTTGCCCAAAACTCACTTGCGCACCTCGTTGTCGGTGTCAGATAATCCATAGACACCGATGAGCGCAGATCTAAAAGCAACTGATATCTTAAGATTGTAGTGGACAGTCGTCTGTCATAGAAGTGCTATTGATAAATCCGATGATAACGTTTTTTACAGATGTCCCGGCGCTGCGGCCCTTAGGTCTCTTCAATCAGTAAAATCAATGTCTGTGGAGACTTGAGTGAATTACTACCCAATACAAAACCTTAGCACTGTTTTGAAGAATATCATGAATCCTGGCTTGAAATGCCTTTGGTGGTAGCTGCGGACTGCCGGTTGCATCGTTCGGCTCACTGTACCCCTCCGTGTCGTCATTCACTAAGGTGCGAAGTCAAACCGTGCTGTTAACAGACAGTTCTACCTGTTTCTCTTCACGACGAGACGTTTGGATATGGTGTGATGGTTTGCTTGCAAATCACCTACGGGAGTTGGTCTTTCGAATTTGCAGAGGGCTGCTGGAACTCCATCTGCTCTGCAGTCTTGTTCAATTTTAACTGTCTGATCTCACGTTCGCCTTCTGTGCGTGACAGCGGATTCAAGCGGACGGCCCAGGAGAGAAAGCGATCAATAGCTGATAGAGGAGCTGGCAACTATGACCGATTAAAGTGATTCTCAGAGTGTTCGGCCCTACGTTCTAAGTGCTTTGACAAGCTGTGGATCGGTTGTCCACTCTCGTTGCGTATGGTCTCACTAATGCCAGGTCTCTTGCCGCCCATTCCCCGTATCAGACGGAATAACTCACGGTGGTTACCAAGGACAGCGACTGTTCCCATCTCCGATACACGATGAGACCACCAGGCTTCCCGTTTTATTCAAGCTAGCACGCAATTTTGCCCCGTGGTCTTCACAAATCTCATCGTCCTCGGCTCCAATCGGAACACGTCGGCGCGCATCTAGAAGTCCCCGAGACTGCGTAAAAACTCAATGTTCTGGTTTGCAATTTGATTTGCCACATGAAGGCATGTCTTCTACTAATGACGTTTTGTGGATATGCGACCAGTGATCTTCAACTATGTTCAGTGAGCATTTACTCTGCCTAGATGCCAGCGTACATTGATAGGCATCAGAACATCTACCTTGGCCATTTGCAAAATATCTATGCGCTCACAGCGCCGCTGCGGACGTCCGCCGAGTTGCATCCGCAGACCAACGCATACAATTACGTGGTCGGTCCGCGCTAGGGCTCCAAAGCTAGCGGTAGTTTCCAACACACCTCCAACAGTAAGTGACCGTAATGTGATAAATTTGCGTCCGAGGCTGGTGGGCGCCATGTCACCCTTATGCGGATGCCGTGTCAGAGGTAAGTGCTCGCGAATAATAGAGGATCCTCTTCACGCAGATGTAACACCTGCTCATCCCTATCATTACGGGAGCCTACATCGTGTTGTCCGCCCAGATGATGCTCATCGCCGGACAGTATTCCAGTTTGAGCGTTCAGATCCTCAATCAGCACTACAGTATCCGTACTTCTACTGTGACGAAAAAGCGCATTCAATTGATGGTGGAAGTCATCTTTCGCCGAGTCAGCGTTGCAATTCGTTGGGGTGTATGCAGCAATACCATTGCCACTTCGAAGCTTTAAATGAGCTAGTCACTCTAATGGAGCACATCCAGCTACTGATTGGGATCCAGCAGATTAGGGCAGATTCAGCCTGGAGCCTTCGATTAATGCCCACACCGGTTTGACTGACATTCGAAGTTGCGTAACCTGAGAGTAGATGCAAAGCAAAATTGCAATCAGCGTAACACGGAGGCCATGGCAGGTTAAGAACGGAGCTCGTGCATTGCAGGCGGATTTTCGGGAAGCGGTAGATATCGACTGATAGGGTCTCCATTGTTCGGGCAGAAAGAGAAAAGACATCAGCAGTACGCCGGTACGCAGTACCGACACTTCGCTGCCGCGTAAACACCATCAGTCGCACGTGGGCTAAGGATATTGCGCCCTTGGATTACAAGGCAGGCTTGGGATCCTTAAGGCTACCGGCCCGGGCAAGTGCAGTCTGGTGGCTGATGTGTGACAAAGAGCGCATGTTCAAGCTACCAGTCTTAGTGGGCAGCTTGACTCACACTTGGTGGGAGCACGGCGTGAGTAATGAGCGTGCTTGACGTTTTGTTTATGGTGCAGGAAAAGCAAGTGAACCGCTCAGAATCCACCATTATTTCACGCGTCAGGCTCCCAGCACACCGTCTTCGGCGACGTGAATTCTTTGCATGACCTGGTTCTCGGTGGGTACCTTACGCAGGCTCGAATTTCCGACCTCCGAATTGCAAGACAAACGACTTGTCCCTTTATACCACTGACCGGTGCCAAGATAAGACGTATATGAGCGACTGACACCAATGGGACTAAACAAGTGATACAACCCTGTAATCGTATGAAATATTTAAGTGGCTGATACGATGGGCAGATTGTTTGATCACCACTGACTTCATGACTTCACTTTGTCATCTTCTGTTCCTATTGATATATGTGGCTGATGCTGTTACACCATCCGATAGATCGACACACACGAGTCATTCTGTTGTTGTTTCATAGGAATCGTCCTTGATTATTTCATAGGTGCAACGTTGGATTTGCAGCGCCTCAATTTGGCTAGTCAGGGATGTGTCATGGAGTGTCGTTCAGAATCAACCATGAGAGCGCATGGCAAGCTTATGCAGTTTCTACTATCAATGAAACACTTAGAAACGTCGCTTACTCAGTAATATGCCTAGATCCATTATTGCAATAAGCATCAGATTCCTCCCTAGTCGTATTTTTGGCGCCATCTTTACCCTTCATCGGCTGGTCACTGCGTATCACCCAATTATGTGCAGCAGTGGATAAATGTGGATAAATGTCAATTATCCAACCTGGCTTTTGTGTTTCGAATGTAACATTAATCTGGTGATGACTTGAACGTCTGTTGCCAAGCGCCAACTGTCAGATCCATTCAGCTCTCGCAACTCTGTTGCGAGTAATATTTCACAGATATCGATACTCGAACACGGATAGTTTGTTAATATTTCATATACTCGGCGATTTTGTCCTTCATCCACGCTGTAACAGTGGCCTCACGCGTCGTATACCACACCTCTATCGTATCTACAAGGCCACACGGGTCTCTGCCACATTCGCCAATATCGTCAGTGCTGTTATCGCCTAAGGATGGTCGTAATCATGTATAGCAGAACACCGCTACTTTGTGTTAGTGATCCGCTGCTGCATAGAGTTAAGTCAACATGGAGGAAGGACTTACAGCGCTTGTCGGCCAGTGGCCGAGTGGTCTGCGCGTTTGGTTTGCAACCATAAGGTCACCGGTTCGAATCCGCGTTGGGGTGAGTGTCCTCGCGGTATACTCAGCCTGCTTGCGACTGGTGGTGGTCGCGCGGGGACGAAGCGCCGTTACGGCCTACAGCTGACACATTATTACTTACAGCGCTTCATACTAGAGCTGAAGGGATTATCAGCGTAGAGCTTAAGCCCAATAAACAAACAACCGGTGTCAAGATGCTCCCAATTTGTCAGCATCTTATGGTTAAAACCAACAGACGAACATATTCCTTTTCCTTTTTATTCACTTTTTATCATCTTTGATCTTAACCCAAATGGGCTTTTACAAACAGTGCATGCGCAAGCAATTGACCGTCTTGTGCAGATGAAATGGCATCATTGATACAGCTTCCCAATGGCTTTTACTATCTCGCCTCATAAGCGATTGCATTTCGCTGCTAACTTGACATCATCCATACCTTAAACATAGCCTTGATTTCTGGTGGCTCCAGCCATGCACAAGCTGGGCTGGGTGAAACGCAACATAGCAAACTGAATGGATCAACGGTGGTCGGCAACTTCTCTCGCGTTTTAGGCCATCTGGACTCAGGTAAACAGCACGAAACTCAACCTTGCAATCCGGAGATTACAAGCTCGAACCTACATATCTGCAGACGACTTCGCGGTGTACTCAACGCATGCGTGACCGGTGATAACAGTTTAGTGTTTACATGCTATGTCGGTGTGCTGCGTACACTTTTCGTACCTCTCCCATCTTCGCGAAGCATCACCAAATAATACACCTAGAGGGCATTAGTCGACAGGCACTGTAAGAGCATAATCCGATCAACGTAGGCAACGACAGTTGACCAGCCGCTATTGCAATTCTAAGCCTTGTGTCGCTTCATACCAGCTATCGGGATCGTCTGTTACCAATTCAATACTGCCACCAGAGTTGAGTTGTCTTCCGCAAATACCTGCGGTCAGTGACTACCAGTCTCTTGCCTTTTTCATCCCTCATCTGCCATGCGTATTCCATACCGCAACACTAGTCACAACACGCCATTGTGAATCCCTCATATTAGCCATTCTCCTTTTCTCCGGTGAATGTAGTGCTTTTTCAATCTGTTGTAAATTTCTGTATCTCCATTTACTGCTTGATCTTGCGCACGCTGATCTCTGGTAACCTTCTCGACATAGTTGAACCAATTTTCTGATACGCGGAAATTCCCACCCGGTGTTTAATTCTCCGTATGTCTCAAAGTCCACCCGACCGTGTCTTGCCTTATTTGCTTCTGGTTCATTATCTACCCCAGTGATTATGTTGATTTGTTTGCTGTTCTTTCTTTTACTATACACATGAGGTGTATCTGGACTGGTTCTTTCATTTTAGCTTAAGGTTCAACTTCTTGTCACTGGATCTTGTCGACATGATGTTGGCTATGCTGCATATCAGCAGTACCTTAATTGGCTGTGGAAGAATCGCGGTGCATTGGAATTGTATGAACAACAATCGAGAGGACTAGAGGATCAGCTTCAGGTAGGTATCTTACTCCCTCCCAACCCATATTCCGAATAAGCTGGATTGCTAGTGTGGCCGATGGGTCAAAGCCATTCATTTTGCGCTTTCGGCCCTAACGACTTGTCTCGGAACCCGGTGCTCCAACTTCCCACCGCTTGCTTGCTTCCATATCACTTGCTTTGCTTTGCTATTGTTGATGCTTCTGCTGGCAACTTATCGTGGGTTTGTTTGTATACACATCCCATACGGCTATTTGATCTATCATATGAACTCCAACAATGCGAACATTGCGACGGTACGGAAAACAAGAATGTCGTATTCACGGATTCTCCAATTCCCTGTTCTGTCTGTCATATACCAGCACTCATGGAAGCTGTATTCAACCCGCTGTCGGTATCACGTGTGCACTCGTCATCGTTGTCATATTCTTGTCTTCCCACTAAGTCAAACCCGTCATTCGTTAAATTCTCCGCCTATCAACAGTTGGGAATATCTTTAGGTTTCTGTTCTACACGGGTCTCGTGTAGTGTTCTGCCGCTACAGTCGTCTTCCAATAAATTTGTCACCATAAACACCAACCTTAGATTTAATGATACCTGACATCCAGCATGTACTCAATGAAATAAAACCATTGGCAACATTCGGGTTGTTAACCTCGATTGTTTCGGCACCGGTTCGTACTCCCGCCATGTGGTGCATACATCATTAGGTGCATCTACATTATGGCAACCAAGGCCACAATAATCCATATTCTTTGAACACAACGGAGGCACACGTTCATTTGTGAATAGCGGAATCCTGCGGATTTGATGCTTGCTGGTTGCTCAGTCACATAGCATCGTACAGGGTATACTTGCATTTGACGGTCGTTGGAGTGTGGCTACTTTAAAGGCAATGCGTTTTCACCATTGCGATACATTATTCTACCGCCAACAACATTGACAGTGCCCTGGTATTCGTCGGGTTAGTATCGGATCGGTTGCCACTTCATCAAATTTCGCGTGAACTACATCGCCAAGCCGCCTCTCCAGTACCCAGATTATGATCTTATCGTTGGAACTGAGAAGGTTTTGCCGATTAAAGACATGCTCATCTCGGTTATCTTCTCCGATCAAATCCCCACACACTGAGTTCATGGATATTTCATGTTACTTCTCCCATTGCAATATCCTCTTAGAGAACAAATTGGACACAACACTTTTTACTTAATCGCTGTATGCATACTTAGTCTCTTGATGTTAACCGCAGGGTGCTTTACACCTCCGCTGCTTATCGCACAGGCCATCCTTTGTCTGTATCATCTTTCGATTCGCGCGAACCCCCAGGTCGACTGTACAGTTAACGCTGATCGTCCCCATTAGCTGTTCGAAATTCATGCTTTCATTTCCTCCTGGTGACCTTTCTGATTAACCATTCTTACACCGCTATGGCCTTCTGGTGCTATTTTGCCTCAAAGACTCCACCGCTTCCTCATCCAGTTAAGAAATTACGCTAGGGGTTCACATGAGTTCCTCTCATTCGTGATTACGATGAATTTGGTTAAACTTTGCTTTTCTGTGCCCAATCCGACAGTCTCTGTTATCGTTCTCCATTTTCAAGGAACCACTACAACCGTTGAGGGATAATCTATCATCGGGTACTTACTCCGTGTTCGAAATGGACCCCTACAAATATCGCGCATATGAAGACGTGAGCGATTCTTTGGTCTACATGTTCCGCTGTGGTTCTATACAGTCATTCGCACGGTTTTAAGTGTCATAACATCCAGAATCCATTTCACGACTATGCATCATCGCTATTTCCATCAGCACCATTAACTTGTACGACTGGGGAATGCTTTCGTTTCTCTGTTTTCAACTTTGCTCAGTGTCCGCTCGCTATTGTTATTTCTTTACTTTCTTAGAACGCTTTCTTATCTCGTCAAATTACCATCTGAGCCGCTCGCAGGCAAAAAAACTGTCACCGCTGTGCTGTATGCACGAGGTATCTGGTGGAATATTGTCGCACACCGATCTCTTGAATACATTAGTATTCTGTTTTTGACGATGTATGATCGAATGATTCTTAACTTCCCATCGCAACGGGACTAGACCTTAGCGTGGTTCGATGGTTTGCGTGCCTCGTGACCCATTGAGCCATACTGGATGCCACTTTCCAACTGCCTCCGGAGTCAATCATACCAGACAGGTCAATGATTAGGGGTCAGACTAACTCATTCTCACCATTTAATCCTATTCGGAGGTTAGGGAAAGGGCTGTGGTCCTCTTCCTTTAAAACCTAGCTATGGGAGACAACAGGTCTGCGGCTTATAAGCTCACACCTCGATCTACGTAGAGCACGAGTGCCACACATTGTCTCTGACGGTGGGAGAACATTTTTCGGTGCTCCATGGTTCGCTACCACTTGCCTCAAACCAAGCATCTTCTGATCATATTGGTGCAAACTCGCCAACTCCCACCTGCTGCTGGCCGTGGTCGCAGGTACGTAACATGTGAATTGTTCCAAATTTTCAAAGTCTATATGTAACAGGCCTGAAGCAGATCCCAATGGGTCTCTGCAGTCACATTCTAGCGTTGGACTTGCTTCCTACTGCCTTGTGGGTCAGCCTATTGAGCCAAACTCTCTGGGTGGAGTCCCTTAGGCGAGCCTCCATATCCCTCACTGGTTTGGGAGTCAGACTGTTGAGCCGAAGGCAAGGGACAGAGCACTTTGAACGAAACCCCTCTCGGAATGGGCAGCCGAAGAGTATTATCTGCCCACTCGATCACGTCGGCAATACTCCAAATTCTTCCTCTACTGAACAAGAGACTGTCGCTCACCTCCCAACTGCTGCCATCAATACATGTAACTCTTCCATCAACCTAGAGTTTCATTTCACATTTGTTGTTCTAGCATCCACACTTTTGGCCAGATCGGTCGGCAGGTAGTGCTGATTCTCACTCTTCACTCTGTTGTTATTGATGTGTATTGTGCCTCCCAAACACACATGCAAGATAAAAACCTTGCAACAACTATTCAACTCCCTGGTTCTGAATCTGACAACGATGGGTGCACTCTTCGCGTCTCTGGCGATACTGAATACTGTATTATAGAGCAAGTAGAAATGGCTGAAGGTATTTAAAGTGTTGGTATTACCCTCAACAAACATGCTGAGGGCAGTCTACTCGACTGGATACCGGTGAACAGCCACATGTGTGCGGTTCGATTTCGAACCTCTATTGGAGTTAATAAGCAGCGTCTAAAGACAAGGTGCCTTTTCATCTCCTTAATTTTTGCCCCCTACTGAATACAGTTCAGAGGGTATCAAAGACGATTTCTATCAACACCTCTATTCTCTTCCTCGGTCGTCGAAGTATACTGACGTCTTGATTGTTGTTGGTGTCTTAAATGCCCAACTAAGCCCTCTTGCAGACTCTGTACAACACGTGGGCGGCCACTTCGGGGTCGATGCACGCCGAACAGTCAATGGTGATCGATTCCGGCAACTGTGCGCCGATCACCACCTTTATCTTAGCAGCACTGCTTTCCAACACAAACATTCACACCGCGCCCACTGAATTTCTCAATGATGTAGACACAGATTTACTTATTGTCATCAGCGTGTCCGTAACTCACTGAAACGACGTCTAACATGGAGTGTTTGAATCGACCGGGAACATTAGTGGATGGAGAAAGCCAGTGCTATTTGGTATAGCCTAGTTATTCCAGCTCATCCGGAACACGGGTCTGAGAAAGTCAACAGTTAGTGAGACAATACCCGAGAAAGTTGGACAGCTGATTTCGTTATCAACCTCGTCGACTAGCCCGTTGTGCGAACATTTTGTAGAGCAGTTCAGTATACTTGCTACGACACTGCCGCTTGCCGAATCACCTGAACCGACGTGGGAACTGAATGCCACATCTCCGATTTTGGAAGAGATTCGACATGAGCTTTCTGTGTTGAATCGAAGCAAAACTCCTGAACTCGATGACCACCCTCCATTTTTGCTAAAAGATGGTGGCGACTATTGACTCTACTCGCTTCTCTATTTAACGCGATTTAGAACACGATAAAGATGCCTACAGGCTGGCGACTGTCAATTGTCGTGCCTATCTTCAAGAAGCCTCAGGGTAGTTGTGCGAAAATCATCGACGCATTAGTCTCGTTCCCCTTGCATCCAAACTTCTGACAGGTATCATTCTTCGACGACTTACTGGTTCCCGTAAGAACCGAATCACTGAAAGCCAGACTGGCTTCCGCTCTGGTCGTGGTTGCATCGACCGCATATTTACTACGCTAACTTTTAGAGCAGCGACACATACAGACGACCGACTTTGGGGCTTTCCTTGACTTGTAAGCCTCCTTCTAATCTGTTGATCGTGACAACCTGTAGCACCGTTTATCCATGAAGAGCGTGCCGGCTTAATTCCTTTCCGTTACACAGCCTTTACCTTAACTCCCTAGGCCATGTAAGGGTCTACGGCAGGGATGTCCAAAGTCCGGCCCGCGGACCAAATGCGGCCTACGTTAACATTTCAACTGGCTCACGCCCTCATCATAAAATATTAAATTCACACTTTGCATTTTTCCATACAGACGACATTATATAGAGTACAAATAGTTAAGAACGTTAATATATACTTCAATGGCGTCAGATGCTGGCGAAAATCAACGATGTATTATTTATTTTTAACCAACTAGAAAAAGTCAATCTGGTGCTTTTATGAAATGGGTCTTAACCAAATTAAAAAATAATAAAGATGGGTTCATTAACTTTTTTATACATATAACTAGCTAAAGCTAGCCTGATCTGAGAACGGGATTTTTGTTTTATATCTTATCACAGTCTACAAATTTTTATTGTGCAATGGTGTGCTCTAAAGTACTTCCTTGGACACAACAGTTTCACCTTTCTGATTATTTGATTCCACAAAGATCACAATTTTTCCACTCCGCTTCAACTAAACTAAAAAATAATAGAGGGGTTCGTTAACATTTCCTTTATATGACTGCCATTCCTGTTCTAAATTGGGGAATGCGACTCAAAGTGGGTGACAACGGGCGCCGCCTCGAGGAGCCGTGGAAACCGGAGTATTTTTCCACTGAATGACTGAACAAGTGTGTGGGTTTGATTTGTTTGGCGAGTGGCTGTTTTCAAGGAATTCACTAGCGGGGTGCATTATCAAACGATGCATGCTAACCATGCTTTATGGCGTTGCTTACTAAAGAACTGGGTGCCAGAGAAATATACCGCCATCTTACGAGCACTTTACCTTCATACATGCGGCAGAGTGAGGGTCTATGGCGAGCTTTCCTCGCAATTTGCTGTCAATAGCGGTGTGCGACGGCTGCCCTATGTCCCCATTCCTCTTCAACTTCGCAATCGAAGACGTTCTGTCGAATGCCCTAGAAGGTTTCCAACATTTTGGCTTAGAGCTTCTACCGGGTGAACGCGCGACCGACTTAGATTATGCTGATGATATCGCCTTACTTGGTGACGATCCTCAGGGTATGCAACTCCTTCTGGATCGTTTGGCGGTTGAAGCATCTAAGTATGGCATGAGCTTCCCCCCATCGAAGTGTAAAGTACTGCTCAAGGATTGGCTTTCACCTGCACCCGTGCTCACTCTCCAAAGTGCATAACTTGAACAGGTAGATAGTTTCGTCTACCTTGGGAGCTGTGTTTCCGCTGACGGCACTATCAACAAAGAAGTTTCTCTTCGTATCGCTAAAGCTCGATCAGCATTTGTCAATCTGAGGCACTTGTGGCGTCGTCGCGACGTCTCATTCTCACTAAAGGGCCGAGTTTACAGCGCATCAGTTCGCTCAGTTTTGTTGTATGGGAGCGAGTCCTGGCCGATTCGCGTGGAAGACATGCGTCGTCTTTCTGCGTTCGATAACGGTTGCTTAAGGAGGATCGCTCGTGTTCGGTGGCAACATCGAGTTACCAGTAATGACGTTCGACGTCGCGTCTTGGGGAATGCAAGTATTCCCTTCAACAAACTGATTTTGTTGCGCCAGTTAAGATGGCTCGGTCATGTCCTACGCATGTCACCTGAGCGTCTACCGCGTCGCGCTCTATTCGCTCGTCAAGGACCTGGCTGGAGGCGACCGCGTGGTGGTCAGCCTTCCACTTGGCGGCAGCACATGAAATCGCTGACGTCGCGTCTAGCCGCTGTTGGACCCGTACGTCTTCCAGGATGGGGACCCAAAGATGAGGAGTGCCAATGGCTTAGGACTCTTGAAGACATGGCCCGCAACCGGAATCAGTGGAAGAATTGTGTACAGTGTTGTATTGATTCACAAGTTTAATTTTACTAATATTGAAAATGACAAAAAAGAGAAAAATCGGCGTGTGACAAACAAACTAAAAATGTTTTGTTCTGTATTTTTGTCAAAATATTCCATTTTCTTGCGGCATATTAGCTGAAGTGTGTTGCCCACCTTCAACTAGCATGCCACGACGATTATGACGCAATGACTGCCTCTTATCCATTGGTTTCCATGGCTTTTTTGGCTCTATGTCTAGTTACTAGACTGTTGAGATCAATCAATCAATCAATGCTAACCATGACAAGTTGACTACAGATGAACGAGTTAAGACAGTGAAGCAACTGGAAGCTGAAATAGCCTCACAGCAAAGCTGTTTGCAAGAAGTGGTCAGTCGAATAAAAATGCGACAATGGCAAGTAAGGATGTGGCAAAACTACTAGCGAAACACTGCAAGCCATTTATTGAAAATGAATCTGACAAAGAATGTATGCTGAAACTTGTGACAAATGTCTGTCCTGTAAAAAAGCACCAGTTTACTATTGCTTGCCTGGCGCGCAACACTGGTTCTGCAGAATTGAAGACCTCCTCTGATATTAAAGGATAGTTAGAAGCAAAAGGAGCAAACTTTGACTTTTTTCGATAGCCCATGGTGAAAGCGCTGATACATTTGACACTGCCCGTGTTCTCTATTTTGAATGGGGTTAACGATGACGTGTCTGAGTGAGGAGTTACTCGACCTGCAGGGTCTTAAGTGCCAAACAGGAGGAAAAGATTTAGTTGCTTCTGTTTCTTCCGCAATCATTAAACTATCATCATCATCACTAAACTATCGTGAAAAATATTCTGTACTTATTACTGCCGGTGCCCTAGCCATGACTGACGAGCACAATGGATTAGCAACAAAGTCAGCAAAGAGAGGGACAGTCATTAAACTCCGTTGCATCATTCACCAACCAGTTATTTGTGCCTGACATCTTTTGTATGATCATGTCATGAAGCCAGTGATAAAGGCTATCAAATATCTTTGCTCTGAAGCCCTGTTTCATCGTCAGTTTCTACTCCATCTCCAGGTTGAATACAGGGGTGTGTGTGTGTGTATCGCCGTGATGTAAGATGGCTCAGTCGAGAGACTGCACTTCATTGTTTCTACTCTTTTAGCAAAGAACTTGGACAGTTCATGGAAAAGAAGTTACAATCGATACCAGCACTTTCAGTTCCTGCTTGGTTGGCTGATATTGGTTTTTTGTTCATATTACACCGCACCTGAACATACTGAACATGAGCTTTCAGGGTCAAATTGCAGTGCTAGGCCAATTGTATGCACACATCAAAGCCTTTAGGAATAAGCTGCAACTTTTTCAAAGACGCAGCCTAATATCACACATTTGCCATCACTAAAGAAAGTCATGACAAGTCTTCAGGAAAGTACCAGCAATGAACAAGTGAAAAAGTGTGTCACAGATATTGTATCCCTGGCTGATGGGTTTCCCCTGCGTTTTCAAAAATTTGTAGCAATTAAAAAGAGGATCGGCCTTCTTTCTTCGCCTTACTTTATGAACCATGACAATGCTCCGTGCCACCTGCAACTGGAGCTCATTGGATTTCCCAATCGGGACCAACAGCTCTGTCATCAGTTTTTACCATCAGCGAAATACAGATTCCAAAGCAATCGAGCATTTGCTTATAAACTGTCCAGTTTTTTGGCCCAGTTATTTGGATCATTTCAAATTTTAACAAGAACCGTGTTAGGACGAGACTGAGTGATTCTCACCTACGTGATATTTTGCGCATCAAAACCCGTGCCTTTGGGCATGACCTGACCAGTTTACTGCAGTCAGGTCCTCAGTTTCACTCTTCACATTAATAATTTGCAATAAACAAATTTCTAACATATATGACACTTGGTTATTATCTAAATGTCAGGCTGAATATAGCCCGACATACCTTTACCTCACGAAATATAGCCTTTTTACGAAAAGTCTACGGGGAAACTATCTCCTGAGTTCCCCACGACATGTGGGGGTCGCCAAGCTTGTCCTACTACTATAACCCCAATAGTAAGTGTACTGATACTCCTATATACTACTAGACGAAGTAACATCTCATTGGTGGATATCGACGCATCGATAGAGATCTTGGCTACATATCTGGACTTGTTTCGACTCGATCGGCTGTGTAATTCCAGCGCTACAGCAGTTTGTTTAAAGTCGTGTTTTAATATCTCGTTATGTTTGCGGGGGAGCGGAATGTCGACTAACGGTACGCTATCAAATTTTTATGTGAAATTCAAGAAGTCTGCCACCGAGACATTTGCAAATTTAACGGATGCTTCTAAATATGTCACTCTATCGAGGACATGATTTTTAGATTACACAAAGCTTTCACGATGGGTCGAAAAATGATAAAGACGAACCTCGTTCCGTAAGACTAATTTTGCCAACAAACGAACAAGTGTGGAAATTGTGCGAGCTGTGATGGCGAAAGTTTGCCGATTGAGTGTCAGATTGATTGCAGAAGGAACTGGCTTGGATGAAAATGCAGTTCATAGAATTTTAACAAAGGTGTCTTGGAACTACTTCGATAACGAGTTCAGCGAACCCGAAGGGACATTGCAGGCGATTAGGTGCTGCACCACGATAACGCGCATGCTTACACAGTGCTTTCAGTTCGGGAGTTTTTGGCGATAAAAATCTTCCCACACACGCACAACCTTCCTACAGCCATGACCTAGCTCTTTACGATTTCTGCCTCTTCCCTAAGTTGAAATCTAAGTGGAGAGGTCATTATCGTGGAATCGGGGAAAAAAATTGTAACACATGAACTAAGAACTCTTTCGGAGAACGAATTCCAGTACCGCTACAGTCAGTGGAAAAAATGTTGGAACCACTGTGTAACTTCCGAAGAGTTATACTTAGAAGGAGATAACTTGTAATTTCGGATGAGTCTTATATACATTTAAATAAAAATTCAATACACTTACTTTTGGGACACAGGGTATATCTCCTTTCCTTGTCAACTTTGTTATAGTGATGATCGTGAGTGACGCCGCTCTTTCAGCCTTTACCGGGGGAGGGGAGGGAGTTCTACCAGGTGACCAACTGACAAACCTGGGGAATGCGGACTACATAGCTCTCCTTGGGTCTGATGCATTGGCTTCGTAAACACTACTGCACAGACTTGTGCGTAGCGCCGCACGCTTCGGCATATGCTTTGCATCTTTAGAGTGCACAATCCTGTTGCAGAACTGGACCGACACACCTTCGGTTTTAGGTACTACCGAACAGCCACTGGAAGTGGTGGATGGTCTCACTTACCTTGGTAGCTGTACCACTTCTGGTGGTCACATCGCTGTGAAGTTACTTCGAGTATCAACAAGGCCCGGGTGACTCTCCAAAGGCTCAACCATCCATGGAAACGGCGGGATATCAGCTTGCCAGTAAAAGTTATGGTCTATAACGCTGCAGTAAGGCCGGTCTTACTGCATGTATCAGAGACCTGGCCAGTTCGCAGCGAAGACATTAAACGCTTGGCCGGGTTTGACCACCGGTCCTTTGCGGAGTATTGCTCACCGGGTGAGCAATGCTGAGGTCCGTTAGTTGGCTTTTTGCACGAAGCCTTCTGGTTCCCTACTCGACTGCTTGTTGAATCTTAATCGTCCACGTTGGCTAGGCCATGTCCTCAGTATGCCCGTTGACCGTGTTCCTCTGCGTGCATTATACGCCTTGGCTGCACCAAGTTGGGTGAAGCTGCGAGGTGGCTAATCCATGACGTGGCATATAGGCATGAAGAAATTGACTGGGAGACTTGGTCAAGTTGGTGCATGCCGACGGGGGTCTTGGAATGGTCCGCACCAAGGCTCAGTCACGCATTCGGCTTCTTGCAGCTGGTTGTTAATCTTCGTTCCATTCTGATTATTTTACCGCACTTCTCGTTTCCATTTTTACATTCTGTTTATCTTTAGCCCCGTTATATTGCCGTTGTTATTTATCGTTATTTTTGCGATGTGAGTCATGGCAATTGGATCCAGTGCACTTCGGTGCTCCGATCATAGTTGACCAAATGAACTGTAATGGTTCTCAAATTCCACTCCAGTTTTTGCCATCTTTTTAGACAATTGTCAGCACATCGTTTGTGCATTCATTGCATTTCGTCGTCCAGTTATCACCTGTCAGGTTTCCTAGTTGGTAGTGAACTTGTTTCCAGCAGATCTATCCTATGTGGCTTTCCCATTTGTCGTGAGCCCCTTTTGCTGTTCTTTTCTACCTAACGTTTCGTATTCGTTACCACTAGTTTAGCTGATCTGGGTTCACTTCCAAGTAACTCGCTGTCCAAATTGGGGTTGCGTATCGCAATCCATTCACACGGACGGAGATTTCAAATGCGGACTCCCAACAAGTCTATTTTTCGGAAAGTATCAACTGATTGCTGGCTTCACGTGATCATTTTTGTCATCGTGATCCGATGTTACTGACCGTTTTCCAGCTGCGTCCCCCTTAGTAAAGCAATCAGAAATGTGCTGTAGATTCAACCTAAATTCAAGACTTTTTCTGTTTTTTTGCCACATGACTTGTGCCGAAAACCGCTCACTCATCACCTCTCTGTGCCTCCATATTTTCCCCTAGGCCATCCACCAAGCTCTCCTGCACCGTTCTGGTCGAAGCAAACTCCTCAAGTGCTCTGGCGACGTAGACTCCACTTTGATCGCACCGGAGGATAGTCACCGTTCCGATGCTTCAGAGGCGGTGGATGCCGAGGCCCTTCTAGTAGTCATGGTGCTTGGTGCCGGCAGAGGTCCGCTGGTTCATGCAACACTCAACGCTGCTGAGCGAGCCAGGTGTCGTGTGCGGATTTACGTCGTGGAAAAGAATCCTAATGCACTATATACCTTACAGGTAAGTTATTTTCCAACTTTCCGGTTTAAAACATGCTTTCATTGTTTTGAAGGATGCACACCAATATTGAGACGCTGCTTACTTTACTTCTTCCTGTCATCGCCATAACCAAGATCGCCGATACATTGATATTTGACAGTCACTTCGTCACCCATCGATAATATCTTGTCCACGCATTGATTTTCCGTTCAAACAATCTTTTAATGTTCTGGCCGTCGCAGAGGATGATCAACGGCGCCCTATCTGCTGCATCGACCAGAGTGGCCAGGGGTTTGGATGCTGCTGCTCGAACCTTCCCTTCTTCTTATTTCCCCTATTGCACTTTTTTATCCTCATCGTTCCTTTCCAACTTCAGTTTTATCCTCCATATTTCCAACCTTCCATTTCTCGGCCCTTCTCCATCTTCTAACTTCGACTCACACACAACTGCAGCACGTCAGTCTGGTCTAGTCGACAAGTCCATGTCCAACCAAACGGACAACGTCTGTTCATTCATTTCCCTTTGGAGCCCTCGATCCTTCTTAAGGCTGGCATGCTTCAACGTTCGCACTTTGTTACAGAGTGGCCAACAGGTAGCACTTGCCCAAATACTGGCGACATTATCGATCGACATTTTCTGTTTATCAGGAACCCGCTTACAATATTCGAGTTATGTGAATACTCTGCGATCCCCCAGAAGCGACTCAGTATTTTCTCGTCGTCTTCGTCTGGAGATGACTCAGCTTCAAATGCCGGTTAAGCTGGTGTGTGCATTGCTGTGAATCCATGGGCTGCATCTACCCTTATCGATTAGATCCCATTGAACAGCCGGATGTGCACTGTTAGTTTGGCTGCCTCGTTCAAAGCTTCGATGTCGTGCAGGAACAGGCGGTGTATCTTTGTTATTGCGGCGTAATCGCCCACAAATCGTAGCACTGACTCGGTGGAAGATGGCTCCTATCACGAACTGAACGAATTCATTCATCACCACAAAGTATGGATACTGTAGTGCTAGTTGGTGATCTGAACCCCCAACTTGGAAAACTATCCACTGTGGAGCATTGTCCGGGCAGTCCACAAGATGTAGCGTACCGTAACGATGACGGTGGGTGACGGTTGTGCGAAGATGCTCGACTGTTTCTCGCTAGCACTAACTTCCGACACAGCACCCGCCGGAGGGTGATATGGCTTTTACCAGCGTTGGACGCCAATTGATCACATCGCGATCAGTTTTGTTGGATAGAATGTGTTAAAAACTGCCGTTCGATCTAAGGCGTGAAGGTAGACTCTGATCACGCACTCGTTTTTACCGATCTTCGAGTTCGCTTCGATGGACGCATGCGGCAGCAACCTAGACAATGGCCAATTTGCGAACCTAAGTGTTCTAAATGTGTACCAAAGGATCTAGAACGCATTTAGAACACTTAGGTTCGCAAATTGGCCATTGTCTATGTTGTTACCGCATGCGTCCATCGAAGCTAACTCGAAGATCCGTACAAACGAGTGCGTGATCAGAGTCTACCTTCTAAATGCGTACCAAAGGATCCATCGCAATGAGGCTGGACCTTACCGTGGTGCGATGGTTTGTATGCCTCAGTGATCCATTGAGCTATACTGGGTGGTGCATTTTTGCACCTTCAGAGTCACTCATACCAGATTGGTCAATGGTTAGAGGCCAGACAAACTCAGCCTCCTGGTCCTCCAGGTTGGGGGTTGGAATGAGGGTGGCTCCTTATTTCTTAAAACGGACTCCTTGTAGTCCAGTGCCAAACCCGCTGCATTGCGACCAGGTTTTTGAACCAAAGGCTTTGGTTGAGAACCCTAATCGTTCTCCTGTCTAGGCCTGGGCAACCTGACAGTATTCTGCCCACGCAATACAATGAATTTCACTTCAAACAAATTTCTGGTGCTCTGGCCACCGCAGAGTATAATCAACGGTGCCCTATCTGCTGCATCGAGCAGGGTGGATAGGGGTTTGGATGCTACTGCTCAAGCCTTCCCGTCTTCTTCTTCCCCCTCTTGCGCTTTTTCACCCTTATCGTCCCGTTCCAGCTTCACTTTTATCCCCTCAGTTTTCATCCCCCCAATTCTCGGCCCTCCCCCACCTTGCTTCAATAGTCGTTTGTCTTTTAGTTTCAACTCACATGCGAACGCGGAGCGTCATTCCTGCCCTTTCAACAGGCGCATGTCCAAGCAAGCGGCCCATTCCAGTTCATCGGCTTCCATTTGAAGCCCTCGATCCTCCTTTAGATTGGCAGGCTTCAATGTTCGCACATTGCTTCAGATCGGTCAACAGGCAGCACTTGCCCGAACATTAGAGACCCTCTCGATCGATATCTGCTGCTTATCGGAGACCCGCCTGCAAGACTCGAGCTCTGTACTCACTCTGCGATCCCCTTCAGGTGACACTAGCAGCACTTTCACATTGCGCTCATCCGGTGACGATGCAGCTTCTAGCATTGGCCAAGCCGGTGTTGGTATTGCCCTGAGTCCCCGGGCTGAAACTACTCTGGTTGATTGGATTCCAATCAGTAACCGGATGTGTGCGGTCCGATTGGCTGGCTCGTTCAAAGCTTGGAAGTCACGCGGGACCTACAGGTGTCTATTCGTTATCGCTGCCTATGCACCGACAAACTAGCGATGACTCGGTAAAAGACGACTTCTATCGTCAACTGACCCAGCTCCTTCGCCACAGAAGAAGCTCGGACACTGTTGTGCTGGCTGGGGATCTGAACGCTCAAGTTGGAAAATTATCCACAGATGAGCTGCATCTGGGCGGCCAACATGGTGCAGGCTCCCGTAATGATAACGGTGGGCGGTTACTTCATTTGTGTGAGGATGCTCGCTTATTTCTTGCGAGCACTAATTTCCGACATAGCACCCGCCGGAGGGTGACTTGGCGCCCACCAGCCTAGGACGCAAATCGATCACATTGCGATAAGTTACCGATGGAAAGGCTGCGTCCAGAACTGTCGCTCGATTTGGAGCACAGGTGTTGACACCGATCATGTACTTGTATGTGCTGACATGCGGACGCGTTTTGGCGGACGCCCAAGACGACGCTGTGCGCGCGTTGACACCAGCCAACTGACATAGCCAGCTGTTCTGAATACGTATCGAAGTACGCTGACATGCGAGCTGAGTAAGCGCTCATTGGATACAATTGATGGTCACTGGTCACCTGTTCACCCGAACTTACTAGCAGCAGGCAAATCCTCATGTTGTATGTCTAATAGCTAACATGGATATTGGGTCTCTTCGAGGTCTCTAGAACTTATCGATGCTCGCCGGCATATTCCGGCTGGAAAGGAACACAATGAAGCTCGCAAAGAGCTCCGGGCAAGACTCCGTGCTAGCCTGAAGAGAGACCGCGAATCCTGCTGGTCTCATCGTGCATCAGATCTGGAAGGGGCCGCTGCCCTTGGCAACCTTCGTAAGTTATTCCGTCTGATACGAGAAACGGGCAACAGGAGACCTGGTGTTAGTGAAACTATACGTGACGAGAGTGAACAGCCTATCCACAATTTGTCAAAACGTTTGGAGCGTTGGGCTGAGCACTTTGAAAGGCAATTTAATCGGTCGGAATATTTAGATTTCTCGCCGACCAGTGATCGCCCCGCTCCCTGGAATGAAGGCCCTCACTTTTGAGCTGGCCTTGGTTGTAACGTCTCGGCTCCCTGGTTGGGGTCCGAAAGAGGATGAACACGTTTGGTTGGACACACTTGCTGATATGGCAAGGAGCCGACCTCAGTGGCGTTCGTGCTGTGAGTTTCTTTGTCCCACCCCATCCCTCTTAGCCTCCCCCTCCAACCACGATCTTATCATTTAGCCTTATATAATTTCGCATAGCAATTTTTTTTGATGCACAGTAGCCGGCTGGTAGCTTTCCGGATCGATGCCCATCCGTTACCGGTAGCTCAGCCAGCTTGCACCAGTTGCATTTTTTTCTCCTTTTTTTCTGTGTATTGCGGCACATTAGCTGTGTTCCCCACCTCTAGCTAACGTGTATGATGATGTATGATGGTGACCAAAGGATGCCGGCATACGAGCCGAGGAAGCGCACATTGAACACCATAGGTGGCTTGCGCTGAACCACCCACAGCTCCAACCACACACCCCCTATCCAGTGTAAACCCTAATGAATAAGACCGGGAGGCATGTGGATGGGAGCCACGTTTCATCAACGGAGCCGGCCCACACTCCTTCACAGTCAATTACAAGCACGCAGTATTTGGGGAATCAAGCGCACACAAGGCGGTGGCTGGACCGTAGTCCGCTCCACACTGAGTGCATGGAACCACTCTTTGATCCTAACACGGCCACAACGACCGTGCACCCTGTCCCCTCCAGCAACGACCAACTGTCTCCTGGAGCCAGTATGGACAAGGTAGGCACCTTGTCAACATGCACATCAAGCGCAGCCACACCGGGATATCAAGCAACAGCCAATCACTTGAAACGACAATATCAAATGAAATAAAGCGAGTGATGCATATAGATATGCCTACATAACTCTTCAGTAAATTAGCGTATAAAGTAAGTGGGTTAGCAACGAATGCACGATAAGTACAAAATGTCCACAACTTATTCAAAAATGCCGCAAACGCGATAACGTTAAGGAAGATATGCGCTATTGGCGTAAGCAACGTGTGCAAGTTAAAAGAAGATTAACCAGGCAGGCCGAACAAACCAAATAAAGTGGAATGTAATTCATCCAGCTTAAAAAGACTTAGTGTAAGTGTAAGTTGGTTTAGCCCAACTGCGGTGAAGGAGCATCATGAATGCAACATCAGCTTCAGCATGGGGCACCAAATATATATATATATATATATATATATATATATATATATATATATATATGTACAGTTTGGTCCGCACCAATTTGTGATCAGTGCCACACTCAGCTCCACGCAGTACACGTATCACGCTGACGTACGATGACATAGTCATACATATATTTTCGTAAATCGATGTATTGCACTCCCGCCGTGCATCGGCGTAAATTTAACATTCTCTCCCTCGGCACGGTGGCGAGACGTGCTGAGCTGGAGAAGGCGATGGCTGCACGCCTGTGTGGTGATGTGGAATGCATAGCCACAGTGGGCGACCTGTGGCACCACATTCGCGAACAGGTGACAGCTTCTGCCGAGGAGACCATCGGGCGCGCAAACTGTAAGCGGCCTGATTGGTTTGATGACAACAATGTGACGATTGACGCATTGGTGTCAGAGAAGAATGCAGCATTTGCTGCACATGTGGCAGACCCCAGTGACTTGGGGAAGAAGAGTCAGTTTCGTAAACTTCGACGGCGACTGACCCGAGAGCTCCGTCGCATTAAAAATGCATGGTGGACGGAGAAGGCGAAGCAGATGGAATGCTACGCCGAACGCCGTCAACACAAGGAATTCTTTGACTCCTTGAAGGCGGTGTATGGACCGAGATTGGAGCCGCTGAGGACACTGATCGATGGTAGTTCAGGCGCTACCTGCACCCAGACTGCAGACATAATGCAGGTCTGGCGGAAACACTTTGACTGTCTCTTGAACAACCGTTCAGAGATCGACTGGCCTACATTGAATGGCCTGAAGCAGCACGATGTGAAGGCGGATCTGGCAGATACGCCGAGACTGGATGAGACACAGAGAGCACTTGCTCAGCTGCGAAACGGCAAATGTGCCGGAGGTGACGGGATCCCACCTGAAGTATTGAAACACGGTGGACCCGCGTTGTTGACTGCGCTGCACCACTTGGTGCAACGCGTGTGGATTGAGGAGGAAGTGCCTTCTGAGCTGAAGGATGCCCTTGTGCTACCACTGTACAAGGGCAAAGGTAGCAAGCAATGTTGCACGAATTATCGTGGCATCAACTTGCTGAGTTGTGTGGGCAAGGTGATTGCCCGAATCCTGCTCAATCGCCTCGTGAGTCAGATTGTGGAACCTCACGTGGCGGAAGAGCAATGTGGATTCCGTTCGGGTCGCAGCACTATAGATATGGTGTTTGCGGCTCGTCAGTTGCAAGAGAAGTGCAGAGAACGACACCAGCCTTTGTACTCGCTTTTTGTTGATTTCACCAAGGCATTTGATACGGTGAACCGCGAGGCACTGTGGCTGGTGTTGGGTAAGTTTGGTTGCCCGCGTAAGTTTGTAAGTTTAATTGAATGTCTGCACAGTGGTATGCGAGCGAGGGTGCAGCTGAGTGGAGAGACCTCTGATGACTTTACGGTTGTCTCTGGTGTGAAGCAAGGCTGTGTGTTAGCTCCTGCCCTGTTTAATATCTATCTTCATGCAATGATGTCTTGTGCTTTTGATGCGGCTTGTGCTTACGGTGTTCGTGTGGAGCACCGTATTGATGGTGGGTTGCTGAACATCCGTCGTTTCAGTGCGAGAACTCTAGTCTGTGAGACAGTTATCCGTATGTATGCTGTTTGCTGACGATTGTGCGTTTTTAGACACAGCGCGGATGAGTTGCAGCACATGACTAGTGCTCTGGCTTCGACAGCGGCCAAATTCGGGCTCACCATCAACACAAGCAAAACTGTCTGTCTCTTTCAGCCTTCACCGGAGGTGCAATCTTCAATATTGCCGCAAATCAGCATTGGTGCTGAAGTATTGGAAACCACCTCCCGCTTCTGCTACCTTGGGAGTGTGATGTCGACTGATCAGCAGCTACACGTTGAGTTGCGTAATCGCGTGTCGAAGGCGGCAGCGACATTCGGGAAGCTTGAGTACCGAGTGTGGAACAACCATCAGCTTAGCATTGGCACGAAGCTGATGGTGTACAAATCCATGGTACTGTCCGTTCTTCTATACGGCAGTGAAACGTGGACGATGTACCGTCGGGATGTGCGATATCTCGAGCGGTTCCATCAGCAGTGTCTGCGACGAATTCTGCGGATCGGCTGGGGCGCCAGAGTTGCAGACACGAAGTGTTGCGCCGAAGTGGGATGTATGCAGTGGACAGCATACTTTTATTGAGACACCTGAGATGGCTCGGTCATGTGAGCCGTATGGATTCGACGCGAATACCGAAACAACTTTTATACGGTCAGCTGAGTATAGGGAAGCGGCATGCTGGGAAACCGAAGTTACGTTACCAGGACATGATTAAAGTGAGCCTCACACGTTCTAATCTTGATTGCAGATCATGGGAATCAAGGCGGTTGATCGTGGTGCATGGCGCGATCTAATCACGAAGGCAGTTGCTGAAGTGCGAGGAGAAAGCCCTCATGCATGCAGAGAAGAAGCGGCAAGTGCGGAAGCGGCAAGCACCGATGAATTGTACTCAATCGACATCGAGCGCATTGTGCTGTAGAACATGCGGTCGCGAGTGCCTTAGTCAGGCAGGCCTAGTGAGCCATGAGAGAGGTCACTCGGGACCACTGCCGAAGCGACGACGGGTCCCGCAGTGAACGTAGGCAGCACCGGCGCAGCGTTTGTAGGCACGCTGAATTCGATTTACTAACCGCGTGCTTGCATGCTAAGTCTCTTTATTTCAGGTGGTGGGTTTTCGGTTCTCTCCTAATGCCTTTCTTTCTCATATAAATGTCTAGTGGGCCATGAGCTAGGTCCTTTGGGGCCACTACAGAATCGACGATGGGTCCTGCAGAGAATTACGACGAGCCGGCGCAGCGTTTGTAGGCACGCTGAATTCGATTTACTAACCGCGTGCTTGCATGCTAAGTCTCTTTATTTCAGGTGGTGGGTTTACAGTTTTTACCTTAATGCTTTTCTTTCTCATATAAATATCTCCCTGTACTCTATTCCATTAACTTGCACATATCGCTTTAGCCAGTTGTATTCGATTTCCATAACATTTTTGTGTTCGTGGCATACAGTGAACTATACTTCCTGACCTCGTGCACTTAGCTAGGATGTGTTTGTAAACAACTTATTACGTATGCTATTTAATTAAGGTTTATATCACCGTTTCCTTATGCATTAATCGAGTTTTTCTCTCTTTTTCTTTCTCTCTCTCTCTCTCTCTTAAGTGATTGGCTGTTGTTTGATATCCCCGGTGTGGCTGCGCTTGATGTGCATGTTGACAAGGTGCCTACCTGTCTATTACCCACTACCTCGTTCATACTGGCTCCAGGAGACAGTTGGTCGTTGCTGGAGGGGGACGGGGTGCACGGTCCTTGTGGCCGTGTTAGGCTCGAAGAGTGGTTCCATGCACTCAGTGTGGAGCGGACTACGGTCCAGCCACCGCCTTGTGTGCGCTTGATTCCCAAATACAGCGTGCTTGTGTTTGCCTGTGAAGGAGTGTGGGCCGGCTCCGTTGATGAAACGTGGTTCCCATCCGCATGCCTCCCGGTCTTATTCCTTCGGGTTTACACTGGATATGGGGTGTGTGGTTGGAGCTGTGTGTGGTGCAGCGCAAGCCATCCATAGTCCCTCTGTAGGCGCAGGCGTCCTGTGGCTTGCCACAGTGACAGGCAAAGCCGAAACCGGATGCCGCCAACCATATATATATATATATATATATATATATATATATATATATATATATATATATATATATATATATGTGTGTGTGTGTGTGTGTTGGCAGCGATCTGTAAGGTAGACATCGAGCCAGCGAAGACAATGAAATGGAACTCATGCTTACAGAGACTACGAAGAAGAAAAACGGCTGAAAAGTGCGAGAAAGGATTTTTCTGTTTTTGATCCTTGTTTCTTCTTTCTTTTCCCTCACACGGTTTTATCTTCTTTTGTCTATCTAATGTTTTCTATGTGAATCGAAACTCAAGGAAAATATTCGTACGCATTTTCTTTTGAGCCCCGTTCTGCGCCATGTCCGGAAGAGTTTCTGGCCAATGATTTCTTTCATCTTTGATCCCCCAGTCAGGAAGACGCACGGAATTTGCAACCACTAACCTGGAAGTCAGCGCTTTAATCGTTTGTCGCCACGTGCTAGGCTGATCACCGCGCAATGTCTTCCAACCTGGCCTTGTGCGAGCGAAGGTAGCGCGTCAGAGCAGCCGTTCGTATGGCATGCGTAAAACGTCGCCCAGCCATCTCGCTTGGCGCAACGGTACCAGTCTGTCGAGTGGAGTACCGTGTTACCCAAGACGCGACGTCTAACATCGTCGTTGCAAATGTGGTTCATCCACCACACGAGCCATTCTCCGCAGGCATCCATTGTCAAAGGCCGAAATCCGACGCGTCCTTCACATGAATCGGCTAGGACTCACTTCCATACAGCAGCACCGCGCGAACACATACATTGTCGACCCTACACTTTACCAATGGTGGAACGTCACCGCGTCACCACAGATGCCTCAGGTTGGCGAACGGTGGACTTACTTTGGCAAGACGGAGGGAACTCTCTCTTCAAATGCTAACATGAGCAGACACAGCTTCCCAGGTAGACAAAATTGTCCATTTGTTCAAGCTGCGTACCTTGAAGAGTGAGCACTGAGACAGGTGGATGCCAAGGACCAGGGCTTTGCATTTCGTAGGGACAATGGTCATGCCATATTTTGATACTTCAATCGCCAAGCGGTTTAGAACGGCCTGTATGCGTCGCCATCAAGCAACTCAATATCACAAGCATAATCCAAATCGGTCACGCGGTTGCCGAACAACCTCCTCGTCGTGCCAGCTGGATGAGCCGAGATTATCTCGATCCACAAGTGGTTCGACGGCAGTGTTCCAGGACATGGTGGGTTTTCGCCTTGCAAGCGTTCACCCTATAAAAAGCCACATGTGTCCGTGTAACTACACTGCGACATGGCGGATGTTGCCCGCCACTAAATAAAGTCACTGCCCCAAGTTTCACCTTGGTGAAGCATTTCATCCCAGCACCTTGATACTGAAATCACGGTGAGGAGTGGACCTCTGTTTGGCTACTCACCGAACGAAAGGCATATGAACTGAACAATCAGTCATCGGCTCCCAATGGGTTCGAATCCCTGACTTCGCTGCGCTGCCTTGCGGGTAGGCTTTTGAACTAAAGGCTCGGGGTGAAGTTCTCTAAGATAACTCTTTACTTCAGCTTGGGCAACCGGGTAGAATCGTGCACACTGTGAAACCATGGATTTTGCAAGTACTACTACACCGCTCACTTTTTCCACCACCGTTCCTACTACTCATGCTGACCTGAAGAGAGACCGGAAAGCCTGATGGTCCCATCGTGCATCGCAGATAGAAATGGCCATTGTCCTTTGTAACTATCCGAAGTTATTCCGTCTGATACGGGAAACGGAGAGCAGGAGACTTTGTGTTAGCAAGACTATATTCAACGGGGGTGGACAGCCTATCCACAGCTTGTCAAAACGCTTGGTGCCTTGGGCCGAACACTGAAAACGGCTTAACCAGAGTTACCAGCTTCTCTATTGGCTGTTGAGCGCTCTTCTCCCTGGACCGTCCCCCTGAATCCACCTTCGCGCGCAGATATCAAACGTGAGATCAGACTTGAAATTGAGAAAGACCGCAGGAGCAGATAGACTTTTTCCGGTCCTCTTCAAATTCGGGGACCTGATTCGTGTTTGACGTGCACAACATACTAGTGAAGTCGTGGAAGTAGGAGACTGTTCCAGCAATCTGGAGACGCTCCGTCATAGCCCTGATTTTCTGAGGTGGCTCACGTTCCGAATGCGGCATTCAAAGGGGGATCACTCTGATCTTAATTTCCTCCGTCGTTCTTCATATACTTGCCGACACCAGTGAAAGCTAGATTCGTGAAGAGCAAGCCGGGTTTCGTCGAACTCGCGGCTGTATTGATCACATTTTCACATTAAGTCAATTATTTTGGCACCGCCATATTTATTGACGACCCATCATAGTCGTGTTTCTAGACATCGAAGGAGCTTTCGATTCGGCTGATCTATGTGCCCTCTGAGACTGTCTGCTGAGGAAAGGTGTGCACGAGAAATACGTAAACATTATCAGAGCGCTGTACGCGCATAGTTCTGGCAGTGTGAATGCTTACGGCAAGCTGTCACCGCCATTCATTATCTCCAGTGGTGTAAGACAAGGTTGTTTGCTGTCAGCCTTCCACTTCAACTTCGCCATAGACTTAGTCATAGACACTGCGTTTACTTAACTCGACCTACAAGGTGTGAAGCTGCGATCTCTTGACTTGGAATATGCCGACGACATTGCCCTTATCTGTGACAGCTCCCAAACGTGCAAAACAGCACTGCATTGGCTGTCAGTCGTTGCAGGCTATGTTTTGCACCCTCGAAATGCAAAATCCTCCAATCTTGACAAGACCAACTCATGCGCGGACCCTTAGTGGCAGTCAGCTAGAAATCGTCTATAAATTTAAGTACCTGGGCAGCCTTATCAGCGCCAGTGGATGAGGTCACGAACCGTGCAACTAAAGTTCCATGCGCTTTTGTCAGTCTACATCACCTGTGGCGCCGGTGCGACACCACTCTCTCCCTGAAGAGTAGAGTGTACAATGCAGCCGTCCGTACGATCACAAAGCCTGGCCCTAAAATCGACAGACGTAAAGAAGCTATTAACGTTCGATCATCACTGTCTTCGCAGCTTAGCTCAGGTCTGGTGGGATCACCGCGAGGGCAATGAGCGTGTTCGGCATGGTTTATTTGGTACAGGAATAGCGAGTGAACCGACCGCTGGGCCATGTGTTGCGCATGGCAGCACACCGACTCCCGCATCGCCCATTGTTTGCAGAACCGGGATGTGGATGGAAGAAGAGGAGGGGAGGCTAAGCGATAACTTTGTCAACAGGAATGAAGTCTCTCACTTCGAAGTTAGCGTCGGATGGTGGTTCCCGACTGCCGGGCTGGGGACCGAAGGACAATGAACACGCCTCATTGGATACACTAGTTGACATGGCGTGGACCCGGACCTCATTGGCGTTTGTTGTTTATTTTCTCCATCCCCCTTATCTTCACCCTTCAAGCATGACCTCTGTCTTGAAGCGTAATATATTACTAAGCAGTTGGTTTTTTGTTCTATATCATTCTCTATCCTGTATTTTTTCATATATCTTTTTATTTGCGCACAATAGTTGAAGTGGGTTTTTTACCTTCAGCTAATGTACAATTATGGTGATAATGGGTAAATGCGTGTCCTGTTAACTAACAAACTAACTTTCATTTCACATTAGTAAAAATTTCCATTGTATGATTACAAGTCGATGCAAGCGAATATATCTTTTCAGGCTTGTGCAATTATATGTGGAAAAACACAAATTGTTTGACACAGTCTAAAGGTTAGTAAGACAAATTCGGTTTACTGTCATTGATCAAGCACAATCACTATCCGTTAGGTCACAAGTGCGGCGTACACTCCATTTCTTGAGCCTGATGTCGCAGTTCGGGTGGGCTGAGGCAGTTTTAACGTTTGAACGACGACAACAACAGCAGTACATCATTCGTTTGAACTGATGCTTCGCTGCCATACAACCGCGATGGCCTATGAAATAAAGAATAATAAGAGGAAGAGAGGGGGGACTTACCTGAAAACCTTAATGCCCTAAGCAAACATTCAGGGTCAAGGCGCCTACACCTTGTGTAGACAACATACCGTCGCAAACAGCTGGCTATCGTGCAAAAATAAGGCGGTATCGGCGAGGCACTTTCCTTGCGGCTTTCACTGCCCCGCGTCATAATCAGCCATTACCCCACAGATAACTCAGCACCAAACACACTTTAAACAGGCAGTCCGACTAGGAGACGGCAGCAGACGCGCCACTGGTGTTGGTTGCGAGTCATGTCCTGTAAAGTCTCGAGCCAAGCACAAGGCGAGTCACGTGGACTCCAGCCCGGAAGGCGAGACGGACCAACAGCACCCAGTTTGGTCGTCAGTAACTTCATTTCCCGCTGCCAAGTCAACTTCTGTCCACCTCGGGCTTTGCGCCACCCTACACATGGTAGACTAAACAAGGCCCTCCTAGGTAAGTGGTGACCAGGCATACGTAGCACGTGCCCGAGCCAACGCAACTTATTCAGTGCTATCTGTTGTTCTAGGGAGCCAGCATAATTATCACTACCTAGTTCTAGCCTACGCACATCATCGTTACGGACACGCTGGTGCCATCCGACTCCAGCAGTGCTTCGCAGACAACGATGATCAAAGACTTGAAGACGCCTCAGATCTTCAGACCGAAAGGGCCAAGTCTCACTACCATAGGGCAGAACGGCCCTCACTGCGGCCTTGTATGCACAGCCTTTCAGACGGAGGGAAACTCCCTTCTGTCGGCAAAGCTGCCGCAGTTTCAAGAAGGTAGCTCTGGCCTTTACAATGCGTGAGCTGACGTCAGTTCCTATGCGCCCATCGTTTCTGATGCAGCTGCCAAGATAAGTGAAATGATCAACCACCTCGAGTTCCTCGTTAGTAAGGGTCAATGGGTCATAAAGTGGCTGGTGGTCCTGCAGCAACACTTTGCACTTTGAAGGTGCGAAGTGCATACCAAATAAGGGGGACGGAGCAACTTTGAGCACACTACTCTGCGGCAAGTGATAGCGCAGTCACACGCACCGCAAGTCGACTTTGTCTCTACATTCCTCTGGTACATCACCGCATTTGACTCAGTCGATCACTTTTTTCTGTTCAACGTATTCACACTAATGGTGTTCTTGTGAACATATAACTTTCCATGGTCCTGAGTGCCTCAAGTCGCGCGTTAGGGTTTACGGTCAGTTGTGCGTTTTTTCCCGCTACTTATTGACTATTCTTATTTATCAAGGAGCACAATGAAATGGGTCTCCAATTTATTAGTGGTCTGAAACGAAAACAGTTTTAGGAGATTTTGTGATCTAGTCCTGTAACCGTTGTTCTAAGGGGTGAAGTAATGTACAAGACAGAACGCGCGACTACGTTTGCAACGTGTGGGCTGCGGCCGGAAACAGATAACCGTAACAGTAATGTGAATAGGATGCTGATGAAAATGTGACTTTGGGAAGTAAAATGCATGCAAATGAAACGAATGTAAAGTGATACTCGTTGGAGAGTGCAGCGGCCTAAAGCGCGAAAAGCGTTTTATTAGTTCGGAAAGGGGGAACTAGGTGGGGATAGTAGCACTGAGCGTCAAGAGAGAATACTCCATCTGGTACAGGAAAGGAAAATTTTTTAGACTTTGTTGAGTATGGTGGTGTAGAATCCACAGGAATAATCATGAGTGACCGGTTCGGCTGTCGGTGCCGTAGTTCATTTGTGAGTGACTACTTTACAGCAGCCTGATTTTTTGATAATCTTAAGAGATTTGTTTGAAAATGTGTTTCACGCTTGTGATACCATCCGCCTTGCTTGTCATGTGACCCGGCACTTTACCGCAAATGTTGCTTATCGGTTGAATCTTCCTAACATTAGCACTTATGTTACGGACATTTTGCACCCATTTTTCTATAGTGAGTTGTAATGGCTCCTTCTGCAGCCGTTGGTGCTTGGGCCCATATTAACAACTGGTGATAGCACTCATTTGCCAAATACTACTCATTGCCTTTTATTATTTTATGTGGAATGGTCTAGTGTTATACGATTGACGGTATTCATTCACACTCCTAGTATAGTCCCGATTAACCTGATGTATGCTGCTTTTGACTAACACAGGAAAGCTTACTGATTTGATTTTGTTTTACCCACTATCCTTATCTATTCGAATCCGCTGTCAGATTTCAATACGTATAAACGATTACTCTCGTGTAGTGGCAACAGCATGTAAGCAATACGGAAGTTACAAACTGAGTACTCGGGGCGAACGATACTTGCCTCAAGACCGGACCGTAGCCTAAAGCTAATGAGCTTGTTTTGTAATATGTCGGCTCGGTTTCGAGCCTGCAAAGGGGAAGGGCGAGCATCGCAGTACCCGTAGCCCACATGCGTCTGGTGGTCGTTGTGCGGCAGCGAAGCGTCGGTAATGCGCACCGGTGTACTGCTGATGCCTTTGTACCCCCAGCGCATTATTCTCCAACACTGTTTGCGTTGTCTCGGTCCCGTACTGCACGTGTCAGCCCATTGTCTTCCTCGTAGCGCACTATCTATACTTTGTAGATGCGAATGGGTAGTTTCACAGCGGACAACGATTACATGGAAGTGGAACGTGTAGAATGTTACATCATGTTTCTCTTCAGTTGGATCTGTCCAGTTCTCAGGTTGGGACCACGTGATGTGGGCTCTCATTGGTTTGGAGTTTTTGCAGGACGTCAATACCAGGGACGTCAATACTGCTTCACCATTTCTTTTTCATCTAACGTTCACTTTAACAAACGAACAATACGGCGTATATGAAGAAACCATCCCTCTTTTGGTATTGTTTCTCTTCTTTGATGAACAAAATTTTTTGCTTCCATTGCTAGCACGTTTGTCTTCTTTCAGACTTGAGAACGTAAATATTTGATGTACTGTGATGTTTAGTAGCACTTGCAATAAATATTCCTCTGTTTGGTAACACCCAGTATCCATATTGTTATTTTACTTGTTCCATCCATTCTGCTCATATCATACGGTAAGCACTTCTACTAAGGATTCTGTCCTGTCTTTGTCACTAAGCTCTTTCGTGAGGTCACGCTTGTATGTCGCCTACTCTTCACTTTCCTGGTATAGCGACCTTCACATGGGCATGATTGCCCTGCAGTGGGCTTGTTAAATTGTGCTCTCCCATTTGCCTATATTCGTACTGATTTTCTACTCCTTTTTAGTTTACCTGTACTTCTGATCTAGTCTTTCTAACTGTCCCTTATTATTTCGTGGTATCCGTTTGGGTTACTAACGAGAAATCGCTTTCCCTTTCCTCAATTACCACGCTGTCACCTTTTTCAATTTCTCCTATACCGGTTTGTAACCGCGCTTTTCTACCGTGCGACCACCACCAGTCGCACGCGGGCTGGGTATACTGCGAGAACGCCCACCCCTACGCGGTCGGCAGTGATTCCACCAATGCAGTCTAACTGGCATGGAAATGTGGGACTTCACTAAATGTCACGTAGCGGGACAAAGAACACTTTAATGCGCTCAAATCGCTAGGTGCAAATAACCAAGTCGACAAAAATATTCAAAAAATGTTGTTTCGCCCCGTTAAAGGGTTAATATGACGTTGAACTGTTTCGGCCGATCCGGAAATTGTAAGTTAAACTGAACTACTCATATATTGTTAGTAACAAAGTAACCACCGTGAACTTGGATTTCTCTTTTATCATCTCCCTGAAGCCCTCGTTTGGTTGGACCATGTTTCACCGGGTGCTCTATTGTCCTGGCACTGCTACTAGTCACTCATCATTTCTGCTGCACTTGTTCATTCTTCAGGATCGAATGACCCAAGAATGGGCTGGTCTAGATGTTCACCTGATTCGCGGAGACATGCGGAACATTAAGGTCCCGGAAAAAGCCGATATCTTTGTCAGCGAGTTACTTGGTTCTTTCGGCGACAATGAACTGAGCCCAGAATGTTTGGACGGTGCCCAGCCCCACCTCAAAGGTACGAACTGGCAATGACAGTGCTCACTCAACAAGTAATGTCCATCTCAACGTTGCATTGTGTTGTTCGCGTTATCCTTCATCAACTAGTTAATCTGACGATGTGCCGATTGTGTTTTGAACCTATTTGATAATCACTGCATGTTTAATTGTTGATATTTATGCCTAAAAATAGTGCAAGATACCTCAAAACCTTTCTGTACTGTTTTTAACTGACCTGAGTGTACTTTCGGCTGAGCTGATGTAAAACGCTGCGCGGCTCGCCATGTGCTTTACACTTTCTTAGTTTGAGGTGATTTTTCGAAGCTGCGCAGGTACCACAAATCAGACCCTCTAAGTGGTCGCTCGATTCACCCGGAGGTCAAGCTGCACTGAGGGGGGCCTCTGTTGTGCCTTTTGGAAGCACCATTCTTGGCTTGTGTGTTGGACGAACGGCACTCATCTTAGTCGTGAGCGGTTTCACTTCACGCCCCTAGGTCAACAGCTATCTCCTTCAAATATTGTGTAATCTTAGATCCATTGAAAAAGAGGTTTCTTTCCGGCCAATGTGGTGAGCAGGCATGGGTAGCAGGTACCCGAATCAGCACAATATAACCAATTTTTCCGTTGACCTAATGAACCAACCTTATGACTGCCGCCATTCATTGGTCTGTACATTTCAACGATGCGTTGATGCTGACAAATTCCGGCAATTCTCCATTGGCTGCGATCATCAAGGACCTGTAAATCTTCAAGCTCTTCAAATTGAAAACGGTACTCTTCATCACCATGGTAAAGAACAGGCATAGCTGTGGTTCTGTAGTGTGATCTTCCGGCACCAAATATGTCCCACGTTCATGAGGGCAGACAGACCCACTTTCAAAGGCGGGTTTGAAATTCCACTTTAGTTATTTATTTATTGAACTAACCTCGCTACTCACGCTCTCGTTGCTGCTAATACAGCTACTATCGCCGATAAATTGACCAATTATCACCTGTTCCTCGTCATTACAGATCAGGAGCTAGAAAGTGACTGATTGTCCCTAGACCTCGCTTGTAATTCATTTGCAGGTGTAAGAAAACATTTACACCTAATTGACAAACATGTAACGCAGCTTCAGCCCTTTCCGCAGCGCAAGGATGAGGTCTATGCAACCTTGTCCAAGTTGGAAACAGCTGCTCTCAGCATTAACATGAAATACAAGAATATCGCCTAGTGATTTATACCACCATCAAGTTAATGCCCGTGTACTTGACACAAACGTTTCGATCTCCTTTCTTGATTATTACCACCTCGGTCGCATCGCCACTTTGCTTGCAGTCTCCTTCCACAGATGAGTTCTCTTTTTCTGAAGGAGCTCGCCATCATGTTTGAGTAATGCATGTACAGTAGAATCCGTCTTGCTTTGCGTAAACAGTTGTGGGCCGCAATTAAATAAATGTACCATATAATTCCCCTCAGCGTGAGGCAAAGCCCAACTAAGTGATCTGGACAAATATATGCGGTGAGATGTGCATAAAGCACATGACTGTTCGTTTTCAACGCGGTTTACAAACGACTTTAGATTATTTGGACTTAGGTATATCACAAAGATAGCTAGTGAAATTGGGCACAATAACAAATGGATATTTACCCAGATTTTCAACTAAATAAATTTGGCTATCCGTGGAACCGTCTCTAGGGGACTTACTTCCATGTAGTGTATTCTCTCGAAAGGTTTCACTTACATTTCCAGGCCCCGTCTGGTCGTGTGCCGGTGTGGCGTAATAACATATACGCCGCCACCTCTTTAACACCTTTGTGGACGTTCATATGCATGCATTTTAGACGATAAATCCAATCGGCCCGTTTCATCATTCAGCTCTTTTCTAACATGACACTTCTAATTTTTAAATGCCAGTGAGCCAATGGCAATACATCTTGCATGATATGATAATTAATTTATGAATCGGATTCTTTCGGGGTTGAGCCCTTCAGTCGTCAACCGGTGAAGTTGACTTTCGCACTCACTGGTTATGTACATTTCCTGCTACAGCCTCGTATGGCTTCCGGCTACTACTGAACACATTGGCTGCTCCTCCGTACAAGTCGCACCCGGCCCTTTTCCGTAAGAGATGCAACTGGATGAGCTAGTTCCATGAAATCAAGTGAAATAACTCGTCCGCGTAGGTGCTAGCGACCTCGTGGTATACTCAGCACACGCGCGACCGTTGGTGATCGCGTGGCAGCAAAGCGTCGGCACGTTGTGCCGTCGTATTGCTTATTCCTTTTTTATTTCATTCCTATTGATCTGTGTGTCGTGTACTGTCACTGGCAGTAATATTGAAGTCCATCAGTCATTCCGTTCCGTTTCTTGCGTATCTAATTCAGCGAATCAGTTTTATCCGCTTCGTTTATTTCCCTTTAGATGACGGTATCAGCATTCCCTGCTCATACACTTCTTACCTGGCGCCGCTTCATTCCTTGAAGTTTTATGGCGAAACTAAGCGATCTCGGGACCAGGTCAGTCATTCATTTACCTTATATCATATCGCTGTATTCAACGGACATTTTGCATGCTTTGTCCCGATTATTCCAACTTTTCTGTGACGTTTTGTAGAGCACAACTGTCTAAGGAAACCCATTCATCTCAACATACATCTGAAGGGACTCGCAATTCTATGGGTGCCTCTATTGATCTCTTAGTAATTTATCTACTTGATGATTTAAGCGCAATCCATCGATCCTTCAATAGCCTCACACTTGATCTATGTGATGACGTTCCGACACAGTCCGCGCCCTAAGTGCTACTACCCTCAACGAACACTACCGCTTATTACCCGGCTGACTTCTCCTGAGGTCTACTTTGAACCCTGTATTACTGTTTGCTATGACTTTATAGACGGGTTTTTCTTTCTCCTTTCCTATCACTGTATCTGTGTCGTTCAATGCTTTTACCTTGCTCGATCTGGTGATGGGTAAGCGCAGTAATTTCTACCTCAGCATTGGCGATCGCAATCCCTCTGTTCACCAAACTACTTTAACTGATTACTTATGCGCCGGATAAAACGACCTCCTCAGATCCCTCATTGTGTACCTGGGACTTGGTGAATATCCGAAGTACGCTGGTATGAAGTTGTGCCTCAAGCAGTTGCTCATCTATTGGTCAGCTAGTTTCGCGTCGTATATCTGTCGCTCGTCTGAAACTGCTCTTTTAGATCGCATTCGCCCTTGGATTGTTTTCATAGCCTCACTCTTAATCCCGTGCTTTTCTGATATAACAAACAGTTTACCTGAAGACTACTTAAATACTGCCGTACTCAAAAAAGAACCGAACTTCAGTTGGCGCCAACTTACAGCCTAGTTTAGACATTAGAGTTCCAATTGCCGCGTTTCGGTCTAACCGTTGGTTAGCGTGCCCCCTGTATCCGCAGCGCGCTCCCTCTGTCGGTTGGCGCGCTATTTCAAAAATTCGGTTTTTTTCTGGGCACAGTATGATCCTAGTGACAACGGGAATTCCTTCACTGTTTATCCATTTCAATGTGGTTAACTCTTACCGGTCTTGATCATACAATTGTATTTTCCCTGGTTAATGTTTAGCCCGCCTTAGTTCAGAGGGACCACACGTTCTTCCGCCACCTTCATCCTTCCTCACTTTGTCACTGAACTCCCCCACATCCTAGTGGCGGCCATCCCGCATGTCCGGTAACTGCCGCGGTCTTCCATAATGTATGCACCCCACCGAAGGATCAAATTTATGGTCCATGTGCCACAGCCATTAGCTGCTTGTTCACCATTGTGTTCCTGTCCACCACTTGATATCTGGCGGGTTACACATGAATGTGCGTTCTTTGTCTAGCTCATACCCACATCTGAGATTGTATCTCATCTGAGGACGACGGTATGGTCACCAAGAGACTCAGATCATGTAGGTGGAAACTCAATGCCTTGAAACCTCTCAGTCATTGTAGGCTTAGTCACGTTTCTACTCTCTTTTTAGGCCTTTTTTACGATTTAATTCATTGTGACATTGTTTCCTGTGTACCTTTGGTGCTTGACCGATCAAATATGCTCATAGGAACCGCTGATATATTGTTCACATTGCATATTTTGTTTCTTTGATGGTTCCATGCGTGTACCATACTCGACTTCATAGGCCACGGTTCAGTCTTGTTTTAGCGAAATTTGTAAAGGATGTTCGAGAAATTTCAGCAGAAGCAACAAATTCGCTAGGAGCTTGAGTGACGCATAAAAACTCCCGGGTCCAACCTAGAAAGGAAACCGAGACGTTAACTACGGCACTATGCAAATAGGAATCAAAATACATTATGTACATCCCTAGACAATACCCGTTCAGTTTCGAAATAATTGGTCTTTACAATGTCCAAAAGGAATACAAACTGTACTTGCTACCGTGCATCAAAAGTCACACAATACAGAGTTCACGATCGCATTGCAAAGTTCATTTTATTAGGTCCGCTAACCCTTGGTTCAGTCAAACAGAGGGGGTTGGGAGGAACCTGAAGGTGTGTGCCCCTGGGGCTGGAGGATGATTCAAGTCCGAGGTGTTTAAGGGGTCTGCACGGGCTGCATAATTTGTGTGAACGGTTTCCACAGTGTGAGGTGAAGTGAATACATGGCAACATCGATATGACATCATATGAGGGATAATCGGTAAGCCGGCGTTTATCAGATGGGGCAGGTGTCTGGTTTGATCATTCTGAGTGAGCTCCAGACATGCGTCTTGCGAATTACATACTACACCTTTTCTCAGTTCGTTGCATCGTTCCCGCATGTGTGCATCGGTCACGCTTGAAGCTGCATCGCGTGCGTTATGTGACGCGAGTGAACGCGTGCACTCGTATGAGCCATACTCATGGACTGTGTTCGTTGCGTGAGATCACATGATCGCCTTGCCATACGAGTGCGACGTGTCACATGACGCAAGCGATGCAGCTTCAAGCGTGACCGATGCAAACATTTGGGGGAACGATGCAACGAATTGAGAAGGGTGTGGTTACGCCAGTTGCCATGGTCCACAGAGTGAGTGAACAACTAGATGCTATGGGTTAAATCAACTTCTCCATCTTACGAATTGCGTGGTATATTTACCGCTTACAACAGCTACATTCAGACGGCCACCATACCAACCGTCCTTCGAGATATGCGGGATTACCCAGACCGATTCGATTGGGACAATTCTATTTGAGATTCTTCAGTTCCCCCACATACGCACATCGCCTAAACACAGTAATGGCCCGTGTGGGCTCAAATGCAATATTAATCGTGCATCTGTAGTCAGACCCTGTCTACTAAGCGCTGGTATTGCATATAGTAGTGGAAACCGTTTCGCATTGTCTCGTGGTCAATAGTTTAACCGTGTAAGACGCCACTTGTCTTTGGCATCACACGTCGCAAAATTACCTGTTACCTTGCTACAGGTTATGGTCCCATGGAGTTCATGGGAAATTCGCTGCGGCGGCTATTCCAAAACAGAACAAGACAGTTGCTTAGCACTTTTCCAGTCCTTCAGTGTGTTACAAGGCGCATCAGTTTCCGTATTTTGAACACGCCTACCACTAAGCGTACGTTCAGGATACAACACATTTGTCTTTTGCCACTAGAAATACGTGTCTTACGTTATAAAATCGGTAGCGTTACGAATTACCATTTTACCGGAAGTTCTCCGCTTTTTTTCCAAATAGTCTGGATTCTCATCTCCACACGAAACTCCGTACGTTGTTGGTTTAACGAACTATCAGCTACTAGCCGACCCACAAGAGACTTTCACATTCCGTCATCCGAAAGCAGGTAGGTGAATCCTATTGATATGCTGAGGCATGAACGATTCTCAAGCGCCACATTCAAAATGTATTGTCTTACCGATCCAATTATATTTCACTCAGCATACTATTTACTTTCGTCCTCGCTGCTCTCTTCTTTAGAACTGAGCACGGTACTGAGTATCACCGATGCATCTAATATTGTTGGTGTTCCAATCGGTCCACGATCTGAATGGAGATTAGGAATGACTTTTTATAAAACCTCTGGTGTGCAAACACATTTAACTGATCTTTCGAATCTGAACAACCGTTCATTGCACTTGTTTTTGTTTGAATTACCGAGGTCAGTATGCTTTTGTTTATACAAACAATTTCCAAACCCTTGTGTACAAAGGATAACCTCGTTTTTGGTTGTATTTTCTAACTCTTGGCTGTAGGAATGCAGCATATATGCTTGTTGATTTATATGCAAACGTATACACACACCTCTTTCACGTTTGCAGCCGTCCACTCCTCAGCAACTTTCGTTTTTGCCATTTTCCACATATCGCAACGGATCACTTCTTTGCTCCCACGCACTAAACCATGTTCTCTTAGTTATGATCGTCCTTACCGATTTCATAGGTAGAAACTAAAATACTATAAAATTATTATCCACAAAGGGGTGTTATTATGTTTTTGTCCATTTTTTAATTTACTTTTCGTGTCGCAGAATGGTAGAACGCTACCTCGAATGTTATCCGCCACTGCATTGCGCGCGCTCATATTACCTTCTCACCCGCTCAGCTAAATGGGCTGGCTTTCATTTTCTGACTTTGTTGTCCCCTTCCCCCTGGCGTTCTTGACGTACGGAGTCAATCTATTGACTGAACTGCGTATGTTGGAATCTACGAACGATGTGCGTCATTGCATTGCGAGTGGTTTTCCGATAGTTAAGTTGTTTAGCGAGAGTCCTCATAAGTAAACTCATCCGCCACATTTCTGGAAGGGCACTGAAAGACTTTTACTCCACCGTGTCTCGTCTACAACTCGCATCTCCCTTGCGCCATGCGGAATTCGAACCCACGATCATGAGGCGACGGTTGCGTAAACCAGTTGGTCAGAAGTGACGACAACTTCCTACTCAATCAGGTGGCTAACTACCATATCACTCAATTTACGTTTATTCCGATTCCCTGTCTTTCTGTTACTTTTATCAGCACCAGTTGATGTTCCACCGATGGCATGTGTTCCTCTGGGCTACTTATTTTGCACTTTGCTGCTGCACTCGTTCCATATTTACCCCACTTTTGGCCAGACCATTCCAGTGGGTCGGATCAAGGGCTCTACGCTACCCGTTGCTGGGGGAAAACGTATTCCTCACTATATGCGACATTGACAGACATGAGGGTCTGGCGCGTTTGTGCTTAGCATTCAGTATACATAAGCTTTGGCCACAATTTACCTGCGTCCTCCTAGACTACCGATAGATATATGCTTTGCTTGTTTAACTGCTTCCTGCGCGTAAATGTGATGGTTGCATTTACTTTGATTCACCTTGGCCGATAATCAAAATACATCTGACCAAAAGAGATAAGGATGGTAATTGTTGATTTGTGATGGACTAAAGGCAGACACTATTTCCTCAGCTCTCAGTAGCGTGGGAATGCTGGGATGCGAAACGGCAACTAGCAAACGGCTGGCCGTATGGACTCCGCCAAAGGAAAGAAACACTTTAAAACCGCAGTTGCATGCGCGAAAGCAATGGATGCACAGGCAGTGCACACCTCGCAACCCCTGGACACAGAAGAAAACCCGCGCCATACAATCTCCAGCAAGGATAGTGAAGATGAGTGGATGTCTTGTCAGAATAGTTTCACCTGTTATAAGCTATGTTAACACTGAATAATTCCGCCTGCATTTCGGGTTATTACAGATTCGTATTTCGTCAAGTATAGTTTATCGTCAGGGACGAGAGCGGGGATATACGAGTACCACTGAATTTAAGACTTCAGGTATAATAGCTCGTAGCTTAAAGACGTGAATTCGATTGAAGTCATGCTTGGTGCATTGCCCTAGTTTCACTCTTCATCGGCTTCTTGCCATACCGATTCTAATCCTTTTCCTTAATTTCAAAGTCATATGTGCTTTGGTTGTCCTCCACCTGTTCCTCTACACGATGTGGTGTATCTCATGGGACTCTGATTCCGTTGGGTATCTCGGATTCTTATATCTTGTGTCATAGTGGTAAAATGGCGGTTCACAATAAAGTTACTTTAAACCAACCGAAATATGTGTGCTCACGTGTGAACGTTAGTCACTACAGTTACGGATACTCTTTAGCTTCGCACAGAAGTTCTCGTGTGCGTTGACGGATAAAGGTGTGCTCGAACCATGGTCTATCCATCCGCGCTTTCCATTTTGACCTTGATGATCGAATTGTACCGTCGCAACACGAACTTTTTCCTCACCTCTGTCCCCGTAGATCGTTCTCACTCCCATCATCATTTTAATGAGCAAAGGTTCTAACCGGATGGTTAACAAAATCAAGCAGACAGTTTCCGTTTACATTTTCTCTGAGTGCCAACTGTTGCCTTTGAGACCCAATTGTATTTTTACCAAAGTTTGGACTCCGGTCACCAGACCGAGTTCGAGTGGGGATGTGAGCGAACCGCAGCTTCCACTCTAAAAGTTAGGACCACCCACACGTCACCTCCCTTCTTCTTTCCTGGGTGAACGCCGTCTGCTTGGTCAGGTTACTTTTCTTTTTTTACTGTGGCAAGAAGGAACAAAATTTCGACAGAATATTTTCCATTTGGGTATTTCGCGTTTTCTCCTCAGCTGTTTGCACGTTCTAACTACCTGGCGTTTGTCTACTATTTCCAAAACATCTTCGGTTAATGACACTGTTCAATATCATTTTCATAACAGAAATGAAATAGGGTGTTATTAGTAGTATCAAGTGATCTGCTTACAAACGTACAAACAAAACGTTTCCATTACGTCGGATTTTCGTTTCTTTTCTGGTTTTCATTTCATCTGAGCAGTACGTTTCATGCATCGAATGCTCGCCTGGAATTGGTCCATTGGCTCCCTGTAACAGTATAAAAGCGGTGGTCTTGGCCATGGTATCCACCTGATACGCATAGTCGATTAAGAGCTGTGTTTCTTTTATTTATGTTTTGACCATGGCTCAAAGACGCTGCTGTGTCAATGACCGAAATCATTTTTGTTACGTCTGTGGACAGTTTACTACAAAGTCGCAGTGCAGACCCATTTCTTTACCACTACAATCTCCCTACCACACATATTTTGGAACGAAATTTGGAGATCAGGATAAGAAGTGGGTGCCGCGTATTGTTTCTGTGTCGTGTGTAATCTTCATCTGATTCAAGGGCAAAGGCAAGTTACCCTTTGCAATCCCCATGGTGTGGAGGGAGCCGAAGGATCACACGATAGACTGCTAGTTCTCTCTAACTAGTATCCTTGGATTTTCCAACCGAAACAATGACAGAATTCATCGTCCCGATGTTCCTTCAGCTACTCGACCTGTTCCGCATGATTGCACCTTACCCATTTGAGTGCCTCCAGCGAACTTGTCGCTTATAATGGGTAATGATTCTGCACCGTCTAATTCACCTAATTCTGATGTCCGTGAAAATTTTGAAGCTAATAATGTCAACCTACATTTTATTGAACAATCAGAGCAGAATGACTCGTTACGTGGCCTGTGTTTGCCTAGAGACAAAGCCGAGTTGTTGGCATCTCGGCTGCAGCAGTGGCACTTACTGACTACAAACTCTAAGATTACTGTATACAGAAAGCAGTGTTAACTTTTCTGGTTTTGTTACTGTTTCGACGTGGAAAGTTTGATGAAGGAGCTTGGCGTGAGGCATATCAGTGAGGAATGGTGTTTGTTCTTTGACTCGTCCAAAAATAGTCTTAAGGCCATACTGCTTCACAATGGAAATGTGTACCCAGCTGTGCCTCTGTTGCATGTCACCAATATCAAAAAGGCTTTCGAAAGTATGCAAGAGATACTGGCTGCACTGAACCACGATAGGTACTGTTGGAACATCTGTGCTGACTTCAAAATCAATGAACTCCTAATGCGTATGTCAGACTTCACAAAATCTTGCTGTTTCCTGTGTTTAAGGGGCAGTAGGGCAACTCAACAGCATTACACAACAGAAGTGGCTAGCGAGGACGGAGTATGCTGCAGGGAAATTGAATGTAAAGCGTACACGTCTTGTGCAACCTGACCATATCCATCTACCAGCCCTGCTCGGCCAGTGGCCGAATGGTCTGCACGTTTGCTTTCCAACCATAAGGTCACCGTTTCGAATCCGCGTAGGAGTGGGCGTCCTCTCGGTGTACTCAGCCCGCGCGCGATTGGTGATGGTCGCGCGGCAGCAAAGCGCCGTTACGGCGTACAGCTGACACATTATTATTATTATTATTATTATTATTATTATTATTATTACCACCCCTGCACCTCAAGCTTGGTTTGGTTAAGAACTTCGTCGAAACCCTCAAGCGAGATGGTTTTGCGTTTCAATATCTGAAACCAATGTTTCCTAAGATTGGTGAAGCGGAGCTCAAACTTGGGCTACTTACTGGGCCTGATATTCACAGGATAATGTCAAACAGTGTTTTCGTATGCCAGGTTGACTTCATTTGAGGCAGTGTGTACAGGGTTTTGGAGAGAACAAAGGCAGAGATCTACAAAGACATATACAGAAATAACTCATTGCGGACTATCAAGCTGTTGGTGCTCGAACGTCATTCATGATTCACTTTTCACCTACTCACCTTGACTTACTCCCTGAGAGCTTTAGATCTGTTAGCGATGAACATGGTGTGCGCTGTCACCAAGACATTTAAGTCATGGAGCAGCGTTACGGTGGCATGTACACGCCTTCTATGATGGGTGACTTCCTGGTTTCTGCAGCTTGTGGGCATTGGATCATACAAGCGACAATCTCGGCGAAGTCATCATTTCCCAATGTCATAAGCTGCAGTCAGTAGTTAGGGACGAGTGTAGCAATGGTTTTAAACGTATTTGCTACATATATGCATACTGTATGTGTTGTGATTCAGTACATTTACTTATAATTCGTACGATCTAGACCACATTACTGAAAATAATGATTAGTTTATAACAATCTAACCTGACGTGCTAGGTAACATCGGTATACACTTTGCGATCAGGGCAGTCTTTTCTATAAGATAGAGCCGTTGTCATTTCTGTTATAAAAATAAATTTTTGTTGGACAGTGTAATTTTTACATGTTACCTACTCACTTGATGTTTCCAATCCTATTATTCATTTTTGTTTGACTCACTCACTTTTTACTTTCTGCTTATACAAAGTATGGTATTTCTGCCTTCCACACACTTCGATTGGCTAGTCGTCTTAGTCGTCGAACCAGACTGCACCCATCCAACCTAGCTTCCAATTTGACTTCTTCATTGTGTAAAGACCCTGTCGCATGTTAGACGGCTGCACCATTTCTCTATTCTCTACCGCTTTCCCACAGACCTCGACGAACCAAATTCTCGTTACGTTACCCACCACTTTCAAATTGAGCAAGATTCTGTAGTTCACGGGCTTGCTGGATATTTCGAAGCGACACTTTTCAACGACATAACACTCAGTAAGTCATGTACTTGCGCACTGCTCGTCACTACCACGCTCTTTCCTCCTGTGTTTTACGGCGAAGAAATGGGCGCATGTAATGCGACAAGAATAAATTTCACAGCACAGTTAGTTGCTTTTAAGCGCCATTTTCTGGTTGCCTCGTCTAGACAACGGTTCGGCAATTTAATCCAATACTTGCAACATTGTGTCTCCCGTTCAACTGTGCTCCACTTGTTTGTGTTTCAAACCAAATCGCAGCATGAGATCACTTGGAGGTATTATTCGCCATTCTTCATTATTGGCTTAACACGATAATTTGTGCATGTGCCCAGTCGTTTTATTAGCAGGACGCATGTCCGCTCACATTGCCATTGTTCACCTTCACTTCTCCACATCACTGTCATTCTCGTATCGGCCTCACTGCTCATAGTTCCACTACACTTTGCAGCCAAGTAAGCGTATCATTCATTGCTTGTTAGTTTCTCAACTGTCTTGAATTGTGTTAGCTGGAGGCCAAACTTTACAGGTCTACTAGAGTCTGTCACATGCCTCCATTCTCAACACTGACTCACCGTAGAGACAATAAACCCAATCCAGCTCTTCTTCACCGCCGTGTGGTCACAACAGAGGACCGGTCACATCGTTCTTGCACACACGCTGCAAGTTCGACACTTGGTATCCTTGGAAGTGTGCATACTTTACCGTTTCCTCCTTATCCTGTCAACCGTTGTCTAACAGCTGTTCCCCTCCTTCACAGGCACCCATCCGGCGAGGCATAGTCCAGATATGGTCTCTTGGTTCCCGATGGTATTTCCGCTGGATCGACCAGTGCATGTGACTGCTGGCCAACGAGTCACTGTGCATCTGTGGCGTGTGGTCTCTTCGCACCATGTGTGGTACGAGTGGGCTCTCAGTGAACCGTGGCCGGTGCGAATTCACAATAGCGCTGGACACGCGTACAAGATAGCTTTGTGATACGACAATTACCTTCTCACACACACCCTGCCGCACTGTTTCGTCGCTCTGCTTCTTTTGTAGACAACTATTATCGTTGATTTGTACAAATATACAGCAAATATATTCATTTACGACCACGTTGTTTCATTGGGCCACCGACTTGGGCGTTTTCTGCTTTCTCGAATGAATCAGTTGGACAGCTCTCGCTGCTAGCGATTCGTATGGTGACCTCGTTCCCTCAAGTAAATGGTGCATGTTCAACTCGCAATACAACAAATCAGGATCTGATTCCTGGAAATTAATGTTTTTAACGCGTTTTTAAGCGATTTGGAATCAATCATTCATTGGTACAGAAAAATGAAGCGATTACTGTATTGTGGAAGCAAGTAGAAATTTTGGTCTATACAACTTCATCGCAATATAATCAAAAATATTAAAAAAGTGCCTGCCATCCGTGATAATCTAATCGTTCTTCAATTTCTTATGTAGCATTTTGGAATGTCCGACTTACAGTTTCACTGCGTTCACAAACGCAAGATATCATTGTTAGTGTGCATTTGTTCTATACATCTAACAGTGGTAAAATGTGAACCAAACAATTTTTGAGCTACTGCCTCCACGACTTGTTCTGGCAGACTGTTCCAAATATTTGCCACTCTCCTTTCGGACCACAGGAGGTGGAGTAATCGTTTTATATTCACCATCACAAGCCTGTACTGGTGTCCGCGTGTGTTGCATGACGTTCGCAAGTGAAACAGTGGTCTCAACATGGGGCAGTCACCGAGATGTAATATGTACACGTTAGTTAGAAGTGGAAAACACAGCTATTGTGCCGTAATAGATTAGAAAAGAAAAAATGCAGAGGAACGCCGGCTGAATCACCGGTAACGGATGCACAGCGTTCCGGGGAGCTAACGGCCGGTTATTGTGCCGCAAAGTGAAGTGTTATACATATCAATTGAGATCGTGGTTGGAGATGGAGGGACAAAGAAACTCACCACACGAACGCTACTGAGAACGACTCCTGGCCATATCGACAAGTGTATCCAACCAAATGTATATGTGGTAGGTCATTATGTGATCTACTCGCACCTGACGATAGAACAAGGTGTAGAGTTTTATTTTCTCACACCAATCTTCTTAAGATAATTCTCGTAAACATGGAATGAGTCTGGTAGCAACGTGTTCTACCCGTTAGATTTTCTGTGCCTCGCTTCGGGTGATTGGACGGTATGCAGGTGAGCTGAACTTCAGTATTGTCAAAGGATGGAAGAGAAGAGGATAGTGGCGACCTCTTCAGATTAAGTACAAAACTGCCTTGGGTCGCCCACAGCATGCGTAATCCGTTACGACAGTCTGTTCGTGTTGTCAACGGACTTCAAATCACATCGCTCGAGTACACCTGCGTCTTTCACGGAAGGTGTGGGACGTAGTTTTCGACCGTTAGTGGTGTAAATTCAGTCGTTACCACCCTTTTCCAGACTCAAAATACCGACTTCCTTAGGTTGGCCGGGAGGCATGCTTCTACAGACCACGTGGAGATGCGGTTGGGGTCTTGCTGAAGTAGGCTACAGTCGTCTGAGGTGCTAATCACTTCCAATTTTCAAATCGTCCGCAAACAGGATGCAGCGACCAAAAAGCTGAGGTATGTCGTTGATGTGGATTAGAAACACAGTGGGTCCAAACGCCGTGCCTTGGGGTACTCCACTAGTAGTGGGATACTAGTCAGTTAGATGGCCATGGTCCCTTACCCTCCACTTTCGCCGGAGGAGAAAGTCCTGGATCCACTGGTATAGTGGTCCACTAACACCGCACGCTCTCAACCTCATAGTTTAACCTGTCGAACGCTCTACCGAAATCGATGTAGATTACGTCGACTGACTTCCCCTGCTTCACTGCTCGCAACCATTCATGCCTCGTCACCAGCAGGTTGGTGATGCATGAGCGGTCTAACACGAAACCGTGCTGTGCGGGCGTCACTAGATCTTATGATTGGAGCAGATCCTTCTCGGCAACCTTGGCCACAATAGGTATCAGACAAACTGGCATATAGCTGTTCACTTTGCTGGGGTCTCCGGCTTTCGGAATGGGCTTAACCACTGAGCATTTCCAGTCGCTCGGCAATTCACCTACGGATAATGATCTGTTGAACAAGTCAGTCACAGCAAGTGAGATGATGGCCGATGGGAACATGAGAATCAGTGGGTGGAGTCCGTCCGAGCCAGTAGGTTTGGTACCGTCAAGGTTGACGAGTAGTTGATGTACCTCTTCAACACCGCAAACCAGACTGTCAAGCTCGGTACAGACACTCGGTCATTTAAAAACACGGAAGAGAAGTGCGCAGCCAAGTCGGACGCAGTTTAGTGCTTGAGATCAGGGGTTGTCCTTCCGACCCCTCTTGCACTGACAGATCACTTTGCTGGCTTGAAGCGCCACTTCACGTGAGCAGATATTCTTTTCGGAGTGGTCTTTGCGGCGGTTGCGAGCTACTGTTCGAAGTACCGGCGCTTGCTCGTTTTTGCACTATTGCAAATATTTCGCTACCTCGTATACGCCTCGTGATCATTGGAAGAGCTGGAGAGGAGAATTTGCACCGCAGATGAGCCATTTTATCATACTCCTTGCCGAACCGACGCGGCTTGACTAGTTCAACTTTTCGACGCTTCAATGGTACAAACTGAGAACACAGTAATGACGCTCTCCCTCTTTTTTAACAGTCCACCAGCCTTCTACAGATGTAGCTTGCGGCAGAGACCAATTTACTTGGCATGAGGCTTGAATTGGACCATCGAATTTAGTTTTTCAGAACTTTTAAGCTGGTTTCCGCGGACGCGAATACGGTAAAGATAGATCCATGCTGGCTACGAGCATTGAGTGATCTCTTGTTGCTTGGAACTCTACGACCTGAACGTAATACACATGTTCGCAGCTTGTTAATATCAAATCTAAGCACTACGTTATTCGACTTGTCTGGTAGGTGTTGCGCTTCTCCATTTTCAAGTACTAAGCCTACGAACTTTGTTTCGACCTCGCAATGTCCGGGCATGAGTTCAACTTCATGCCAGCGTACTCGAGGACATTTGAAATCACCCATGAATAGAAAATGGAAACGACTTATATGGCTTAGGTGATGCGGTAACCAGTCCAAACAACGGCTCTCGGGACTGATAAAATGCACCCACGAGCGACTCTTCACGTTTGCGGTGGATCGAGCACGACATCTGCTCACACAGGCCATCATCGTTTCTGTAGACGCTCACAACTCTCATACACAGGAGGACCGGATGTAGGGCAAGACGCCACCGCGGGTAGTCAATAGTCTATTGCAGCGGAACATGACTAACCACTGCGTTCTATTTTCTAGGCTATCACCTCAGAGTTCAGCCACCTCTCTGTGAGTGCCCTCATGTCTGGCCGCTCAGTTGCGACGAAATGGCAGAGTTCATCGCGCTTGTTCCTAAGACTACAAATGTTGATAAAGGCTGCATGCAGGTCACTGCAGGAACCACGCTTGTAGTGTGAGCAACCTGTTTATCTGGCTTCGTGGAATCTTGGAAACGATCTGAGAGTTCATTTCCCCATCACCATTTCGTCTCTTCGGCTCAATGATGGCAGACTTGTATCGTTCTCAATCCACCGGATTTAAGTATGGACGAACATGGAGCTTTAGACCTTTCAATATATTTAATCGAGATAAGATCAGTCTCGGATTAACTTCGTCCACATAGGTGATTCTCGTTGATCGACTTTGTTGATAACCTTTCTTTCCAAGACGGGTAATTTGTCTACTTTAAATCCGTCCTCGCTCACTTCGAGGAGTCTATTAATTAGGTTCTGTAAAAATCATGATCGTAGCGTATCTGAGGTGTTGGATCACCAAACTCAGGCGCGTGAAAGATCACGATGTTACAACGCCTGGTCGGCCAGGGTTGACCTTGCAGGACGAGGATTTCCTCGTGCGTCACTTGGTCTAGCCTGCCGTTGATTTGCGACCGTCGAACTCTTCCTCTTCTGCCTATTCTTGTACTTTCCACGTGCTTTTAGTATAATGGCCTTCATACACCGGGACATCTGTGCCTGTGGAATACCACACCGGTAAATATTCATGTCAGCTGTAACTGCGCTGCTGGTAACCACGAGACTTCCTACCGGTAAGTTTGCACAAGACGAACAGGAAAACCTATCTAAAACATGGAGGCGCTTCGGGCCAGGTTGTTTGGCCAAACACACGGGGCAGCTCTCAACGGAATGATTCACTGTGATATACAATGTAGTAACCGTAATCGGAATGGATTAGGTTCAAACCCAGAGTTAGCCACAACAATGAAGTAATATCGCTCAATGGAAGCACACAGAAATCGTATTCAATGAATTCGGAATTACGATAAGTTCGAAAGCACAGTAAAACAAGAGGAGCATAATATTGTTCATGTACAATCACCACATCCGCCGCAGTTCAAAGGAAGTTCCGGGTTTTTGTAATGACGGCGCTCTTTGTTCTTGAGCCTCTCGGAACTTCGTGATTGCTGTTGTGGAATTTCAGAAACCTATTCGTTCGCTGGAGTTCTCTCTGGAATAGACTCAAACAAGGAATCGTTAGACTCATCAACAACCTCAGTATTAGCAGGAGAATTACATTCAAATTGATCATAATGCCTATCATGCACAGAATCATCCGATAAGTCAAGTATTCGATACATACGGGGACCAAGGTGGTTGAAGATTATTCCACGTGATGACCAGAGATCATTACCACGATGTCATGTCTTCGTGTGGGATAATCAAATTGCCAATCTAAACATTGGGTCTCTACACAGTCTCTTGAACTTATGCTTGCCGACGTATTCCGGCTGAAAGCGAATACAATGAGAGTCGCAAAAATCTCAGGGCAAGTCTGTGTGTTAGCCTGAGGATAGACCGCGAAGTCTGGTGGTCTCATCGTGCATCGGAAATGGAAACAGCCGCTGCTTTTTGGTAAGCATCGTAAGTTATTCTATCAGATACGGGAAACAGGCAGCAGGAGATCTGGTGTTAGCGAGACCGTACACGACGAGAGTGAGCAGCCGATTCACAGCCTGTCCAAACGCTTGGAGTGTTGACCCGAACACTTTGTAAGGTAGTTTAAACAATCTGTTATCGCTTCCTCTTTCGGGCATTGAGTGCTCTTCGCACGCAGAAGTCGAACGTGAGATCAGGCTGTTGAAATTGCGTAAGGCCGTAGGGGCAGATAGAATTCCCACAGCCCTCTTCAAATTCGGGGACCTGCGCTAGTAGATCATTTACACGAATCGCTAGTGAAACTTTGGGAGCAGGAGACTGTTCTGACAGACTGGAGCCGCTCCGTCATTGTCCCAGTTTTCAAGCGAGGCGCCCGTTCGGAATGCGGCAATCATAGAGGGATCAGTCTGATCTCAACTGCCTCTTAATTGCTTGCCTCTGTCATTCTCCACTGACTGACTGGCATCCGTGAAAACCAGATTCGTGAAGAGCACACCGGGTTTCCTCGCGGTCAGGGCTGCATCAACCACATCATTACCTTGCGTCAATTGTCGGAGCACCGCCATGTTTATTGGCGACCCACCGTTGTCGGGTTTGTTGAAATAAAAGGTGCCTTCGCCTCAGTCGATTGATGTGCCCTTTGGGACTGTTTGCTGAGAAAAGGTGTGGCTGATACATGCGTAAACATTATCAAAGTGCTGTACGCGCATAATTCTGGGATGAGTGAGGGTTTATGGCGAACTGTCACCACTCTTAAATATCTCCGGCGGTGTGTGACAAGGGTGTCCGCTGTCACCTTTTCTCTTTAACTTCGCTATTGATGTAGTCATTCAAACAGCGTTCGCTGGACACGACCTAGAAGGTGTGGAGCTACTTCCTGGGGAGTGACTTCTTTACTTAGAGTATGCGCACCACATTGCCCTCATACGTTACAGCGTTCAAACGTGCCAGGTTGCACTGTACCGATTAGCACTGGCTATCAATCATTTTGGGCTACACTTTGTTCCATCTAAATGCAAAGTACTTCTCCAAGATTGGCAGGGACCCAACTCTGCGCTGACCCTTGGTGGTGATCAACTAGAAGTCGTTCAGGAATTCAAGTACCTGGCCAGCCATATTAGCATCTGTTGGATGGAAGCTGAGATTACGAACCGTAAAGCAAAAGCTGGAGGTGCTTTTGCCACTCTCCGCTACCTGTGGCGCAGACACGACATCACTCCCTGAAGGGCAATTTATAATGCTGCCGTCCGTTCCCCCCTCTTATACGGTTCTGAAATCTGGCCTATCAGACCGACGGACATAAAGAGGCTCGTCACGTTCGATCATCGCGGTCTACGCATCTTAGCTCATGTCTGGTGGGAGCACCGCATGAGCAATGAGCGTGTTCGGCGCCGTGTATTTGATGCAGGAAGAGCGAGTGAACCGCTCATCACATTATATCACGCACCAGGCTCCGATTGCTGGGCCACGTGTTGCGCATGCCAGCACGCCGACTCCCGCGACTTGCATTGTTTGCGCGCCTGGGGGTGCGGTTGGAAGCGGCGGAGGGGAGGCCGAGCAATGACTTGCTCGAAATAAATGAAAACCCTCACTTCGAAGTTGGCGTCGCTTGGTACATCCTGACTGCCTGGCTGTTATCCTAAAGACGAAGAACCCCTTTGGTCGGACACGCTTGCTGATATGGCTAAGAGCCGGCACCAATGGCGTTTGTGTTGTGATTTCCTTTGTCTATCCCCCTCACGCTTAACCTCACCCTCCAATCACGATCTCATTCGTTATGCATTACATGATTATCTTTTTGCGGCACGACAAGCCGGCTCAGTGAAACTGCCAATGACAGACGACATTTCCCGTCTCAATTCGACATCAAATCCTATCAGGAAGTCCAACGATTCTTCTCCATCCATTCGTTTTTTCTGATGAACTCAACGTTCCATGCTTATCCTCAATTCGGAGCACAGTTTTCTCGATGTATTCGTTGCACTGTCCACTATCTCTCTGTTCTGAAGAAGGCAAATTCCTAACACTGTGAACTTCACCGAATTTCGCTACAGATCCAGCTCTTTTGTCTAAAGATACTGGTGTGCGTCATTGATTTCTGGGAGAACAGTACTCCAGAGGCTCAGAAGCGAAGTAAACGCAAACGATTGTACCGAGATGAGAATTATACAGGCATTCGATCTTGTGGCCAAATGTTCTCTTTCCTCGTTGCGCTTTTCAAGAGCACTGACGATTTCCGTGTACTCCTTCATCACAACATCTGCTCGACTACTTTATCTAGTTTCTACAAACCGCTTGGTATTTGTTCCAGTTACTTAAGTGAAGACGTTGCAGCAGTATGTAAATGCAATCTAGAACGAAAATAGCCGGTTTCTTGTACCAAAAAGTTAACAGATTGTACCGTCGCAGAAGCTGCATGTGCACGTGCCAGATTAAGGGAATGGTTTGTGCATGGCACAAATGTAGCGTTTGGGTTTATTTCACAGATGCGTCTCTGGACACCCGATTGGTAGCCCGCCATGACAGCAGCGTTGTCAAATGCCTAACCACGGCAGTTATCAATCTGAATTCCATCTCTCGCCAGTTCCTTTAGAATCAGCCCGGCAATTTCCTGCACTTTTGCTGTTGGTCTCAATGAAGTGGAGAAACGACTCCTCAACTATCACTTTATTTTCATCCATCTTCACATTAAGCAAACCTCACTCATCTGATTTTTGTGCAAAACAGGAGTGTTGTCAAAATTGAGCCAAAACACTTGCTTTCTTTGACCTGATAAATGATTTTCTCTTCTACCTGCTTTGCCATGATAATCACAATTCATTATAAACTTCAGGAAGCCAATACGAAGGTTTGCTTTTTCTTCCAAGCTGAACTTTCATCAGATGTTCACGAAGAATTAAGTCATATTTGGCCGACAGATTTACCAAATCTACAAAATTCTTTATTTTCCAGCCCTCCTTTGTCATCCTGAATCTATTCTCGGTGACCAGGCAATGCCATGTTCTGTTTGGCGAGAAATCTGACGATATCCGGTAATCTAACTAGAAGTTCGCGTCACCTCTTTACTTCCTTTTCTACAAGTGATTGCTCCATTTTGCCAATTGGCTTTCCTTCAATCAGCCGGATTTTAAGTTCCTTCCGATTGAGAAATGCCTGAGCATGCACTGTACTAGATTCATACTCACATACTTCGGATACAATTTCTAACCATTCCTGAAATTCTCGTCAATCGAATAACTAGACTCTCCTGTCGAAAGCAGTCTGCAGCAGACGTAAAACCGTGATTCTTTAGATGTCGAATACACCATCCATCTTCACTATCTCTGCTCACCGTTTCGCAAGCCCCGAAAAATCAGTTATTTGTAAGCTTCCTAGCTTCATTTTTTGTATTCGTTCCAAGTCGAATAATTTCTTTAAATTGATGATCGAGATGCTACACAGCAGTAGATCTCAACCGAACCAGCATAGTGCGCATTTCATGATCACTCTTTGCAGGCCCCAAACCAACATCTGTAAAATCAGTGGGTGTGCCTGTTATCATGCCAGGTAGTTGTTGCCTTTTCAATTCTTCAAATTCGCGTACAACTGCATCGGCATTGCAGACATTTCCCACTGCATCAATGCTGTCAATGTAGCCTGCTGTAGACGGGGTACCAAGGTTTGTGGTAGCAACTGCATCTTCGGCCTCTACATGATTAACTCCATTCGTGTGTGTCCCTTTCTTGCTGGAGGTGATTTCGACGAATCTTACTAACCCGTTTTCGTTCTTTTTTGCCTCCCCTTCTTTGGCCCACTTCTTTTTATGGAATGCTTCACTGCTTTCCTTCACTTACTTCATTAATGGATCTTTGCTGAAAATTCACGTAAATTCTGAAAAAGTGCATAATATGGAAGCTATAGACTGCTCACTGATAAACAATCAAACGCAGTTTATAATGATGGTAATGGACAAAATAATAGGATGCACTAAGCAACCCATTTTCACCGAAATAAAACAACAACAACAACAACAACAACAACAGCGTAATTGTATAACGACTACCAACAAAATATCCAAACTTGAAGGGTTTACGTTTACACACAACCGTGTCATTAGCGTACAAATTTTTTTCAAATACATTGCAACCCGCTTTATTGCCCGCCATCGGGATATCTCAAAACGGGGCAATCAGCTAATATTGCTACTTTCCCAAAAGGAAAACAACCACTGAATTGTACAGTATATCACTTGAATTGTAACGTGTTAAGAGAGATAAAATACGTTCTTTTAAGTAAAGCCTACAAAAGAGGTTTATTCAGAAGAGCATGACCTATAATAAAAGTTATAGCATAAAGCATCTTACCTGGATAGCTATAGAAACTGACGCTATTGCATATTTTTGCTAAGAGAACAACCCAACCTTAGTTATACATTATTTTATGCTGTCCGATTGGGACAAGAAATCGTTGAGTTGCCCATACAAAAGTCCATAGGTACACAGATCGTTCACAGTTATTTGCTCTTGAATGCGGCATGCGCTGATTGCTGTTACTCACGGAGCCATATGCACTTCATCTTCTGAGTCGCTGCCTTCTTTCTGTTCTAGTCGGTTCTCTAAAATTTTACAGACGATTTCATCGTCAACAGTTGTCAAATCTGAGGTGAATTCCACATCGTTGTTAATGTCGACGAACTCTTCTGCATTCTTGACTGGAATTGTGCAAGCTTTGATCTCGTCTTCAGCGCTGACGGCGTCATCAAAAAGTACATCGGATTCTAGTCGACTAAAGCCAGCATGCAGAAAGCACGCTTTTATGGTTGCACCGCTATCCTGTCTCCAACTTTTTGAAAGGAGCTTAATTGCATTGCGCACAGAAATCGTGGCGTTGACATCCACCGTGGAAGATGGGATACATACCATGTTGTTTTCGAGGTGATAGGGATTTCGGTCCACAATTTCCTTTCTATAACGGGTTCTGATATTCCTACTCACTCCTTGGTCCATGGGTTGAAGAATACTGGCCGTGTTTTTCGTCAAAAATCCCATTTGAATATCTTTCAGTCCTTCTACTTGTGGATGTGCTGTGCAATTATCCAAGAACAACATAACTTTTCGGGAACATTGTCTTAGATCCCTGTCCCATTCGAAGACCCACTCGATGAAAAGTTCTTTCTCTTGTTACCTCTGTAAGTTACGGGAGGTGTAACTACGTTCACGCTCCTAAAACATTGCGATTTCTTACTTTTTAAATCAATACTACATTTCCTTTATCCGTGCCAGACATTTTCGTGCAGCATAGAAAATTGATCCTGTCAGTGGTTTTTCCTTCTGCTGGGCTTGTCGGCAGCAAAACAGAAACAGCGTTCTGGAGTTGCTCGGTAAAAATGAGCCGTTTCGTCTGCATTGTACACGTTGTCATCATAAAAGTCCTTTAAATGTTCAGGCAGTCGATCTTCCATCCAATTTTCATAGACCACTCTGTCCGCGGAACTCTTTTCGCCGTATGTACGTTTATACACAATTTGTTTTCTATTCCTCTATCTTCGCAACCGTCCTTCTGTGGTAGCACAGGCTTTTCAAGTCCTTGCCCGAATTTTTCTGCCTTTTTCTTTAAAAGTGGGCCTGTAACTGTGTGGTTATGCTCACGAACCGAGATCATCCAGTCTTTTACTGTAGTTTCTTCTTCATCCTTTCCACATCTCTTTCTTTTCTGAGAGCTTGTAGTTCCACGCGACAAATTCTACCAGTCTCTTTTCATTGACAATCAACCCGGCTATGTTAGGACGAGAAATGTGTAAATCCCGCGATATCTTGACATACGAAGTTCCTGGTGAACATGTAGTAATTTGTCCAAAACGTCCATCTTTTCTGTCAAGGACAAATCCTTTCTGTTACTTAGCATACTTGTATGTAACCATTTATTGGTAGTGACAAATGTGGAGCGGAATGTTTACCCGACTTTACTCAGTTCTCGAGTTTTGAATAGGCCCGAGGGTTTCCCACAGTCGTCTGTACGTTTCGCTTGCTCGTGTATTGAATGACATAGGTGCACTTTTCTGATCTGTCAATAACGCCGCTGACATCTTTGTTGTTCTTGCTTCGATCGGACTGGCTAACTGTGGGACAACATTAATAAATGAGTCAAAGAGGGCATAAAATTGCCAAAGCGAAAAGAGCGTTCCACCAGTTAATTGCCCACGCAGCTAGGCCATTAACTGGTGGAACGACCCCGGTAATGGGCATTTCAGCAGTGAAAATTTAGACTATTTCTAAGAAAAGAATTTGCATTTTGAAAAACTGGGCAATAAAGTGAGGTGGGCTATTAACCGGGTGGGTAATAAAGCGGGTTTATCTAGCAGACCTAAATGGCTACAAATGGCAGGTGGACACACCAACCGTTTCTACGCGTGACGTTTTACAGGACAAATCAGACGAACAGAAACTGCCACAAGTTCTGCGAGGGACGGGTGTGATGATCGCACAATCAAAAAGTGTGAGGTCATCGAAACATTCGGCGATGCCAGTGTAACAAACGTGAACTTTACTCAAACCAATGTCCGCAGAGGCTTGTCGGATAGAGCACTGTAACAGATGACGTCACCGACGATGCCACTGGAGTTGTACTCTTATCTGGACGACGGAGCGATTTACAGTGGAACTACAGTGATATGTGTTACGTGTTCAACCAATGATCGCTCACTATGACCGGAAACGTGATTGGCCCTACACACACACGTAGATAAGCACGCACACACGCACTCAAGGACACACCCTAACTTTCCGTGTTCACATGACGTTTTTGGCTGGTGGTTTGCAACATCTGGACAGCAGTGCATAATGCACTGGCTACCGTGTTCAAATGTTGGTGGCGCATCGACAGTTGCTTAATGTTATCCCAGCAAATGATAAAAGGGTTAGTGACAACGCTGTTGTAGACTGAATGTTACCTTCACATAAACCACCTTAGCAAAATAAGAATTCGTAACAATTAGACGGTGAAAATATGAGATGCTACTTCTGCATAAATGAGTCCGGAAAAGCTGTCGTTGACAGACTACTCCCGTCACAGTCTTGATAGCAATTGCAGGAACCAAGTGGGGTGCACGCTGTCTAATTTGTTTAACAGTGACCGTGACGGTGTAACATGAATGCTGACAGTGTCGCTCAGTCTCTCAGGAAAACGTAGGTGTATATCAAACGAAATGATCGTTACATGCTGCCGTGTATGCCAATTAAGAGACTACTCGCTGCACGTGTTTGTGGAGAAGGACTGCCGATGAAATCGGCAGCAGTCCTTGCAACCAATTTTTTAGACGCAATTGGTTGTCCTATCTGCGAGAAGTGGGTCTTTCAAGCGCACTAGTGTAGAGCGGAGCGTTTGGCCTTTCTGGAAAATTAACCTTATGTTTTCTTTATTTAAGACCTTCTGGATGGCCTCTGAAGTTCCATCTTTATAAGGAATATCTACCGTCCCAATCCACTCGGTAGTACACCGTGGTTGAGGATTTAAAATCCGCTGCAACGGGTATCCGCTTGTACTTAAATTCGTCGCTTAGTGTTCAGTTTGTCTTCGCGGAGCAATTTGATGCATTGATTTCGCTGACTTATGTAGCATCCAAACGTACATTATCAACCCGCCAGGCAGAATCCATCTTGATCATGCACATTCGTGTCCGGCCCCACAGAAATCACCACACTTGCTCCGAAAGAAGTAATTTGGATTCAGACGCCATTGAAATTAGCCAAGTGAACAGAATGACAAATTTCTTCCAGGAGATTTCAGAGGCTGGGCAGATAGAAAAGACCCGTTATTTTGATGAACGACGTCAAAGCGTATACCGTAATGGGTGATAACTGGAACTTCCTCGTTGCTTTCACAGACGTATTTCGCGTTGCAAGTGAAGCGGAAGCGAAGCATCGCGTGATCGCTACGGCCAAAAGGTACACTTATGTTTACTGCATTAATTATTATTTTCTCGTTGGTGAACACAATGTCTAAAACTTATGCTTCGTCGCCAGTAGTGTATCTCGAGGGAGCGGTAACATGTTTGCACAACAGTATATCAACAAGTACATCTTGCGAGTACGCTTTAAACTATTCGCAGAGCGAAGCTGAAATTTCGTTGCATGAAGGCTGAAGTCCCCCAATCAAAGGACGTAATTGTATGACCAGACGCAAAGATTTGATCCAGTTGAAGAGTGGATAGTAGAGAGTGGTTAATTATTGTTAGTAAATACACATCACAACGTTTCAGGTACAGACGACACCAAAGGAGACAAACAAATTGCCTATCTAGGTTGGCGATGATATAGCTATACAGATCAGGTCGGTAATGCAAGAGCACTTTGCCTCCTTTTCTAGGTTATTCGCTTTGTAGGGGAGTAAAGCCGGGCGGTGCTATCTCGGCATAAGCGTAGTCAGAAGTCAGCCATGTTTCAATTATCATGACGGTATCCTAAGAACTCTAAGTTTGGAGTAGGATGTATGCACATTGAAACATGAATTTGCACAGGTTAAGGAGTCGTGCTTTAAGATTCCCGTTGGGTGATTTGGTGTGGTTATCGAAAAAAACAGCTGTTACTTTAAGTAAAATATAGGAATTATCCTTTGTTATGCTCTAGTCCTGCAATCCGCGTAGTGTCACAGCACCTGCAGGTAATGACTAATATTTCCGAGGTATATTCCAAGAAGAGAATGGATATACAGTGCTATGTAAATCGCGTAAGTGGATGATTGCGTCATCCAACGATTTTTAAAAACATTACTTGAGTCGCTGCAGAAACGACCGATTCAGAAAGAGCATTCTACGAGTGAATTACGTGAATTGTAATGAAAGTCCTGCGACACTACATACGGTCATACCTTTCTGCTAGTTACAATGAGTGACTTCCTCAGTTTGCATTATTATAGATTCGCAGTCCGCAGTGGCAGCCATGATGTGGGTCTTGCAGAATCATGGTCATTTTATGATTGCCTTTTATTCAGCGATATCGCCAGGGGCTAGGAATTCCGACCTTGAATATGCCACAGTACATTAAGGCGTTATTCAGCCATGGATGCCGGGCTTAAATGGCGTATTCGATATGAAGGTGACCATGTGCACTAAGCGTCTGTCAAAAATAGAAATGTCCCTTTGTTCAACAACAGACCCAGATGGAAATTATCAGATTACGTGGCCTTTTCGGACTTCCTGGAGCAACCCGATTCATCTTGAACCAACACACAAGGATCAAGTTCGATGGAAGATTACTGCAGTACCTAGTTCTGAGGCTGTATGAGTAACTGGTGTTGTGCCTTATGGAGATGATTTTGCCTTTAATCACTTTGAAATGTAGTAAATTGTAAAATGGCTAGCGATGTACCGTGTCCAGATCAATCTGAAGCAGTTGCTGGTCGGCATTTACCTAAAGATTACGCCAACACTTGATGGCGTCGGCAAACATTAGGACGTTTTAAGTGATTGCCAATTCGAGGTAATAAATAAATACCGAAAGCAGGTAGACAGTTCGGCGGCCGAATGTCTATTCAGTAACACGCTTCACAGCATACATCAGCGCGATACTTTCCTTTTCGATTTGACTATAACGACGTTCGGACTCCGTTAGCGTTCGGCTGCGGAAATCAATGGGCTTTCCGTTTTGCATTGGCACGGCACCGATGCCGAACCGGCTACTGTCACACTGGATATCAAGGAAAGTAATGGATCATGGTACGCTAGGATGGGGACGCTTGTGATCAGCTGTTTAACCTTTGGAAAGCGGAGACCAGACATTTCACTATGGAATTGGAATCTGGCAGTGGAACATTGCCATTCCTTGACTGCTTAGTTCACAGGAATGGGGGTAGTCCAAAAACAAAGATATATCGTAAGCCGACGGAGACAGATGGTGTATTCTACTATAGTTCAGGTCGCCCAAAGCATGTGTATTCTGGAATCGTCTCATCACTGTTTCACAGAGCCCAGACTCTGTGCACAGAGGAAGAAGATAGGAAGGCCGCGCGGAAAGAAGCAATGAACTAATTGCTTGGTAGTGGATACCCGAGGCGGATACCCGTTGCAGCGGATTTTAAATCCTCAACCACGGTGTACTACCGAGTGGATTGGGACGGTAGATATTCCTTATAAAGATGGAACTTCAGAGGCCATCCAGAGGGTCTTAAATAAAGAAAACATAAGCTTAATTTTCCAGAAAGGCCAAACGCTCCGCTCTACACTAGTGCGCTTGAAAGACCCACTTCTCGCAGATAGGACAACCAATTGCGTCTAAAAAATTGGTTGCAAGGACTGCTGCCGATTTCATCGGCAGTCCTTCTCCACAAACACGTGCAGCGAGTAGTCTCTTAATTGGCATACACGGCAGCATGTAACGATCATTTCGTTTGATATACACCTACGTTTTCCTGAGAGACTGAGCGACACTGTCAGCCTTTCATGTTACACCGTCACGGTCACTGTTAAACAAATTAGACAGCGTGCACCCCACTTGGTTCCTGCAATTGCTATCAAGACTGTGACGGGAGTAGTCTGTCAACGACAGCTTTTCCGGACTCATTTATGCAGAAGTAGCATCTCATATTTTCACCGTCTAATTGTTACGAATTCTTATTTTGCTAAGGTGGTTTATGTGAAGGTAACATTCAGTCTACAACAGCGTTGTCACTAACCCTTTTATCATTTGCTGGGATAACATTAAGCAACTGTCGATGCGCCACCAACATTTGAACACGGTAGCCAGTGCATTATGCACTGCTGTCGAGATGTTGCAAACCACCAGCCAAAAACGTCGGCATCGACCCAATCTGAACTGACCGGTGTCGAAATCGCCGAGGGTAATTAACATATTTCAAGGACACATGCACCGCAATGCGTCCTCACGTCGTATTCACACCCCCAGACATGCGTGGGTGAGTAAATACAGTAGACTTACATGCCATTGGTGGGTCGGCAAATTAGTGCGCTCCAATCTCACCCTCACCTCCGCGGCTGACCTACGGATACTGAGCAAAATCGAAAGACTCTTATCTT